>OZ012739.1:92726091-93926091 GCA_963859935.3 Lathyrus sativus | reverse complement strand
ACCTCACATGTATCAAAATACCAATCCATGAACCCCATGACCTCAAGGTAGGCTTTGATACTCTCCCATTGCATATTTGAATTAGGGTTGACCCAGATGAAACCCTAGTTTACTGCACCTCAACTATGGCTCTTGTACTTGAATCAATGACTTAACTTAGCTTCAATAGGGCCCTCTAGGCATCCCATGAGATCCATACACACCTCAAATCCACATTCCATGTTTCACATCCCACTGATGATTCTCAATATTCCTCAAAATAGGAGCAAAACCCACATGTAGGTACTCAAACTTCTCAAGACTTCAAATCATTTCTTGATGGCCTGGATGACTTCTCAATCTTGGATAACACTTCTTGCTAGGCTCTTCTCTTGATAGACACCTTGATCCCTTGTTGGATGCATGCTATGCTATGATATGCCAATGATTGAACTATGTACATGATGTAACTATGCAAATGAAATGCAATGAAACACAAATCAGGCAAGAAAAGGTTGAGCAAATTTTGGGGTGCAACAGCTGCCCCTATTCAAACGGCTTGGACCCGATTGGGGTGAAGAGCGAACAGCCTTCAAACAATCGAGGTACGATACGGTTGAATACCAAGAAACCCGGAAATTTGCCAACCGCAGAAACAAACTGCACCGCTTGGGGGACAACATCCCCTATCTGAATCCGGTTGTTACGGCAACAACTGATCCAACGTCTGATGATAACCTGATTTCAACTTCAACTACCTATGTAACACCACAGGTACTGAACAATTTTTGCAAAAAACACCTCCATTCACAACTGGACTAACCTTGTCAACACAAGAAGAGAAACAAATTCGTCAACACGAATAGAGATTTTGTCGTCACAGGAGTAACCTTGTCCACATCTGGACCCAACTTTCGTCAAATCACGAATAAATACAAATCTGTCCACGTCAAGACTCACGTCTCAACAACACAGGAATAGAACTTTGTCCACGTCAAGACGCTACATTCCGTCAACACGGAGCAACCCTATCAACAAGAGCAAAACTTTGTCCACGTTAGGACGCACACTTCGTCAACACGAAGAAATCCCATCATAAACTTGTCCACGTTAGGACTCAAATTTGCCGTCAACACGGAAAAATCCCGGTGACTTCGCTGGGGGATGACTCGTCTGCATTTCATCAGCACGAGGGGATCCTATCAACATAGGAATAAATTGTCCATGTCCGGAATAAATCGTCCACGTTAGGAATAAACTGTCCACGTTATGAATAAACTGTCCACGTTAGGAATAAACTGTCCATGTTAGGAATAAATTGTCCACGTTAGGACTCACATATCGTCTTGATTTGTCCACGTCAGGACTCACATCTCGTCAGTACAAGAAAATCCTATCAGCATGGGAGTAAATCGTCCACGTCAGGACACCGTTTCGTCAACCCGAAGAAAGATAAATTCGTCCACGTCAGGACTCGCGCATCTTCGACCCGCTGAGGAAATAAAACCTGTCCACGTCAGGACTCACGCTTTGCCAACACGAAGAAAGATAAATTTGTACATGTCAGGACTCGCGCATCTTGTCAACACGAAGAACTATAAACTTGTCCACGTCAGGACATACATTTCGCCGATACGAAGGAAGATATCTGCTGGGGATAAATGGTCCACGAAGAGTAATCAATTTTGTCCACGCCCGGACTTCACATTCCGTCAAACTTGTCCATGTTAGGACTAGCACATCTCGTCAACCCGAGGAAATAAATCTGTCCACGTTAGGACACCCACTTCGCTAGCACGAAGAAATCCCGTCAATAAATTGTCCACGTCAGGACTCATATCTCGTCAACATGAGGAACTCCTATCAACATAGGCAATAAAATTTTGACGACTTCTGGGGAAATCCTTCTGTCAACCATTAGGAAAATACATCCGTTTATCCATACGAGAGGATACTCCGAATACAGTTTCTCTGCTTATCTCTGCAGTAGCTAACTCCATTGGTCCCAACCCACAAACCTTTTAGCACTGACGTGACAGCGACTTTGAGGCGGACTCTACTGGGGATATTTGGCAACTTCTGAAATGTTGATTCATGAAACCCTTTTGATACTGACGTAACAACAAATTTGAAGAAGACAATCCGTTGGCCGGATAAGAGGAACTTCGACAAGCCACTATGGCGGGGAAACAAGAGAAATTTAAACAAATAACTCTGTTCGGGGACAAAGAGAAACATAACCAAGTAACTCTGTGGGGAAACTAGTAAGATGAACCATATCATCATACGTCTTGCGGCGAGAACTCGAATACCTGGTAATAAATCTGAGCTAGAACTCCATACTCCTGCTGAGAAAACACACCTGAAAGCAAAAGGTCAGCCAACCTGATTTATGTTTCAAAATATGTAAGTTTGAAAATGGCGTAATGCTCCGTACGGAACGGAAATGCTACGCGTTTGAGTAGATGCAAATATGACGATATATGCAAATGCAAATGCAGGCTCAAGTTGTCGGGGCCACTCTGGTAATGATGTCTCAACAACATGAATGCTGAGGATAAAGCCAACTCCGCTGGGGAGAACACGCATCATAAGGTATTCCGGTAAAATAAATGCCGGAAACACAATCAACTTTGTCGGGGAGAGATTAAACATCAATTTCCACTGGGAGGAAAGAACAAACACCCTGCTGGTGAACAAACTTAGCTGGGGAAGAACCGACACTTCTGGGCAAAGCACATTGTCTGGGCATAGTTTACACATTCAGAGTTACCACTCTGCTGAGGATCAACATCATGTCAATGGCATGACGACCTGTGGGGAGCAATAAACCATCCCTCGCGGATATAAACCTTTTGAACCAACAACTTGGTTAACTTTTGCGGGAATCTCCCATGCTGGAGATTGAACGTGCACATCTTCGATTCGCTGAGGAGCGCACCCTTTGCAGGGACATTGATTTTGACTTGCTGGTCTTAATCCTATGGACGGCTTTCCATGAGGACACTCTCCTGGGGAAAACGATTCCCTCCTTCGGGAAGAGATAAATGTCATTTCAACTCTCTGGGGATAAGCAGCGACGAGCTGAGGAATGACATCAACTGGAGTCATGTCTTACGTCAAGCGACCTTGGCTGGGGGGGTACAATTCCTGACCGTTTGCTCCAAAGGTAAGAACCCTGCAAAACACAAACGAGACAAAATAGACCTATACAATAGAATCTATCCGGGTTAGCATCTGTGACATTACTTCAGTCAATTCGAAGTTTTAGCAATTATTGGCAAGGGCCGGCAAGATTATGCAAGTGCAAGTTTATCAAAAACATCGGCGTCTTTCACAAACAAAACATTAAAGAACAAGCATCAAGTACTGAATAACATGTTTTATTGATTCCGGGCCTCTGAATAGGCAAAGTTTTGTACACTGGATGTAACTCCTGAAAAGAGGAAGTTACACACAACCACACATAAATACATGCACAAGAAGCATAAAGAAAATACAAAACAATATTTGTATACATGTCGGCAACGTGGTACAGACAAACACCATGAGCTGATCCTCCTATGACTCGCCTGACTCTGCGCTTTCCCGGTACTCGATCTTCGGAAGAGATTGTTTTTGGATAGACGGCCCCCAGGTACCCCCAAACCACTAAGCAATGTCGTATCAAATCTGGACCGCAGTCATTTGCTTGTTCAATCCCTAACTTTTGCGTGAACCGCCCTTTACGGGTTTTCAATTCACCGGGATACCCTTTTTTGCCAAAGTCGCCCTTTTCAGGTTTTCGACTTCACGGGTGTACATCTTTTCAATTTTATCCCTAACTTTTGCCCGAACCTTTTATTCATTTTTTATGGTTCGTCGGGATGCCCCATTTTTGCCTGGACTCTCTTTTTACTGTCCAGCGGGTCACTTTCAAGCAAAGTATTTTTTAACTGCGTCCGAATTCACAGGAGACGTAAAGTCTTCACCATCCATGGTGGATAGTAACAAGGCTTCTCCAGAGAAGACTTTTCTGACAACGTAAGGACCTTCATAATTGGGAGTCCACTTGCCCCTGTGATCTGTTTGTGACGGGAGAATCTTTTTCAAAACAAGATCGCCCGTCTGAAAGCTTCGCGGGCACACCTTCTTGTCGTAAGCTTTCTTCATTCGGCTCTGATACAACCGACCGTATGCTAGAGAAGCCAGTCTCTTCTCATCCATTAAGCTGAGCTGATTCAGTCTATCTTTAACCCATTCTGCCTCGTCGAGTTGGACATCACGTAAAACCCTCAGAGAAGGAATCTCGACCTCCAACGGTAACACCGCCTCCATCCCGTATACTAATGAGAAAGGGGTTGCCCCGGTTGATGTGCGTACCGTCGTACGATAACCGTGCAAAGCGAAAGGTAGCATCTCGTGCCAGTCCTTATACGTCACAACCATCTTCTGAACAATCTTCTTTATGTTCTTGTTGGCCGCTTCGACAACGCCATTCATCTTGGGCCGGTAAGGAGAAGAGTTGTGATGCTCAATCTTAAAATTCTGACACAGCTCTTTCATCATTTTATTATTCAAGTTTGAACCATTTTCGGTGATAATCCGCTCGGGGATTCCATATCTGCAGATAATATCTCGTTTGATAAATCTGGCTACCACTTGTTTGGTCACATTGGCATATGACGCTGCTTCCACCCATTTGGTGAAGTAATCGATGGCCACCAAAATGAACCGGTGTCCGTTTGATGTCGTAGGCTCAATCTTACCAATCATGTCAATCCCCCACATCGAGAAAGGCCACGGTCATGACATCACATTCAGAGGACTTGGAGGCACATGGATTTTGTCTGCATAAACCTGGCATTTATGACACCTTTTTGCAAACTTGAAACAATCTGTTTCCATAGTTAGACAATAATAACCTGCCCGCAACAGTTTTCTTATCATAGCATGCCCGCCAGCATGTGTACCAAATGTACCTTCATGTATCTCTTCCATGAGCAACTTCGCCTCTTTCTCATCTACACAGCGTAGCAACACCAAGTCGTGGTTTCTTTTGTATAGGACACCGTCCGGATTCAAATAGAAATTTCCAGCCAATCTTCTAAGAGTCTTCTGATCTCGACTGGATGCCCCAGCCGGATACTCCTTGTTCTTCAAGAAATTCTGGATGTCAAAGTACCAGGGTTTACCATCGAGAGCCTCGTCAATGGCAAATATGAATGCAGGCCTATCGAGCCGAGAGATAACAATCTGAGGAACCTCATTCCAGAAGTTAACTTTATACATTGAAGACAATGTCGCCAGGGCGTCAGCCATTTGATTTTCTGCTCGTGGCATGTGATGCAACTCCACCTTGTCAAAGAAAGGCAATAATCTCCTTGCATAATTCATATATGGTATCAAATTGGGCTGACGTGTCTCCCATTCTCCTTTAATCTGATTCACCACTAGAGCTGAGTCTCCGTATACATCCAGGTTCTTGATTCGCAAATCAATAGCTTCTTCCAGACCCATGATGCAGGCCTCATATTCAACCTCATTGTTGGTAACCGGAAAGGTCAATCGGGCAGTGAAGGGGATGTGCGACCCCTGAGGAGTGGTGATAATTGCACCTATTCCACTACCATAGGAATTTACAGCTCCGTCAAATATCAACTACCATTTGGAACCCAACTCTGGTCCTTCGTCCAGCAACGGTTCTTCACAATCTTTCATCTTCAGGTACATGATATCCTCGTCAGGAAAATTAAACCTCATCGATTGGTAGTCCTCAACAGTCTGCTCCGCAAGGTACTCTGACAGAACGCTACCTTTAATAGCCTTTTGCGAGACATATTGGATATCGTATTCTGTTAACACCATCTGCCATCGGGCAATTCTTCCGAAGAGTGCTTGCTTCTCAAACACATATTTAATTGGATCTATCTTTGAAATGAGCAAAGTTGTATGATTCAGCATGTATTGCCTCAAACGTTTGGCGGCCCAGGCTAGCGCGCAACACGTCTTCTCGAGCATTGAGTATCTGGACTCACAGTCGGTAAACTTCTTACTCAAATAGTAAATCGCATGCTCTTTACGTCCGGTCTCGTCGTGTTGACCGAGAACACAACCCATACTTTCCTCAAGAACTGTCAAATACATAATCAAAGGTCTTCCGGCCACTGGGGGCATCAAAACAGGAGGTTCCTGCAAGTATTCTTTTATCTTGTCGAACGCCTTTTGACAACTTTCATTCCAGGTCAACACCTGATCCTTTTTCAACAACTTGAATAACGGCTCGCATGTCGCAGTTAGGTGAGATATGAACCGGGCGATATAGTTCAACCTCCCTAAAAACCCACGCACTTCTTTTTCTGTTTTAGGCGTCGGCATTTCTTGTATAGCTTTTATCTTTGCAGGATCAACCTCTATTCCCTTTTTCGCTTACAATAAACCCCAGCAGTTTACCCGATCTCACCCCAAAGGTGCACTTGTTAGGGTTCAGTCTCAACCTGAACTTCCTAAGTCATTTGAACAGTTTCAGCAGATTAACCAAATGCTCCTCCTCTGTCTGAGACTTGGCAATCATATCATCAACATAAACCTCGATCTCTTTGTGCATCATGTCATGAAAAAGGGTCGTCATAGCGCGTTGATACGTTGCCCCAGCGTTCTTCAGTCCGAAGGGCATCACTTTGTAGCAAAGTGTTCCCCAAGGAGTAATGAAGGTGGTCTTCTCCATGTCTTCTGGTGCCATTTTGATCTGATTATAACCTGAGAAGCCATCCATGAAGGAGAATACGGAGAACTGAGCAGTGTTATCAACCAGCACATCAATGCGAGGAAGTGGAAAGTCGTCTTTCGGGCTCGCCCTGTTCAAATCACGGTGGTCTACACACATTCTCACTTTACCGTCTTTCTTCGACACTGGTACTATATTAGCGACCCATGACGGATAAGTTGTAACATCTAGGAAACCAGCATCCCACTATTTTTGAGCTTCCTCCTTGATTTTTACAGCCATGTCTGGTCTGGTTCTTCTGAGTTTCTGCTTAACAGGCGGACATTCCTCTCTCAACGGCAGACAGTGCATAACCATGTCCGTATCCAACCCAGGCATATCCTCGTACGACCAAGCAAATATATCACTATACTCTCGCAGTATCTCAATCAGCCTTTGCTTGACATTGCTCTGCAGCGCAGCCCCTATACAGATATTTCTCACAACTTCTTCCGACCCCAAGTTGATAATCTCAATTTCCTCCTGATGAGGTAGAATGATTCTCTCTTCCTGCTTCAACAAACGAGTCAGCTCTTCTGGCAAGTCGCTATCCTTAACAATCTCTTCCTCTGCTTGGAATACCGGGTGCTCGAAGTCGAAACGAGTCATAGGCGGTTTGTATGAGATGTCATCTGAAATATTAGTCCTGCAAAGGAAATGGTTAAACGCTTCAACATTCAAACAAAGCAAATAACCATGTTGCCATTTATTGTTAAAGTAAAAAACAAGAAAAACAGGGATCACAATATTTGTATATGAAAAACGCCTTTATTTCATGATTAAAACAGTGCAATACACATAATCAAGTAGCCCTAAGGTAAAATCACTATGCCCCGGGTAGGACATAGGATTATTCAACAATTGACAAAACAAATCATTACTGTTTAAGAGTCACTGGGACAGTTTCCCGGATGGACCAGTTGCAGAGACTTTGTCCTGGCACGCTTGGCTTGATCCACGCGTCCATGTCGCAGTCGCTATCTCCGTCTTCAGCATCGGAAATAGCGTTGATAGTCTCAAAGCACACCCCGCTTGGCGTAATCGTGACCGGTCCTTTGAACCTGGGTGCTCCTGAAGATGACGCTGACGACGTCGGTCGATACCCTAGCCCAAACTTGTCATTCTTCACAGGAATCTCCAGAACCTGCCCCTAGCCTTTAGTCTCACCAGTCTGCACTAAAGCCTGAGCCTCTTTGTAGGATGACACTGCCACCTCTAGCATTTTGCTGGAACCCTGAGCTTTGTCTTTAATCCGCAACCCTTCGAAGGCTTGACAAGGGGTCTCGTGTATTTCTCCGTCGACCTCAACATATCTGAACGATGACAGGTGACTGACCAAAATGTGCTCCTCCCCACAGACGGTAACAACACTATCACCCACCATGTACTTCAACTTCTGATGCAATGTGGACGTTACGACCCCTGCAGCGTGGATCCATGGTCGTCCAAGAAGGCAGCTATAAGCTGGGTGTATATCCATGATGTAGAATTCGGTATCAAAAATCTCTGGCCCCACCTGAAGCGGTAATGTTATTGACCCAAACACTGATCTTTTCGTCCCGTCAAACGCCCTCACAACCAAATCGCTGGACGTGCAAATAATTCCCCGTATGTCTAATTTCATCATGGCTTTCTTTGGCAATACGTTCAACGACGACCCAGTATCCACCAATACATGTGACATTACGGTGCCCCGGCATTCCACCGATATATGCAAGGCCATGTTGTGCTCTCGACCCCTGGGTGTTAAGTCAAAATTTGTGAAACCCAGGCTATGTCCAGCATTGACATGTGCCATTACCCCCTCTAACTGATTTACAGAAACTTCTTGAGGCACAAATGACGTATCCAGAATCTTCAGCAGGGCGTTCCGGTGGGCCTCGGAACATAACAACAACGACAAGATAGAAATCTTCGACGGCGTCTGCTATAGGTGTTCAACAATTTTGTAGTCGCTTTTCCGAATCAGTCTCATGAACTTCTCTACGTCCTTGAGTGATGTATCCTTTTCTTTCGACTGAGAAGGCCCGCTTTCATTTACTTTGCCTTTGCCTTTGGCCAATCTCTCTGCTTCTATTTCAGGTGAGGTAAAGATCCTTCCGCTACGGGTCATGCCCCCCGTTCCAACGACATTATCAACAGCCCCAGCTGGCTGGCGATTCACCACAATCTTTTCACCGTTGCAATATGCTTCTAATCCGTAGGTCCACGGGACAACTTTCGTACTCTCGAAGGGAACATGCCCTGCTTTGGTAATTGTAATAGTTGACCGCTGGACGGGCGCCGTTATCGTTATAGTCTTCCTCGAGATCGTCACCGTTGCAATATCATTCTACTTATCACATAATGCCTCCACAGGCTTCTCAACCACAGTTCGATCAAATTGCAAGGTCCCTTCGTCGATCATGGCCTGAATGCCCTGCTTCAAATCAGTACAACCCTCAGGATGGGTCCAACACTCTAAACAGTATTCATCACAGCCAGGGAATACTCCCCCTCTGAGCAACCTGCTTTTCACCTCACTCAATGGTGTCTTTAGTTCGTTAACATCCATCACCAAGTTCAAATTTTCTTCTGTCAAGATAGCATTTTCTCCATGATTAGGCATAGGCTGTCGTACAATATTGGGCCCCACCTGGCCAAAGTTGATGGCTTTACTGTCCAACAAGTCTTGAACTTTATGCTTGAAAGCATAACAAGATTCTACATCATGTCCGGGCGCCCCGGAATGGAATTCGCAGTGCTTATTAGCGTCATACCCATAAGGAAGTACCGGTCCTGTAGGCGGTTCCAAAGTTCTTTTCTCAACCAAATTCAAACCCAGCAGTGTCTGAAGAAGCTCTGCATATGTCGACGGAGGCTTATCAAATACCCTCTTCGGCTTCGCATTTTGAAACTTTCTCTGACCCTGATTCTGCCTTTGCTGTTGCTGCGGCTGTTGCTGCTGTTGTTGTTGTTGAGGAATTGGAATAGTAACACTGGCTATTTGTTGAGGTTGAACGTACTGGTTTCTACCTCTGCCCCGGCCTCTACCACCAAATACAGCGCTTGTATCACCCTGTCGTCTTCCGCCGAACGCTTTTCTCGCACCCCCAGTTGAAGTAGATTCACCTTCCTGAATCTTTCCAATTTTAATTCCATTTTCGATCCTTTCTCCCATAAGGATCATATCGGAGAAGCTACCCATCGAAACATTGAGTAACTTGTCATAGTACATTCCTGTAAATGTCCCCACAAACATATCATTCATCTCCCTTTCAACCAAAGGAGGGTGCACCCGAGCTGCCATATCGCGCCACCGCTGCGCGTACTCTTTGAAACTTTCACCATTTTTCTGCGACAAACTCTGTAACTGAACTCTATTTGGTGCCAAATCGCTGTTATATTTGTAATGCATAACGAAAGCATCAGCCAACTGCTTCCAGCTTCTAATCTGAGTGGGCTCCAGTCCCATGTACTATTCCAATGATGGTCCAGATAAGCTATCCTGAAAGAAATGCATGAGCATCCTTTCATCATTGGAATATGCAGACATCCTTCTATAATAAGAACGTACATGGACCTTTGGGCAGGTATCCCCTTTGTATTTGTCGAATGTTGGAGCCTTGAATTTTAATGGCACCCTCAGCCCTGGTACCAACCCCATAGTAGTCATATCTAACCCAACGGAGTTCTGATCAACCACACCTTTCATCTGCTCTTCTAGCATTCTGATCCTCTGAACAGGGTCAACGGGGCCCTCAGGTCCCATACCTCCTCCTGAAAAAGCGTCGTCCTGGTGATCCACATTCCAGTCATTGCCATACCCATCGTAACCCATGTTACGGCCAAATCCTTGTTGATTGAACACAGGACCCTGTCCTCGGTTTCCGAACCCTAGATTGACCCCAGCCAGTCCAAAACCATTGTTGAAAGGAAATGCTCCAGCGTCGTTGTTATTCACATTACCGAATCCACCATACCCGTAGCCATACCCCTGATTGTTGCCGTAACCATCATTACCAAAGCCTTGATTGTTGAACCCGAAGTTCCCGTCCTGATTGACATTGCCATACCCATTGTTTCCAAAGCCAACATTGTCAATGAATCCTTGATCGGCATCCACAGTGTTGCCTTTGTTGTTAACAACATGCCCATCACCACCATTTCCAGTATTGCCATTACCAGCGCCAGCACCCGCACCAATAGCAGTGTTTCCGTTGACAGTCACAACAGGTGGAGTAACAACTGCCGGTATTTCATCCTCCTGGCGAGGAGTTTCAACAGAAATGTGGTCAGTATTGCCATTTCCGTTTGCCCGCGTCAGCAGTGGCTGCACCAAGGTCTGAAGATTCTCCTGGCCCTTGGCCATGCTCTCCATAGCTTGCATGAACAAAGTCAGCTTATCACGGATTTCCTGCATCTCGACTTGAACTTGATCCATTATCTTCTTGCAATTGTTTCTGGTTGAATAGCGGTGGACTCTTTGGTCGTCAATCCTGAAAAACCTGTGAGATGCAGGAAATAAGATACAGATTCAACAAGTAACTGGCAATGCAAAATGAATATGCAGATGCAATATGTGTCTGTGTGTTAGGGAGATCAACCCCTGATTCTAGTGCCAAAGTGCCAGTGCAGTGACAGTGATAAGAAGCTTGGATTCATATACGGAGAAAAACATCTCATATATTGCTGCAAAGAGCCCAACAAGGCAGAAATACAATATCACTGAGTGTACAATAACAAGAAGGCATGACCTCAACCAACAATCCTGGTGATGGCCAGCATAATGCAAATAAAGCATGTACAACAGTGCATAAGGTACTCAAGTGCGTCCATATGGATTCCTCCCAAGGGAATCTCTTTCAACGAGCTGGGAAAGCAACCCTTCAACGAGCGAGTCTCTTTACCTGATAACACGCTGGAGATCCCCAATGGATTCCTCCCAAGCACCTTCTCCAAAGCAATCCTCTAGCTTCCGCTTCTGGTATGCAGACTCTTTCTTACGCTTGATAACTTTATTCAACGAATTCTGAATGGCGTATCTCCGTATAACCTCTTCTTCAGACTTTTTCTGGCTAGCTTTCAACTGATCTTCCAGTTCAGAGATCTGCAGCTTCAGTCTGTCTTCTCTTTCTTTGTTATTTGCCAATGTAGCATTCCAGGTTTTGTTGAATGTGGAGATCTCCCGGTAGGCTATATCAAGTGCTTTCTTCTTAGACTCCAGCATATCATGAGAGCTCTTGAAATCTATCCCCAAGCGTTCACGCTTCTTTCGCTGTTCAGTCAGTTCTGCACCTAACTGGTTCACCAGCTTTGTTTGCTGCTCGAAGGAATATACGGCTTCATTCCTTTCGCTCCTGAGTTGAACTAGCTCTTCTTCCAACTTCTCGTTGGCTTTCATCAGCTCTTCTTTCTCCTTCACAACCTGTTCATATTTCTCAATAGACACAATAGTTGGCTCCTCAATCACGGGGGGAGTAGGAGGTAATACTGCAGAAAACGGCATCAGCGCCTGCTTTGCCCTATCTTGGATCCAGACTTGGCACGGAGGATAGGCTTGACAATCATTCTTACCCAACAATGGCTTACCTTTCTTGCGGATGTTATTCCAAGCATGCTGAAGCTTGGATAACAATTCTCCCTTCAAATCACCTGTGAAGTACAGAGATTCCTGCACTTCCTCCTCTTTTGGCGGGCTTTTCAAAGCATACCCGAATTGCCTGATCAACAATGAAGGATTGTAGTTAAGGCACCCTTTTCTCCCAATCAGAGGAACGTTAGGATATTCTGTACAACTATAGATAATCTCAGATCCCAGTAAATCCCTATCAAAGCAGACAACATCTTCTGAAGAAAGCCCCATCAGACGCTCAGGCCATTCCACCGTAGCTGCAGACTCAGCAAAGATACCCTTCTTGGGCAGGTGACTATCAAACCACATATACAACAAAGGCACACAACAAGAGACGTTCTTGCCCCTCCTATTCTCGTTCTTATAATGCAGAGAGTGATAGAAGTCTCCAATCAGTGTAGGTACAGGATTGCCTGAAGCAAATATATGGAATGCATCCAAATCAACGAAGTCAGGCATATTAGGGAACAATACAATGCCATAGATACACAAAGCAAGGATAACATTAAACACAATCCAACAGCCACTCTTGGCATACTCTTGTGCTTTCCCAACCAAGAACTTAAGAGAAAAACCAGAAACTCCATTCCACGAGGTTAACAGCAACTCTGAGGAGTCTAAATGCAAAGCAACAGCCAAGTCCTCCAGCTTGGGCTCAGCACCCCTATGAATGAAGGGTACCCTATTCTGAATGGTTAACTCCAAGCCCTCAGCATATTCCTCCATGGTCGGAGCCATAATGAAGTCAGGGAAAGTAAAACACCTCAGCGGGGGGTCATAGAACTGCATCAGTACGTACAATCCGTTCAGCTCATACGTAGTTGGTTTGCAGAACAACCTAAGCAGTTTCCCATAACTCTTCCTGAAGCTTCTCTTCACATCATCATCGGCCAAAGACATTAAACCAAGCAAAGGAGAAACATATGGAGTAGGCAACTTATATGCCACAGTCTTCTTCAAAGTATCCATAATAGCAGCAGACAGAAATCCGGGCAACTAGAATCAGAGGGTATGAAATGCACCTGCAGCACAGACACACGTTAATGATATGCAAAATGAGTATGCAACAATGCAATATGCAAACATGCAACAGGGATCGAGTGATATATTGCTGAAGAGATCCATCCACAATATCTGTCTCAACAGACCCATAATACTGCTCAACCCTGGTCTCAACAGACCCATAACAATGCTCCACTTTGATCTCAACAGACCTATAACAAAGCTCCAACCTGGTCTCAACAGACCTAAAACACTATCCTGATGAAGAACCCCGAGTAACCACACATACTGATCCAATATTAAGAAAACCGGGTAGTCTGGAGGTCAAGTTTCCTACATGCCCCAATCCCTCTCACAGGTAGGTGTCCTATCAACTGCACAAGGTACGGCAGCCTATACGGTCGTCGGTGTCACAGACTTTCAAGACTGATGATACGATACCCAGAAGGTGTGGCATCATCATGTCCTGAAGAGGCCTCACTTAGCCAACTTCCAATTGATCGGTCCCTAGAGTCGACAATCCAACTAACCAACAACCCCCTCAACCCAAAGGGTTGAAAAAGAAGTCAACCAAAAGAACCTCGTCCGAGCGTGGATTTTGTGGGACACTAGTACATGCAAAGCATGCACGCGCCCAGGTCCGGCTTATCTCTCAATCTGACCCCCTACCCAGCATAACAACAATAATATAATGTGAAAGTAAATACAGAAAGGTAAATCCATACAAAACCCACGACGGGAAAACAAGCGCTAGGATTGACTCGCGTAGGGAACCGTTGGAGTCGCCAGCAGAGTCGCCAGCTGTCGCTACTGCGAAAATCGGCGCCAGCTATGACAGAAGAGTCGCCACCGTGCGTTATTTATCCCAACGGAGGGAAAGGAAACGCTCAGAGTAAACCTAACGCAAAACGGGAAAGGAATGGTCATCGCAACCAAATCCTGGATTCGGGAGTCGATTACGCAAGGGGAAGGTATTAGCACCCCTCACGTCCGTCGTACTCGACGGGATCCACGCTTGTTTTCTATCTAAGGGGGTGTTTATCTATCTACTCTAAAGGTCCGGTCTAAAAAGAAAAGAAAATGACTCGGCAAAGTATCGCACTTTATGCCTACGTATCCCCGTCTGGAACGAGAAATCAGAGTCAACGTAGTTCGCCTAACTACGGGTTAAGGGGGGAAGGTTGCTTGCTAGGATACGACATCCTATGCCTACGTACTTTCATACAACATGAAAGATCAGAGAAAACGTAGTTCGGGCTACGTAAGACACAAGCTTGTCTGACTGGTTTTTTATTACCTTATGAAAGGGTTTTTCTTGATTAAGAGTCCAAGCGGACAAAAATGACACTTTGATGTTTGTTTTGAATCTTTTACGAAAAAAGTGTTTTTTAGTTTGTGTGCAATCTCTGACGTACTAGAGACTATGATTTGAGAGTGACTACGTCGCATGTCACCCAAAGGGTGCCACACTAAGCAGCCAGACTACTGGAAATAAGCTTCCCAGCAACCCTTTGTCAAATAGCTTAAGGCTCGTGACGTACGACATCGATTAACCTTATTACTGTATTTTTGAGTTGTTTTGAGATTAGAAGAGAAAGAAGCTCTAAAAAGCCTAGGGTTGAAAAGAAAACTAGCCTAATGTTGTCATGCATGGATAAGAATCCTAATGTCTGTCATAACTCCCTCCCGCACAGAGGAAATTAGAGATCCTAGGGGATAAGCAGAAAAAGAAAGCAAGCAAATACAGTAAAATGCATGCAATGCAGCAATACAAGCGAGGCAAGGGAGTCCCACTCAACCTCGAACCTGGGAAAACAACAGGCAAAGTGAATCAACATTCACTTCAAACCTAGGGGGCAAGCTACACAAGCCAACAAACAGTACAGAAAACAAAAACCCAAAGCAGAGGAGGCAGCCCAAGCAGCAACACCAAACTCCTACAGCAAACAGCACAAGCAGCAGCTCTGACAGCAACAAGTTGATTAAACAGCAAAAGTTGACAGCAACAACCTTCATATTCATGAATAGCCTCATCAAACAAACTTCAACAAGCCTCAAACTTCAACAAGAAACCAGCTTAAACCAGCAAACTTCAACTAGTAGACAGCTTCACCAAGCTCCTGACTCCATCTTCAACAAGCAGCAAAACCCTAGCTTCAATCAAGCAACCAGCTTCAGCAAGCAGCAAAACCCTAGCTTCAACAAGCACATCCTCCATTCTCAATAAGCTTCAAAAAGCACAAGACTTTCTCTTTACCAAGCTTCAACAAGCACCTCCAAGGGAGAATCAAATCAACAAGATCAAGTTGAAGTGTTAAGGAATTCAGTGACAACCAAGGGAAGCCACTGAGAACTTAACACTGCAGTAGAAAAGTACCCTCAAAGTTCTACTCCTAAAGCATGCCACTCATCCCTCCAAAGGAGAGATGTGACTTCTTTAATAGGACTTTATGTCATTGGATTGAATGGAGATGACCAATATGCTCCATGTTTGAAGAAAGAAGCAAAACTAGTCTAATGCTCTTCCTAAAACCCTAGTTTTCCTAAGCTCCTGACAAGCACTCCAACAGATGAGAAAATCTTCACATCCAAGCTCCTTCAAGATCTCCAAAGCATCTTAAATTAGTCTTCACCTTCATCCAAGCACAAGAGCACCACCACCCTAATCTAAGGGGAACTATTGAGTTAAACTAGGCAAGTTAGTTCATCAGAAACACCTAGAAGTTCGTCCTAAAACTAATTCTACTTAAAATACCAAACATGATTGTCAAATCCTACAAAATTACTAAGGGTTCCTAAACCTCTTAAGAATATGACATACAAAAACCAGGGGGTAAATCATTCATTTGGAATTAAAACTATGCCCTAAACCTAAGGGTACACTATCTTAAAACCCTAATTCTCAACCACCTAATGTTCAATGCTCAAACTAGCCTAAAATTCTCTCACAAAAATATGAGAAAATTACTAGGGGTACATGCATATCTAAGCTACCTAGCCCAAAAAGAATCAACTCAAAATCACACACCAATTAGTCATACCAAAGTCAACAAGATCACATACCAAACAACTTCAAAATAAAACCACTTAAAATACAAAAAATGCAAATAAAATATAAAATGCATGAATTAATGAAATTTTAAAACTATTAAATTCTAGACCCTTTAAGGAGTCAGGGGAAAAAAACCTAGATTAAAAAGACTAATTTTCCTATTTATGGTTAATTATTTCCTAAACTATATGAAAATATAAAAATAAAAGAAAAACAATGAAAAATAATAAAAGCGCGTGCCAGATAGCAATAAAATTCAGTTAAAATCCAAACCTGGGCCCAAGAGGGGGGTGTTGGTAGCAAGCGAGTACTAAGCCCAAACCAAACTAAAAACAATCAGAAAAAGAAAAGGAAAATGGAAAAAACGTGTGTCAAATAGCAATGATTTCACGTTATAAATCCAACTTGGGCCTGAATGGAGGTGTGGTTAGCAAGGGTTCACTTAAGCCCACCCAAAACACTTAAGTGAAACGGTGAGTTTCATCCAAACTCATTTCTCTTCAGATTTTCAAATTAATCGTGGCCATTGGTTTATGCTTTTGGTCAAGAGTCAAACACACATCAATGGACAAAACTTCATCTTCACCAAATGATTCAAATATGAGAGGGAAGACTCAGACGGTGGCCTGAGCTTTGCGCCACCGTCTTCTCCGGCGTGGCAATCCCAAAAACGCATCACACACAAAACTGAAACACCCCATCCCACTTAAAATTAACTCGGGTCCAAAAATGACCTCCATTTCCATTGATTCTAACCCTAAAGCCAAACCCGATCCAAGTTGCAGAGATTCGTCCAATTCTTGATCACTCCAAAACTTAAAATTAATAAGCCTAAACTCATCTACATGCTTCCCTGATCAATTCTCACCATCCAAACGCCATTAAAACCTCAAGAACTAGGAGATATGAGCTTCAACAGAAAATGGTATCACACTCAAAATGTCACGAATTGCTCAATTCTTGGACTGAAATCCATCTAAGCATCATCACTAACCTAACCACATATCAAATGCTAATCAATTTCCCCTAATCTAAGCTAAAAAATGAAAGTTACAAACCTGGAAAAACTGGATGAACAGAAGGTGCAAATGCTCGATTCAACCTCCAATCTTTTGCAGAATCACTCAAGAACCCTCCCCCAAGCTTCTACAATGGTCAATTTGCCCTGAATCCCCTTCAATCTCCAAAACCAATTCTGAGATGCAATTGAGAAAATTCAGTTTCTCTCTCTGATTCCTTGCTCAATCCTTGCCAAAAAATGATCTGAATCCAATGCATATGTTATATAGAAGCTAATAGAACCCTCTAGAAACTTCTGTAACAACCTGAATGAGAAATTCAATTTCTCATATCCCTTGAAAATCTCATATGTGGAAATCATGCCTTGCTCTGTTTCAGCTTTCAATCTTACTTGAATTTCTCCTCTTGTGATATTTAGAATTGAATTGGAATGATACTTCCCTTGTTTTTGATCCCATGGCCATGTATTGATGTGTTACTTCCTTATTAAGTAACAAAAGGGAACCATGTGAAATTGGCCTCAAATACAAAATATGGTATTGCCATCCTTTCCAAAATATGTTTTCTGATCAATTTGGTATATAAAATTGCTTGGTTTGGCCATAAATCAAGAATTTCACAATTTTGGCCTTTTAATCACTTTAATTTCTTCATTTCAAAGCCATTTCAAACCAACTTCTCCTATGAGCCAATTCAAAGCCTCCTTGATGAATGGTCAAGGTTAAAACCCTATTTTGAGCAACTTTCTAGTTGAACAATTCTCCATTTGAAGCTTGCAAGTTGGAGATTTTGGCCCATGCTTGAAAATGACCTATAATCACCAATACCCAAAATACCCCTGGATTGCAAAGACCATAACTTGAGTTCTACAAATCCTCTTGAGGACTTATAGTACTCTATGGAAAGTTAATATGAAGATCTAAAACTCTCATGTTGGCCAAGAATCCATTTGAAAACTCCTTGAAGGGCAAAAGTTGCTTGGAAGTCAAGTGACTTTCACAGATAAATTTCAGTGTCCTCTGATGACCTGTAATTTGCAAAGACCATAACTTGAGTTCTACAAATCTTCTTGAAGACTTATAGTACTCAAATTAAAGGTATTGAGAAGATCTAAAAGTTTCATGTTGGCAAAAGATCCATTTGAAACTAGTATTTTGACTTATGTGGCTTTGAAGTTAGGCACTAAACAGGGGATTTTACACTGAAACCCTAATTTAGCAACTTCCTACATTCTTGATCTTTCTTTGCTTAACCTTGGAACAACACCTCACATGTACCAACATACCAATCCATGAACCCCATGACCTCATGTTGCACCCTAAAATTTGACCAACCGGTTCTCCTATCTGACTCATGGTTTAAACTCATATTCGCAAATCAGACGCATGATATTTGTGCACAGACAGAGGATATCAGAGTCACAGCTTGATTTTCGTCTATCAGATATGGCAGATCCAGTCCAGATCATCAGGGTTTTATTCTCGGGAAATTGTGCGCTTCTCGGTGATTTGTAGCTTGCATAGTGATTTTGGGATATTCTGATGCCCAGGGTTCTCTCTTCGATTCAATCTGGTCTCGTGCGCTCTTTTATGGTGGTCATTTGCATTTTGTCTGCATTTTCAGAGTTTAATAGACTCTTGTGGATTTTAAATAGGCATTTTAATCTTTTTTAGGATTTAAATAGATTTTTAGAATTTTAAATAGCTTAAATCTCTTTTTAGAATTTTATATAGATTTTTAAATAGATTTAATAGTTTTTTACCATTTTTTAGAATATAAAAGATTTTAAATAGTTTTAATTGTTTTTAGAATAATAAAGAGAAAAGGGGAATATAGTTTTTCTTTTATGTTAGTAGGAATTTTAATAGTTTTTAATAAAAATAAATAGAATTTGTTTTAATATAGTTTTCCTTTTAAATAGATATTATAAATAATAGTATAGATTGTTAATAGGAATTTTATAGAATTTTAAATAGAAATTAAATAGAATTTTAGTGGGTTTTTTAGAGATTAGTAGAGTTTTAATCATTTTTGGTTTAAATAGAGTTAATTAGATTTTTAATCATTTTTAGAGTTAATTAGGATCATTAGTTAATTAGGTCTTAATTGTTTTAATTAGATAATCAGATTTAGAGTTTTTTTAATCAGTTTTTCAGTTTTGTTTAGGGTTTTTTGTCCATTTTTCGTGGGCCCAGAAAGCAGTTTTTTGAAGCCCAAGTCCTTGCAAGTCCATCAGTATTTTTGTCCAGAATTCAGCAAAGAGTGACACTTGTCACAATAAAAGGGCCCCACGTTACGCGTTCTCAGACCACCACCTCACAATCTCTCTCACTCCCAGAAGCACACGCGTCCCACTCAGACCTACACTCTCTCTCTCTGCGCCACGCCACCTCACCACGTGGCTCCTTCCCAGCAACCCACTCTCACACGCGTGACACCTGTGATCCACTACCCCCTTCCCACCGCCGGCCATGCAGCCGCCGTGCCGGTCATCAGTAACGGTCACCGGAGAGCAGTAACCGTCGTCGGACTTCGTTAGATCGCCAGAATCTGCAGAAATTCCCAGAATTTCTTCTTTCTCCTCCGATCTCCTCCGTCCACCTTCATCACCAACTCGCCGGAGAATTCATCTGTGACCGGAAAATTCAAAGATTTTTCCAGAACACGTTCATCCATCTCCTCCGCTCTTCAAGAACTAGTTCCCAGAACATCATCGAACCTTCATCATACTTCAGCGAAAACCCAGAAAAGCCCCAAACCTTCATCAAGCCTTCCAGATTTCCCCAGAACCTCGTTGTTCTTCATGGACATTCATCATCTGTGTTTCCAGTTCAAGAACATCTGAGCGCGTTCATCGTCTTCCCAGCGAGATTCATAGGTTGCCCTCGCTTCTCCGTCTGTTTCCTCTAAGATTCTTCAAGTTTTCTGCAAGATCTTCAACGATTTTTGAAGGCCTTCACACTGTTCGTTCGATCTTCCAAGGATCCCAGAAATCTTCGTCACCTTCAAGAGGCGTTCTCCAGAAATCTTCGTCTCCGGCTTCGCTCCAGGTAATTCCTTTCGCCTCCTAGTTGTTTGTTTAGTTGGATTAGGGTGTTAGCCTGAGATTTGCATGTTAGTTTGTTGGGGAGGATAGTTTAGGTTAGGGTTTGGATCGAACAAATTGGCGTTTAGGGTAGATCGTGGATTGGGTGAAAGGTTGTTTGAATTTGTTGTAAGAAGTTTCCTCAGAGAGTTGGGAAAGGATTTGCAGAGAGGGTGAGGAGGATGAAGCCAGACGGCGCTAGGGTTTCTGAGGGATGAACAGTGACCAGAGATTTGAGAGGGAGATAGGTTTTTGTCCATGGGATAGTTGGGCTAGGGTTTCAGATTGGGTCAAAGCCCAATCTCATTTTGCTGAACCACAATCCCTGTTTGCTCTTTCACCCCCCCCCCCCTGCGAGAGAGGAGCCAGAATGGAATTGGGTTGGGCCTTATGCCCACTACTATCCACACCCCCATAGCGTGAAGCCCAATGAAGAATGAACTGAAAAATTCGCTTACTGCACCCCCCTGCGTTTCTTTCTTCTTTTATTTTGTAATAAATTTCTGATTCATATTGGGCCTGCGCCTTTTGCTAGGCGCACCCCCCTTTCAGGCCCACCTTAGGAAATGAACTGAAAAGCATGTTGTTTGAACCCCCCTCTTTTATTTCAATTTTTTAGTTTTTAATTTCTTTTAATATTTTCTTGCATATTGTAAAATTCATAATAAAATGAAAACAATTGATTTTTGAGTTCTTGTTTTTTCTACCACTTCATGAAAATGTCTAGAAAATTAAATAAAAATAAAAATGCCATTTTATTTTTGTTTACTATTTTTGGTATATTTTCCATTTACATGACTTTTTTAATATTTTTTAGTGCATGCATATTATTAGAAAATTCATAAAAAATAGTAGATTTGATCAAATAATTCCATTCTTTTTTCTGTAGACTCGTAATTCAATTTAGAATTTTATAGTACAAAAACATTAGCTTAATCATGCATTTTCATTTTAATTTCATTTTTGCATTGTCATTGATATTGAATAATTGGTTTGTGGATATGTCTGCCTTGCTGATTTTGGTTCTTTCATCTGGTAATGAGTTTTGCTCTGATTTTTTAGTATGTTGTCATAGAGCCACGTAGGTTTCCCATAGATTTTTGATAGATTTTTGTAGGATGTTCTGATATTGTTTTAGTCTGAGCTTGAGGATAGGAGAAGTCTTGATGGCTTCTGACTTTGAAGTTCAACTGTGGTTGAACTTCAGAGATAGTTTCTTGTGGTTTGAGGACCTGTGGTTTCTTCTTGAAGATGGGAGCTGGTTGAAGTCCTGTTGGAGCTTGCAAGGATGCAGTGGATTGAGGCTTAGTCTAGGAGCTTGTTCCCTGTCTGTGAGGTTTGAGATCCTGAAGTTTGAAGGAAGTTTATGGTACTTTCCTGAGGAAGGCACTATGAATGACTTTCATTCTTTCTTCTCACCTCTTTCTTAAGTATCCAATGATGTTGGAGCCAACTTGTGAGTTTAATTTCTCCTGAGGAGGAATGTAAACTGATCACAGTTGTTGAGCCACATGGGATACGATTCCTAAGTGGAAGCCTCCTAGTACTTTCCTGAGGAAGGTCCTATGGGTCTGTTCACTTAGTTCCTCTAGTTCATCTAGGATTTCTTAAGTATCCAATGATGTTGGAGCCAACTTGTGAGTTTAATTTCTCCTGAGGAGGAATGTAAACTGATCACAGTTGTTGAGCCACATAGGATACGATTCCTAAGTGTCAGTCTCCTAGTACTTTCCTGAGGAAGGTCCTATGGGTCTGTTCACTTAGTTCCCTTAGTGCATATAGGCCTTCTCAAATATCCAATGATGCCGGAGCCTTCATGTGAGTTTAGTTTCTCCTGAGGAGGAATGTAAACTGATCACAGTTGTCGAGCCGCATAGGATATGACTCCTGAGTGGTAACCTCCTGGTACTTTCCCGAGGAAGGCACTATGAGCTTGTCTGCTTAGCTCCCTTTCTTTGGTAAGCTTGTTCTGAAGCTTGGAGACTGGGAGATATTCCTCTTGCTTAGGGTTTTGATTAGAGTTTTGCTTAGATATTTGCTTAAGATGTTGTATAGAGTTTTGTTCAGAGATAGATTAGAAGTTTGTTTGTTAAGGGTCTTGCTCAGGGTTTTTGTTTAAGCTTTGGATAGAGGTTTATCAGGTTAGCTAGCCCTCTCTTTGTGTTGTTTGACTTGTATGGTGTTGTGTTGCATTAGACTTAGGAATTCATCTAGATAGTTCTGAGGTAGGTGCATCTTAGAAGTAGACTTTGTGTGCATGAGAAGTTGAGGTGGTCCTCCTTCTGCTTGTTTGTTATTGAGTGGCTTTGCTTGTTGGTATTTGGTAGAGCTGAGCTCCCTTGCCTCTGTGGTTTGCGGCCTTTGCGCCTTGATTGTTTAGTTATTGCATTCATGCATACTTCTAGTATTTCTTTACTTTGTAGTTAATTCTTGTTTGCCGTTTAGTCCTGTTGCCATGATCCCTTAGGAGCTCTGACTTCTCCGCTGCGGAGTTGTTATGATAGGCATTAGGATGGTCAACCAGGCATGATAGCAGTAGGTAGAGTCCCCTTTTCCAGCTATAGTTTAGGGTGTCTTTTCCCTTTCCTTTCAGTAGGAGCTTCTGAGTAGCTTGATCCGTAGTTAGCTGAACTACAGCTGCTCTGATTCCTTGTGCCAGACGAGGATATGTAGGCATAGGATGCGATATCCTAGCGAGCACACTAACAACTAACCTTTGTTCTCTCGCGGCTGTGCGATCGAGACTTTCCCGCTGACGACTAATTGTTATCCCTTTCTCTTGCCCGAGCGCATTTGAGACCAGATCGTAGTTGTAGGTTCCCGAACCTTTAGGATCAGTTTGTTTTCTCACTGCTGTGTGAGAACCCCCAGGTTAGCCGTAGTTAGTCGAACTACGTTTGCTCTGATCTTCCATGCTGTGTGGAAGTACGTAGGCACAGGACGCGATGTCCTGGCGAGCAACTTTTTCCCCGTTTAGACGTAGGTAGTCGAACTACGTTGACTCTGACTTTCCCATTGCACGAGGGAGTACGTAGGCCCAGAACACCGTATGTTCTGTCGAGTCCTGTCCTTTTATTTTCTTTTTCAGACTGACCATTAGCGTAGATAGATGAATACACCCTTTTCCTTATAAACACCAAGCGTGGATCCCATCGAGTACGATGGACGTGAGGGGTGCTAATACCTTCCCCTTGCGTAACCGACTCCCGAATCCAGGTTTTGGTTGCGATGACCATACCTTTTTCCCGTCTTTGCGAGGTTTACTTCGAGCGTTTCCTTTCCCGCTCTGAGGGATAAATAACGCACGGTGGCGACTCTCCTGTCAAGCCGGCGCCGATTTTCGCAGTAGCGACAGCTGGCGACTCTGCTGGGGATTTATAGCATCTAGGGACTTTTCCCATCCCTTATGCTGGGACCGTTTCCCATCCCCTACGCGAGTCAATCCTAGCGCTTGGGTGTTTATTTGTTGGGTGTTGTGCATATTGTGTTTTACCTTTCTGCACTTTACTTTTCCGTACCTTTACCTTTCCGCATTTATTTTCCAGCATTATATTATTGTGATTATTGCTGTGGGCAAGGGAGGTTACCGTGAGTGAGAAGCCGGACCTGGGCTTGAGTATGCACCTAGATATAGTTGTGGAGAGTAGTAGACGAACCTGTCTGCTGAGCAGGCACAATTCCCTATGAAATCTGCGCTCAGACGAGGTTCTCGCAGAGGTGCTCCTTTCCGGTCCTGAGGATCTGAGGGGAGTCCAGACGTGAGGATTGTCGACTCTGGGGACCGATCATTTGGAAGTCAGCTAAGTGAGGCCTCTTCATGACTTGATGATGCCACTCCTTCTGGGAATCGTATCATCACTCATGAACGTCTGTGACGCTGATGACCGCATAGGATGTCGTACCTTTGTCCATGGATTAGGTCTATCATACCTGTGAGAGGGATTGGGTTATTGCAGGAAAACTGGCCTTCAGAAACCATGATTCAGTACCTTTATCAGACGGTGTTCTTGATTCATCTCCAGGTGTGTTGTCTGGATCAGATGGGTTTCTTATCTGAGGTTGATGCTATTATCAGATGGTTTTCTCGTCAGATACAGAGGTTAAGATGGTTTTCTTACCAGGGGATTGATATTTTGAGTATCAGATGATAGTTAATGTCATGAGGTTCTGGTGACCGTGGTGGTTTTCTGTTCTTGATCACAGAGATGTTCCTGTTCAGGCTACAGCATAGCCCCTGTGTTCACAGATTGCATTATTTATCATACTGCATCATTGCATTACCATTTTGCATTCAACTAACGTGTGTGTATTGCAGGTACATATTTTCCCTTCCTGTTCTGGTGTCTGTTTCCTAGCAAGACATGGAAGCCACGAAGAGAGTGTTACCCTACAAGTTTCCGTCTCTGGATATCAGTCTATTGTTAGAATTGATTACTATTGCTAAGAAGAGGGTAATGGGTGACTTCAAAAAGAGATATGGGAGGATTCTGACCTATGTTTATCAGCCATCAGCCTACGAGATCAGCGGCATTTATACCCTGTTACAGTTTTATGATGCGGAGCTCAGGTGTTTTGTATTTCCTGACTTTGTTTTGGCTCCTACCCTGGAGGAGTATTCTGCACTCTTGGATATACCTATCCGCGAGCAGATGCCTTTCTATCGTACGGACGCTGAGCCTAATCTGGCTGAGCTTTCTGCCATCTTGCACTTAGGAGAGTCTGAGCTGTCAGGGAAGATGATCAGAAGAGGAGATGTATGGGGATTTTCGTTGGATGTCTTGGTGGAGAAGGCTCGGGAGTATGCCCAGAAGGGTGGCTGGGTTGTTTTTGACGTCATCCTTGCTGTATGTGTTTATGGCATCGTGTTGTTCCCGAACATTCCTGATTTTGTTGACTCAGATGCCTTCTATATTTTGGCTGCGAAGAACCCAGTTCCTACTTTGCTGGGAGATATCCACCATTCTACCCACTACCAGAATGAAAAGCGGCGAGGAAGGAATGTGTCTTGTTGTGTACCTCTCCTGTGCAGGTGGTTCACCAGTCATATGCCTAAGTCAGGCCCTTTTGTCACCTCTATTGATTCTCTAGGATGGCCCGAGCGCTTGATGGGGTTGACTGCTGAAAATGTGGTATGGGTTAGCGAAGAGGTATTCGGAGTTGAGGTCATACTCAAATGCGAAGGATTCCCGAATGTTCCTTTAGTAGGAAGGAAAGGGTGTGTCAATTACAACCCTTCCTTATTGATCAGGCAATTTGGGTATGTACCTCAAGGAGCGCCGAAACCCGAGGAGATACAGGAATCTCTGTATCTCACCGGGGCAATAGGGAAAGAGATGTTGACCAAGCTTGAGAAGGCATGGAAGAACTTGCACAAGAGAGGGAAACCTTCAGGTAGCAGAGGGGATATTCGAGTTCCTGGCCCGTATGTGGAATGGATTCGTGAGCGAGCTGTGAAATTCCTTATGCCTTATCCAGCGGTTCAGCCATTGCATCCTTCTCCGGTGGAAGAGCCTACCACAGTGGATATACAGGTATACAAGCAGCTGATGGCGGAGAAAGAAGAGCTAGCAAAGGCTAAAGAGGCTTTAGAGCAAGAGAATGCCCAGCTTCGTCATGAAAAGATTGAAACAGGATATTTTTCTAAGCAACAGGCTGAAACTCTGAAACATCTGAAGACTACGCTATTGGAATTGACTGAAACCAAGAAGCGTCTGGAGTTAGATGTAGACTCAGTTAGCAGTGTATTGGCTACTAAGAAGCAGGAGCTGGAGAGGGCCTACACGAAGCTAGCTAAGTTCAGAGAGCACTGGGATCTCACTATGGCCAAGCGCAAAGAGCGGGAAGAAGAGCTAAAGACACAGGTTGCTCAGTTAGAAGGACAGGTCAAAGTGAAGACTGAAGAGCTTGAAGAAGAAGCATGCCGCCGATACGAGGCCGAGCGCAAGCTGATTGATGCCATGAAGAATTTGGAAGACTTTCAGCACAGAGCAGACGCCAAGAGACCCAAACCTGGGGACGGTGCCAATGATAAGGCTTGGGAAGACTTTGTCAGAGACATCCAGGGAACGGTCAGAAAAAGGGATCAGTTGATAGAAGGCTTGATTTATCGACCGGATCACGCAGAGACGAAGAAGATGGTCGAAGACTTCCGCAACCGTACCCGTACTTGATTTTTCTCTTGTATTCTATTGTGTTGAGATCACCACCAGGCATGTTGGCTGGGATCCTCCTTTATCATATCAGCTGTATGGAGCATAGTTATGTAACATCTTGATGTTGCACCCCAAAATTTGACCAACAACTATTTATTCATTGAGTGTTTGAAAATTGATACCTTCATCAGACAGTTCAAGAGATCCCCAGAGGAGTGGGTTGAAACCAGGGTTGTGTGCTTCATAGCTTGGGAGTTGTGGGTGCTCCTCAGATGATTCTGAGACTTTGAGAATGAACTTGATGTTTTGAGAAAGCCTATGAGATGTCTTGATAGCCATCATGAAGCCCAGAGAGGTCATTATGCAAGAGTTCAGAAGATTCACCCATGGATGGTAGAATTAGGGTTTTGACTGGGTCAACCCTAGGATAACTGAAGATTTGGAGAAGGTTGAGACTTAATCCAAGGGCCATGAGATCATGGAATGATGCATAGAGATGTTGTAAAGGTGATTCCTAGACCAACTCCTCATGATTGAGGAGTTTGAGAAGTTTTGAGTTAGGGTTTCTGAGGATTGTCAGTGGAAAAACCCTAATTTGATCCCTATCTTCCAGGCAGTTTTAGCTCTAGATGTGATTGATATCTCATCTTCCCCACAACATGAATGTTGTATAGCTTGTTCTTAGCTTTAATTTGAGTGGTGGAAGTCCTTGATAGGAGTTACAGAGCTCAAGTTATGGTTTTGACAAATTACAGGTCAGCAGTAGTATGTGAATCTGGGTCCTTGAAAGTCACCCAGCTTGCAGACAGCTTTTGCCCTAGTAGGATGATTCCTATGATCTCTTGGTCAACATGAATGTTGGAGGGCATCTTCTTAGATTTAATTTGAGTGGTAGAAGTATTTGATAGGACTTGTGGAACTCATGGCTTGTGCAAGACAGGGGTATTTTGGTCATTTGTCAATTATAGGTCATTTTAAGCAAAGGCCATATCTCCTATTTCCATGCCTCAAATGGAAAAACTCAAAACATGAAAGTTGTTCAAAATGTGATTTTAAGTCTAGAAAGAAGGTCATGAATTGTTGGAAAAGCTCATAGCATGGATTTGCACGATTGGTCAAAAATGAACTAAAAATGGCTTATAAGTTTAAAAAGTTGAATTTGAAAATTGGTTTGGAGGATCTAGGAATCCAAAATAGGTCATCCAATATATCATTTTGATTGGAAACATCATTTTGAGAACATTGGTTTAAATAGAATTTTCATTTGAAGCTTTAAAAATGAACTTAATTTGGAAATTCATTACTTGCATATTAAGGTACCCTAGTAGAATAAGGGAAGTGCAAGGAATCAGCATGTGAGCTCATATTCTCTTCAATAACTCATGGAATGAGAATTTCAGAAGTGTTTAAGGAGGGATTAAAGGAGATATCATGAGATAGTAAAATGCCATAACATGAGATATACTTGAAGTTTCTAGAAGTCTCCAAGATCATTCCAAAAGCTTCTAGATCATTCCATCCATCCTCTATATATTGAAGTGAGTCCATCATTGCAAGGGGTTGGTGACTCTAGAGTGAAAAAGTGGAGAATTTCCTTGTAGCTTCAAGTGCAAGTAAGAAGACAATTGCTCATACAGCTGCAAATCAACTCATTCTTCTTCTCCATTCATGATCCTGTGAGCTTGGTGAGTGTGTGCAAGGAGGTTCAAGGGCTCATCCATGGAGATTTGATGGTGTATCATTGAAGTTGCAAGAATCTATATCAAATTTGGACCTCATAATAAAAGCTTTCTCCCTCAAGTTTTTTGCATACAGAAAGATCTACCTATCACAAGGATCAGTCTTGAAGCATTGCAAGCCTTGAAGTGCAAGAATTCATAGCTGTTTCACCAAGAACTCAAGGTATGAAGTTTCACTCGAGCACTCCTATTTATGCCATGTTAGGGTCTGTTTTTAGTTTAGAAATGCTAGGTTAGGATAATAGATCAAGTACACAATCTGTTGTAACCATTAGTGAATGTTAGGGTTAGGGCAGTGAAAATGTCTTGATATAGAACTCTTGATTTAGGGCGCTATAATCTTGGTTCTTGTGTTTAGATTGCTCAGCATCGCATATAGATTACAATAGGGTAAGTTTTAGCAAGTTTCCTTGGTATTCATCTCAGGTGCGATTCATGGTGCCCAGAACTTCTAGTTATCGGTTTTAGTTGTAGAGGGATTTTCAAGAGGAACTGAGCCCATGATCTTGTAGAGGGCATTGAGGGGGTTGATTTTGCTCTTTGGATCATGGTGATTGGTTGAGGGACAAGTGAGAACGAGGAGGTAGAACACGCGTGCATGGGAAGCCAAAACCTGCAAACCCTAGATAATTTGGGGACGATGGCTATCCATCGTTGGATCCAGGTCAATTGTTGACTCGTTCACTGCATCCAACGGCCCAGATTAATCATCAAAACGGAGGGAAAAATTCAAAAAGTGAAACGCAGTCGTTTGGATTAGTGAGCGCGTCTGGGCTTGATGGGTCCAGTTTGCTACTCGCCCCCCCCCCCCCCCCCATAATCAGCCCATCTTGAAAACCAACTAGCGTTCCCTGCTACTCACACCCCCTCCCCTTTAATTGTTTTCTTTTTCTTTTTTAATTCCATTTAATATTTCTTGCATTTGTAAAATTCATAAAAAATAGAGAATTTAATATTTTTTACTTCTTGTTTTTTTCATGTGTTAATAAATCTGTCTAGAAAATATAGATAAATAAAATGTCCATTTTATTTTCTTTTCATATTTTTAATAGATTTTTCTTTTAAATAGCTTTTATAATGTTTAGTTTGATATCATGATTTTGTAGAATTTCTTTTAGGGTTTTCCCTTATGGTTTTTAACTCATTCTTTTTTGTGTAATTAGATATTGAATCATAGTTCCCCATAGGATTTATTTCTAGATTTTTAGATTAAAATTTGATTAGTTTAATTAGGGTAGCATTAGGGTATCCTAATTAGGGTTTAGGTTGTGCATAGGTGAAAGAATTCATTTTCTTTAGATAGTTTTGTTTGATTTTTGGGGAGGAGCATATATGGATGTTATGGGTAGATATTGTAGACCCTTGTGAATAATTGTTAGATTTTTCCCCCTTGGTTTAGTATTTTTAGGTATTTTCTGAAGTTGCTTGATAATTTTGTCTGTGCTGTGGTTATCTGTTCATCACCGGGGGTTGTTTTTGGGGAATTTGTTGTGGGGCTTGTGTTGTCTTGAAGACCTTGTTGGAGAGCATGATGAAGTGAAGATTGTAGATCAAGACTCAGAGACCCAGAGCTTGGATTATTCCCTGTCTGTGAGGTTTGAGATCCTGAATTTGAAGGGAGTTCATGGTACTTTCCTGAGGAAGGCACTATGAATGACCTTCATTCTTTCTTCTCACCTCTTTCTTAAGTATCCAATGATGTTGGAGCCAACTTGTGAGTTTAATTTCTCCTGAGGAGGAATGTAAACTGATCACATGTTGTTGAGCCACATGGGATACAATTACTAAGTGGAAGCCTCCTAGTACTTTCCTGAGGAAGGTCCTATGGGTCTATTCACTTAGTTCCATTAGTTTATCTAGGATTTCTCAAGTATCCAATGATGTTGGAGCCAACTTGTGAGTTTAATTTCTCCTGAGGAGGAATGTAAACTGATCACAGTTGTTGAGCCACATAGGATACAACTCCTAAGTGGAAGCCTCCTAGTACTTTCCTGAGGAAGGTCCTGTGAGTCTGTTCATTTAGTTCCACTAGTTCAGATAGGATTTCCTAAGTATCCAGTGATGTTGGAGCCTGCTTGTGAGTTTATTTCCTCCTGAGGAGGAATATAAACTGATCACAGTGGTTGAGCCACATAGGATATGACTCCTGAGTATACACCTCCTGGTGCTTTCCTGAGGAAGACACTATGAGTCTGCTTACTTAGCTCCCTGTCTTTGGTAAGCTTGTTCTGAAGCTTGAAGACTGGGATTGATTTCTTTTGGTTAGGTTTTGCTTTAGGGCTTTGCTTAGATTTGATTCAGATTCTGTGTTAGGGTTAGGATTAGAGAGTAGATCCTTTCTTTCTCAAGTGTGTTTTGTTTGCCTGATGGCACTTCATTTCTTTTATCTGTTCATTGCTTGATAGCATGTTGTTTATTTTTCAGTATGATTACTGTTATTTCATGACTGGCTTGAGGTCGAGACGAGCTTGTGGAGGCTGAAGCCCCACACACATTTCCTCCCTCACTTGCATTGCATGCATTTTACTGTTGAAGCTGATGCTTTTGTCTGTTTTGGGTGTATCATTGACATGATCCCTTAGGACTCTCATTTCCTCTGATGAGGATTTGATGATAGACTTTTAGGTTGAAACCTATGCATGACAACATCTAGGAGTTCCCTGTTCAAACCTCAACCATAGGATGAATCCATGGCATGATAACAGTAGGACTTGATAGTCTCCCTCCTAGTTGGGCCTGTTCTCTTCTCATCTCGAAGCAGTTTAAGATACAGTAATCATGAATGATTTCTTTCGTACATTACGAGCCTTAAGCTATCTGAGATTGGATGTTTAGTATGGTACCCTTTGGGTGACATGCGACGCATTCACTCTCAGGTCATAGTCTCTAGTGCGGTTGAAATTGCAAACATAATAAAAAACACTTCTTTTAGGAGATAACCCGTAGTTTCCCGAACTACGTTTACTCTGATCTTTCATACCAGATGAAAGTACGTAGGCATAGGATGCGACGACCTAGCGAGCAACCTTTCTCCCATAACCCTTCGTAGGCCGAACTACGTTGACTCTGATTTCTCATTCTCTGATGAGAATACGTAGGCATAAAGTGCGACGCTTTGCCGAGTCATTCTTCTTTTCTTTTTTCCAGCCAGCCTTGATAGGTAGATAGATTATAACCAACCCGTCCAAGTAAACAAACAAGCGAGGATCCCGTCGAGTACGACGGACGTGAGGGGTGCTAATACCTTCCCCTTGCGTAACCGACTCCCGAACCCAGACAATGGTTGCGACGACCTTGTCTTACCTTTTTTTCGTCAGGTTTTTCCGATCGTTTCCTTTCCCGCTCCGAGGGATAAATAACGAAAGGTGGCGACTCTTCTGTCATGCCGACACCTTATTTTCGCGCAAGCGACACTTGACAAGACTGTTATTCTAATAAATATATGAGGGTTTGTCTAAATATTGTCTTTATGGTTTATCTCGTCTTGCTACCACTGACACTGGAATTGGAGGGGAAATATCTCCAATGCACACATGCACGTTAGCATTTCTTGTATTTCTGTTTGCATAAATCATATTGCATAGCATTTCTCTAGCAGGCCAAAGCACTTATCCAGCCTTTGTTTTCACCAGAGGGTGATTCTCGGGGAACTGTTTGAGGCAAGAGTGGAGTGTTGAAGACGACCAAGGGGCTGAAGCAGATTTGAGCAGAATCAAGCAGTATAGTCAGTTACAGGTAATTGGTAGATATGGCTGAAGGCAATTTCCAGGCTCCTAACACTTTGACAAGGTTTACTATGGCGTCCAACCATCAGTATGATTCTATGGAAGGCTTCCCGCAAGCGAACAACCTTACTGCAGACCAAGTTGTACAACCTATTGTCCAGAACAGAGATCGACTTGAGCAGTTTGTTGCCCGAAGTGAACGTCATCCTCCTGCTAACAATCAAGGTGTTGTTTTCCCTGTGATGAATTACCAGAGAGATATTCCAATGGCCGGGATGGTAGATCCAAGAGCTCTTGAAAAGGATAGAAGACTCCGAGCATTGGAAGAAGGTATAAAAGCCTTAGGAGCAAAAGATGCCGTTAACCTGTATGCTGTAGACATGTGTTTGGTTCCTGACCTGGTGTTGCCTTACAAGTTCAAAGTGCCGGAATTTGAAAAATACACGGGAGATAGCTGTCCGAAGCTGCATTTGATGATGTTTTGTCGAAGGATGACTTCGTTTGTGCGAAACGACAAATTGATGATCCATTGCTTTCAGTATAGTCTGACTGGGGCATCTTTGAGGTGGTATGTGCAATTAGGGAGTAATCAGATTCGATCATGGGCAGATTTAGCCAGAGCTTTCATGAAGCAGTACGATTACAACCTGGATTTGACTCCTAGTCTCGTACATCTGCATGAATTGTCTCAGGCGGAGAATGAATCATTCAGAGGGTATTTGCGAAGATGGAAAGAATTGGCTGCTAGTGTTCAACCACCGCTTCCGGAAAGAGAAATGGTTGACATTTTCTTGGGTACTCTGAAAGGCCAGTATTTTGACAAATTGTTCGGTTGCACAAGCTTTGTGGGCCTGATGAGAATGGGAGAGCTTGTCGAGAGAGGACTCAAGAGTGGAAAGTTTCGAGATGTCCCTTATGTCACAGTTAATAAGAACGAGTCGGTTGTCAGTTCTCAAGAAGAGTGGGAAGAAGGAAATGACGCCGTCTCAGAATCTCTAGCATCTCAGGACCGGTTTTCAGACACTTCAAGTCAACGATAATCCTATCGTCGGTCGCGTCAGCACGCCCCACTGTCGCTACTGCGAAAATCGGCGCCGGCTGAACAGAAGAGTCGCCACCGTGCGTTATTTATCCCACGGGAGGGAAAGGAAACGCTCAGAGTAAACCTCGCACAATACGGGAAAGGTATGGTCATCGCAACCAAAACCTGGATTCGGGAGTCGGTTACGCAAGGGGAAGGTATTAGCACCCCTCACGTCCGTCGTACTCGACGGGATCCACGCTTGTTTTCGGGTATGGATTGTTATTCTATCTAAACTATAGGTCAAGGGTTGAGAAGAAAAGAGAATGAAAATAAAATGACTCGGCAAAGTGTCGCACTTTATGCCTACGTATTCCCGTCTGGAACGAGAAATCAGAGTCAACGTAGTTCGCCTACCTACGGGAAAGGAGGGGAAGGTTGCTCGCTAGGATATCGCATCCTATGCCTACGTACTTCCACACAGCATGGAAGATCAGAGCAAGCGTAGTTCGGGCCACGTACGACACAAGCTTGTCTTGGTTGATTTTATTCCTTCTGAAAAAGGTTTTCTGATTAGCGGTCCAAGCGGACAAAAATGACGTCTTGATGAGTTCACATTCTTTTACGGAAGAAGTGTCTTTTATTGTGTTTGAAATCTTTATGTGTTTTTCTGTTTGTTTTGAGAAAGAAAGAGACAGAACTCTAACCTACGGTTGCGAAGGGAAACAAACTAACCTAATGTTATCATGCATGGGTTAAGACCTAGTGTCTATCATGCTCCTCTCTTGCACAGAGAGAAACAGAGGTCCTAAGGGATAGGCAGAAACAGAAACAATATCAGATATATACAGTAAAACAGTAAAATGCATGGATGCAGCAATACAAGCGAGGCAAGGGAGTCCCACTCAACCTCGAACCTAGAAAACAATAGGCAAAAGTGAACAGGATTCACTTTCAACCCAACAGGGTAAACAACAAACAATACAACCCAGAAAATCAATCAATACATCAGAAATGAAATACAACAGCAAAAGAAAACAGCATCAGCAACTCTGAATCAACATCTGGCTTCAAGTAATCTCCAATCAGCTACAGGCTTCAACAAGCATCAATCTCCATCTTCATGGCCTTCAGGCAAGGGCTTTGATCATCATTATTCCATCTGCAATGGCTTTTCTTCAAGTTCAAACCTCCAGGATGAGGAATCAGTCACAAGAGTGAATTGGGTGTTAAGCAATCAATTGACTACCAAGGGTGGTGAACAGACTGCTTCTAACACAAAAGAAATTTTCTCTCAAGAGTTCTATCTCTTAGACACTATCACCAAGCCTTCCAAAGGAAGGGGGTGAGTGTCTTAGAGAGACTCTGAATCACAGAGAAGAATGGATGCAGACAAGGCAATCCATGTTTGAAAAACAAACTTTCTAATCTAGAGCTCTGCCTAGCTCCTAAACCCTAGTCTCCTCAGCATCTGCTAGCAACAATCTTATCTTCAACTCTGGAAGTTGGTCTCCAACATCTGGATCTCCAATGGCCTTCATCTCCTCAAGTCTTCAGCTCTCCCAAATCCCCAGACAATCCCAATACCCGCACATACAAGCAATAATCCCCGGAGGGCACACCACACCAGTCAATCAGATATACAGACAATACATTAATAGCAGTAGGGGAATCCTGACTTTTCCTAGGGGATCTAATAACTACCCATAGCCCCTATAGTCCCATAACTAAACTAGTCAAACCCTAAGTCCTAAGGGAAATGAATTGATTCTCCTAAGTCATCACCTAAAACCCTAGTTTGTTCATGTTGTTCAAACCTAAACCAATCACCTAAAATTAATTCCTAAAAATATGAACTAAATTGAATCTACAAGTTCAAAGTCTAAACTAAACAACCTAAAAAGAATGGACAAAAAATATTAAAGCATCTAATAGAACAAAAATTAACAAAATCATGTATGAAATGAAACTATTTAAAATGCTATTTATTTAGAAAATATGGGAAAAATATCAAATAAAAAATAAAATGCAATTTTTATTTTTTTATAATTTTCTAGACATCCTAAAGAAAATAATGCAAAAAGAATGAATTAAAAATGATTATTTTGCTATTTATTATGAATTTTAGAAAATGCATGAAAAAATTAAAGAAAATAAAAGAAAATAAAAAGAAATAAAATGGAGGGGGTTTGAATAGCAGGGAAGGCACGTTCAAAGCATTGGGCTTATTAAAATGGGGGGTGTGGATAGCGCTCTGAGCCCAACCCCCCAATTAATGAAACGCAGCGTATCAGTTCTTTTGAAATTTCCCTCCGTTTTAAACATTCAATCGTGGTCGTACGATGGGGGGATTGAGTCAACAATTGGGAAGGATCTGAGGGCTGAGGGTCATCGTCCCCAACGAGCCCTAGGGTTTCTGAAAATTTCCCCTCCATGCACAGAACTTCCAGTCCTTCTTTCTCCCTAATCTCTCCATGAAACGCCAAGATATAAACACCAAAATTGATCTCCTTCTCACGCAGAACATCACTGTACCCATAGTTTTCAATATGACAGCCTAGATTTTCAAATTCGATAAGCATCATAGTTCTGATCCGCCATTGTCACCTGTGATCAACCACCTCAATTCTCCACAAAACTCAACCTAAACTAATCTACAACTCTTCCTGATCGTAGCATGCTAATCCAATAACCTTATCGTGCCTTATCCTAGCAATTACAAGCTCTACCAGATTTGGTACCTCATGCTCAACCTCCATGAAACTCAACCAAACTTGCCAAAATCAATCCTCTACTTATGCTTAACCATTCTACACTTCCAAAACCCTAAGATTCTACCTAAATTGAGCAAATCGAATAGAAGACAAACCTGGTGCAATTGGTGTAAACAGGTGTGCAACTCCTGAGATCAGATGCTTGCAGTGATTGAAATTTGCTCAGTGACTTGAGGGATGAATTCTGTATGCAACAAGAACACTGAACAATGCTTGGAACTCGAGTTGGACAACAATATGCAATTCTTGAAATTTCTTCAAAATAGCTTCAAGCTGCCATGGATCTTCTTCTACCTCAGCATGTATTCAATCACAATGATCAGAAGAAAAGGTTTGTGGTGGAGAAATGAATGGAGATTAGAGAGAATGAAAGTTTGAGATCAAATTGCCAATGGAAGAATCTTGCTTTTCACACTCTAATCTTACCTCTCATCAACAATGATCACCAACCATTTACCCTCCCTGATCCATTCTTTTTATAATGATCAATGGAAACTCCTAGATTCATCTAGAAAGATCTAGAAAGTATTGAAAATCTCATGTGATGGGAACTTGAATATCTCATGCACCATGCATTAAGTCTTGTAAAATGGCCTTAAAATGTCATCATAGGAGATATTGGAGAGATATAAGCAAATACAATGCTTTTCCTTGCCTTGTGTTGAAGTTTCCAAAGATGACTTATAATGCAAGTTTCAAATTAACAAAGCATCACCCATTTTAAAACCTCAAATCAAAATTCTATCTGAACCAATGTTCTCAAAATGATGTTTCCAATCAAAATGATATATTGGATGACCGATTTTGGATTTCTAGATCCTCCAAACCAATTTCCAAATTCAACTTTTTCAACTTATAAGCCATCTTTAGTTCATTTTTGACCAATCATGCAAATCCATGCTATGAGCTTTTCCAACCATTCATGACCTTCTTTCTTGACTTAAAATCACATTTTGAACAACTTTCATGTTTTGAGTTTTTCCATTTGAGGCTTGGAAATAGGAGATATGGCCTTTGCTTAAAAATGACCTATAACTGACAAATGACCAAAATACCCTTTGCTTGCCAAGACCATAAGTTGAGTTCCACACATCATATGAAGGAATACCATACCATTATAGAAAGCTAAGAAAATGAGGAACAATTCTTATGTTGACCAGAAATTCATTTGAAATCTCCTTGAGGGGTAAAAATTGCTTGGAAGTCAAGTCACTTTCACAGACAAAATTTCAGATACCTCAGATGACCTGTAACTTGCAAGGACCATAACTTGAGTTCTATAAATCTCCTTAATGTCTTCCACCACTCAAATTAAAGGTCTTGAGATCCTATACAAGTTTCATGTTGGCCAAGGATCCATTTGAAGCTTGCATTTTGACTTATCTTGCTTGGAAATTTGACCTAAACTAGGGGATTTTACATAGAAACCCTAATTTAGAAACTCCTCCTCTCCTTGATTTCTCTTGAATTCTTCTTAGCACAACAACATATCCTTATTCTCCATGTCAAATTATGAACCCCACATCTCTTCAATAGCCCTTAATGCCTTTCAATCAATCAATTGACCTAGGGTTGACCCAGGGTTGACCCAAATGAAACCCTAGTTGACTGTCTTCAACTGCAATACTTGTGATCACATCAACAACTTGTTTTCTTCTCCAAATGACTTTCTAAGTCCTCCAAGATGTCTAGATACTCCCCGTGCCTTCAATTCACAGCTCATACTTTCCTTGATGATCCTCAGACACCCTCAGTTAGGAAATATACTCAATGCTTGATCTACTGACCTCTTCAACTTTCAAATTCTTTTCTGATGACTTGGATAGGATTGAATTAGAATAATAACCTCTTGATAGGCCTCTAGAGATGAGAATAATGCTTGATCCCCTGTTGAATGACTTGCTATGCTTATGCTATGCAGATGGTTAGGCTATGTACATGACTCTATATGCAAATGCTAATGATATTGAAACATAAACCAAGTGAATAAGGTTGAGCAAATTTTAGGGTGCAACAGCTGCCCCTATTCAAGCGACTTGGACCCGATTGGGTGAAGAGAGAACGGCCTTCAAACATTCGAGGTACGAGACGGTTGAATACTAAGAAACCCGGAAATTTGCCAACCGCAGAAATAAACTGCACCCCTGTTTGGGTAACGACATCCACTGCCTGGATCTGACTGTTTGCAGCCGCTCACTGATCTCGTAACGACCACGCTGGGGATAACAGATTGCTTGCTTGTCCACATTAGGACTCTGTCTGTCATCGATACGAAGAAATCTCAACTAGAACCTGTCCATGTTAGGACTCCACTTGCTGTTAACCCAGAAAAATCTCGGGAACTCCGCTGGGGGATATTCCAATAAATCGTCCACGTTAGGAATAGACTCTTCCACGTTAGGAATAACACCATCCACGTAAGGAATCATCTCTTCTGCATCTGTCCACGTCATGACTACATTTTCCATCTTTCCACGTCAGGATGCAATCTTCTTTTTCCACGTAAGGAGAACCGTATCAATCTGTCCATGTAAGGACTCCAGTACAACTCGATATGTCTGCGTCAGGACTCCAATCTTTCCGCGTAAGGAATACAACTTTGGTTCTGAACCTGTCCACGTTAGGACTCACCTTTCCACGTAAGGAGTACATCATTCTTCCACGTCAGGAATCAACTTTTCTTGAATCCGTCCACGTAAGGACCCCAATCTCTCCACGTAAGGAAACCAACTCTTTCCGATTTATCCGCGTCATGACTACATTTTTCCACGTAAGGAATGCCATCTTAATCTGTCCACGTAAGGACTCCGCTCTTTCCACGTAAGGAATCCTCCTCCTATGTGTCCGCGTAAGGACTCAATCTTTTCTACGTAAGGAACACGATCTCCTTTCCCCGTAAGGAACCATTTTTCTGATTTGTCCACGTAAGGACTCCCATCTTTCCACGTAAGGACCTGAAGTTTCTCTTTCTCTTCCACGTAAGGAACACGCCTTCTTTCCACGTTAGGCATACTTCTTCTTCTGAATCTGTCCACGTCAGGACTAAATTTTCCACGTAAGGAATCTATTTCGATATGTCCGCGTAAGGACTCAATCTTTCCACGTAAGGAATACCAACTTCTTTCCACGTAAGGAATACATTCGTCTTTCCACGTAAGGAAACCATCTTCTTTCCACGTAAGGAATACATTCGTCTTTCCACGTAAGGAAACCATCTTCTTTCCACGTAAGGAATCACAATTTTAATCTGCCCACGTAAGGACTCCCATCTTTCCACGTAAGGAATGAACTTGCTCTTCCACGTAAGGAACTGAAACCTCTTTTTCCACGTAAGGAATAGATTCGTCCACGTCAGGACCCATGTTTCGTCTTGATTTGTCCACGTAAGGACTACATCTTTTCTGCTGAGAAAATACATCTTGTCCCCGTCAGGACTCAGTTCTCCATTGATCCCAACTCACAAACTTCTTAGCACCGACGTGACAGCGACTTTGAGGCGGACTCTACTGGGGATATTTGGAAACCAAACTACCGGACGCCTGTTCTGATAACCGGCGGTGGCCTCTGAAATTCTGATTCATGGAACCCCGGATGACAACTAACTCTGCCTGGGAATAAGGAGAAACTTATCCTGATAACTCTGTGGGGAGTACGGCCGAAACTGACATTATCATTGGATGTCCCATGCCGAGATCTTGAATGTTTGGTAGTTCATTTGAGCAAGTGTTCTCTCCACCTGAACTGCTAGAGTACAAAAACTGCTTCAGCAAAATGAATGTTGAAGATAATGCCGACTCCGCCGGGGATAGTCAGACGCTACAGAATTATTCCAGCAAAATAAATGCCGGCAGGGTGAAGTCAACCCTGCTGGGAAATTGGGAGCTCAAACCAAACACCCTGTTGAGGTAACCCCCTGCTGGGGAATATAACTTTGCTGGGGAATAGCAGATGCGCGCAGTATGATCGGACTTTCTGCTGGAGAGTGAACTGATATTACACAGTATCCCTGACAAAATAAATGACAGGACCCACCACCAACTCTGTTGGGGAGAGTCTTGATCTTCGAGTTCCACTGGGAGGAAAGAACATTTGCTGAAAGGAGAGAACTCCGCTGGTGGGACTACTCTCTCGGGGGAATCCACTGACTCCGCTGGGGGAGAGTGAATGACCCTGCGGGGAAAGATGAACCTGTCTGAATACAGCCTTACGATCTTGTAATCGTCGATACTTTCTTTTTTTTGCACAAGCTACGACTAGCTGGGGAGTTCGATCCTTCTCCAGGAAGAACCTGCATGACCTGCGTGAAGGCTGGGTCTTTCGTTATTGCAATCTTTCGATCATCTTCTTCGTGCGGTTATGAAACCTGCAACAACACAAACAAGACAAGACAAGTATATGCAACCAAATCAACTCAGGTTAGTGACGTTATTTTCAGTTAATTCAAAGCTTTAGCAACTGTTGGTCAGGGCCAGCAACGTTATACTCATGTTAGTTTCATCAAACGTAGGCGTTAATCATGCACAAAACGGTAAAGAGCAGTGTTAAGTACTGAATAACGTATTTTATTGATTGGGCCCCTGAATAGGCGGAGTTTTGTACACGGGATGTAACTCCTGAAATGAGGAAGCTACACAAAGCAAATATACACATACACGAATATGCACAAGAAGCATAAATATTGACAATTTAAATTTGTACACATGTCGGCAACGGGAGGCAGATGAACACCACGAACTGATCCTCCTATGACTCATCTGACTCTAATACTTTCCCGGTATCCCCACTTCTGAAAAGATTGTATCCGATAACTGGCTCCTCAACTGTATTCTCCTGCATTGATGCTTATTGCAATTATCAAATTCGGACCGTAGTCATTTGCTTTTCAAATCCCTAATTTTTGCGTGAACCGCCCTTTACGGGTTTTCAGTTCACCGGGATACCCTTTTTTGCCGAAGCCGCCCAGTGTAGGTTTTCAACTTCGCGGGTGTACATTTTTTCAATTTTATCCCTAATTTTTGCCCGAACCTTTCATTCTGTTTTTGGTTCGCCAGGATGCCCCATTTTTGCCTGGACTCTCTTTTTCTGTCCAGCGGGTCTATTTTAAGCAAAGTATTTTTTAACTGCGTCCGAATTCACAGGTGACGTGAAGTCTTCTCCGTCCATGGTGGACAACAACAACGCTCCTCCTGAAAAGACTTTACTGACAACGTATGGCCCTTCGTATTTGGGGGTCCACTTGCCCCTGTGATCTGCTTGCGGCGGGAGAATCCTTTTCAGCACAAGGTCGCCCGTCTGAAAGCTTCGCGGATGTATCTTCTTGTCGTACGCTTTCTTCATTCGGCTCTGGTACAAACGACCGTATGCTAGAGAAGCTAGCCTCTTCTCATCCATCAAACTCAATTGATTCAACCTGTCTTTCACCCATTCTGCCTCGTCCAGCTGAACGTCTCGCAATACCCTCAGAGAAGGGATCTCAACTTCCAACGGTAGTACTGCTTCCATTCCGTATACTAACGAGAACGGGGTTGCCCCGGTTGATGTGCGTACCGTCGTACGATAACCGTGCAGAGCAAAAGGTAGCATCTCGTGCCAATCCTTATAGGTCACCACCATTTTCTGAACGATCTTCTTGATATTCTTATTGGCCGCTTCGACAGCGCCATTCATCTTGGGTCGGTAAGGGGAGGAGTTGTGATGTTCGATCTTGAAATTCTGACAGAGCTCCTTCATCATTTTGTTGTTCAGGTTTGAACCGTTGTCCGTGATTATCCGCTCGGGAATGCCATATCGGCAAATGATATCTCTTTTAATGAATCTGGCCACCACTTGCTTCGTTACATTTGCGTAAGACGCCGCTTCCACCCACTTGGTGAAATAATCGATTGCTACTAGAATGAACCGGTGCCCATTAGAAGCCGTCGGCTCGATCTTTCCAATCATATCGATTCCCCACATAGAGAATGGCCATGGCGATGACATCACATTTAGAGGACTTGGAGGCACATGGATCTTATCAGCATAGATTTGGCACTTGTGGCACTTCCTCGCAAACTTGAAACAGTCAGTTTCCATAGTCAGCCAAAAATAACCTGCCCGCAGCAGTTTTCTCGTCATAGCATGTCCACCAGCATGCGTGCCAAAGGTACCTTCGTGTATTTCTTCCATGAGAAGCTTTGCCTCTTTTTCGTCTACACAACGCAACAGTACCAAATCGTGGTTCCTTCTGTATAAGACGCCATCCGGGTTCAAGTAGAAATTACCCGCTAATCTCCTGAGAGTCTTCTGATCTTGACTGGACGCCCCAGCCGGATACTCTTTATTCTTCAGGAAATTAAGGATATCGAAATACCATGGTTTGCCATCAGATGCTTCATCAATAGCAAATACATAAGCTGGCCTGTCTAGCCGAGAGATAATGATTCGGGGAGCTTCGTTCCAGAAGTTGACCTTGTACATGGAAGACAAAGTGGCAAGGGCATCAGCCATTTGATTTTCTGCCCGCGGTACGTGATGCAATTCAACTTTGTCAAAGAAAGGCAACAATCTCCTTGCATAATTCATGTAATGTATCAAATTGGGCTGACGTGTCTCCCATTCCCCTTTGATCTGATTCACCACCAGAGCTGAGTCTCCGTATACGTCCAGATGTTTGATTCGTAAATCGATGGCTTCTTCAAGCCTCATTATACAAGCTTCGTATTCGGCTTCGTTATTGGTAACAACAAAGGTCAGTCGGGCAGTAAACGGGATGTGCGACCCGTGTGGCGTAGTGATGATTGCCCCTATTCCGCTACCGTAAGCATTCACAGCTCCGTCAAATATCATCTTCCATTTGGAACCCAACTCTGGTCCTTCGTCTGGAAACGGCTCTTCACAATCCTTCATCTTTAAGTACATGATATCCTCGTCAGGAAAATCAAATCTCATCGATTGGTACTCTTCAATAGGCTGCTCCGCCAGATACTCAGACAGCACACTCCCCTTTATAGCCTTCTGCGAGACGTATTGAATATCATATTCAGTCAAGACCATCTGCCAACGGGCAATTCTACCTGACAACGCCTGCTTTTCAAATACATATTTGATAGGATCCATCTTCGAGATGAGCATGGTTGTATGATTCAGCATGTACTGCCTCAAACGCTTGGCGGCCCAGGCTAGCGCGCAACAAGTTTTCTCCAGCATAGAATACCGAGATTCGCAGTCTGTAAATTTCTTACTCAGGTAATAGATCGCATGCTCTTTTCTCCCTGTCTCGTCGTGTTGACCGAGAACACAACCCATGCTTCCCTCAAGAACCGTCAAATACATTATCAAGGGTCTCCCTACCACTGGGGGTATCAAAATAGGAGGCTCCTGCAAATATTGCTTTATTTTATCGAACGCCTTTTGACAATTTTCGTTCCACGTCACAGCTTGATCTTTCTTCAACAGCTTGAATAATGGTTCACATGTGGCAGTTAGGTGAGATATGAACCGAGCAATGTAGTTCAACCTCCCTAAAAACCCGCGCACCTCTTTCTCTGTTTTAGGCGTCGGCATTTCTTGAATTGCTTTTATTTTAGCAGGATCGACCTCTATTCCTCTTTCGCTTACGATAAACCCCAGGAGCTTACCCGATCTCACCCCGAAGGTGCATTTGTTAGGGTTCAGCCTCAGCCTGAACTTCCTAAGCCTTTTAAACAACTTCAGTAAATTCACCAGATGCTCTTCCTCCGTCTGGGATTTGGCAATCATATCGTCAACATAAACTTCGATCTCTTTATGCATCATGTCATGGAAAAGAGTCGTCATCGCACGCTGATATGTTGCCCCAGCATTTTTCAAACCGAAGGGCATCACTTTGTAACAAAATGTTCCCCAAGGCGTTATGAAAGTAGTCTTCTCCATATCCTATGGCGCCATTTTAATTTGATTATAGCCTGAAAAGCCATCCATGAAGGAGAATACGGAGTACTGAGCAGTATTATCAACTAACACGTCAATGTGAGGAAGTGGAAAGTCGTCTTTTGGGCTTGCTTTATTCAAATCTCTATAATCCACGCACATTCGAACCTTGCCATCTTTCTTTGGCACTGGTACGATGTTAGCAACCCACGAGGGGTATTTCGTCACAGCCAGGAAACCAGCGTCCCACTGTTTTTGAACTTCCTCTTTGATCTTCATTGCCATATCTGGTCGAGTTCTGCGAAGCTTTTGTTTGACCGGCGGGCAATCTTCTTTCAGTGGCAGGCGATGCACGACCATATCTGTATCGAGCCCCGGCATATCTTCATACGACCAAGCGAATACATCACTATACTCTAGGAGCATTTCAACCAGTCTCCGCTTGATATCATCCTGCAGCGCGGCTCCGATACGAATGTTTTTCTCAACCCCTCCCGACCCCAAATTGATAATTTCGATGACCTCGTCGTGAGGCAGAATGGCTCTTTCCTCTTGCTTTACTAACCAAGACAGTTCTTCGGGAACGTCGCTATCTTCGACAACCTCTTCTTCGGCCTGAAACACCGGGCGCTCAAAGTCGGGACGAGTCATAGGTGGTTCAAGGATGTCATCTAAAAATGTTATCCTGCAAAAGGAATGGTTAAGTGCTTCAAAATGCGTATAAAGCGAATAACCACGTTGCCATTTTATTGAAAAATATAAAACAAGAAAGACAGGGATTACAGTATTTGCACATGAAAAAAAAAGCCATTTATTTAATGATTAACACGCAATGTTTTATAACAACGCAGCCCTAAGCAAATCATGATGCCCCAGGCAAGACATCAGATTATTCAACAATTAATAAAGCAAAGCATTACTGTTTAAAAGTCACAGGAACAAGCTCCTGAATAGACCAGTTGCACAGTCCTTGTCCTGGCGTGCTTGGCTGAATCCAGGCATCCATATCACAGTCGCTGTCCCCTTCGTCAGACTCCGAAGCAGCATTGACAGTTTCATGACACACCCCACTGGCAGAGATGGTGATTGGCTTTCTGAAACGGGGGGCCCCCACGGAAGGAGTTGATGACGACGGTTGGTACCCCAGCCCGAACCGGTCCATCTTCACAGGAATGTCCAGCACTTTGCCCCAGCCCTTGGCTTCTCCTGCTTCCACTAGAGCTTGAGCCTCTTTATACGACGAGACGGCTATCTCCGGCACTTTGCTTGGCCCGGGACCCTTGTCCTTGATGCGCAAACCTTCGAATGCCTGGCAGGGTGTTTCGTGGATCTCTCCGTCGACTTCCACATATTTAAATGAAGATAGATGGCTGACCAGGATGTCCTCTTCTCCGCACACGGTGACTACGCTATCTCCAACCATATATTTTAACTTCTGATGCAGGGTTGACGTGACTGCCCCTGCTCCATGAATCCAGGGTCTTCCAAGCAAGCAGTTGTACGCAGGCTGTATATCCATGATATAAAACTCCGTTGCAAACACTTCCGGCCCCACCTGTAGAGGCAAGGTAATCGATCCAAAGACTGTCCTCCGCGTGCCGTCAAACGCTCTGACTACCAAGTCGCTAGGTGTACACAAAATTCCTCTAACATCTAGCTTCATCATCGCCTTCTTGGGCAGCACATTCAAAGATGATCCGGTGTCAACCAATACGTGCGACATTACTGATCCTCTACACTCAACAGATACATGCAGCGCCATATTATGATCTCTCCCTTTCGGAGTCAAGTCGAAATCAGTAAATCCCAGACTGTGGCCTGCGTTCACATGTGCCAACACTCCTTCTAGCTGATTTACGGAGACGTCTTGGGGTACAAAAGAAGTATCCAGGACTTTCAGCAAAGCATTTCTGTGAGCTTCCGAACACAACAGCAATGACAGTATAGATATTTTGGACGGTGTCTGCTGTAGATGCTCCACAATCTTATAATCACTTTTTCGAATCAAGCGCATGAACTCTTCTACATCCTTCGATGCCGCTTCTTTTTCACTCGCTTGCACCGGAACATTTTCAACCACTTTCCCTTTTCCTTTCGCTAGTCTTTCAGCCTCCACTTCGGGGGATATAAAGATCCTACCACTCCTTGTCATACCTCCTGAACCACCAACGTTATCCACCGTCTCGGCTGGCTGTTTATTAACATCAATTTTTATTCCGTCACAATATACTTCCAACCCATATGACCACGGGACTGCTTTCGTATTTTCGTACGGGATCGGCCCGGCCTTAGTTATGGTGATCGGTGGGCGCTGAGCTGGTGCTGCAATAGTGATCGTCTTCCGAGGAATTGTCACAGTGGCCACATCATTCTGATTATCTGCTACCGCCCCTGTGGGTTCTTCAGTTGCCGCTTGGTCAAACTGCAATATGCCCTCATCAATTAAAGCCTGAATGCCTTTCTTCAAATCCTCACACCCCCCAGCTAGGGTCCAACAGTCTAAGCAATACTCGTTACATCCTGGGTAAACACCTCCTTGTAACAGTCGGCTCTTTACCTCGCTCAGCGGCGTCTTCAAATCATCGACATTCATAATCAGATTCAAACCTTCCTCAGTCAGAACGGAGTTTGCCCCATGATTAGGCATGGGTTTCTGCACTATATTCGGACTTGCCGTTCCGAAATTGATAGTCTTACTGTCCAAAAGATCCTGCACAACATGCTTAAAAGCATGGCAACCTTCTATATCGTGACCCGGGGCTCCAGAATGAAACTCGCAGTGTCTGCTTGCATCGTAGCCAAACGGGGGAGCTCCCGTTATTGGTGCCAGAGTTCTTTTCTCTACTAGATTCAATCCCAACAATGTCTGCAACAAATCGGCATAGGTTGAGGGAGGCTTCTCAAACACTCTTCTCGGTTTACTACCCTGGAATCTTCGTTGAGTTTGCTGTGCTCCCTGCTGAGGCTGTTGCTGAACCGGTTGTTGTTGCTGGAGTGGTTGCTGTTGATACGGGATAGTAACACTCGCCACTTGCTGCGGCTGACGATATTGGTTTCGTCCCCTGCCTCGGCCTCGGCCTTGGCCTCCAAATACTGCGCTTGCCTCGCCCTGACGGCGCCCACCATAAGCTTTCCTGTTGCTGCTGGATGCAGTTGATTCCTCGACTTGGAACTTTCCTTGCTTGATGTTACGTTCAATCTTTTCCCCCATCAAAATTAGGTCTGAAAAACTGGCCAGAGACGTGTGAAACAGCATGTCATGAAACAAGCCTGTGAATGTGCCGACAAACATGTCATTCATTTCCTTATCTTCTACAGGAGGACGGACCCTGGCAGCCATATCGCGCCACCTTTGCGCGTACTCTTTAAAGCTCTCCCCCTTCTTTTGCGACAGCCCAGCCAACTGGACCCGGTTGGGTGCCAAATCGCTGTTATACTTGTAGTGCGCTACAAATGCCTCTGCTAACTGCTTCCACGTCTTGATATCAGTTGGCTCCAACCCCATGTACCACTCTAGGGAAGGGCCCGACAGACTATCCTGAAAGAAATGCATTAGCATCCTTTCGTCAGTTGAGTATGCAGACATCTTTCTGTAATAAGCTCGTACATGCACTTTCGGACATGTGTCTCCTTTATACTTGTCAAACGCAGGAGCTTTGAATTTAATTGGCACCCTCAAGCCAGGTACCAGCCCCATTGTTGCCATGTCCAAACCCACAGCGCTTTGGTTTAGGACTCCCCTCATCTGCTCCTCCAGCATTCTGATCTTCTGGGAATCATCCATCGGCCCTTCGAAACCGCCTCCAGAGAAGGCGTCCTCCTGCTGATCTTCTTGCCACATACCATTTACAGCCCCATACCCATCATATCCATTATTACGTCCTGCTCTGATCTGATTCATTCCCGGACCTCGGCCTCTGTTGCCGTACCCTTGAACACCTCCAGCAGGACCAAAAGCCATAAATCTAGTACCGTTTCCGTTTCCAAAGCCTCCGTAACCCTGATTGGTCGCGCCATAACCGTCTTGCCCAAAGCCTTGAGCATTAAAGCCATACTTCCCAGTGTTGTCGAATCCCTGATCGTTGAATCCGAATCCAGCATTGACGAAGCCGTTGCCGCCTAGATTATCACCCAAATTGACATCACCCAGCCCACCATTATGGACAGCAGTCTCATTTCCAACTCCGACGTTACCATTTGCAGCAGCGGTAGCGTTATTGACATTGGCGGCGGGTATATTGACTACAGGTGGAACCACTGGCGTGGGAGTGCCGTCTCCATGAACAGTATCGACCCGTACATACTGATGATCTTCATTACCATGACCGGCGTTTCGGGCCAACAGAGGCTGGACCATGGCCTGCAAGTTCTCCTGCCCTTTCGCAATAGCTTCCATGGTCTGCATAAAGAGAGCGAGCTTCTCGCGCACATCTTGCATCTCGTTCTGCATTTGATCCATGATCCTTCGACAGTTGGTGCGGGTAGAATAGCGGTGCGGATGTTGATCTGCAATCCTGGAAAGTACCTGGTGCAGAGCAGGACATAAGACACTTGTTCAAAAATTACCTGTAATGCAATATGCGTATGAATGCAATGCAATGTGTCTGTGCATTAGGGTGATTCATTCCCCCAGTTCTAGTGTGAAGGTGCCAGTGCAGTGACAGTGTTGACAATAGGAATATCGGAGCTGAATCATAGAAATTCTCATATATTGGAGGGAAAACCAGAATACAATGTCGCTGAAAATACGATAAGAAGGCATGACCTCAACCAACAATCCTGGTGATGGTCAGCACTTATGCAAATAAAGCATACAAGTTACTACAAGTTACTGCATGAAATGATCAAATCCTCTCAAAAGTCTGGTACTCTTCTATCAACTTCTTGGTCTCTGGATGGCTTGGTCGATCAAGCAGCCCTTCAACAAGTTGGTTTCTCTTCTTAAGAACACGGCGCACGTCTTCAGCAGTTTCTTCCCATGTTGCTTCTCCGAAGCAGTCTTCTAGCTTTCGCTTCTGAGACACCGCTTCATCTCTGGATTTGATTGCCTTGTTCAGTGCATGCTGGACACTATACCGGGTCATCACTTCTTCCTCACACTTCTTGATGCTAGACTTCAACTTCTCTTCGAGGTCGGAGATTTGCTGCTTCAGCTTATCTTCTCTCATCTTATTGTTGGTGAGAGTAGCATTCCAAGTCTTATTGCAAGAGGAGATTTCTCGGTGTGCTGCGTCGAGCGCCTTCTTTTTGGCTTCCAGCATGTCATGGGAGCTTCTGAACTCTTGCCCCAGACGTTCACGCTTTTTCTTTTCCTCGGTCAACTCAGCCCCTAACCTGTTTAACAGCTTGATCTGTTGTTGGAAAGCATATACGGCCTTGTTTTTCTCACTGCGTACTTGAGCTAGCTCTTGCTCTAACCCTTCGTTGATCTTCATCAAGGCTTCCTTTTCCTTCACAACTTGCTCGTAGACTTCCCTAGAAACAGTAGTTGGCTCCGCTACCGGAATAAGATCAAGAACTGGTGCATCTGGAAACGGCATCCTCAACTGACGGGCTCTCTCCTGAATCCAAACTCTATAAGGTGCATATGCCTGACAATCACTCTTTCCTAACAACGGCTTCCCTCTGCGGTTAATACGCGTCCAGGCATGTTGCAACTTGGCTAATAACTCCCCCTTCACGTCACCTGTGAAGTATAGAGATTCCTGTACTTCTTCCTCCTGAGGCGGGTTCTTCAGCGCATATCCGAACTGACGGACCAACAGCGATGGGTTGTAGTTGATACACCCTTTCCTTCCAATCAGTGGGACATTAGGGTAACCAGAACAACTGAAGATAAGCTCGGATCCCAGCAGATCTCTATCAAACCACTCCATATCTTCTGACGATAGCCTCATCAGGCGCTCCGGCCAACCAACTGGGACTGTAGTCTCTGCAACAGATCTTCTCTTAGGAAGGTGACTCTCAAACCACATACTCAAAAAGGGCGCACACAGATGAACATTCTTCCCTCTTCCCTTCTCATTCTTGTAATGCAGTGAGTGGTAGAGATCTCCGAGCAAGGTAGGTACAGGATTACCAGCGGCAAACAAGTAGAAGGCGTCGAAGTCCACAAAATCCGGTATATTGGGGAACAAGACTATGCCATAAATGCACAAGGCCAACACAGCATTGAAAGCAACCCAGCACCCGCTCTTGGCATACTCCTGGGCTTTACCAACTAAGAACTGGAGTGAGAAGCCTGGAACTCCACGGGAGACAGTAGTCACAAGTTCAGAAGCATCAATATGCAAGGCTTTTGCCAAATCCTCCGGCTTGGGCTTGGCGTCATAATGAATGAATGGAACCTGGTTCTGCACGGGCAGCTCAACATACTCAGCGTATTCCTCCAGGGTTGGTCCCATAATAAAGTCAGAGAACGTAAAGCACCTCAAAGCAGGGTCGTAGAATTGCATCAAAGCATACAGCCCATCTAACTCTACCTCTGTAGGTTTGCACACCAATCTCAGTAGTCTACCATAACTCATCCGGAAGCTCCTTCGGACATTCTCATCAGCCAGAGAGATCAACCCAAGTAAAGGAACAATATCAGGAGTAGGCAACTTGTAAGCAACTGTTCTCCGTAAGCTAGTCATGATCAAACACTCAGAAGTCTGGGCACTAGAACTAGGGAAATGCAAATGCACCTGCAGCACAGACACACGTTAGTGAAATGCAAATGGTAATGGATATGCAGTGATGCAATGCAAGTAACATGCAACAGGGACCAAAGCTGTAGCTGAATAGCCTGAACCCAATCAAGAAAGGTCTCAGATAGACCATCCAGAAGTCCTCAAGCCCTGGTCTCAGATATACCTCAAATAAAGCTCCAATACTGGTCTCTGATAGACCCCATAATCATAACCTGAATGGTCTCTGGCAGACCTCAGATCATATCCCCCACTGGTCTCTGACAAACCTCAGAACACATCTCCAAATAGTCTCTGACAGACCTCGGAACACACCAACTGGTCTCTGACAGACCTTAGAACCCTCCATAAATATCCAGGATCCTGATCAACAAACCGGTGGTCTGAAGGTCTAGTTACCTGCATAACCCTGAATCCCCTCACAGGTGGGTGGCCCTATAACTGGCACAAGGTACGGCATCCTATGCGGTCGTCGGCGTCACAGACTTTCAGGGTTGATGATACGATTCCCAGAAGGAGTGGCATCATCAATTCCTGAAGAGGCCTCACTTAGCCAACTTCCAAATGATCGGTCCCCAGAGTCGACAATCCAACTAACCAGCAACCCACGCCAACCAAAGGAAGGGGCAGGAGGCCAACCAGAGGAACCTCGTCTGAGTGTAGATTTCATGGGACACCTAAGCAAGCAAAGCAAGCGGGCGCCCACTAATTTCTACTCTAATTCTAGGTGCACTCAAGCCCAGGTCCGGCTTATCTCTCAACATCAGAACACCCGTCACACCCCAGATACAGCAACAATAATCAATATATAAAGCTGAAAATACAAGGTTAGAAATATAAAATAACTCCATACAAAATCCTCGACGGGAAAACAAGCGTTAGGATTGACTCTCTCAAGGGACGTTGGATCCCAAATGCATAAGAACCATCGCAGTCCTTAGCAGCCAGGGGACGTTGGATCCCCAGCAGAGTCGCCAGCTGTCGCTACTGCGAAAATCGGCGCCGGCTGAACAGAAGAGTCGCCACCGTGCGTTATTTATCCCACGGGAGGGAAAGGAAACGCTCAGAGTAAACCTCGCACAATACGGGAAAGGTATGGTCATCGCAACCAAAACCTGGATTCGGGAGTCGGTTACGCAAGGGGAAGGTATTAGCACCCCTCACGTCCGTCGTACTCGACGGGATCCACGCTTGTTTTCGGGTATGGATTGTTATTCTATCTAAACTATAGGTCAAGGGTTGAGAAGAAAAGAGAATGAAAATAAAATGACTCGGCAAAGTGTCGCACTTTATGCCTACGTATTCCCGTCTGGAACGAGAAATCAGAGTCAACGTAGTTCGCCTACCTACGGGAAAGGAGGGGAAGGTTGCTCGCTAGGATATCGCATCCTATGCCTACGTACTTCCACACAGCATGGAAGATCAGAGCAAGCGTAGTTCGGGCCACGTACGACACAAGCTTGTCTTGGTTGATTTTATTCCTTCTGAAAAAGGTTTTCTGATTAGCGGTCCAAGCGGACAAAAATGACGTCTTGATGAGTTCACATTCTTTTACGGAAGAAGTGTCTTTTATTGTGTTTGAAATCTTTATGTGTTTTTCTGTTTGTTTTGAGAAAGAAAGAGACAGAACTCTAACCTACGGTTGCGAAGGGAAACAAACTAACCTAATGTTATCATGCATGGGTTAAGACCTAGTGTCTATCATGCTCCTCTCTTGCACAGAGAGAAACAGAGGTCCTAAGGGATAGGCAGAAACAGAAACAATATCAGATATATACAGTAAAACAGTAAAATGCATGGATGCAGCAATACAAGCGAGGCAAGGGAGTCCCACTCAACCTCGAACCTAGAAAACAATAGGCAAAAGTGAACAGGATTCACTTTCAACCCAACAGGGTAAACAGCAAACAATACAACCCAGAAAATCAATCAATACATCAGAAATGAAATACAACAGCAAAAGAAAACAGCATCAGCAGCTCTGAATCAACATCTGGCTTCAAGTAATCTCCAATCAGCTACAGGCTTCAACAAGCATCAATCTCCATCTTCATGGCCTTCAGGCAAGGGCTTTGATCATCATTCTTCCATCTGCAATGGCTTTTCTTCAAGTTCAAACCTCCAGGATGAGGAATCAGTCACAAGAGTGAATTGGGTGTTAAGCAATCAGTTGACTACCAAGGGTGGTGAACAGACTGCTTCTAACACAAAAGAAATTTTCTCTCAAGAGTTCTATCTCTTAGACACTATCACCAAGCCTTCCAAAGGAAGGGGGTGAGTGTCTTAGAGAGACTCTGAATCACAGAGAAGAATGGATGCAGACAAGGCAATCCATGTTTGAAAAACAAACTTTCTAATCTAGAGCTCTGCCTAGCTCCTAAACCCTAGTCTCCTCAGCATCTGCTAGCAACAATCTTATCTTCAACTCTGGAAGTTGGTCTCCAACATCTGGATCTCCAATGGCCTTCATCTCCTCAAGTCTTCAGCTCTCCCAAATCCCCAGACAATCCCAATACCCGCACATACAAGCAATAATCCCCGGAGGGCACACCACACCAGTCAATCAGATATACAGACAGTACATTAATAGCAGTAGGGGAATCCTGACTTTTCCTAGGGGATCTAATAACTACCCATAGCCCCTATAGTCCCATAACTAAACTAGTCAAACCCTAAGTCCTAAGGGAAATGAATTGATTCTCCTAAGTCATCACCTAAAACCCTAGTTTGTTCATGTTGTTCAAACCTAAACCAATCACCTAAAATTAATTCCTAAAAATATGAACTAAATTGAATCTACAAGTTCAAAGTCTAAACTAAACAACCTAAAAAGAATGGACAAAAAATATTAAAGCATCTAATAGAACAAAAATTAACAAAATCATGTATGAAATGAAACTATTTAAAATGCTATTTATTTAGAAAATATGGGAAAAATATCAAATAAAAAATAAAATGCAATTTTTATTTTTTTATAATTTTCTAGACATCCTAAAGAAAATAATGCAAAAAGAATGAATTAAAAATGATTATTTTGCTATTTATTATGAATTTTAGAAAATGCATGAAAAAATTAAAGAAAATAAAAGAAAATAAAAAGAAATAAAATGGAGGGGGTTTGAATAGCAGGGAAGGCACGTTCAAAGCATTGGGCTTATTAAAATGGGGGGTGTGGATAGCGCTCTGAGCCCAACCCCCCAATTAATGAAACGCAGCGTATCAGTTCTTTTGAAATTTCCCTCCGTTTTAAACATTCAATCGTGGCCGTACGATGGGGGGATTGAGTCAACAATTGGGAAGGATCTGAGGGCTGAGGGTCATCGTCCCCAACGAGCCCTAGGGTTTCTGAAAATTTCCCCTCCATGCACAGAACTTCCAGTCCTTCTTTCTCCCTAATCTCTCCATGAAACGCCAAGATATAAACACCAAAATTGATCTCCTTCTCACGCAGAACATCACTGTACCCATAGTTTTCAATATGACAGCCTAGATTTTCAAATTCGATAAGCATCACAGTTCTGATCCGCCATTGTCACCTGTGATCAACCACCTCAATTCTCCACAAAACTCAACCTAAACTAATCTACAACTCTTCCTGATCGTAGCATGCTAATCCAATAACCTTATCGTGCCTTATCCTAGCAATTACAAGCTCTACCAGATTTGGTACCTCATGCTCAACCTCCATGAAACTCAACCAAACTTGCCAAAATCAATCCTCTACTTATGCTTAACCATTCTACACTTCCAAAACCCTAAGATTCTACCTAAATTGAGCAAATCGAATAGAAGACAAACCTGGTGCAATTGGTGTAAACAGGTGTGCAACTTCTGAGATCAGATGCTTGCAGTGATTGAAATTTGCTCAGTGACTTGAGGGATGAATTCTGTATGCAACAAGAACACTGAACAATGCTTGGAACTCGAGTTGGACAACAATATGCAATTCTTGAAATTTCTTCAAAATAGCTTCAAGCTGCCATGGATCTTCTTCTACCTCAGCATGTATTCAATCACAATGATCAGAAGAAAAGGTTTGTGGTGGAGAAATGAATGGAGATTAGAGAGAATGAAAGTTTGAGATCAAATTGCCAATGGAAGAATCTTGCTTTTCACACTCTAATCTTACCTCTCATCAAAAATGATCACCAACCATTTACCCTCCCTGATCCACTCTTTTTATAATGATCAATGGAAACTCCTAGATTCATCTAGAAAGATCTAGAAAGTATTGAAAATCTCATGTGATGGGAACTTGAATATCTCATGCACCATGCATTAAGTCTTGTAAAATGGCCTTAAAATGTCATCATAGGAGATATTGGAGAGATATAAGCAAATACAATGCTTTTCCTTGCCTTGTGTTGAAGTTTCCAAAGATGACTTATAATGCAAGTTTCAAATTAACAAAGCATCACCCATTTTAAAACCTCAAATCAAAATTCTATCTGAACCAATGTTCTCAAAATGATGTTTCCAATCAAAATGATATATTGGATGACCTATTTTGGATTTCTAGATCCTCCAAACCAATTTCCAAATTCAACTTTTTCAACTTATAAGCCATCTTTAGTTCATTTTTGACCAATCATGCAAATCCATGCTATGAGCTTTTTCAACCATTCATGACCTTCTTTCTTGACTTAAAATCACATTTTGAACAACTTTCATGTTTTGAGTTTTTCCATTTGAGGCTTGGAAATAGGAGATATGGCCTTTGCTTAAAAATGACCTATAACTGACAAATGACCAAAATACCCTTTGCTTGCCAAGACCATAAGTTGAGTTCCACACATCATATGAAGGAATACCATACCATTCTAGAAAGCTAATACAATGAGGAACAATTCTTATGTTGACCAGAAATTCATTTGAAATCTCCTTGAGGGGTAAAAATTGCTTGGAAGTCAAGTCACTTTCACAGACAAAATTTCAGATACCTCAGATGACCTGTAACTTGCAAGGACCATAACTTGAGTTCTATAAATCTCCTTAATGTCTTCCACCACTCAAATTAAAGGTCTTGAGATCCTCTACAAGTTTCATGTTGGCCAAGGATCCATTTGAAGCTTGCATTTTGATTTATCTTGCTTGGAAATTTGACCTAAACTAGGGGATTTTACATAGAAACCCTAATTTAGAAACTCCTCCTCTCCTTGATTTCTCTTGAATTCTTCTTATCACAACAACATATCCTTATTCTCCATGTCAAATTATGAACCCCACATCTCTTCAATAGCCCTTAATGCCTTTCAATCAATCAATTGACCTAGGGTTGACCCAGGGTTGACCCAGATGAAACCCTAGTTGACTGTCTTCAACTGCAATACTTGTGATCACATCAACAACTTGTTTTCTTCTCCAAATGACTTTCTAAGTCCTCCAAGATGTCTAGATACTCCCCGTGCCTTCAATTCACAGCTCATACTTTCCTTGATGATCCTCAGACACCCTCAGTTAGGAAATATACTCAATGCTTGATCTACTGACCTCTTCAACTTTCAAATTCTTTTCTGATGACTTGGATAGGATTGAATTAGAATAATAACCTCTTGATAGGCCTCTAGAGATGAGAATAATGCTTGATCCCCTGTTGAATGACTTGCTATGCTTATGCTATGCAGATGGTTAGGCTATGTACATGACTCTATATGCAAATGCTAATGATATTGAAACATAAACCAAGTGAATAAGGTTGAGCAAATTTTAGGGTGCAACACCCACAAAGACCAAGGAAACCTGAAAGGCAGTTTACTCAACTACCAGTGTCGTACAGTCAGTTGTTGCCAGATCTGGTCAAAAGTGGATTGATAGTGCCGAAAGAGACTAAGCCGGTGATTCCACCGTATCCTCCAGGTTTTGATGCCAGCGCCCGCTGTGAGTACCATGTTGGGGCACAGGGGCATTCAACAAATGATTGTAAAGTGCTTAGAAGTCAGGTTCAAGATCTGTTAGACTCTAGCCGTATTTGCATCACTCCTCAGGGTTTTGTTCAGATTAATGATTTTCCATCCTCCAGTTGTGTGGGTTCGTTAGTTAATGTCATGGAAGACTCCACAGGAAGTGTGTGCTCTGAAGATTGTCAATCAGAGAGTTCAGTTGAATATGGGAGAAGTTTCTAGAAGTTTATGTGCCGGGTGTCGCGTCTGTTTTCTCTGCATAATCCGTTTAGCTTTTGTGCACTAGTGTTTGCTGACCACCACCAGGATTGTTGGCTGGGGTCATTGTATTCGTACTCATTTGTGCTTACGTGCTGCTTTTGTTGGTTATGCATGTGTGGGAGATGTTCGTCTGTGTGCTTATAGCTTGAGTTTCTATTTGCCTTGTCTTGAATATGTGTTCGCTTTCTGCATTGCGTTATCATTTAACAGGTACATCAGAACCGTGGGTCTCATTTCCTCATCGTCCAGTTTGTTGCAGGAATTCCTTCAGAGATATGGAACAGAATCAGTCTGAATTGATTGAAGTCCGAAGCCAGCTGGGGCAGATGATGAGAGATATGCAAGAGATGCGTCTGGAACAGAAGATTCTCAAAGAGGAAAACAGTCAGCTGAAGACCCAAGTGAGCTTGGTCATGGAAGTAGTCAAGAATGTGCTCAGGAAAGAGGATGATCAGCTATTTGAAGCCGCAATGAAGAAGCTCGTGCCGTCTGTTCATGTGGAACCTGAGCAGCAGCAACAGAGGGTGCATCCGGCTCAACGGAGGATCCAGGAAGGGAAGCCAAAGAGAATATTTGAGGCGCCGCCTACAACATATGCTGAGCTCTTGCAGACTTTATTGAGGTTTAATCTGGTTGAAAAGAGAACATTGGAACCACCAACGAGAGTGCTTCCTCATGGGTACGATGCCAGTAAGCAATGTGAGTTTCATTCTGGGGCACTCGGACACGACATAGAGGGTTGCCATGCTTTTAAGCACAATGTTCAAGACCTGATTGACTCGCACGATATTGAATTCACACCGAGCGGCGTAGCTGTACGTATTGCTCCTGTCTCGGTCGATGATAGGATGACAAATGTTTCTAAAGCTGCAGTGGGTCAAAAGCGTATCCTGGACGCTACGGTGTCAGAATCTCCATGCCCACAGCTGTTGCCTATTCCTGGGGCAGATCTGAGAAATAAAATGGCTAAGCACAAGGAGGGCTTTAATCAGTACAGTGAAAGTCAAGAAACCGATGTTGTATTTGCTACGAAGGGTGTTCAAGAGTCAACCCGATACCAGCAACAACAGCAACGATCTCAACAGTGGAAAAGGCAGCAGTATCCCAATCAGCGAAAAGCTCAAAATCAGAAGCCATTGAGGGTATTTAAGGTGCCTCCGATGTCGTATGCCGAACTTCTTCAGACGTTGCTACGATTGCAGTTGGTTGAAAAGAGGAAGTTAGCCCCACTGACAGGTACGCCTCCCGCAGATTATGATATCAAGGAGCGCTGTGATTTCCATTCAGGAGCACAGGGGCACAACATTGAAGATTGTATGGCCTTCAAGCACAAAGTGCAGGATCTACTTGATAGTGCAGCAATCAGCTTCGGGCAGGGAAGTCCCAAATCATCTGAATGAAGGAGGAAGGGCTCTATAACTTGGTTGAGTCATTGAAAGCAGATCAGGACAGCTTCGAATTGTCTCTAATAACTGATTGCGAAGGTAGCCGGTTCAGCAGCAGGACAGATGTGAAAGCCCGGTTCTCGGAAGCTAGCATTTTTTCTTGTTTTATCTTGTCATTTCTTTACAATTGTAGTTTCTTTCCTATTTAAAATGCAATCTTGTTTGTAAAACTTGTTGTTCTCATTCAATCGATGATAATGGAATAAATATGCATGTTTTGATTGAATCCATTCGTGTTCACTAATTGTTTTTACAAATGTCAACGCTTGGTTAAGAGGAATCTGGGGAGGATGACGAAAATAAACGACATGCGACTTCCGATATTATGTGCTTTTGAAATAAAACCTGTTGATGATGTACAGGCATTGTTTCAAATCCCTAAACACCGGAGTTATAAGGAAGATAATCCCTTGTCAACCCCTTTGAGCCTAGTAGTAGGAGTTCTTTCTGAAAGCGAAAAACCCTCAATCTTAACCTGGGGCAGGGTAGGTGTTAGCTAATTTGACCGAGCGTCCAGTTTGCAAAAGGAGTGTCCGTTCGAGGATCAATCACGTCCCTAGAAGTCGTGCCTAAAAAACCATAATGGTTAAATCAAGAGTGAGACAGTCATATCATTCCCCAAAGAGTCAGACAACCAGTGTCACACGACTTGTTCGGAAAGAAAAAAAAGAAAAAAAAAAGAAATCAAAAGCCCGCTAAGTCAAGAAAACTTCAAAACAAATGACTTAGGCAAAAATGAGGGCATCCCGCTTAGGGATGGCAAACAAACCCGGGCCCGCCCACACCCGCCCGGGCCCGCCCCGAAATTAACGGGGGAAATCCGATTTAATTGGGTGCGGGTGCGGGTGCGGGTGAAATCCGGTTCTTAACTACGGGTGCGGGTGCGGGTGCGGGTAGACACTAAGACCCGCCCGCACCCGCCCCCGCCCCGCCCCAAATAATATATTTTATTTTGATTTCCTTATTTTATTTATTTTAATATTTATTTATTAATTATACTTTTAATTAAGTTATTAATATTCTTATTACAATTAAAATAATAAAATTAATCAAGTTAATATTCATTTATTAATTAAAATTTTAATTAAATAATTAATTAATTTATTAAAATAATCAATTTTTTAATTAAATTACTAATTTTTATTATAATTAAAAAAATAATAATTTTTTGCGGGTGGGGGCGGGGCGGGTGCGGGTGCACCCGTTTTCTACTGGGGGCGGGTCTGGGTGGTAAATTTTCACCCCCGATTGGATTTGGGGGCGGGGGCGGGTCTGTTACATGGAGGCGGGTGCGGGTGCGGGTATAGTTAAACCCGCCCCCGACCCGCCCCGTTGCCATCCCTAATCCCGCTGGACTAAAAAAAAAAAAAAAAAAAAATCAAAAGAAACTCGAAGGGAGTCAGTCCAGGCAAAAGTTAGGGATATGAAAAGAAAAAAGATGAAAGGATGACAAAAGAAAAATCCTCAAAGGAAATACGAGTCGTGTGACCTCAAGTGTCAAAGACGAAAAGTGAGTGGCTGTCACTCCGAAAACTCATAGTTTCTCGAACTATCACTCCTATCTTTCAACCTCTGAGAGGTGAGCGCTAAGGTTGAATTAGCTGAACGTAGGATGGGAGAACATCAAGGAGAGCGGGTGGGGTGAAATAAACTTTGAGCCTTTATCCTTTCCTTCAAAACCGCGAACCTGACCACGTTACAACCTTCAAAAGCCCTAATTGAAGCAGGATGTTTCGAAAGCACACTTCGGTAAAGGTCGCGTCGATTCTGACTCCCAAAAGGGTCCTCTTACCATGTTGATACTGATGTTGATATTCTTGATAAATGTTTGTGCATTATATGCCATAAACTGTTTTTCCTTTTCCCAGTGAACAGATTGGATGTCAAAGCTATCATATGTGTTGCATTAATACATCTTTTACGCAGAATAACTTGTTTTACTTGCGAGTAAGCGCTTGACAGCAGAAAAGTTTCCTACAATGGAAGGTACGGTCAGGATAGAATGCAGAACGCCCGAATATTCCGAGAGCAGGGGCAAGCTATTACCGTGATCCCCAGTCAAGTCAGCCTTTCGAAGTCAATTATCCTGGGGCAATCAGGTTGAGATTCAGGTAAATGTGTTGTAGTCAGGGGCACTACTCTGAATCAGATAATCAGGAGCAAAGTCATTGCAATCAGGGGCAGGCCATCTTAAGAGCGCAGAGGTTGCTCTTTATTCGAGAAGCATTTGATGGGAAGCATCTCTTCGAAGTTCAGAATATTGGGGCGTGTTATATCAGACCATCATGGCTCAGATTTTCAGGTTTCCTTTCAAGGACCATCCCCACAGAGGCCCCGCAGGCTGGGGCATATCAGAGGCAAAAGGATTAGTCTTCTCCGTATCAGCAGGGTCATTCAGAGTTATTCGAGCAGATGCAGTCGATTTTCGAGAGCGAGACGAATGCGGGAAGTCGTGTCACTATCCCTTGACTCTTCACTAGGAGACTGTGTATTCAGGCAGAATGTTTTCCAGCGTCAGTTGTACCTGACCCATCACGGATAGCCTAAAAGTTCAAATCCATGATTGGCAATCACTGGGAGGCCCATCCGTGTTAGCGCATCAGTTTCCAGATCCGAGCTTCATCAGTACGCAGGAGGGCTCCCTCTATTTTCTCCAGCTAAGTCCAATTTTTCATTGGTACGGGTGAGCTATCCCCAGAGAAGTCCAATCACACTTGGCGCGTCTGCTATTTCACAGCGGAGTCATATTCCCCAGCAGGGTATTACTTCGTCGATGGTGTCGGTTAAGTTCCCAATATCCCCAGCGGAGTTGATTTCACTCTCCCAGCATTTATTTTGCTGGGATAATCCTGTGACATCCGGTTTATCCCCAGCGGAGTTGGCTTCGTCTTCAGCATTTATTTTGCGGAAGTGGTTTTCTGTACCCAGCTTTCTCCGCTCAAGCCTGCGTTAGCATATTGCATGCATCATCATACTTGCATCATACTTGCATGTCATTGTCAAAATGCGTAGCATTTCCATCCTGAATGGAGCATTACGCCATGGAAATATTAAAGCATATGCATATGCATACGAAGCATAAGTCAGGTTTTCTACCAGCCTCACATGGCGCGTGAATTACTCTGTGATCAGTACAGGGGCATTTACCCAGCAGCAGTGTTCAGATAGTTCAGCAGATTATTCGTATTTCAGATCATACGATAGTTATGCTTTGATCAAGCAGTCATCTGATATCGACAAACTTTTCTTCCCATCAATTCATATTGACGATGTGTTCCTCCAATAAGTGGATTTCTCCGTCTATCATTAGACGTCTTGAGTTCGAAAGTGGTGTTCTTTCCGTCTACCAGTAGACGATGTGAAGTTTTGGGTGATTTTCAGCGGGGTTCAAGACGGAGTTTCCCTAGCAAGTGGCTTTTCTTTCCATCTATCAGTAGACGATGTGAAGTTTCAGGTTATTGTTCATCGGGTTTCTTATTGTCGGATCGTACAGATGGGGTGTCTCCCCAGCGAGTCTTCTCTGGCTATCTTTGATTGTTGAGGGGTTTCAAAACGATATTTCGGATAGTGGTTTTCTTTCTGTTTATCGGGTGAGATGACATTTCGAGAGGGATTTCCTGACTATCGATTCTTATTGACGTCGAGGCTCTTCGAAGAATGTTCAGTTTTCGTGATTGTCGATTCTTATTGACGACATGTTTCTTTAAAGGTGGTTTTCTTCCCGTCGGTCCATACTGACGATGTGGCCCCTTCAAGGGTATTGATCCTTCCATCAATTCCCGTAGACAGAAGGATTCTGAAATTCGAGGGATGGTGTTGAATTGCGTATGAACGTCTTCCCGTCTATCTTTAGACGATGTGAGTATGGAGATTAATGGTATCTTTCCGTCTATCCTTAGACGATGTGAATGTTGATTTGTTTCATCAATCAGGATGATCCCGTCTACCCTTAGACGACGTGGGTATGCGATCAGGCTTTCTTTCCGTCTATCCTTGGACGATGTGAGTATGGAGATTAATGGTTTCTTTCCGTCTACCCTTAGACGATGTGAATATGGAGATTATTTCTTCCCGTCTATCCTTAGACGATGTGAATGTTGATTTGTTTCATCAATCAGGATGATCCCGTCTACCCTTAGACGATGTGAGTATGGATATTATTTCTTCCCGTCTATCCTTAGACGATGTGAATGTTGATTTGTTTCATCAATCAGGATGATCCCGTCTACCCTTAGACGATGTGAGTATGGCGATCAGGCTTTCTTCCCGTCTACCCTTAGACGATGTGAGTATGGAGATTAATGGTGTCTTCCCGTCTATCCTTAGACGATGTGAGTATGGGCGTTTCCTCCATTCAGGGTGTCTTCCCGTCCATCTTTGGACGATGTGAGTATATTTCTCTTCCTGCCTATCAGTAGGCAATGTGAAAGGATCAGGTGTTTTGTTGCAACCCTCAGGGTTTGTTATCACAGGAGTTTATTCCCCAGCAGTTTCGCAGTATATTCTCGCGGTTGGCAAATTTTCGGGTTTTATTTGTATTCAACCGTCTCGTACCTCCGAATGTTTGAAGGCTGAGCGCTCTTCAAACCCTTCAGGTCCAGGTCGCTTGAATAGGGGCAGCTGTTGCACCCTAAAATTTGACCAACCGGTTCTCCTATCTGACTCGTGGTTTAAACTCATATTCGCAAATCATACGCATGATATTTGTGCACAGACAGAGGATATCAGAGTCACAGCTTGATTTTCGTCTATCAGATATGGCAGATCCAGTCCAGATCATCAGGGTTTTATTCTCGGGAAATTGTGCGCTTCTCGGTGATTTGTAGCTTGCATAGTGATTTTGGGATATTCTGATGCCCGGGGTTCTCTGTTCGATTCAATCTGGTCTCGTGCGCTCTTTTATGGTGGTCATTTGCATTTTGTCTGCATTTTCAGAGTTTAATAGACTCTTGTGGATTTTAAATAGGCATTTTAATCTTTTTTAGGATTTAAATAGATTTTTAGAATTTTAAATAGCTTAAATCTCTTTTTAGAATTTTATATAGATTTTTAAATAGATTTAATAGTTTTTTACCATTTTTTAGAATATAAAAGATTTTAAATAGTTTTAATTGTTTTTAGAATAATAAAGAGAAAAGGGGAATATAGTTTTTCTTTTATGTTAGTAGGAATTTTAATAGTTTTTAATAAAAATAAATAGAATTTGTTTTAATATAGTTTTCCTTTTAAATAGATATTATAAATAATAGTATAGATTGTTAATAGGAATTTTATAGAATTTTAAATAGAAATTAAACAGAATTTTAGTGGGTTTTTTAGAGATTAGTAGAGTTTTAATCATTTTTGGTTTAAATAGAGTTAATTAGATTTTTAATCATTTTTAGAGTTAATTAGGATCATTAGTTAATTAGGTCTTAATTGTTTTAATTAGATAATCAGATTTAGAGTTTTTTTAATCAGTTTTTCAGTTTTGTTTAGGGTTTTTTGTCCATTTTTCGTGGGCCCAGAAAGCAGTTTTTTGAAGCCCAAGTCCTTGCAAGTCCATCAGTGTTTTTGTCCAGAATTCAGCAAAGAGTGACACTTGTCACAATAAAAGGGCCCCACGTTACGCGTTCTCAGACCACCACCTCACAATCTCTCTCACTCCCAGAAGCACACGCGTCCCACTCAGACCTACACTCTCTCTCTCTGCGCCACGCCACCTCACCACGTGGCTCCTTCCCAGCAACCCCCTCTCACACGCGTGACACCTGTGATCCACTACCCCCTTCCCACCGCCGGCCATGCAGCCGCCGTGCCGGTCATCAGTAACGGTCACCGGAGAGCAGTAACCGTCGCCGGACTTCGTTAGATCGCCAGAATCTGCAGAAATTCCCAGAATTTCTTCTTTCTCCTCCGATCTCCTCCGTCCACCTTCATCACCAACTCGCCGGAGAATTCATCTGTGACCGGAAAATTCAAAGATTTTTCCAGAACACGTTCATCCATCTCCTCCGCTCTTCAAGAACTAGTTCCCAGAACATCATCGAACCTTCATCATACTTCAGCGAAAACCCAGAAAAGCCCCAAACCTTCATCAAGCCTTCCAGATTTCCCCAGAACCTCGTTGTTCTTCATGGACATTCATCATCTGTGTTTCCAGTTCAAGAACATCTGAGCGCATTCATCGTCTTCCCAGCGAGATTCATAGGTTGCCCTCGCTTCTCCGTCTGTTTCCTCTAAGATTCTTCAAGTTTTCTGCAAGATCTTCAACGATTTTTGAAGGCCTTCACACTGTTCGTTCGATCTTCCAAGGATCCCAGAAATCTTCGTCACCTTCAAGAGGCGTTCTCCAGAAATCTTCGTCTCCGGCTTCGCTCCAGGTAATTTCTTTCGCCTCCTAGTTGTTTGTTTAGTTGGATTAGGGTGTTAGCCTGAGATTTGCATGTTAGTTTGTTGGGGAGGATAGTTTAGGTTAGGGTTTGGATCGAACAAATTGGCGTTTAGGGTAGATCGTGGATTGGGTGAAAGGTTGTTTGAATTTGTTGTAAGAAGTTTCCTCAGAGAGTTGGGAGAGGATTTGCAGAGAGGGTGAGGAGGATGAAGCCAGACGGCGCTAGGGTTTCTGAGGGATGAACAGTGACCAGAGATTTGAGAGGGAGATAGGTTTTTGTCCATGGGATAGTTGGGCTAGGGTTTCAGATTGGGTCAAAGCCCAATCTCATTTTGCTGAACCACAATCCCCGTTTGCTCTTTCACCCCCCCCTGCAAGAGAGGAGCCAGAATGGAATTGGGCTGGGCCTTATGCCCACTACTATCCACACCCCCATAGCGTGAAGCCCAATGAAGAATGAACTGAAAAATTCGCTTACTGCACCCCCCTGCGTTTTTTTCTTCTTTTATTTTGTAATAAATTTCTGATTCATATTGGGCCTGCGCCTTTTGCTAGGCGCACCCCCCTTTCAGGCCCACCTTAGGAAATGAACTGAAAAGCATGCTGTTTGAACCCCCCTCTTTTATTTCAATTTTTTAGTTTTTAATTTCTTTTAATATTTTCTTGCATATTGTAAAATTCATAATAAAATGAAAACAATTGATTTTTGAGTTCTTGTTTTTTCTACCACTTCATGAAAATGTCTAGAAAATTAAATAAAAATAAAAATGCCATTTTATTTTTGTTTACTATTTTTGGTATATTTTCCATTTACATGACTTTTTAAATATTTTTTAGTGCATGCATATCATTAGAAAATTCATAAAAAAATAGTAGATTTGATCAAATAATTCCATTCTTTTTTCTGTAGACTCGTAATTCAATTTAGAATTTTATAGTACAAAAACATTAGCTTAATCATGCATTTTCATTTTAATTGCATTTTTGCATTGTCATTGATATTGAATAATTGGTTTGTGGATATGTCTGCCTTGCTGATTTTGGTTCTTTCATCTGGTAATGAGTTTTGCTCTGATTTTTTAGTATGTTGTCATAGAGCCACGTAGGTTTCCCATAGATTTTTGATAGATTTTTGTAGGATGTTCTGATATTGTTTTAGTCTGAGCTTGAGGATAGGAGAAGTCTTGATGGCTTCTGACTTTGAAGTTCAACTGTGGTTGAACTTCAGAGATAGTTTCTTGTGGTTTGAGGACCTGTGGTTTCTTCTTGAAGATGGGAGCTGGTTGAAGTCCTGTTGGAGCTTGCAAGGATGCAGTGGATTGAGGCTTAGTCTAGGAGCTTGTTCCCTGTCTGTGAGGTTTGAGATCCTGAAGTTTGAAGGAAGTTTATGGTACTTTCCTGAGGAAGGCACTATGAATGACTTTCATTCTTTCTTCTCACCTCTTTCTTAAGTATCCAATGATGTTGGAGCCAACTTGTGAGTTTAATTTCTCCTGAGGAGGAATGTAAACTGATCACAGTTGTTGAGCCACATGGGATACGATTCCTAAGTGGAAGCCTCCTAGTACTTTCCTGAGGAAGGTCCTATGGGTCTGTTCACTTAGTTCCTCTAGTTCATCTAGGATTTCTTAAGTATCCAATGATGTTGGAGCCAACTTGTGAGTTTAATTTCTCCTGAGGAGGAATGTAAACTGATCACAGTTGTTGAGCCACATAGGATACGATTCCTAAGTGTCAGTCTCCTAGTACTTTCCTGAGGAAGGTCCTATGGGTCTGTTCACTTAGTTCCCTTAGTGCATATAGGCCTTCTCAAATATCCAATGATGTCGGAGCCTTCATGTGAGTTTAGTTTCTCCTGAGGAGGAATGTAAACTGATCACAGTTGTCGAGCCGCATAGGATATGACTCCTGAGTGGTAACCTCCTGGTACTTTCCCGAGGAAGGCACTATGAGCTTGTCTGCTTAGCTCCCTTTCTTTGGTAAGCTTGTTATGAAGCTTGGAGACTGGGATTGATTCCTCTTGCTTAGGGTTTTGATTAGAGTTTTGCTTAGATATTTGCTTAAGATGTTGTATAGAGTTTTGTTCAGAGATAGATTAGAAGTTTGTTTGTTAAGGGTCTTGCTCAGGGTTTTTGTTTAAGCTTTGGATAGAGGTTTATCAGGTTAGCTAGCCCTCTCTTTGTGTTGTTTGACTTGTATGGTGTTGTGTTGCATTAGACTTAGGAATTCATCTAGATAGTTCTGAGGTAGGTGCATCTTAGAAGTAGACTTTGTGTGCATGAGAAGTTGAGGTGGTCCTCCTTCTGCTTGTTTGTTATTGAGTGGCTTTGCTTGTTGGTATTTGGTAGAGCTGAGCTCCCTTGCCTCTGTGGTTTGCGGCCTTTGCGCCTTGATTGTTTAGTTGTTGAATTCATGCATACTTCTAGTATTTCTTTACTTTGTAGTTAATTCTTGTTTGCCGTTTAGTCCTGTTGCCATGATCCCTTAGGAGCTCTGACTTCTCCGCTGCGGAGTTGTTATGATAGGCATTAGGATGGTCAACCATGCATGATAGCAGTAGGTAGAGTCCCCTTTTCCAGCTATAGTTTAGGGTGTCTTTTCCCTTTCCTTTCAGTAGGAGCTTCTGAGTAGCTTGATCCGTAGTTAGCTGAACTACATCTGCTCTAATTCCTTGTGCCAGACGAGGATATGTAGGCATAGGATGCGATATCCTAGCGAGCACACTAACAACTAACCTTTGTTCTCTCGCGGCTGTGCGATCGAGACTTTCCCGCTGACGACTAATTGTTATCCCTTTCTCTTGCCCGAGCGCATTTGAGACCAGATCGTAGTTGTAGGTTCCCGAACCTTTAGGATCAGTTTGTTTTCTCACTGCTGTGTGAGAACCCCCAGGTTAGCCGTAGTTAGTCGAACTACGTTTGCTCTGATCTTCCATGCTGTGTGGAAGTACGTAGGCACAGGACGCGATGTCCTGGCGAGCAACTTTTTCCCCGTTTAGACGTAGGTAGTCGAACTACGTTGACTCTGACTTTCCCATTGCACGAGGGAGTACGTAGGCCCAGAACACCGTATGTTCTGTCGAGTCCTGTCCTTTTATTTTCTTTTTCAGACTGACCATTAGCGTAGATAGATGAATACACCCTTTTCCTTATAAACACCAAGCGTGGATCCCATCGAGTACGATGGACGTGAGGGGTGCTAATACCTTCCCCTTGCGTAACCGACTCCCGAATCCAGGTTTTGGTTGCGATGACCATACCTTTTTCCCGTCTTTGCGAGGTTTACTTCGAGCGTTTCCTTTCCCGCTCTGAGGGATAAATAACGCACGGTGGCGACTCTCCTGTCAAGCCGGCGCCGATTTTCGCAGTAGCGACACCTCAAGGTAGGCTTTGATACTCTCCCATTGCATATTTGAATTAGGGTTGACCCAGATGAAACCCTAGTTGACTGCACCTCAACTATGGCTCTTGTACTTGAATCAATGACTTGTCTTAGCTTCAATAGGGCCCTCTAGGCATCCCATGAGATCCATACACACCTAAAATCCACATTCCATGTTTCACATCCCACTGATGATTCTTAATATTCCTCAAGATAGGAGCAAAACCCACATGTAGGTACTCAAACTTCTCAAGACTTCAAATCATTTCTTGATGGCCTGGATGACTTCTCAATCTTGGAAATCACTTCTTGATAGGCTCTTCTCTGTATAGACACCTTGATCCCTTGTTGGATGCATTCTATGCTATGATATGACAATGATTGAACTATGTACATGATGTAACTATGCAAATGAAATGCAATGAAACACAAATCAGGCAAGAAAAGGTTGAGCAAATTTTGGGGTGCAACAGATGCCCCTATTCAAATGGCTTGGACCTGATTGGCGTGAAGAGCGAACGACCTTCAAACAATCGAGGTACGAGACGGTTGAATACCAAGAAACCCGGAAATTTGCCAACCGCAGAAATAAACTGCACCGCTTGGGGGACAACATCCCCTATCTGAATCCGGTTGTTACGGCAACAACTGATCCAACGTCTGATGATAACCTGATTTCAACTTCAGCTACCTATGTAACGCCACAGGTACTGAACAATTTTTGCAAAAAACACCTCCGTCCACAACTGGACTAACCTTGTCAACACAAGAAGAGAAACAAATTTGTCAACACGAATAGAGATTCTGTCGTCACAGGAGTAACCTTGTCCACATCTGGACCCAACTTTCGTCAAATCACGAATAAATACAAATTTGTCCACGTCAGGACTCACGTCTCAACAACACAGGAATAGAACTTTGTCCACGTCAGGACGCTACATTCCGTCAACACGGAGCAACCCTATCAACAAGAGCAAAACTTTGTCCACGTTAGGACGCACTCTTCGTCAACACGAAGAAATCCCATCATAAACTTGTCCACGTTAGGACTCAAATTTGCCGTCAACACGGAAAAATCCCGGCGACTTCGCTGGGGATGACTCGTCTGCATTTCGTCAGCACGAGGGGATCCTATCAACATAGGAATAAATTGTCCATGTCCGAAATAAATCGTCCACGTTAGGAATAAACTGTCCACGTTAGGAATAAACTGTCCACGTTAGGAATAAACTGTCCACATTAGGAATAAACTGTCCATGTTAGGACTCACATCTCGTCTTGATTTGTCCACGTCAGGACTCACATCTCGTCAGTACAAGAAAATCCTATCAGCATGGGAGTAAATCGTCCACGTCAGGACACCGTTTCATCAACCCGAAGAAAGATAAATTTGTCCACGTCAGGACTCGCGCATCTTCGACCCGCTGAGGAAATAAAACCTGTCCACATCAGGACTCACGCTTCGCAAACACGAAGAAAGATAAATTTGTCCACGTCAGGACTCGCGCATCTTGTCAACACGAAGAACTATAAACTTGTCCACGTCAGGACACACATTTCGCCGATACGAAGGAAGATATCTGCTGGGGATAAATGGTCCATGAAGAGTAATCAATTTTGTCCACGCCCGTGTCGCTACCGCGAAAATAAGGTGCCGGCAAAACAGAAGAGTCGCCACCTTTCGTTATTTATCCCTCAGAACGGGAAAGGAAACGATCAGAAAAACCTGACGAAAAGGTATAAGACAAGGTCATCGCAACCAATGTCTGGGTTCGGGAGTCGGTTACGCAAGGGGAAGGTATTAGCACCCCTCACGTCCATCGTACTCGATGGGATCCACGCTTGTTGTGTTTATCTGACGGGTTGGTTTTACTATCTACCTATCAAGGCTGGTCTGAAAAGAAAAGAAAATGACTCGGCAAAGCGTCACACTTTATGCCTATGTATTCCCATCAGAGAATGAGAAATCAGAGTCAACGTAGTTCGACTAACTACGGGTTACGGGGAAGGCGGCTCGCCAATACATCAGTATTGTGCCTACGTACTCTCAACAGGCTTGAAAGATCAGAGCTTACGCAGTTCGGGATAATACGGATTACGGGGACTTAGATTCATCTGTTTTATCGAGTAGGGTTAACAAACAGTTCCAGCAGTTTGGTGTACGCAGCTCGACCCTTGGAGACTTAGGTGTTACCGTTTGCGGTAGAAGTGGGAGTTAACGACACTCTTTTCTTCAGAAAAGCTTTCCTTTGAATTATGGGCCCACGGGGCAAAAAGGTTTGAAGTTTGTTTTCTGTCTTTTACGGAAGAACTGTTTTTTATGGATGTTTGCAACTAATATCACACTAGAGACTACGACCTGAGAGTGAATGCGTCGCATGTCACCCAAAGGGTGCTATACTAAACATCCAGACTGTTGAAAAAAAACTCTCCAACAATCCTTTCTCAGATAGCTTAAGGCTCGTAACATACGACGTCAGTTAACCTTTATTACTGTATTTTAATTTGTTTTGAGATGAGAAGAGAGAGGGACAACTAATGGGAGACTATCAAGTCCTAATGTTGTCATGCCAAGGATTCATCCTATGGTTGAGGCTTGAAACAGGGAACTCCTAGAAGTTATCATGCATAGGTTTCAACCTAAAGTTCTATCATCACTTCCTCATCAAAGGAAGTGAGATTCCTAGGGGATCATATCAATGATAAACAGAAACAGATAAAGCATCAGCTTAAACAGTAAACAGTAAACGACTGTAAAATGCATGCAATGCAAGTGAGGGAGGAAATGTGTGTGGGACATCAGCCTCCACAAGCTCATCTCAACCTCAAGCCAGATATGAATAACTGCAATCATACAGAAGAAATAACATGCTCTCAAGCAAAATAGAATAATAACTGCAATCATACAGAAGAAATAACATGCTATCAAGCAAGATATAATAGCTGCAATCATAAAGGAAAATAAAATAAAATGCCATCAAGCAAAATATGAGTGACTGTAATCATACAGAAGAAATAACATGCTATCAAGCAGAATAAACCACATAGGCAAGGGAGCTGGGCTCTACCGAATACCCGCAAGCAAAGCCATACAGTAAAAATACAAGCAGAGGGAGCAACTCAACCTCTAGTGCAATCATGCTCCTAGCTTAAATCAATCTAAATATGAACTTATCCTAATGCATCAAGCAAATCAAACAAGTCACAACAATACAGTTGCACAGAAAGAAAACAGACAGGAAAGAAAGCAGATCAACAATTTCCACAGCTTCACAGCAAAGTAATCCTCTGACAGCAGCTCAGTCATCAGACTTCAACTGCCCTTCAAGGCTATCATCTTCCATAGCAAATGTCAACTTGCTTCTTCAAGCTTCTAACACATCCATATGAGTATCAACTCATTCCCTTTTCTCCAAGCCTCAGCTTTTCAGTCAACTCCACCTTCAGGCTTCACTCCTAATTGCAAGTATCAACTTGGCTCCTTCAGGCTCTCAGTGTCTCAACATAAGTATAAACTTATCCTTTATTCCTCAAGCCTCAGCTCTTTACTCAATCTCAATTGGATCCTCTTCACAAGTTTCAACTTGGTCTTCAAGCTTCAGCTCTCTCCTCTTTACCAGTATCAACTTGGTCCTCTTCATCCATAAGTTTCAGCTTCAAAAGGTAATCTCCAAACACAAAGAAGTATCAACTCCATCCTTCAATCTTCTTCAAACCAGGAACTCCATCCTCTAACAAGGGAGAAAGATTCATCTATCAAGAGCAAAGGCTGGATGATTGGTAGCAGAGTGAAGACCAAAGGTCACCACTAAGCATCCTGTCATCAGAGAAAGGGACCCTCAAAGGTTCTACCAACTTGCAGAGAGCCACACATCCTACCAAATGAGGGATGAGGCCTTTACAAGGGGACCTTACATCATAGGGAAGAATGGAAGTGATCAACATCATCCATGTTTATGAAGGAAGAGAATCTATCTAGAAGCTCTGCCTACAAAACCCTAATCTTAATACCTAATCAAAACCACACCAAAAGAAGGGAAGATCCTCACATCCAAGCCTCCTCAAGCAATCCAATGCATCTTCTACTTGTCTTCATCATCATCCAAGAACAAGCAAAGCAAAACCCTAATCTAAGGGAACTAAAGAGGTTAATCTAGTTGAATTAGTGCATTAGAATCATCTAAAGCTAGCACTTAAACTAAAATCAAGAAAAAATAGAAAACTACCTTGAAAAATCCTACCAAAATTCCTAAGGGATCCTAATTCAATCATGAATCTGTCCTACAAAAATCAAAGGTTAAATCATCCACCTAGTTCTAAAAATAAAATCTAAACTACAAGGTATCAACCATAAACCCTAAAAATGGAGCTCTTAAAGTTTCAACCTAGAACTACCACTTATGTTCATCAAAAAAATGTGAGAAAAATATATGGGGAGCATGCATATCTATGCTAACTACTCAAATAAAATCAAGATCAAAATCATCATCACATGATCAAACCAAATTCCACAAACTCAAGCATCAAACATGATTATTTTAATGTCAATTAAAATGTAAAAAATCCCATAAAATCAGAAAATGCATGAAATAAAAATAATTTTCTTGTAAAAACTACTAGATCCTATCATGAATCCAATGCAAAAAGAATGGGATCAATTGAGTTATTTTTCCATTTTTTATGATTTTATCAAGAACCATGAATGAAATGAAAAATAATATGAAAATCAAGAGAAAATAACCAAATGCACGGTGCAGGTAGTAAGCAAAATCAGTTCATTTCAGCAATTGGGCCATCAGGGGGGGGGGGGTGCAGGTATCAATCTGTGACTTAGGCCCAAAACCATCAATTAAATGAAACGCAATGTTTCATCACTCAGAAACCTTCACAATATGAAATCCATTCGTGGCCATTGGATCATGCCCTCAGTCAAAGTCCAACCACAATCTGATGGCTCTCAAGTCATCTTCCTCATTTTGAACCTCTGAAACACGCGCGCAGCCATGGCCGTCGCCGGTGGTGCTCCGGTCATCGTCCCCAACCCTAACTCTCTCTAGGATCCTCCATTTCAAGCGGTCTATACACGAAACTTGTCCCAAATCTCACAAGGAACTCAATCATACCCTTAATTCACTCTGAAACCTCAAGATTCGCAAGAACCAACTCTCAACCGAAAATGGTAACATCCCTAATTGGTCACTAATTCTCAAATTAATGATCTGAAAACCTTCCTACATCAATCCTCATTGCATCTAACATCCTAATTCTTCTTAATTCTAACTAAAACAAGCTGGAGATTGAAAGTTACCAACCTGAAAATTTCGTGTGCACAGAAGTAGCAAGCCTTCAAATCAATCCCTCTAATGCTCCAGACTCCTTCAGTGAATCACTTCCAAGCTTCTGTATGCAATAGAATTGATTGAAATGGCTTCAATTCTTGGATTCGATTCTGAGTTGCAGAGGAATTTCTTCAATGGCTCCCACACGATTCTCCACCAATCTTGCTCAATTCTCCATCTGGATTCATCCACCAATGCTAGAGCAAGCTTCTGAGATTGAAATCTTGGATTGAAATGGCTTCAAACCTTGTAACCGATCTTGACTTGCAATGTGAAATCTCAAAGTGCAATCTCAGTTTTCTCTCTCAATCATCACCAACCTTGGCCTTGGATCACCTCATTATCATATATAAAACATGTGTGGATGATCTAGAAAGCTCTAGATCCTTCTAATGAGAAGTTCAATCTCTCATGTCATGAGAATTTCAATCACATGCCATGGTATGCATAGTTCTGTTAACAGCTTGTAATCACACTCATTTCCTTCCAATTTCTCCCCTAATGACATTTTGGATGTGTTTGGCTTGCAAGGGACCTTGATTATGCCTTGAATTTAGGTTTTGCAAATGTTACTTATGATGTAAGTAACTACTTTTCAAAGCAAACCCACAAATTAAACTTCAATTCAAAATTGTGGCTAAACCAATGTTCTTAAAATGTATTTTAGAGTCAATGATATATTACATGCCTTGGTTTGGACATGTAGATCACAAATACCAATTTCCAACTTTGGTTCATTTGAAAATCATCCTTATCTTAGGTCATTTTTGCAACTTTGAGCTACAAGCACTTCCACCCTCTCATGGCCTCTTGAATTTCCTCAAAACATCATTTTGAACAAGTTTGATGTTGAACATTTTCTCATTTGAAGCTTGGAAATAGGAGTTATGGCCTTATGGTTGAAATGACCTATAATCTCTAAATGACCAAAATGCCCTTGACTTGTCAAAGCCATAACTTGAGTTCTACAAATCCTATCAAGGACTTCTAGTACTCTCTAGAAATCTAAGAGGATAAGGAACAACATTCATGTTTACCAAAAGTTCATAGGAATCATCCTTCTAGAGCAAAAGTTTCATGCAAGTTGGACAACTTTCAAGCTCCCAAATTCACATGCCTCAGATGACCTGTAACTTGTCAAAGCCATAACTTGAGTTCTACAAATCCTATCAAGGACTTCTAGCACTCAAATTAAAGCTAAGATCATGATCTACAACATTCATGTTGGGGGCAAGATGAGATGACAATCACATCTTGAGCTAAACTGCCTTGAAGATAGGGGTCAAACTAGGGGATTTTACATTGTCAAGCCTTAGAAACCCTAGCTTGAAACTTCTCAAACTCTTTAATCATGATGAGTTGACCTTAGAATCATCCTTATAACATCTCACTGCATCAATCCATGATCACATGGCCTTTGAATTGGGTCTCAACCTTGTTCAAATCATCAGTTGACCTAGGGTTGACCCAGTCAAACCCTAGCTGCACCACCCATGGCCGAGTCTTCTTAATCTTGCACAATGACCTGTCTAGGCCTCAAAGTGATCTTCAACACTTCTCATGAGCTCTCTCAATACCTTAAGTCCATCTTCATGGCTTCAGAATCATCTGAGGACTTCCCACAACTTCCAAGTTAGGAGACACACAACCTTGGTTTCAACCACTCTCTTTGAGGATCTTTTATCTCCTCTGACATGGATATCAACCCTTGAACACTTGAATAACCTTCTGAGCTAGCTTCAAACTCTTGTATAGCTCTTAATTGGTAATCATACCTCTTGATCTCCTGCATACATGTCAATGAAATGCAAATGATAATGCTAATGTGAATGAAATGAAACATAAGCTAGGTAAAGAAATGTTGAGCAAATTTTGGGGTGCAACAGCTGCCCCTATTCAAACGGCTTGAACCTGACTGGGTGAGAAGCGAACGACTCTCAACCAATCAAGGTAAAAGACGGTTGAATACCAACAAACCCGAAAATTTGCCAACTACACAAGTACACGGTACTCTGATGGGAACAAATCTTCGGAAACTGAAATATTAGCTGCACAGCAACTAGCTGGGGAATCGGTCACACGGTAACCGATGATACATGGTCGATCATACCGTTAGGCACTAGGATTCCTCGGGACTCATCAGGTCAACAATCAAGTTGATCATGCCATCGGGCATTCAAATAAATCTTTTAGGCGTCAGCCGAACTCCATCAGCAAGTTGGGAATAGAATTCTCAGTCAGTCATGAACCCATTGGGGATATCCAAACTTCTGCCATCAGGCACTCCGCATCAGCTGAGAGAACTGCTTCGTTAATACGGTTGGACTTCAATCCTGAAGTTTCAAGGGAAGTTTCAACTTCTCCGTTCGGAAACCTGCTGGGGATGATGCATCTCCGCTGGGGATTCTGGAGAACTATCAAGTAACTCTGCTTCGGGGATCCAGAAATCATTCTGGGTGAGGACTTTAAGAATCATCTTGGACAAATAACTCCGTCGGGGACTTCAGGAATCATCCTGAACCAATAACTCCGCTGGAGATTACAAGAATCATCCTGAGCAGACAATGCTGGAAATTTCAGGAGTCATCCTGAGCAAACACTTTGTCGGGGACTCCAAGCATCAACTTGAGAAACCAACTCTGGTGGGGACTTCAAGCATCAACTTGAGAAACCAACTCTGGTGGGGACTTCAAGCATCAACTTGAGCAACCAACTCTGGCGAATTCACTGGGGATTTTAAGAGTCATCTTAAATAGTCAACTTTGCTGGGTAGTTCAAGAATCGTCCTGAGCCACGCAACTCTTCTGAGATTTCAAGAATCATCCTGAGCGGACACCCTGCCGGGGAACACCTGCAAAACAAGAACGGTAACGACCTAGCTCATGCTTCATATGCATATGTTTGACAATGGCGCAATGCTCCACACGGTGGAAATGCTACGCGTTTAGGATAAATGCTATGCAATCACGCAAAATGCTACGGCCCCATCAGCAAAATAAATGCTGAAGGGAAAAGCCTCCTGTCAGAGGGAAAGAGCCACTCTGGTGGGGAAAGGAATCCTCCTGCCGAGGAGAAGAAGTCACGCCAATATCAATTGGACTTCGCCTGGGGAAATGATCTTCAGTTGACTGCTGCAGGGGAATAAAGTTCTACGAGAACCTGGACCCGCTTGTCTAGGTATTCAAACCACAAGCTGCTGAGGAGAACGATGTCACTCGCAGAAATAAAATGCGTGGCCTTCACGGCTAAAACTTTCCTGGAGATAACGACTCCGGTGGAGAAATACAGCATCAGCTATTCAACACTCTACTGGGGAAAACCAATCATGGCCTCAACGGCTTCCAAGGACTCGGCTCTCTTGGGGATCTGCATACTCGGTTGGGGAAGAAGGAATCATCCTGCTTGCTGGAGAGAGTAAGACTCTGTGGGGAATCTCAACTCCGCTGGAGACTTCAGTCTGTACTATCGGGTGCTGCACACTTCAGTATATGACTCAGCTGGGGAGACGACGATCCTTCAGGGTACATCTGGTTGGGGAGAATCTTCTCTGCCCGGGGAGACATATCAATGCTTTCGATCTCATGTTCATACTTCATGGGGAGGTACTGTTGAACTTGCTAGAGAAGAAGGAATCATCCTGCTTGGGAACGCATACGGCGTACTGCCCGGAATAGGCTATACCTGCAATAACACAAACAAACAGACAAGATACCCTTCTCAAAGGGACCTATCAAGGTTATCATCTTGTGACAATGTGCAAGTAATTCATTGTTTCAACAATCAGTGGCCTAGGCCAGTAAGTTTATGTATGCGCATTTTATCAAAAACATCGACGTTCTTTTTCGCAAACAAAATAGATAAATGCTAAACAGACAAACATAATTGCTGAATAGTATACATTTTATTGATAACGAACCCCTGAATGCGTAAAAATGTTTTACAACAGATGCAAGCTCCTGGAATGAGGAAGCCGCGCAAATAAAAACATAAATATACATCAGTATGTACACATGTCGGCAATGAGGCGTAGACGAACACCATGAGTTGATCCCTCTATGACCCACTCGACTTCGATACTTCTCCGACGCTTCAGCTTCCGAAGAGATTGATTCAGATAAACGGCCCTCAGGTCTTCCAAACCACTAAGCAAATACAGTCCACACGCGGAACACAGTCTTTTGCTTTTTCCAAGTCCCTAACTTTTGCCTGAATCGCCCTTCCGGGTTTTCGATTCACCGGGATACCCTTTTTTGCCAAAGTCGCCCTTCCGGGTTTTCGAATTTGCGGGTGTACATTCTTTTCTTTATATCCCTAATTTTTGCCCGAACCTTTTTCCCTTTTTTATGGTTCGCCGGGATGCCCCATTTTTGCCTGGATACTCTTTTTCTTTCCAGCGGGTCATTCTTTAAGCAAAGTATTTTTTAACTGCGTCCGCGTTCACCGGGGATGCAAAATCTTCTCCATCCATCGTGGATAACAACAAAGCTCCTCCCGAAAAGACCTTGCTGACGATGTACGGACCTTCGTAATTGGGAGTCCACTTGCCCCGGTGATCGGAGTGTGGAGGAAGAATCTTCTTCAGGACGAGATCACCCATCTGAAAGCTTCTAGGACGCACCTTCTTATCATAAGATTTCTTCATTCGGCTTTGGTACAGACGACCATGCGCAATCGATGCTAACCTCTTCTCGTCCATCAGGCTGAGTTGGTTTAGTCGGTTCTTAATCCATTCTGCCTCGTCGAGTTTCACGTCAACCAAAACTCGCAAAGAAGGGATCTCCACTTCTAACGGTAGGACAACTTCCATACCGTACACTAAGGAGAAAGGAGTTGCCCCGGTTGATGTACGTACCGTTGTACGATAACCGTGCAGTGCAAATGGCAACATCTCGTGCCAATCCTTGTAGGTCACAACCATCTTCTGTACAATCTTCTTGATGTTCTTATTAGCTGCTTCAACGGCGCCATCCATCTTCGGCCGGTAAGGAGATGAGTTGTGGTGTTCAATCTTGAAACTCTGGCACAGCTCCTCCATCATCTTGTTATTCAGATTTGAACCATTATCAGTAATGATCCGCTCGGGAATTCCGTAACGACAGATGATGTCCCTCTTTATGAATTTAGCCACCACCTGCTTGGTCAGATTAACATATGAGGCTGCCTCCACCCACTTGGTGAAGTAGCCAATGGCTACTAGAATGAAGCGATGACCGTTAAACGCAGTAGGCTCGATCTTGCCTATCATGTCGATGCCCCACATGGAGAACGGCCACGGGGAGGACATGACATTCAACGGGCACAGCGTCACATGAATCTTATCAGCATAAATCTGGCATTTATGACATCTCTTCGCGAATTTAAAGCAATCCGACTCCATCGTCAGCCAGTAATGTCCTGATCTCAGGATCTTTCTCGTCATAGCATGCCTGCCGGCGTGCGTACCAAATGTGCCTTCATGGACTTCTTCCATGAGCATACTCGCCTCTTTCTCATCTACACATCTGAGTAGCACGAGATCGTGGTTTCTTTTATACAAGACTCCATCAGGATTGAGATAAAAGTTTCCAGACAGCCTCCTCAGAGTCTTCTTATCCTGGGTTGACGCTCCCGCAGGATACTCCTTAGTCATAAGGAAGGTCTGGATGTCATGGAACCGTGGCTTGCCGTCGGAGGCTTCCTCGATCGCAAAGACGAATGCAGGTCTATCAAGACGAGAAAGGACAATCCTTGGAGCTTCATTCCAAAAATTAACTTTATACATCGAAGCCAATGTGGCTAAGGCATCAGCCATCTGATTTTCGGCCCTGGGCACATGATGGAGTTCCACTCGATCAAAGAACGGAAGCAGCCTTCTGGCATAGTTCATGTACGGCACCAAATTCGATTGACGAGTCTCCCACTCCCCTTTAATCTGGTTGATCACAAGCGCCGAGTCACCATATACATCTAGGTTCTTGATTCTTAAATCAATTGCTTCTTCTAGACCCATGATGCATGCTTCGTACTCCGCTTCATTATTAGTGACCAGAAACGTCAGTCTTGCGGTGAATGGGATGTGGGATCCGTGAGGAGTCGTGATGATCGCCCCAATGCCACTTCCGTAAGAATTAACCGCCCCGTCAAATATCAATTTCCACTGGGATTTCCTATCTGGACCCTCGTCGGGCAACAGTTCATCACAATCTTTCGCTTTGAGAAACATGATATCCTCATCAGGGAATTCAAATTTCATCGGCTGGTAATCTTCAATCGGCTGTTCGGCAAGGTACTCAGACAATACGCTTCCCTTGATGGCCTTCTGGGAAACGTACTTAATGTCATATTCCGTCAACACCATTTTCCATCTGGCAATCCTGCCCGAAAGCGCTTGCTTCTCGAAGACGTACTTGATCGGATCCATCTTCGAAATTAGCATGGTTGTGTGATTGAGCATGTACTGTCGTAAACGTTTGGCAGCCCAAGCTAGTGCACAACATGTCTTCTCCAGCATCGAGTAACGAGATTCACAGTCTGTGAACTTTTTACTCAAGTAGTAAATGGCATGCTCCTTTCTGCCCGTCTCGTCGTGCTGACCGAGAACACACCCCATACTATTCTCAAGAACTGTCAAGTACATGATTAAAGGTCTTCCGGCCACTGGGGGTATCAAGATCGGAGGTTCATGCAGATACTGTTTTATCTTATCAAATGCCTTCTGGCAATCCTCGTTCCAGATAATCGCCTGATCTTTCTTTAACAGTTTGAACATCGGTTCACACGTGGCCGTGAGCTGAGAAATAAACCTTGCAATGTAGTTTATTCTGCCCAGGAAACCACAAACTTCTTTTTCTGTTTTTGGCACTGGCATTTCTTGTATCGCTTTTATTTTCGCAGGATCGACCTCAATGCCTCTTTCACTCACGATGAACCCCAGTAGCTTTCCAGACCGTACTCCGAAAGTACACTTGTTAGGATTCAGCCTCAACCTGAACTTCCTAAGCCTCTCAAAAAGCTTCAGCAAATTGACCAGATGTCCCTCCTCCTTTTGGGACTTCGCAATCATGTCATCAACATAGACTTTGATCTCATGATGAATCATATCATGAAACAAAGTAACCATAGCTCGTTGGTAAGTGGCCCCTGCGTTCTTCAGACCGAAAGGCATTACCTTGTAGCAAAATGTTCCCCAAGGTGTAATAAACGTAGTTTTCTCCATGTCCTCCGGCGCCATCTTGATCTGATTGTAACCGGAGAAGCCATCCATGAACGAAAACATGGAGAACTGAGCTGTATTATCGACCAACACATCAATATGAGGCAGCGGGAAATCATCTTTAGGGCTCACCCTATTCAAATCCCGATAATCGACGCACATTCGTACCTTACCGTCCTTCTTCGGTACAGGCACTATGTTGGCGACCCACGGAGGGTAAGTAGTGACCGCTAAGAAGCCAGCATCAAGCTGTTTCTGCACTTCTTCTTTGATCTTGACGGCCATATCTGGTCGTGTCCTCCTAAGCTTCTGCTTAACGGGAGGACAATCTTCTCGCAGCGGCAAGTGATCGACCACGATGTCAGTGTCAAGTCCGGGCATATCCTCGTATGACCAAGCAAAGACGTCACTATACTCTCTTAGCATCTTGACCAACCTCTGCTTGACATCACTCTGCAATGCAGCCCCTATCCTGACGTTCCTGACAAGTTCTTCAGAACCCAGATTCACGATCTCAATCTCTTCCTCGTGAGGCAGAATAACTTTCTCTTCATGTTTCAACAAGCGGGCCAACTCTTCGGGAAGGTCTTCGTCTTCATCAATCTCTTCTTCGGCTTGATAGATCGGGCAATCGAAGTCGAAGTGAGTCGTAGAAGGTCCAAAGTCAATGTCATCTGCTATGTGGATCCTGCAATAACAAGGGTTAAGCTTAAAACGAGGATATGCAGGTTAGCACAAACCCCATAGCCATTTTATTGTTTTTCAAAACAAATATAAAACAGGAATAACAGATATCACAATATTTGAATACGAATAAAAACGCCTTTTGATTTATTGGTAAAATGCATGTACATAATCAAACAAGGCCCTGACAATAAAACCACTATGCCCCGGGTAGGACATAGGGTTGTACAACGATTGGAAAAAGTAAATCATTACTCTTTGCTTGTCATCTGGATGATATCCCTGACGGACCAGTTGTTGAGGCTCTCGCCTGGCTTGCTTGGCTGGATCCAAGAGTCCAGGTCACAGTCGCTATCCTCACCGTCTTCAGACACCGTGTTGATACTTTCGAATATCACCCCGCCACTGGTAAACTGGATCGGCCCTTTACCTCGCGACGCACTGCTAGAAGAGGAGGCTTCAGCCGCAGGAGAGTATCCCAACCCAAACTTGTCTTGCTTGTTAGGTATCTCCAAAATTTGCCCCCAGCCTGGGGTAGATCCGGCTTGAACAACGGTCCGGGCTTCCTTGAAGGAAGAGAGAGTCATCTCTGGCTTTTCAGTGATTGCAGGAGCTACGCTCTTGACTTTAACAGCTTCGAACGCTTGACATAGGGTTTCGTGGATTTCCCCATCCATCTCAACATACTTGAAGGACGACAAATGGCTCACCATTATGTCTTCCTCGCCACACACAGTTACGATGCTACCTCCGACAGTGTATTTGAGCTTCTGGTGCAACGTGGAGGTCACGGCACCCGCAGAATGGATCCATGGTCGGCCCAAGAGACAGCTTTAGGCAGGCATGATGTCTATAATTTAAAAGACCGCGTCGAATGTTTCCGGCCCGACTTGGATTGGCAACGTCACCTCCCCGAAAAATGGTGTTTGGTTCCATCGAATGCTTTCACAACCAGATCACTGGGTGTGCAAATCAATCCGCGAGTATCTAACTTCATCAATGCTTTCTTCGGAAGAACATTGAGCGACGACCCCGTGTCCACCAACACATGAGACATAATCGTTCCCCTACACTCTATCGAGATGTGCAGGGCGCTATTGTGGTTTCTCCCCTTCAGCGTCAGCTCCAGGTCAGTGAACCCTAACCCATTTCCAGCATTCACGTGGGCTACGACCCCTTCCAACTGGTTGACCGATATTTCCTGCGGTACATACGTGGCGTTCAACACCTTCAGCAGTGCGTTGCGGTGTGCCTCAGAACACAACAACAAATTCAGGATGGAAATTTTCGAGGGTGTTTGATGGAGACGATCCACAATCTTGTAGTCACTCTTTTTAATCAACCGCATAAACTCTTCGGTGTCTTTAACAAGTAAGTCTTTTTCTACCCCATGAGGGATCTCTTCAATGACTTTAATCTTCCCTTTATCAGTTGCATCAGCCTTGTCCGCTTTGTCTGCCACGATCTCAGGTGGAGCAAATACTCTTCCGCTGCGAGTAATTCCGCTAACGCCCGCTAGGTTCTCCGCACATGACCCTGAGGGTTCCAATTCCAACTTCTGTCCGTTGCAGTAGACCTCTGCCCCGTAATGCCATGGGACGGCGTTGGTGCTTTCGAATGGTATCGGCGCAGCTTTGGTGATGGTAATCGTGGGCGGCCTGGGTGCAGAAATAGTTATCGTCTGGCGAGGGATGGTGATGGTGGCAACCTCATCATCTTACTTCAGCATTACCTCTCCCGATCCGCTTTCGGCTCTTCGGATAAACTGCAGGATTCCTTCGGTCATCAGACTTTGGATCCCCTCAATCAACTGTTCATATCCATCAGGACTTGTCGCACAGCCCATACACAGCTCTCCACAACCTGGAAAGAAACCCCTTTTCATCAGCTTAGCTTTAACGAAGCTAAGCGGTGTCTTTAGATCTCTGACGTCAGTCAACAAATCCAAGCTCTCGTCTTCAATAATGGCGTTTACTCCACCTATGATTCGGCATAGGGTTCTTCATGATGTTTGGCACATTATCTGAGAAGTTGATGATCTTAGCATCCACCATGTCCTGCACTTTGTGCTTGAAGGCTTTGCAATTTTCTATTGTGTGGCCTGGTGCCCCTGAGTGAAATTCGCAAGTTGCATTCGCATCATAACCTGGCGGAGGCGCCCCTGTCAAGGGAGCCAGGGTTCTCTTCTGGATCAGCTGTAACTGGAGCAGAGTCTGTAACAGCTGAGCATAAGACATGGGCGGTGTCTCAAGGTGACGGCTCGACAGAGGTGCCCTGTTCTGATACTTTCTGTACCCTTGTTGATTCGGCTGCTGCTGCTGTTGCAACTGCGGCTGCTGTGACTGTTGAACTGCCGGGATAGTTATGCTGGCCACCTGCTGGTGAGGGCCTTTACCCTTCCTTCGAGCATTGGACACGGCGCTCGTCTCTCCTTCCCTCCTTTTTCCACCATAAGGTTTCTTGCCTCCTCCAGCCGAGGATGAATCACCTTGAATTTTCCCCAGTTTGATCCCATTTTCAATGTGCTCACCCGTGATAATGAGATCTGAGAAGGTTCCAGACATACTGCTGACCAATTTCTCATAATAAACCCCTGGGAGGGTGGCTACGAACATTTCCACAAGCTCACGTTCAACCATCGGCGGCTGAACCCTGGCTGCCAGTTCACGCCACCGCTGGGCGTATTCCTTGAACCCTTCGTTGTTCCTTTGTGATATATTCTGCAGTTGGACTCGGTTCGGAGCCAAGTCACTGTTATATTGGTAGTGGTGCACAAATGCTTCAGCAAGTTCCTTCCACGTGCGCACACTGGTAGTTTCCAGACTCATGTACCATTCGAGGGAGGGTCCGGACAGACTGTCCTGAAAGAAGTGCATCAGCAACTTCTCGTCCTCAGAATGAGCCGACATTTTCCGGTAGTATGATCTCAGGTGGACGCGAGAGCAAGTGGTGCCCTTGTACTTTTCAAAGTCAGGTACCTTGAACTTGGGAGGCACCTTGAAATCAGCAATCAGTCCCAACTTGGACATATCAACACCCATGGTGTTCTAGTTCTTGATATTCCTCATCTTGTCCTTGAGTGCCTTGAACCTTAGCCGTGCTTCAGCAGTCAGCTCCCCTTCAGCACCTCTCTGCGAGAACACATCGTCTTGCCGGTCTTCTAACCACGGTTGAGGCCCGAACAAATTTCCAACACCTGCATTGCCGTTGCCCAGCCCAACATTGACATTAGCTTCAAAATTCCCATTACCGACGCCCGTTGTATTACCATTGAGTCCCATGTTAGCTATCACATTGCCGTTGGCACTGCCATTCCCCCCGGTCACGGGGACGCCATTCTGAGGAGTTTCAACTGGTGGAGGGGTTGGAACAGTCCCACCATGGAGCACACCATTGCTGTCGACCCTTGCAATCAGAGGCTGAACCAAGGTTCTGAGCTGATCCTGGCCGTTGGAGACCGCTTGCATGAGCTCCATGAAGCGGTCCATCCTTTCGCGGAGTTCTTGAACATCAGTTTGCATTTGCTCCATAACTCTGGCTTGATTTTCTCTAATCGGATAGCGGTGGATAGGTATCTGATCAATCCTGAAACAACCTATATACACAAAAGGGTTAGGAAAAACGACAAAGTGCTCGTTATGCAGATGCTTCATGCAAATGCAAACGTGTGTCTGTGTGTTAGGGAGGTATCCCCCGATCCTAGTGCCTGAGTGTCGGTGCCGATAATAAGAAGTCTGAGTCCAGTCATGGAAATAACATCTCATATATAAAGAAAGCTCATCAAGGCAGTACACAACATCACTGAGTACAGGAAGAATCAACAGCATGACCTCGACCAACAAGCCTGGTGATGGTCAGCATACAACAAGGATCAAAACAAAAGGAATACAAATAGTCAAGCACGGCCACGGGCGCGAAACTCTTCTAACAACCCCTTCGTTTCTGAATGATCAGGCCGAGTGAGCAACCCTTCGACGAGTAACTCCCTCTGCATAATGGTGTATTGAAGACCTTCGACCGAATCTTCCCATGCTCATTCGCCGAAACAATCTTCTAACTTCCGCTTCTTGGATTCAAACGTCAGTTTGCGCTCCTTCAGGTTAGCAAGAGCCTTATTGAGCAGGCCTTCAGCGGCATATCTGCGAGCGGTTTCTTCATCAAACCTCTTCTCACTAGCTTTCACCTGGGCTTTCAACTTGGATATCTGTTGCTTCAGCTTATCCTCCCTTTCCTTGCCATTAGCTAGGGTGGCCTTCCAATGCTGGTTAAACTTGGATATCCTCCGGTACGCTTCATCCAAGTGCTGCTTCTTAGTGGCCAGTACATCGTTGACGGCTTTGAAGTCCCGACCCAAACGCTCACGCTCAGCTATCTACTTAGTCAAATCTGTACCCAACTGGTTCACCAGCTCGGTCTGCCTCTTGAAGGAATGAACGGCTTCGCTTCTCTCGCTTCAGAGTTGAGCCAATTCTTTCTCCAGTTCTTCATTTGCCTTCTTCAGCTCATCTCTCTCAGCTAACACCCAATTATGCTGATGAATGGGCACGGTGGCAGACTCTTCAATCACTGGAGGGCTTTCTGGCTTGGCAGGAAGAAACGGCATCCCTATAGCATCTGCTCTGGCTCTGATCCAGGTCACATATGAAGCGTAGGCTTGACTATTACTTTTCCCCAGCAATGGTTTTCCCCGCTTACAGATACCATTCCAAGCGCGCTGAAGCTTAGATAACATATCCCCCCTCTAAAAGACCAGTGAGGTACAGAGATTCCTGCACCTCTTCGTCCTTCGGCGGAGCTCTCAAAGCATAAGCAAACTGTCGGACCAGCAGAGATGGATTATAGTTTATACAGCCCTTCCTGCCTATCAAAGGCACGTTCGGAAACCCGCCGCAGCTGAAGATAATCTCAGTACCCAACCTATCTCTATCGAACCAGTCAATATCCTCCGCTGACGGACTCATCAAACGCTCGGACCACTCAGCTGTGGCTGCAGATGAAGCAAAGGGACCCCTCTTAGGTAGGTGACTATCAAGCCATCTATAGAGCAGGGGCACACAGCATGAGACATTCTTGCCCCTTCTGTTCTCGTTTTTGTAGTGGATGGAATGGTAAGCATCTCCTATCAAGGTAGGGACTGGATTCCCTGATGCAAAGATGTGGAAGGCGTCGAAGTCCACAAAGTCTGGCATATTGGGGAACAGAATGATGCCATATATGCACAGAGCGAGGATGGCGTTGAACACGACCCAACATCCATCTTTGGCGCACTGCTGAGCTTTTCCCACTAAGAACTGCAAGGAGAAACCGGGAACCTTGTTCCAACTAGACAAGACCAACTCGGAGGCATCCAGATGAAGTGAGGGAGCTAGCCTAGCCAGGTCGGGCTCGGCATCTATATGAACAAAGGGCATCTGACTCTTGATAGGCACACCTAACAAGTCAACATACTCCTCTAGTGTGGGTGCGAGAACAAAATCCTGGAAAGTAAAGCATCTCAACGGAGGATCGTAGAACTGCAGTAGAGCGTGCAACTCATTCAACTCAAACACAGAGGGTTTACGAACCAGACTGAGCAGTTTACCGTAAGACTTTCTGAATTCATCTCTCACAGAATCATCTGCCAAAGCAATCAAACCAGTCAGCTGAACAATATCAGGAGTGGGGAGCTTGTAAGCCACGGTCTTCCTCAGAGAACCCATAATAACACAGTAGAAGGCAAGAAATCCTGAATCAGGGGAAACGGTACCTGCAACACAGACACACGTTAATGAAATGCAGATGAATATGCAAAACAATGCAAAAATGCAATCATGCAGCAGGAGATCAAGGCAACTGTGCTGTGGAGATTCTGTATTAACAAAACCATAATCCTGCTCTATCAAGAACAGCCACTATCTCTGATAAGAAGAAAACCCTGATATCGGACCATAAATTCTGCTCTGTCAAGAACAAACACACATAGGACCATAAATCTGCTCTGTCAAGAACAAACATCTGATAACAAGGACCTCTGATACAGGACCATCAATCTGCTCTGTCAAGAACAAACACATATCTGATAATGAGATCCTCTGATCTCAATCATAAACCTGTTCTGTCAAGAACAAACATCTGATAAAAGGACCTCTGATACAGGACCAAAACTCTGCTCTGTCAAGAACAAACATCTGATAATAAGGACCTCTGATACAGGACCAAAACTCTGCTCTGTCAAGAACAAACATACGTCTGCTGATGAGATCCTCTGATCCCAACCATAAACCTGCTCTGTCAAGAACAAACATATACATCTGATGATGAGAACCTCTGACCCCAACAAAACTGATTCACTATCAAGAAGACCAGGTAGTCTGAAGGTCAAGGTTTCCTGCAACAAACCCAACCCTGCTCACAGGTATGGACCTAAACTGACACAAGTTCGGCATCCTATGTGGTCATCAGCGTCACAGACATTCAAGAGGGGTGATACGATACCCAGAAGGTGTGGCATCACCAACTCATGAAGCGGCCTCACTCGGCTGAATCCCAAGTGATCGGTCCCTAGAGTCGACAATCCTCCAAACCAACAACCCCCTCAACCCAAAGGGTTGAAAAAGAAGTCAACCGGGAGGACCTCGTCTGAGCGTGGATTTCATGAGACACTAGTGCCTGCAAAGCAAGCACGCGCCCACTAATTTCCACAACTAATGCTAGGTACACTCTAGCCTGGGTTTGGCTTCTCACTCATCAGAATGCCCCTCCCACAACAGCACAGATAATCATATCATACTGAAAAATAGAATGCGGGAAATAAAATGCGATAAATAAACACAACCCAACAAGTAATCATACAAGCGCTAGGATTGACTCTCGCAGGGGACGTCGGATCCCCAAACTGACTCGCATAAGGGACGTTGGATCCCTAGGAAACTATCAAGTCCCCAGCAGAGTCGCCAACTGTCGCTACCGCGAAAATAAGGTGCCGACAAAACAGAAGAGTCGCCACCTTTCGTTATTTATCCCTCAGAACGGGAAAGGAAACGATCGGAAAAACCTGACGAAAAGGTATAAGACAAGGTCATCGCAACCAATGTCTGGGTTCGGGAGTCGGTTACGCAAGGGGAAGGTATTAGCACCCCTCACGTCCATCGTACTCGATGGGATCCACGCTTGTTGTGTTTATCTGACGGGTTTGTTTTACTATCTACCTATCAAGGCTGGTCTGAAAAGAAAAGAAAATGACTCGGCAAAGCGTCACACTTTATGCCTACGTATTCCCATCAGAGAATGAGAAATCAGAGTCAATGTAGTTCGACTAACTACGGGTTACGGGGAAGGAGGCTCGCCAATACATCAATATTATGCCTACGTACTCTCAACAGGCTTGAGAGATCAGAGCTTACGCAGTTCGGGATAATACGGATTACGGGGACTTAGATTCATCTGTTTTATCGAGTAGGGTTAACAAGCAGCTCCAACAGTTTGGTGTACGCAGCTCGACCCTTGGAGACTTAGGCGTTACCGTTTGCGGTAGAACTGGGAGTTAACGACACTCTTTTCTTCAGAAAAGCTTTCCTTTGAATTATGGGCCCACGGGGCAAAAGGTTTGAAGTTTGTTTTCAGTCTTTTACGGAAGAACTGTTTTTTATGGATGTTTGCAACTAATATCACACTAGAGACTACGACCTGAGAGTGAATGCGTCGCATGTCACCCAAAGGGTGCCATACTAAACATCCAGACTGTTGAAAAGAAACTCTCCAACAATCCTTTCTCAGATAGCTTAAGGCTCGTAACGTACGACGTCAGTTAACCTTTATTACTGTATTTTAATTTGTTTTGAGATGAGAAGAGAGAGGGACAACTAATGGGAGACTATCAAGTCCTAATGTTGTCATGCCAAGGATTCATCCTATGGTTGAGGCTTGAAACAGGGAACTCCTAGAAGTTATCATGCATAGGTTTCAACCTAAAGTTCTATCATCACTTCCTCATCAAAGGAAGTGAGATTCCTAGGGAATCATGTCAATGATAAACAGAAACAGATAAAGCATCAGCTTAAACAGTAAACAGTAAACGACTATAAAATGCATGCAATGCAAGTGAGGGAGGAAATGTGTGTGGGACATCAACCTCCACAAGCTCATCTCAACCTCAAGCCAGATATGAATAACTGCAATCATACAGAAGAAATAGCATGCTCTCAAGCAAAATAGAATAATAACTGCAATCATACAAAAGAAATAACATGCTATCAAGCAAGATATAATAGCTGCAATCATAAAGGAAAATAAAATAAAATGCCATCAAGCAAAATATGAGTGACTGTAATCATACAGAAGAAATAACATGCTATAAAGCAGAATAAACCACATAGGCAAGGGAGCTGGGCTCTACCGAATACCCGCAAGCAAAGCCATACAGTAAAAATACAAGCAGAGGGAGCAACTCAACCTCTAGTGCAATCATGCTCCTAGCTTAAATCAATCTAAATATGAACTTATCCTAATGCATCAAGCAAATCAAACAAGTCACATCAATACAGTTGCACAGAAAGCAAACAGACAGGAAAGAAAGCAGATCAACAATTTCCACAGCTTCACAACAAAGTAATCCTCTGACAGCAGCTCAGTCATCAGACTTCAACTGCCCTTCAAGGCTATCATCTTCCATAGCAAATGTCAACTTGCTTCTTCAAGCTTCTAACACATCCATATGAGTATCAACTCATTCCCTTTTCTCCAAGCCTCAGCTCTTCAGTCAACTCCACCTTCAGGCTTCACTCCTAACTGCAAGTATCAACTTGGCTCCTTCAGGCTCTCAGTGTCTCAACATAAGTATCAACTTATCCTTTATGCCTTAAGCCTCAGCTCTTTACTCAATCTCAATTGGATCCTCTTCACAAGTGTCAACTTGGTCTTCAAGCTTCAGCTCTCTCCTATTTACCAGTATCAACTTGGTCCTCTTCATCCATAAGTTTCAGCTTCAAAAGGTAATCTCCAAACACAAAGAAGTATCAACTCCATCCTTCAATCTTCTTCAAGCAAGGAACTCCATCCTCTAACAAGGGAGAAAGATTCATCTATCAAGAGCAAAGGTTGGATGATTGGTAGCAGAGTGAAGACCAAAGGTCACCACTAAGCATCCTGTCATCAGAGAAAGGGGCCCTCAAAGGTTCTACCAACTTGCAGAGAGCCACACATCCTACCAAAGGAGGTATGAGGCCTTTACAAGGGGACCTTACATCATAGCGAAGAATGGAAGTGATCAACATCATCCATGTTTATGAAGGAAGATAATCTATCTAGAAGCTCTGCCTACAAAACCCTAATCTTAATACCTAATCAAAACCACACCAAAAGAAGGCAAGATCCTCACATCCAAGCCTCCTCAAGCAATCCAATGCATCTTCTACTTGTCTTCATCAGCATCCAAGAACAAGCAAAGCAAAACCCTAATCTAAGGGAACTAAAGAGGTTAATCTAGTTGAATTAGTGCATTAGAATCATCTAAAGCTAGCACTTAAACTAAAATCAAGCAAAAATAGAAAACTACCTTGAAAAATCCTACCAAAATTCCTAAGGGATCCTAATTCAATCATGAATCAGTCCTACAAAAATCAGAGGTTGAATCATCCACCTAGTTCTAAAAATAAAATCTAAACTACAAGGTATCAACCATAAACCCTAAAAATGGAGCTCTTAAAGTTTCAACCTAGAACTACCACTTATGCTCATCACAAAAATGTGATAAAAATCTATGGGGAGCATGCATATCTATTCTAACTACTCACAAAAAATCAAGATCAAAATCATCATCACATGATCAAACCAAATTCCACAAACTCAAGCATCAAACATGATTATTTTAATGTCAATTAAAATGTAAAAAATCCCATAAAATCAGAAAATGCATGAAACAAAAATATATTTTATCTAAAAAATACTAGATCCTATCATGAATCCAATTCAAAAAGAATGGGATCAATTGAGTTATTTTTCCATTTTTTATGATTTTATCAAGAACCATGAATGAAATGAAAAATAATATGAAAATCAAGAGAAAATAACCAAATGCACGGTGCAGGTAGTAAGCAAAATCAGTTCATTTCAGCAATTGGGCCATTAGGGGGGTGCAGGTATCAATCTGTGACTTAGGCCCAAAACCATCAATTAAATGAAACGCAACGTTTCATCACTCAGAAACCTTCACAATGTGAAATCCATTCGTGGCCATTGGATCATGCCCTCAGTCAAAGTCTAACCACAATCTGATGGCTCTCAAGTCATCTTCCTCATTTTGAACCTCTAAAACACGCGCGCAGCCATGGCCGTCGCCGGTGGTGCTCCGGTCATCGTCCCCAACCCTAACTCTCTCTAGGATCCTCCATTGCAAGCGGTCTATACACGAAACTTGTCCCAAATCTCACAAGGAACTCAATCATACCCTTAATTCACTCTGAAACCTCAAGATTCGCAAGAACCAACTCTCAACCGAAAATGGTAACATCCCTAATTGGTCACTAATTCTCAAATTAATGATCTGAAAACCTTCCTACATCAATCCTCATTGCATCTAACATCCTAACTCTTCTTAATTCTAACTAAAACAAGCTGGAGATTGAAAGTTTCCAACTTGAAAATTTCGTGTGCACAGAAGTAGCAAGCCTTCAAATCAACCCCTCTAATGCTCCAGACTCCTTCAGTGAATCACTTCCAAGCTTCTGTATGCAATAGAATTGATTGAAATGGCTTTAATTCTTGGATTCGATTCTGAGTTACAGAGGAATTTCTTCAATGGCTCCCACACGATTCTCCACCAATCTTGCTCAATTCTCCATCTGAATTCATCCACCAATGCTAGAGCAAGCTTCTGAGATTGAAATCTTGGATTGAAATGGCTTCAAACCTTGTAACCGATCTTGACTTGCAATGTGAAATCTCAAAGTGCAATCTCAGTTTTCTCTCTCAATCATCACCAACCTTGGCCTTGGATCACCTCATTATCATATATAGAACATGTGTGGATGAACTAGAAAGCTCTAGATCCTTCTAATGAGAAGTTCAATCTCTCATGTCATGAGAATTTCAATCACATGCCATGGTATGCATAGTTCTGTTAGCAGCTTGTAATCACACTCATTTCCTTCCAATTTCTCCCCTAATGACATTTTGGATGTGTTTGGCTTGCAAGGGATCTTGATTATGCCTTGAATTTAGGTTTTGCAAATGTTACTTATGATGTAAGTAACTACTTTTCAAAGCAAGCCCACAAATTAAACTTCAATTCAAAATTGTGGCTAAACCAATGTTCTTAAAATGTATTTTAGAGTCAAAATGATATATTACATGCCTTGGTTTGGACATGTAGATCACAAATACCAATTTCCAACTTTGGTTCATTTGAAAATCATCCTTATCTTAGGTCATTTTTGCAACTTTGATCTACAAGCACTTACACCCTCTCATGGCATCTTGACTAGCCTCAAAACATTATTTTGAACAAGTTTGATGTTGAACATTTTCTCATTTGAAGCTTGGAAATAGGAGTTATGGCCTTATGGTTGAATTGACCTATAATCTCCAAATGACCAAAATGCCCTTGACTTGTCAAAGCCATAAATTGAGTTCTACAAATCCTATCAAGGACTTATAGTACTCTCTATAAAGCTAAGAGGATAAGGAACAACATTCATGTTAACCAAAAGTTCATAGGAATCATCCTTCTAGAGCAAAAGTTTCATGCAAGTTGGACAACTTTCAAGCTCCCAAATTCACATGCCTCAGATGACCTGTAACTTGTCAAAGCCATAACTTGAGTTCTACAAATCCTATCAAGGACTTCTAGCACTCAAATTAAAGCTAAGATAATGATCTACAACATTCATGTTGGGGGAAAGATGAGATGACAATCACATCTTGAGCTAAACTGCCTTGAAGATAGGGGTCAAACTAGGGGATTTTACACTGTCAAGCCTTAGAAACCCTAGCTTGAAACTTCTCAAACTCTTCAATCATGATGAGTTGACCTTAGAATCATCCTTATAACATCTCACTGCATCAATCCATGATCACATGGCCTTTGAATTGGGTCTCAACCTTGTTCAAATCATCAGTTGACCTAGGGTTGACCCAGTCAAACCCTAGCTGCACCACCCATGGCTGAGTCTTCTTAATCTTGCACAATGACCTGTCTAGGCCTCAAAGTGATCTTAAACACTTCTCATGAGCTCTCTCAAGACCTCAAGTCCATCTTCATGGCTTCAGAATCATCTGAGGACTTCCCACAACTCTCAAGTTAGGAGACACACAACCTTGGTTTCAACCACTCTCTCTGAGGATCTTTTATCTCCTCTGACAAGGATATCAACCCTTGAACACTTGAATAACCTTCTGAGCTAGCTTCAAACTCTTGTATAGCTCTTAATTGGTAATCATACCTCTTGATCTCCTGCATACATGTCAATGAAATGCAAATGATAATGCTAATGTGAATGAAATGAAACATAAGCTAGGTAAAGAAATGTTGAGCAAATTTTGGGGTGCAACAGCCCGGACTTCACATTTCGTCAAACTTGTCCATGTTAGGACTAGTACATCTCGTCAACCCGAGGAAATAAATCTGTCCACGTTAGGACACCCACTTCGCTAGCACGAAGAAATCCCGTCAATAAATTGTCCACGTCAGGACTCATATCTCGTCAACACGAGGAACTCCTATCAACATAGGCAATAAAATTTTGACGACTTCTGGGGAAATCCTTCTGTCAACCAGTAGGAAAATACATTCATTTATCCATACGAGAGGATACTCCGAATACAGTTTCTCTGCTTATCTCTGCAGTAGCTAACTCCATTGGTCCCAACCCACAAACCTTTTAGCACTGACGTGACAGCGACTTTGAGGCGGACTCTACTGGGGATATTTGGCAACTTCTGAAATGTTGATTCATGAAACCCTTTTGATACTGACGTAACAACAAATTTGAAGAAGACAATCCGCTGGCCAGATAAGAGGAACTTCGACAAGCCACTCTGGCGGGGAAGCAAGAGAAATTTAAACAAATAACTCTGTTCGGGGACAAAGAGAAACTTAACCAAGTAACTCTGTGGGGGAAACTAGTAAGATGAACCGTATCATCATATGTCTCGTGGCGAGACCTCGAATACCTGGTAATAGATCTGAGCTAGAACTCCATACTCCTGCTGAGAAAACACACCTGAAAGCAAAAGGTCAGCCAACCTGATTTATGTTTCAAAATGCGTAAGTTTGAAAATGGCGTAATGCTCCGTACAGCACGGAAATGCTACGCGTTTGAGTAGATGCAAATATGACAATATATGCAAATGCAAATGCAGGCTCAAGCTGCCGGGGCCACTCTGGTAATGATGTCTCAACAAAATGAATGCTGAGGATAAAGCCAACTCCGCTGGGGAGAACACATATCATAAGGTATTCCGGTAAAATAAATGCCAGAAACACAGTCAACTTTGCCGGGGAGAGATTAAACATTAATTTCCACTAGGAGGAAAGAACAAACACTCTGCTGGTGAACAAACTTAGCTGGGGAAGAAGCGACACTTCTGGGAAAAGCACACTGTCTGGGCACAATTTACACATTCAGAGTTACCACTCTGCTGAGGATCAACATCCTGTCAATGGCATGACGACCTGTGGGGAGCAATAAACCATCCCTCGCAGATATAAACCTTTCGAACCAACAACTTGGTTAACTTTTGCGGGAATCTCCCATGCTGGAGATTGAACGTGCACATCTTCGATTCGCTGAGGAGCGCACCCTTTGCAGGGACATTGATTTTGACTTGCTGGTGTTAATCCTATGGACGGCTTTCCATGAGGACACTCTCCTGGGGAAAATGATTCCCTCCTTCGGGAAAAGATAAATGTCATTTCAACTCTCTGGGGATAAGAAGCGACGAGCTGAGGAACGACATCAACTGGAGTCATGTCTTACGTCAAGCGACCTTGGCTGGGGGGGTACAATTCCTAACTGTTTGTTCCAAAGGTAAGAACCCTGCAAAACACAAACGAGACAAAACAAGCCTATACAACAGAATCTATCCGGGTTAGTATCTGTGACATTACTTCAGTCAATTCGAAGTTTTAACAATTATTGGCAAGGGCCAGCAAGATTATGCAAGTGCAAGTTTATCAAAAACATCGACGTCTTTCACAAACAAAACATTAAAGAACAAGCATCAAGTACTGAATAACATGTTTTATTGATTATGGGCCTCTGAATAGGCAAAGTTTTGTACACTGGATGTAACTCCTGAAAAGAGGAAGTTACACACAACCCCACATAAATATATGCACAAGAAGCATAAAGAAAATACAAAACAATATTTGTATACATGTCGACAACGTGGTACAGACAAACACCATGAGCTGATCCTCCTATGACTCGCCTGACTCTGCGCTTTCCCGGTACTCGATCTTCGGAAGAGATTGTTTTTGGATAGACGGCCCCCAGGTACCCCCAAACCACTAAGCAATGTTGTATCAAATCCGGACCGCAGTCATTTGCTTGTTCAATCCCTAACTTTTGCGTGAACCGCCCTTTGCGGGTTTTCAATTCATCGGGATACCCTTTTTTGCCGAAGTCGCCCTTTTTAGGTTTTCGACTTCGCGGGTGTACATCTTTTCAATTTTATCCCTAACTTTTGCCCGAACCTTTTATTCATATTTTATGGTTCGTCGGGATGCCCCATTTTTGCCTGGACTCTCTTTTTACTGTCCAACGGGTCACTTTCAAGCAAAGTATTTTTTAACTGCGTCCGAATTCACAAGAAACGTAAAGTATTCACCATCCATGGTGGATAGTAACAAGGCTCCTCCAGAGAAGACTTTTCTAACAACGTAAGGACCTTCGTAATTGGGAGTCTACTTGCCCATGTGATCTGTTTGTGGCGGGAGAATCTTTTTCAAAACAAGATCGCCCGTCTAAAAGCTTCGCGGGCACACCTTCTTGTCGTAAGCTTTCTTCATTCGGCTCTGATACAACCGACCGTATGCTAGAGAAGCCAGTCTCTTCTCATCCATTAAGCTGAGATGATTCAGTCTATCTTTAACCCATTCTACCTCGTCGAGTTGGACATCACGTAAAACCCTCAGAGAAGGAATCTCGACCTCCAACGGTAACACCGCCTCCATCCCGTATACTAATGAGAAAGGGGTTGCCCCGGTTGATGTGTGTACCGTCGTACGATAACCGTGCAAAGCGAAAGGTAGCATCTCGTGCCAGTCCTTATACGTCACAACCATCCTCTGAACAATCTTCTTTATGTTCTTGTTGGCCGCTTCGACAGCGCCATTCATCTTGGGCCGGTAAGGAGAAGAGTTGTGATGCTCAATCTTAAAATTCTGACACAACTCTTTCATCATTTTATTATTCAAATTTGAACCGTTGTCGGTGATAATCCGCTCGGGGATTCCATATCTGCAGATAATATCTCGTTTGATAAATCTGGCTACCACTTGTTTGGTCACATGTGGTCGTTTTGTGAGTAATGTGACGCACTTCTTTTATACCATGAAATAAATATACTCTGATGGAATTTTTAATTCGTGCTTAAATGATTTTAATTGTGTTATTTAGGGGTATACAAAGGGGGTGTTACAGGCAGACTTCTACTCAAAAAAGAAATTCCAATGAAGATGTCGAAGAATTCTTACGAATCATCCGAAAAAGTGATTATAAGGTGGTGGACCAGCTCAACCAAACACCTTCAAAGATTTCCATGTTGTCATTGCTAATATGCTCCCTTGCCCATCAGGAGTCATTGATCAAGTTTTTGAAGACTGCTCATGTTCCCCAAGAAATATCCGTTGTGCAATTTGAAGGAGTGGTGTCGAATATTGTCTCCGCACATATTCTGAGCTTTAATGATGGAGAGTTTCTCCCCGAAGGGAAGAACCATAATAAAGCTTTGCACATCTCCATTGAATGTGTTGATGTTGTGTTGTCTAGAGTATTAGTAGATACTGGATCATCCTTAAATGTTTTACTAAAGAATTCGTTGGCCAAGCTGACCATTGAAGGATTGATGATGAAACCCAGTTCAGTGATAGTGAAAGCTTTTGATGGGGCAAGAAGGACGGTGCTAGGGGAAGTTGATCTCCCCATCAAAATAAGACCTCACACTTTCATTATCACATTCTATGTGATGGATATCTATCCTGCTTACAGTTGTTTGCTAGGCCGTCCTTGGATTCATGCGGCTGGTGCTGTAACATCCACTCTTCACCAAAGACTAAAGTTCATGGTTAATAATCAGCTTGTCGTCATTGAGGGGAGAAGAGGATATGCTAGTAAGTCATCTGTCTTCATTTCGCTATGTGGAAGTGGGAGGGGAAGTTCATGAGACCCTTTTCAAGCATTTGATGTGATAAGTGTGGAAATGATCCCTGCTAAGAAGGAGGAAAAGAAATCAGGAAGGTCAGGATCCCCCATGGTTACTTGGAAGGACGCAAGGACCGTAATTGAGGTCGGTCACCCTGAAGGTTGGGGAAGAGTGTTGGAGCTACCCATCAACAAAAACAGAACTGGTTTGGGTTACCTTGGCAATCACAAAGCTCAGCAGAAGACAACCGTTGACAAGGACAAAGGGTTCATTCCTCCACTTGCCTTTGTTAGTGGTGGACATATGGTGGATGATCAGGTGGCCGTTGTGGAAGCTGAAGATGATACACTAAAGGAAGTCTGCATGGTGTACCCAAGGGCACCGAATCAACAACTCAACAATTGGACTGTTACGGAGATACCAGAAGTCACCCTTGTCGAAGAGTAATTTTCCTTGTTTTTCTTTCAAATCCTATGATCTCCCCAAGGCATAAGGATTATTTTGTAGGCCCCCTCATGTTTTCAATTAATATTTATCATGAATGAAATGAACCTTTTGCATTCAATTGTGTTCCCTGTCTTCCTTTTTTTATTTTTGCATAAATAAATGGCAATGTTTTCTTGCATTTTTCTGTTTCATCTTCACAAAATAAAGCATAAAATCACCAATCATGCAGATCTACCCTGGATTCCATTGATAACGATACTGCTACGGTTCCATGTGACTTTGATAATCCAATCTACCATGCTGACGAGGATTGTGAGGAAGATTGTGAACTCCCCGAGGAGTTAGCTAGACTATTGAAGCAAGAATCAAAGATCATTCAGCCGCATCAAGAGTCATTAGAAGTTGTCAATCTTGGAACCGAAGAGGACAAGAAAGAGGTCAAGGTAGGCGCTGCCCTAGAAGAGAGTGTGAAGAGAAGACTGACTGAGCTCTTAGATGTGTTTGCTTGGTCATACCAAGACATGGATTAGACGAACTCGACCTGTAAAGCAGAAGATGAGACGAACTCGACCTGACATGGCCCTTAAGATTAAAGAGGAAGTACAAAAGCAGCTTGATGCCGAATTCTTGGCAGTATCAAAATACCCTAAATGGGTCGCCAACATTGTACCTGTGCCTAAAAAAGGAGGTAAGGTGCGGATGTGCGTTGACTATAGAGACCTAAATAGAGCTAGTCCAAAAGATGATTTTCCGCTGCCACATATTGATGTGTTAGTGGATAATACTGCCCAATTCTCTGTGTTCTCTTTCATGGATGGATTCTCCGCATACAACCAGATTAAAATGGCTCCAGAGGATATGGAGAAGACTACCTTCATTACCCCTTGGGGAACCTTCTGCTATAAGGTTATGCCATTTGGTCTAAAGAACGTTGGCGCGACATATCAACGAGCAATGGTGACTCTCTTTCAGGACATGATACATAAAGAGATTGAATGCTATGTAGACGATATGATCGCAAAATCCCAAACTGAAGAGGAACATCTCATCCACTTGGAAAAGTTGTTTACTAGGCTAAGAAATTTCAGGCTAAGGCTCAATCCGAATAAATGTACCTTTGGGGTAAGATCTGGTAAATTGCTAGGTTTTATCGTGAGCCAAAAAGGGATTGAAGTCGATCCTGACAAAGTAAAAGCTATCCAAGATATGCCAGCTCCAAGAACCGAAAAGGAGGTTCGTGGTTTCTTAGGGAGATTAAACTACATTTCCAGATTCATATCTCACCTAACAGCCACCTGTGAGCCAATATTCAAGTTGCTTCGCAAAGATCAAGCAATCGTGTGGAATAACAATTGCCAAAAAGCGTTTGAGAAAATAAAAGAGTATCTACAAGAGCCACCGATCTTGATGCCTCCCGTGCCAGGAAGACCTCTCATCATGTACTTGACCGTTCTGGAAGGATCCATGGGATGCGTGTTGGGGCAGCATGACGAAACAGGTAGAAAGGAGCATGCTATCTACTACTTAAGCAAAAAGTTCACTGACTGTGAAACGAGATACTCAGTGTTGGAGAAGACCTTTTGTGCACGCGCATGGGCTGCCAAACACTTAAGGCAGTATATGTTGACCCATACCACATTGTTGATATCAAAGATAGATCCAATCAAGTATATCTTCGAGAAGCCTGCACTCACTGGACGAGTAGCCCGCTGGCAAATGGTACTAACAGAATATGATATCCAGTACGTCTCACAAAAAGCTACCAAAGGGAGTGTGTTATCTGAATATCTTGCCCACCAACCCATGGAAGATTACCAGCCCATGCGTTTTGACTTCCCTGATGAAGATATCATGTTTGTCAGAGACTATGAAACATTAGGCCCAGAGGAAGGACCCGAACCAAGATCGCGATGGACGCTCGTGTTCGATGGTGCCGCAAATTCTCAAGGCAATGGGATAGGGGCAATCCTCACCACTCCTACCGGTTTCCATATTCCATTCACCGCAAGATTATGTTTCGAATGCACCAACAATATGGCAGAATATGAAGCATGTATCTTCGGAATTGAAGCCGCTATTGACCACAAAATCAAGATTCTGGAGGTGTATAGGGACTCAGCTCTAGTCATCAGTCAAGTCAGAGGCGACTGGGAAGCACGTGACAGCAAATTAGTGTCGTATCGGGATCACGTCTCAAAGTTAATCCCATACTTTGATGAGGTTACTTTCAATCACATTCCTAGAGAAAGCAATCAATTGGCAGACGCTCTTGCCATGTTGTCATCCATGTTCAAAGTTAAATGGAAAAATGAGGCACCCTCTATCCGTATTGAACATCTTGATGAGCCTGCCCACTGTCTGGAAGCAGAGGTAATAATCGATGATCAACCTTGGTTCTATGATATCAAAAGGTATCTAGAAAAGCAAGAGTATCCAAAAAATGTTTCCATCACAGACAAGAAGTATTTAAGAAGGCTTTCTTCCAAATTCTTCTTAAGTGGGGATGTGCTTTACAAGCGAAACTATGACTCGGTCTTGCTTAGATGCGTGGATAGACACGAAGCCGACCGGATCATAAACGAAGTCCATGAAGGCTCTTTTGGTACACATTCCAGTGGACACACGATGGTTAAGAAGATTTTGAGAGCTAGTTATTATTGGTTGACGATGGAAACTGATTGCTATCGTCACGTGCAAACATGCCACAAATGTCAAATCTATGCAGATAAGATACATGTTCCGCCAGTTCCTCTGAATGTCTTGACGTTGCCTTGGCCTTTCCCCATGTGGGGCATAGATGTGATCGGACGCATCGAGCCAACTGCTTCAAACGGTCATCGTTTCATCTTAGTGGCCATTGACTACTTCACTAAATGGGTGGAAGTCGCATCTTATGCCAATGTCACCAAACAAGTGGTCACTCGCTTCATCAAAAAGGAAATCATTTGTCGTTATGGGGTCCCAAATAAAATCATTACCGACAATGGTTCAAACCTCAATAACAAGATGATGAAGGAATTGTGTGAAAGCTTCAAGATCGAGCATCACAACTCATCGCTATATCCCCCGAAGATGAATGCCGCCGTTGAAGCAGCGAACAAAAACATCAAGAAGATTGTTCAGAAAATGGTGAAAACATATAAAGATTGGCATGAAATGCTACCATTTGCTTTGCATGGCTATCGCACTTCAGTGCGCACTTCTACTAGGGCAACTCCATTTTCTCTTGTGTATGGCATAGATGCGGTACTCCCTGTTGAGGTAGAAGTCCCTTCCTTGAGAATTCCGACTGATGTCAAGCTTGATGAAGCAGAATGGGTGCAGGCGAGATTTGATCAACTTAATCTCATTGATGAAAAACGCATGGCATCCATCTGCCATGGCCAGCTTTACCAAAAGCGGTTGAAAAGGGCGTTTGACAAGAAAGTTCACCCTCGAGATTTCGAAGTGGGAGACTTGGTATTGAGAAAGATTTTGCCAATCCACACAGACCCAAGGGACAAATGGACACCTAACTATGAGGGTCCATATGTTGTGAAGAAGGTTTTCTCCGGAGGGGCCTTGATATTATCCAACATGGATGGTGAAGATCTGTCATCCCCTGTAAACCCAGATGCAGTCAAAAAATACTACGCTTGAGAGCAAACCCGTTGGACAATAAAAAAAGATTCCAAGAAAAAGTTAGGGTTAAAATGAAAAAATAACACCCGATAAGTTGAAAACCCTTAGAGGCAACTTAAGCAAAAAAAAAAAAAGGGGTATCCCGGTAGACTGAAAACTCGAAAGGGCGGTCTAGGCAAAAGTTAGGGACCTAAAAAAAAAGACTGAGGTCTGCGAAAAGTCTGTGAGCTCATCATCAGAATAAAGAGAACTACACATGGGGAAGATAAATCCATCCACTTTCCTCAGAGGCAATGTACGAGAAGCTTCAAGGCCATAGGGATCATAGCTAAATTGGAACTCAATGGAAATCCGATCCTTTTTCACATTGCCACTGTGCTTTTTGAAATATTTTTTTGCAATTACCTCTTTTAGGAATTGTATCCTTATGTAAAATTACCCATTTACGGGTCACTTTATCATCAATAAAAATCTCTTTCATCAATTCGTGTGTCACATTTATTTTCTTCTAGTTTTGCAAAAAGTGGAATTTTCATTCTTAATAAATATTGCATTGAAAATTATGGGATAACAATAATAATAACAAAAGAAAGCATAAAGTTGCTCTTCGACCTAGGTGTATGAAGGATAAAAGCGATCTCTAGTAGGCGCACGTGTACACTAAGCATCGTATGATCATAAAGATCGCCGGAACTTGACCAAATCAGGGGTAACCTGACTGGCCAACACAGGTTGTCTAATAAACCATCTGGAGATGATCCAAATTTTGTCACGAGGATGTTAGGAAGTCAAACTTGACGCCCCAAACCAAAGCCCAATCACTTGGCATGAATTATCACCCCTAACCTTCATGTCCTTACGTCCCTGACATTTTTGCATACATGCTGCATCATTACATGTGCTTAGCCAGTCATTCTCAAAGATGCGAATTTCTTGTGGAAATCCTGGCAGGATCCTTTTGGAGTGTTTATCCATTCACTTACCTTTTGTAAGTCCTTTTGAGCCTTTTACATGAGATATTTTCTCACCTTACCTTTCGTAAGGGATTTCGTTGCCCTTTGCGTGAAATCTTTTCCCTTCGCTTCCCTTTTGTAAGCGTTTCTCGCTGTCTTTTACATGCGACAAAAACATTGTTTTGGGTATCTTCGATCAACTTGGATGCTTGATGCCTGTGTGGCCAAGAACTGAATGGTCACCATACTTAAGGAATATCATCTCCGGCGTTGTGCCTGTGAGATCAAATGATGTTCTAATACCCTATACAACTTCCTCAACCTTTTGCAGGAGGATGGTTATTGCTCTCAACTTACTTTTTGTGAGTCTTTTCGAAATACCCCTGCCTTGCCTTTCGCAACAAATTCAACTTACCTTTAATAAGACCTCTCGTACCTTTTGTACAGGTTCTTGCCAGCTTACCTTTCGTAAGTATCCTATCTACCTTTTGTAGAAGGAACATTTTCTCCTAACCTTTTGTTCAGGAATATTTTCTGCTTTTCGCAGAAGAAAATACGATCATCCTCTCCTAAGGGAGTTTCCTATCTACCTTTTGTAGAAGGAATATTTCTCCTAACCTTTTGTTCAGGAATCCTCTCTATCTTTTGTAGAAGGAACATTTTCTCCTAACCTTTTGTTCTGGAGTCCTTTCTGCCGTGACAGAAGGAAATATGATCGTATTCTCTCAAGGGAGTCTGCTCTACATAATGTAGGAGTTATTTTGTCTTCAAACCTTTTGTTTTGGAGTCCTCTCTACCTTTTGTAGAAGGAATATTGTCTTCAAACCTTTTGTTTCCAAGTCCTCTCTACCTTTGATAGAAGGAAACATTTTCTCCAAACCTTTTATTCGAGAGTCCTCCTTGCCTTTTGTAAGAGGAAAACCATTTTTTTAGAGTCCTCTCTACCTTTCGTAGAAGGAATATCTCATTGTTATTTCTAGAGTCCTTTCTCCCTTTCGTGGAAGGAATATCTCACATTTCTATTTCTTGAGTCTTCTCTATCTTTTATAGAAGGAATATCTCTTGGCCAATTATGTTTCCATATTACGAGGTGCCTCGTCTTCCGGCTGGAAAAGCACTCGTGTTCATTCCGCATTGCATCCCAAGCATATCATCATATCCCTCATACCCCTTCTTCAATAACAAGACACCTTTTTCAAGCCATCTCATTGACTGTCTACTTTTTCAAGCCATCTCATTACCTCATGTCACAAAATCTACATGTCACAAAATCAAGAGAATAGCATGATAATACATCTAAATATCAGATTTTTAAAATGCTGTCAAAAAATAGTAGCATTGACCAAGAGGAGTTGTCCAAGCACAAACCAAAAAAATGGGTGCAAGGCACAAAGTGCTGCAGAAAAAATAGCATAGGCAAAGTGCAATAGCAAAAATGCAACATAGCCTCTTGCATGGAAATGGAAAGAAAGAGAGTGACATGAGAAAAGGTGGTAAGAGACATTACCCCATGAAAAAATCTGATATGTGGGGAGAAGAGAAAACCCTAGAGTGGAGAGATAAGAAGGAGGGGGCTGTAAACAAAAAAATTCACTCTTTACACATTCAACATCCACTACACATTGCAAAAACCAGAAAAGATAGAAAGAGAGCAAGGAACTTTAGAGAGAAAACCAGAAAAAAGATTGAGAAAGAAAACTAGCAAAAATCAAGAGAGTTCCATAAAAACCCATAGAGAACCTTTGAGGAGAAGCACCTTCAAAGCATAGAAGGAAGAAGGAAGAAAACACACAACCAAACCAGTGGAAGCTTAACAAAGAAGGAGGAAGCTCTTGGGTATCCATTTCAAACATTTTCTCTCTTTATATTTTTGCACTTGCCATTTATTACCATTTGTAAGCGTGTTTGTGCTGGGTGTATTGTGTGAGGTCCCAAGGGGACCAAGAAACCATTTTTAAGAACCAATAGAAAGGAAAGAAAACCACAAAAGACAGCAAAAAAATAGCAAATATTGCATTTTTCGCTTCAGGTCGCGGCGCGAACATGCAAAAATCAGAATGAAAACTTTCCCAATTCACGGCGCGAACACCCATTGCGGCGCGAACATGCAAAAAAAAGAATGTTCACTTTTCTCAGTTCGCGGCGCGAACTGATCAGTTTGTTTTTTTTTGCTGTTTTTACCTTGAAAATTTTTTTTTAAGGAGTTCGCCGTTTTTTTTTTTCATGTCTCGATTTTTTTAGCCGACTAACCCCATATGTTTGTATGATTTTAGTGTGAATATTGCTATTGTCCTTGTTGAACTTTGATTCCAAAAACCATTTTCAAAAACAAACTCTCGATTTTATCGAGCCATTTTTAACCTTGTAAGTCGATTGCCTTGCGCATCGCCATCAACCTTGTCCGCATCACTTCAAATATATCTTTACAAACAATAAACCTTGATCCAACATCAAGTGATCTTTTTTCTCATAAAAAACCCAAAATGCAATAAATATATGGTTAGGGTTGTACACCATGGATTTTAAGGTGGTGGAGAAGGAATGAGAATGGAATCCTCCTACACTCGTTCCGAATGTTTTGGATACAAGGCGCTCGACTTGGCTATTCGAAACATTCACCTCCGTCCAAAGTCCTTTTGTGTAATCCTAGTCAAGAACCATTTCTCTTCAAAAACCTAAAAATAACACCAACTCATCAAACTATTGTTTTCGCCCTAGGGCATCAATCCGAAAACCCTTTTTCAAGGTATAAAATCAATCAACAAACAACTATTTCATAAGCCTCCAAACTACGGAGCTCTGATTCTTCACTTCTTTTAAGTGAGGATACGTAGGCACAAGGGCCACAATCCTTGGCGAGCATTAAAATAAATAAACCAACCCCTCTTTTCCTTAAGCAAGCAAACTCTTAATAAAAACACCCATTCACGCTAAACTACCTAGAAGGTTCCCATCGAGTACGATGGATGCGAGGGGGTGCTAACACCTTCCCCTCGCATAACCGACTCCCGAACCCTAAGACTTGGTTGCGATGACCACGCTCCTTTCCCAAAGGTTTTATCGCTATTTCCCTTTCCCTCTTTGGGATAAATAAAATCCGGTGGTGACTATGTGTCATTTTTCGCATAGCGACAGCTGGCGACTCCGTTGGGGACTTTTTCCTAAGCGAGTCAGGCCTAACCTAGGTTATTTTTGCGTGTTTGGGTTCTTTCCTTTTTGCTTGTTTATCGCTTTCCTTGTTTTTTCAATTGTATCTCACCGTGTTTGGTTTCATTGATTTTTGGTATGGATTGGAAACTTTGGTGGAAAACTTGAGGGAAAGACTATATACTCGAGTCTAGAGTGTTAAAATTGAGATAGGAGAGGTAGAGTAGTATGGGCTTCCGAGATGCTCATCTCGTGATAGTCGATACGAGAACCTCGCTTAGAGTAGATTCTTTTGAGAGTGATGAGAACCGTCAAGCTTTTGGCGTGTTTGATCAACGTTCTATTGAGAATCCATTACTCTAAGGACCTTTTAGAACCCTAAACCTTTGGCCAACTAAGATTGATGGTCGTGTAGTATGGGTCCTCGAGAAGCTCTTCTGGTGTGGATCGATACGAAGACCTCGTTCAGAAGAGACTTTCTTGATGGAGTTGTTGCCTGGCAATGACTGACATACGTAACAAACAGTCAAGAAAGTCCATGACTCTGAAATCCTTGTCTAGAACCCAGTGTCAATGTGTCTCGTAGTATGGGTCCCCGAGAAGTTCTTCTCGTGTGGTTCGGTACGAGGACCTCACCCAAAAGTGGTTCATGTGATGGAGTCATCATCCGACATATTCATGTCATGTATGATGAACAGTCATGTGAATCCATGACTTTGGGATCCCTTTTAAACCCTAGATCACGCCTTGTGAGAACCTTTTTAGAAAGCAGTCAGTATCGGCCATATCCATACCACAGACTTATGAACCCATATGCTCGAATTCTGCATCCGTTCATACATACATACTTCATAAAAAAAAGCTCTTAGTGTCTTTTTCTTGTTGCAGATATAAGCATTTTTCAGAAGCAGTCATGATGAATGTGAATTTAGGAACAATGAAGCTAAACAAGAAGACCGACCGAAAGAGTACTTTCACTTTCAAATACAAAGATCCTTCAATTGACAGTTTGAAAGCGCTAAGTGCCAATATCACTCCCATCAAGCACAATAAATTTCACTCTTCTTATGGGAGAATTTTGGATCTGTTGACAGAGAAGATAGAGTTTGAAGCTCTCACAGCCTTGGCTCAGTACTATGACACTTCCCTCCGTTGTTTCACCTTCGCCGATTTTCAGATAGCTCCTACTTTGGAAGAATTTGAGAAGATTTTGAACCTCTCCATCAAAGATCGCAATCCTTTTCCCAAGCTCGAAGAAGAGTTCACTTTGAAGAAAGTGGCTTCTGCCTTAGGGATTCCCACATCATATGTGATAGCCAATTGGGCACCCAAAGGAGCTAGGGGTTTCTCGAGGAAATTCTTGGAAGAACAAGCGTGGAAGTGCCAAGGAAGAGAAATGGGAAATATGTGGTTCAATTCTGGCACTCTTAGTCTATGGAATTGTGATGTTTCCAAATGGGGAAAATTTTGTGGACCAAGTAGCTGTGGAAATCTTCTTGACCAAGAACCCTGTGTCTTTCCTCTTAGGTGACTTCTACCACACACTCCATACAAGACATACAAAAGGAGGTGGAATTTTCCTTTGTTGCGCCCCGCTCCTACATAAGTGGCTAAGGACCCACATGCCCGAAAAAGGTCCTTTTGCTTCCAAGGAACTCTCATGGCCTCAAAGATTCGCTTCACTCACCACTAGTTCCATCACATGGTACAAGAGGGAATGAGAAACCAAAGATATTATCTTTTCGTGTGGAGAATTTCCCAACGTGCCTCTTGTGGGGACACGAGGTTGCATCAATTACAACCCGGGGTTACTCAAGAGACAGTTTGGACACTCCATGGATGGCCCTCCTAAAGAAGAAGATTTGGTACCGTTCCTTGTCAATACGGCCGATCCAAGTGATCCATCTGTACGAAGGGCAAGACGAGCATGGGTAAACATCCAAAGAAGCAATCCAGATTATGGGCGGAAGAACATCCTTGCTCGTGAACCTTATGTGAAATGGGTGAAAGAGAGAGTGAAAGAGGTCAGATTACCTTTTGTCTTTGATGCATCTGTTTTCCCATCAAATCCTGAGCCCGAGCCTATCTTACCCGAAGATATGGAGAAACTTAAGGCTAAAATCCAAGAACTTGAAGATGAGAACACTCAGCTTCGAATTCGACTCAACGAGACTAAGCAGAAAAGCGAAGCTTGGGAAGACAAAAGCAAAGAGTTGAAAGAAAAGTTCGAGGATAGCAAGAAAAGGGCTAGGGAAGAGAAAGGAAAGAAAGAATGGGTTAGTGGAGCTCTCAAAAACACCAACACCGACTTGGATCACCAAAATGAAAAATTGGACCAAGTATGGCGAAAGGTCAGAGACTTAGAAAATGATGTGAGAATAGCCACCCAGATGAAGAAAGATGAAAGGGAAAAATTTGAAGCTCAGATTCACGAGTTGAAAGGCATTATGAAAGGATGCGAAGATCAATTAGCTCGTGAGCTATTGGAAAAGGAGAATACGCAGAGAGATTTCGTACAAGCAGAGTACCAGTTGGGTAGAGCTATCGAAGAAATCCGAAGACTGAAAGATGGAATATATGATGAGCTATATCTGGAGCTGAAGGATAGTTGCCACTATTGGGAAGAAAGTTGTCGTCAGGAAGAAGCTGCGGTACTTCAGAGAGATGACATCATCCATGATCTCCAAATTCTCTATGAGGAGTGGAAGAACAAATTCGTAAACTTGACGGGATTCTCCAACTTTGTGGTTCAGCAGATCCCTGAAAAATTGAAGGTAGTCGATCAAGTGATGACTCCTGAAAACACTCATGTCCCTATTTCGACTTTGTGAAGTTTTGCAAGGAAACAATAGGAAAACTTGTTACAGATTTAGAGGAAGTTCGCAGAGCCCAAGGAGTCACATTTAGAGTCAATTTGTAATTTGTTTAAGAAGTGTATCTTTTGTGTTTTGTATTTGAACTTGGCTTCAAGCCTTAATGAAATGAGAGTTTCTGTTCTATTATGTCTCTTCTGATTAATTGCAATGGAAAATATTTATATTCTTAACAATAACTAACAAGGTTATTAAGAGCTTTGCACATAACATTGTTCATATGCATTCCATACGCATCATATCGCATTTCATAAAAACAAAAACCAAAGCTTACAAAAACTTGACCTCCATTCGCAGTAAACAAGCTGACTTCCCGACATCCCTACTACACTCGTGGCAAGCAAAGATTACTAATGGATCAAATTAAGCAGACTCAAGCCGCTTTCAGGGAAGAGATGACCCACATGAAGAATCAGATGGGCCAGATGATGGAAGTCATCCAGGCTATGGCCAGAGGACAAGAAGAAATAAGACAAGCTGTGGAGAGAAACACTACCAACGCTCTAATTCCTACCACTGTAGGCTCATACCCCACCACTGACAATGTCATTCCTACTCCTATAAATGCAATCCCCGTTCCTGGTGGCACGGTCCCTACTCCTGCTGGCGCATGCGCAATCCCTACTCCTGGTAGTGGTGCGGCTACCCCTCAAATCCACTTTGATGATCATGAAGGTTTCTACAACCCTCACGACAACTTGGCCGTAGACGCTTCCGGAATACCAACTACTGACTTAGAAAAGAAGGTACTCGCCTTGCAAGAGACAGTCAAAGGACTACAAGGCCCAAGCACTTTTGGGTTAGATGCCGCAGATATGTGTTTGGTGCCCGGTGTTAAGATTCCACTCAAGTTCAAAGTCCCTGACTTTGAAAAATACAAAGGGACAAGCTGCCCCCGAACTCACATCCGATCTTATTGTAGGAAGATGGCTGCCTACTCTGATGATGAAAAAGTACTAATGCATTTCTTTCAAGATAGCCTCAGTGGAGCTTCCCTTGAATGGTACATGCAGTTAGAAGGTACGCATATCAAGACTTGGAAAGAGTTAGCCGAGGCATTTCTGAAGCACTACCAATACAATTCTAACATGGAGCCTAATCGCACACAACTCCAAGGCTTGACCCAGTCTGGTGAAGCGCTCAAGGAGTATGCCCAAAGGTGGAGGGACTTTGCTGCTAGAGTCCAGCCTCCTCTTCTTGAAAGAGAATTGACAGATATATTCATGGGGACTCTTCAAGGTCCTTTCCTAGAACGCTTGGCTGGATGCACATCTAATGTATTCTCAGATTTAGTTATGGCTAGTGAAAGGATCGAGAACATGATAAAGATTGGAAAGATTCCGAATGCTGATGGAGCTTCCGGTGGATCTAATAAGCCCTACCAAGGTTTCGCAAGAAAAAGAGAAGGCGAAACGAGCGCTGCCTTGATGGATAAGGGGAAATCCAAAGCATACCAAGGCTCTTACCATCATGTGGCCGCTGTTACTCCAAATCAACCTCTCTCTATACCTGCAAGTCAAACGGCTGTTCAAGTTCCCTACCAACAACAACGTCAAGGCTATTATCAAGGTCCGCCAAGACAAAGGAGATCTAAGAAAAGATTTGATCCTATTCCGAAAACATATGCTAGGTTGCTTCCACTCTTGCTTAAGGGTTCCTTAGTACAATTGAGAGAAATGAAAGCTCCTCCCACTGTCCTACCTCCTGGCTATGATGCAAATGCCCGTTGCGAGTTCCATTCTGGGGCTCCCAGACATAATATTGAAAACTGCAAAGCTTTGAAGTACGTAGTGCAAGATCTCATTGATTCAAAGGCCATCAGTTTCACCAAAAATACTCCCAATGTGACTAATAATCCAATGCCAAACCATGCTACAAACATGATTGAAGAATCTAGAGGAAAGAAGTTGGTGTCAGAAGTTGATAAGATGAAGACTCCCTTTGCTGTTGTTAAAGAACAATTGTTAATGAAGAATATTGTCCCAGGATGTACCGAGGATTGCCAACACTGTTTGAAAGATCCCCAAAATTGTCATGAATTGAAGATGGGCATTTAAAATTTGTTAGATCAAGGTGTCATATTGATAGAACATGTGTCAAATGCTGAAGAAGTGGCCACTCTTGATATTCCCTATGATCCGATGGAATTTACTTATGATGAAGAACTGTTGAACAATTTGTTTGGTCAGAACCGTGTGCCGTTGACAATTCCATGTGATGAAGGTTGGTATCCTGTCCAAGTTCCACTACAAATCCCGTATGATGTTGCACCGCTAACAATTCCATGTGATCAGCCTCGTGCGCCCTAGGAAATCCCATGTGATTATGATTGGCATCCTATTTAGACCCCATACAATCAAGTTCGTGAACCATTGCAAATACCGTATGATCAAGTAGAAATTCCATTGTCTCCACCTTCACTTGCTCCATTAGTAATATCTACACCTAATCCTTTCCCGTTCGAGAGCACCAAGGTTGTCCCCTAGAAATATGAGCCAACTGTTTACATTAATGGGCAGAAGGTGGAAGAGGATGCTGTGAAAGTTGATAGTTCTGTAGAGAATATGGTTGGGACCGGTGGAATAACTAGAAGTGGGAGGATTTTTGCGCCCGTACCACCACCAAACGGTACAAATGAGAAACAACCAACAATTGAGCAGGGGCAGACTTCTACTCAAAAAAGAAATTCCAATGAAGATGTCGAAGAATTCTTACGAATCATCCGAAAAAGTGATTATAAGGTGGTGGACCAGCTCAACCAAACACCTTCAAAGATTTCCATGTTGTCATTGCTAATGTGCTCCCCTGCCCAGCAGGAGTCATTGATCAAGTTTTTGAAGACTGCTCATGTTCCCCAAGAAATATCTGTTGTGCAATTTGAAGGAGTGGTGTCGAATATTGCATCCGCACATATTCTGAGCTTTAATGATGGAGAGTTGCCCCCCGAAGGGAAGAACCATAATAAAGCTTTGCACATTTCCATTGAATGTGTTGATGTTGTGTTGTCGAGAGTATTGGTAGATACTGGATCATCCTTAAATGTTTTACCAAAGAATTTGTTGGCCAAGCTGACCATTGAAGGATTGATGATGAAACAAGCAGAAGGAGCCAAGCTCAACTTCTAGAGCAAGCAAGCCCAAAGGCAACACACAAAGCACAGGCAAGGGAGACAGACTCAACCTTAAGCCAACAAGCAAAGCCAATCAATAACAGTCAAGCAGAGGGAGACAGACTCAACCTCTAATGCAGACAAGCAAAGGGAGCAAGCTCAACCTTTAGGATGATCTTAGGCCTAGAAACATCTACATGAAGCCTAGTCTAATGCAACATACCACACAGTCACACAAGCAACAGTCAAACAATCAGAAAATACAGCAGACAAAACAGTAGACAAACAACTCAACAGCAAAGCAGATAAACAGCAAAACAATCAACAGTCTGCAACTAACTTCAAATCCAAGCCATCTTCAAGAGAAGGAAATGAAAGCTCCAACTTCAAGCTCCAACAAGAGAGAAGAGAATTAACATCAAGATTATTGCTTGATGATGGGAAGCAAGAAGGAAACCAAAGGAATCCATCCTGGCACTCAACCATACATCTGAGATAGGCATCCTCAAAGGTTCTACCTCTTGTGATATGCCACACATCCTTCCAAAGGAGGGATGAGGCTTCCACATAGGGACCTTGAATCATGGGATGAGAATGGGAAGCAATCAAGGCAATCCATGTTTATTTGAAGAAAGAGAAATCAAACTAAGCTCTTCCTAAACCCTAATTAATCAAGCTACAAGAAAGCTATTAAAAGAAGGTCTAAACACCAAATCAAACCTAGGTATTAAAGCTAAGGAAACCTCAAGATGTCTAATGAACCACCACAAGAGATTTAGAAACTTATTTGCACTAAAATCCACCTTTGAGATTCAACTAAGGGAAAAGCTACACTAGAAGCACCCTAATCAACACCTTAAATGCTAAATCTACTTAAAATCCTAAAACACCTTCTAAAATTCTACCAAATTTTAGAAGGGATCCTAAGCATGTTATTGATCTGTGGGCAAAGGATCAGAGCCTTAATCTAAAGGGAAGGCACCTAAAGAAATCCTAAAACCCAAAGAGGTCAAAAGAAACCCTACAAATGGAAGGTCAAGGGAACTAGTCCTAAACAGAACCTAATGTTATCTAAAAAATCTGAATTAAATCCTAGGGGATCATGCATCTCTAATCTACCAGCAAGCCAAAATTCAGCCCTAAATTCTATACCAAACAACCAATCAAAATTCAGCAAAAACAAGAAGAATTATGCCAAAATTAAAGAAATAAAGAAAATGCAAAAAACCATATTAAATTGAAAATTGCATGAAAATGAAATGTAAAAGCATCAGAAAATCAAGAATAAAATCCAGATCATCCACATATTTTTATTGTATTTTTCTGATCAAAAATGGAATTATTATGAATTAAAAATGAAACAATCAATTAAAATAATAAGAAAATGAATTAAAAAAAATAAAATGTTGGAATTAAAACAGGATGGTTGGATCTGGAGACTTGGTCAATCCATCTGAAGGTTCACACGCTGCCAGCGCAATAATGATGCGCACCGTTTCATTCAGTCAAAGTTCAATCCTGAGGTTAAAACGTGAGCGTACGATCTGAATACAAAGTCTCCTTCTCAATCCAATCCAACGGATCTCCTTCATATTCTTCATTTAAATTAGAAAAAGAGGGAAGTTCAGGTGTGGTGGCTCCGGTGGCTGAGCCGCCGTCTTCTCTGGCGAGCCACAATTTACAGGTCATCAATCCTTAATAAAATCTACACAGTTCCACTCAAATTTTCATGCTGAATCCAAATATCACCTCCGTTTCTCCTAATTCCTCACGCATTTTAAAACACGATAGAAAACAGAAAATGCATCCAGTTCTCAAGTGTCACCAAACCTCAATCCAAAGCCATAGATCCAATCCTCATGCTTCATAGATCATCATAAGCTATCTAGATCATGCTAATTCTCAATAATCAGGCCAATTCGCATCCAAATAGAAAATTGCTCACACCTTAATTTGTCACTAAACTCCATAATTTTGATCCAGAATCCATCTAATCATCTTCCTAAACCTTAACCTCATGCTAAAACATGCTAGATAATCTTGAATCTATAACAATTTTGAAAGTTACATACCTGAGTTACAGCTTCAAATTGGAGCAGTTAGGGCACGACCCTTGGCTTCAAAATATGCATATACACTCTATGATTGATGCTGAAGATGATTGGATCCTCAATTTGCCTTGAATCACACTAGAATTGAAATCACGATCTGCACTTGCTCCCTTGAAATTCAACTTGCACTCTCTGGTTCTAGCACGAAATGAACACCAACCCTGCTCTGAACCTTCCTCTGAACTTATATAGAAGTGATTTTGGTGATTGGGAGGCCCATTGGAGGCCCAATCAGTGAGATCCAATTTCCACTTTTCCTTCAAAATTTTAACTATGGTGTACACGAATCTGAGCTCAAAACTTCTCCAAGAAGCTTCAATTCCCTTGCTTATGGACTATGGAGAGAGTATGGATCAATTTGAGTCCTTAATTCCATCATAAGGCCAACCTTTGATGTGTTACTTATTTAAGGAGTAACAAAGTGAAATATCATGAATTATGCTTCAAAATGACTTTCCAATATTGCCAATGTGCTCAAAATAATTTTTCTGATTAAAATGAGCACCCATTTGCATTGGTTTGAACACATATGAATTAATTTTGAATTTTTCACTTAAATGCCTTTAAATTCCCCTTTTGTCAATTTCCTTCAAACCAAGTCTCACCCTAAGCCAAATAAATTCATCCTTGATACATGGTTGACCTAAAAACATCATTTCGAGCAAGTTTTGTGTCGGACAAAACTTCATTTGAAGCTTGCAAGATAGTGAAAATGACCTATAATGCCAAATGACCTATAATCTCACTTTCCCAAAATACCCCTAACTTGTAAACCTCATAACTTGAGTTCTACAAATAAGATGGAAGACTTATAGTACAATTTGGAAAGCTAAGACCATGACCTACAACTTTTATGTTGGCCAAAAGTTGAGGAGAAACAGCCTTCTAGGTCAAAAGTTCCATGGAAGTTGGTTGACGTTTGCAGACAAATTTCACATTCATCTGATGACCTGTAACTTGTCTGGACCATAACTTTAGCTCTATAAATCCAATGGAGGACTTTTAGTACTCAAATTAAAGCTAAGAGTATGCTCTACAAGTTTCATGTAGGCCAAAAGTTGAGATGAAACTTGTATCTTGAGATAAGTGGTCTTGAAGTTAGGCACTAAATAGGGAATTTTACCCTAAGAACCCTAGTTTAACAACTCCTCACACTTTGAAACTTTCTTGAATTGATCTTGGAATATCACCTCATGCATCTCAACACAACTTTCCATGATTACAAATACTTAGAATTGGCTTTGATCCTCTTCAATTGCACAGTTGCCTCAAGGTTACTCAGATGAAACCCTAATTGCAACACCCTCAACTGTGGCTCTTCATACTTGGCATAATAACTTGATTGAGCTCTCTCATGAACTTCAAGGTACTCCATGAGCTCTATCCACATACCCTATCCATGATCAAGGCCCCACAACTCACTGATGGTCCTCAATTGGCTGTTAGGAGATGAACCCCACACAAGCATCTGAATTTCTCAATAGCACAACCCTCTTCCTGATGACTTTGGGTGACTTCTCAAGCTTGAATAAGACCTCTAGATAGGCTCCTCTGGATACAAACCACACTTGATCCCCTGCTAAATGAATAAGGCTATGCTATGCAAATTCTAGAACAATGCAATGCTAATGCAATGAAACATAAACCAAGTGAGAAACAAAAGGTTAGACAAATTTTGGGGTGCAACAGCTGCCCCTATTCAAGCAACTTGAACCTGATTGGATGAAAAGCGAACGGCTTTCGAACAATCGAGGTAAAAGACGGTTGAATACCAAAGAACCCGGAAATTTGCCAACCAAATAAATAAACTGCACAAACTGCTTGGGGAACAAAAATCCAAATAACTGAATCCGGTTGTCACGGCAACAACTGATTAACCATCTGATACAGAACCTGATTTCAACATCAACCACCTGTGTGACACCATAGGAATTGAATCCAAACAATCAACTTTCAAACATACGCTACAATAAGCAGGCACTACATCATAGGACCATATCAAAATATCATCCTTAACCTTCCATCTCCGGAGAAACGAGCATACACTACGTAAAGTGCGTCATCCATGTACTATCCTGGATCTTCCATTTCCGAAGAAACGAGCAAAGCACTACGTAAAGCGCGAATCGTCAGCATCTTTGACATTACATTTCCGAAGAAACGAGCATACACTACGTAAAGTGCGTCATCCATATACTATCCTGGATCTTCCATTTCCGAAGAAACGAGCATCGCACTAAATAAAAGTGCGGATTGTCAATATACTATCCTTGACCTTCCATTTCTAAAGAAACGAGCATACACTACGTAAAGTGCGTCATCCATATACTATCATGGATCTTCCATTTCCGAAGAAACAAGCATCACACTAAATAAAAGCGTGGATTGTCAATATACTATCCTTGACCTTCCATTTCCGAACAAACGAGCATACACTACGTAAAGTGCGTCATCCATATACTATCCTGGATCTTCCATTTTCGAAGAAACAAGCATCCCACTAAATAAAAGCGCGAATTGTCAATATACTATCCTTGACCTTCCATTTTCGAAGAAACGAGCATGCACTTCGTGGAGTGCGTCATCCATATACTATCCTGGATCTTCCATTTCCGAAGAAACAAGCATCACACTAAATAAAAGCGCGGATTATCAATATATTATCCTTGACCTTCCATTTCCAAAGAAACGAGCATGCACTACGTGAAGTGCGTCATCCATATACTATCCTGGATCTTCCATTTCCGAAGAAACAAGCATCGCACTAAATAAAAGCGCGGATTGTCAATATACTATCCTTGACTTTCCATTTCCGAAGAAACGAGCATACACTATGTAAAGTGCGTCATCCATATACCATCTTGGATCTTCCATTTCCTAAGAAACAAGCATCGCACTAAATAAAAGCGCGGATTGCCAATATACTATCCTTGACCTTCCATTTCCAAAGAAACGAGCATACACTACGTGAAGTGCGTCATCCATATACTATCCTGGATCTTCCATTTCCGAAGAAACAAGCATCGCACTAAATAAAAGCGCAGATTATCAATATACTATCCTTGACCTTCCATTTCCGAAGAAACGAGCATGCACTACTTGAAGTGCGTCATCCATGTACTATCCTGGATCTTCCATTTCCGAAGAAACGAGCATCACACTAAATAAAAGCGCGGATTGTCAATATACTATCCTTGACCTTCCATTTCCAAAGAAACGAGCATACACTACGTAAAGTGCGTCATCCATGTATTATCTTGCATCTTCCATTTCCAAAGATACGAGCATCGCACTAAATAAAAGCGCGAATTGTCAATATACTATCCTTGACCTTCCATTTCCGAAGAAACGAGCATACACTATGTAAAGTGTGTCATCCATGTACTATCCTGGATCTTCCATTTCCGAAGAAATGAGCATCGCACTAAATAAAAGCGCGGATTGTCAATATACTATGCTTGACCTTCCATTTTCGAAGAAACGAGCATGCACTACGTGAAGTGCGTCATCCATATACTATCCTGGATCTTCCATTTCCGAAGAAACAAGCATCGCACTAAATAAATGCGCGGATTGTCAATATACTATCCTTGACCTTCCATTTCTGAAGAAACGAGCATACACTACATAAAGTGCGTCATCCATATACTATCCTGGATCTTCCATTTCCGAAGAAACAAGTATCGCACTAAATAAAAGCGCGGATTGTCAATATACTATCCTTGACCTTCCATTTCTGAAGAAACAAGCATACACTACGTGAAGTGCGTCATCCATATACTATCCTGGATCTTCCATTTCCGAAGAAATAAGCATCGCACTAAATAAAAGCGCGGATTGTCAATATACTATCCTTGACCTTCCATTTCCAAAGAAACGAGCATGCATTACGTGAAGTGCGTCATCCATGTACTATCCTGGATCTTCCATTTCCGAAGAAACGATCATCGCACTAAATAAAAGCGCGGATTGTCAATATACTATACTTGACCTTCCATTTCCGAAGAAACGAGCATACACTACGTAAAGTGAGTCATCCATGTATTATCCTGGATCTTCCATTTCCGAAGAAATGAGCATCGCACTAAATAAAAGCGCGAATTGTCAATATACTATCCTTGACCTTCCATTTCCGAAGAAACGAGCATACACTACGTAAAGTGCGTCATCCATGTACTATCCTGGATCTTCCATTTCCGAAGAAACGAGCATCGCACTAAATAAAAGCGCGGATTGTCAATATACTATCCTTGACCTTCAATTTCCAGAGAAACGAGCATTGCACTAAATAAGAGCGCGGTATCTGGCATCCGAAGACTTGAACAAGCAACTCTGCAGGGAAAAACTGGCAACAACTCCAAAGTCTAATTATGAAGCCTCTTAATGCTGACGCAACAACCATCCGAGGAAAACTCTACTGGGGAAATTCTGACGTTACCTGCCAGACATTTACCTTGACAACCAGTAACGACCTCAAAGGTCTAATCCCCGAAATCTCTCCTTTTAAAACGTTGACGTAACAACAATCCGAGGAAAGCTCCTCTGGGAAAGAGGAGCAATTCAATCAAGCAACTTTGATGAGGGAACACATGATAGGACGAACATTATCATCCTATATCTCACGTCAAGAATTTGAACATTCGAAAACCATCCTGAACAAGAATTCCAATTACCTGCAGGGAAAAAACACCTGAAAACAAAGAGGTAACCAACCTGGCTTATGTTTCAAAATGTATATGTTTGAAAAAACGGTGTAATGCTCCATACGGCATGGAAATGCTACGCGTTTGACGATGAAATGCAAATATGATGCAGATATGATGATATATGCAAGATGCAAATGCAGGATCGGGCTGCTGGAGAAAAGCTGGATACAGAACCGCTTCAGCAAAATAAATGCTGAAGACAAAGCCAACTCCGCTGGGGCTAACCGGGTATCACAGAATTATTCCAACAAAATAAATGCTGGAAAGGTGAACCGACTCTGCTGGGGGAAGAAACAATCATGCTGGGGGATAGCTTAATAAATCCGTAGTTACGAACTCTGCTGAGGATGATCACCCTATTGGAGGAAAGACAACCTGCTGGAGAACAGAAAGAGCCATCCTGCGTGGGGACGATCCTTTTCAAAACCACTGGCAACCTGGTTGTACCCTGTGAAGTCTTCACTGGGGATTAAATGCGCACATGACCACTGCTGGGAGTGAACATCACTGCCTGACCGCTTGCTAGCTCGCCTCCAACTCTTCTGGGGATAAAAAATGCGACTTCCATCTGCTGGGGAGTAATAAGTTTCACATAGAGTCTGCTCCTACGCTAAGGGACTCTGGCTAGGGAAACACGATCCTTTGGCTGTTTGCTGCGAAGGTAACAACCCTACAAAATATGAACAATAACAAAACATCCTATACAAAAGGAAATGTCCAGGTCAATATCCGTGACAATTGTTCAGTTAATTCAAAGTTTTAACAATTATTGGTCAAGGCCTGCAAGGTTATGCACGTGCAAGTTTATCAAAAACATGGGCGTTTTCCACAAACAAAACAGTAAAAGTTAAAATAAACATCAAGTGCTGAATAGTATGCGTTTATTGATAACGGGCCTGTAAATAGGCAAAGTTTTTGCAATGGATGCGACTCCTGAAAAGAGGAAGCTACAAAAATAAATACAAATATGTACAGAGGTACAAAGAAATTTGTATACATGTCGGCAACATGGTACAGACAAACACCATGAGTTGATCCTCCTATGACTTGCCTGACTCCGACGCTTTCCCGATACTCCGTCCTCAGAAGAGATTGACTTGGATAATCGACCCTCAGGTACTCCTAAACCACTAAGCAATGCAATATCAAACTCGGACCGCAGTCATTTGCTTTTTCAATCCCTAACTTTTGCCTGAATCGCCCTTTGCGGGTTTTCAATTCACCGGGATACCTTTTTTTGTCGAAGTCGCCTTTTTAGGTTTTCGACTTCGCGGGTGTACATCTTTTCAATCTTTATCCCTAATTTTTTCTCGAACCCTTCCTTCTTTTCTTTTGGGTTCGCCGGGATGCCCCATTTTTGCTTGGACTTTCTTTTTCTGTCCAGCGGGTCTCTTTAAGCAAAGTATTTTTTAACTGCGTCCGAGTTCACAGGGGATGTAAAGTCCTCGCCATCCATGGTGGACAACAGTAAGGCTCCTCCAGAGAAGACCTTTCGAACGATATATGGGCCTTCATAATTGGGAGTCCATTTGCCCCAGTGATCTGATTATGGTGGGAGAATCTTCCTCAGCACAAGATCGCCCGTCTGAAAGCTTCGAGGGTGCACCTTCTTGTCGTAAGATTTCTTCATCCGGCTCTGGTATAAACGACCATATGCAATAGATGCAAGTCTCTTCTCATCCATTAAACTGAGCTGATTTAGCCTATTCCTTATCCACTCTGCCTCATTAAGTTGGACATCGAGCAAAACCCTCAAGGAAGGAATCTTAACTTCTAAGGGTAGGAAAACTTCCATACCATACACCAGTGAGAAAGGTGTTGCGCCAGTTGACGTGCGTACCATCGTATGATAACCGTGCAATGCGAAGGGCAACATCTCGTGCCAGTCTTTGTATGTTACAACCATCTTCAGAACGATCTTCTTGATGTTCTTATTGGCTGCTTCGACAACGCCATTCATCTTGGGCCGATAGGGAGATGAGTTGTGATGCTCAATCTTAAAATTCTGGCACAATTCCTTCATCATCTTATTATTCAGGTTTGAACCATTGTCAGTAATGATTCTTTCGGGGATGCCATAACGACAGATGATGTCCTTTTTGATAAACTGGGCTACTACTTGCTTGGTAACATTAGCGTAAGACGCTGCTTCGACCCACTTGGTGAAGTAATCAATAACTACCAAGATGAACCAGTGTCCGTTGGATGCGGTGGGCTCAATTTTTCCAATCATATCTATGCCCCACATGGAGAAAGGCCACGGGGACGCCATAACGTTCAAAGGGCTGGGCGGCACCTGAATCTTGTCTGCATAAATCTAGCATTTATGGCATTTCTTCGCAAACTTGAAATAATCTCTTTCCATCGTCAGCCAATAATACCCCACCCGTAATAACTTTCGAGACATAGCATGTTCGCCTGCGTGCGTGCCAAAGGTACCCTCGTGGACCTCTTCCATGATCAGATTAGCTTCTTTCTCATCCACACACCGCAATAGCACCAAATCATGGTTTCTCCTGTACAGAACACCATCTGGATTCAAGTAGAAGTTGCCAGCCAATCTCCTAAGAGTCTTCTTATCGCGGCTGGATGCCCCAGTCGGATACTCCTGGTTCTTTAGGAAATTCTGGATATCAAAATACCACGGCTTGCCATCGGAAGCTTCCTCAATGGAGAATATGAAAGCGGGCCTATCAAGGCGAGAAATAACTATTTTGGGAGCATCATTCCAGAAGTTAACTTTGTACGTCGAAGACAATGTCGCAAGAGCGTCAGCCATCTGATTTTCTGCCCGTGGCACATGGTGAAACTCTACTCTGTCAAAGAAAGGCAATAGCCTCCTTGCATAATTCATGTATGGTATCAGATTAGGCTGACGAGTCTCCCATTCTCCCTTGATTTGGTTCACGACTAGCGCGGAGTCTCCATACACATCAAGATTTTTAATCCTCAAATCAATAGCCTCCTCGAGACCCATGATACACACCTCATATTCAGCCTCATTGTTGGTAACTGGAAATGTCAATCTGGCAGTGAGCGGGATGTGCGTCCCATGGAGAGTCGTAATGATTGCCCCAATCCCACTTCCATATGAATTAACAGCACCGTCCAAAATTAATTGCCATTGGGAACTCCGCTCAGGACCTTCACCATGCACCGACTCCTCGCAATCTTTCATCTTTAAGTACATGATATCCTCGTTAGGAAAATCAAACTTCATCGGCTAGTAATCATTGATTGGCTGCTCGGCCAGGTACTCTGACAGTACGCTACCTTTGATAGCCTTTTGCGAAACATACTATATATCATACTCTGTCAGTACCATCTGCCATCGGGAAATCCTTCCGGAAAGTGCCTGCTTTTCAAAGACATATTTGATCGGATCCATCTTCGAAATCAGTATGGTTGTATGATTTAGCATGTATTGTCTCAGACGTTTGGTAGCCCAAGCAAGTGCACAACACGTCTTTTCGAGCATTGAGTAACGGGATTCACAATCTGTGAACTTTTTACTCAAGTAATAGATTGCATGCTCTTTTCGTCCAGTCTCGTCGTGTTGACCGAGAACACAACCCATACTATTCTCAAGAACCGTCAAGTACATGATCAGTGGTCTCCCGGCTACTGGGGGTATCAATACTGGAGGTTCCTGCAAGTATTCTTTTATTCTTTCAAACGCCTTTTGACAATTTTCATCCCAGACAATCGCCTGATCTTTTTTCAACAGTTTAAACATCGGCTCACACGTGGCTGTAAGGTGAGATATGAATCGGGCAATGTAGTTCAACCTCCCCAAAAAGCCACGAATCTCTTTCTTCGTTTTTGGCGCTGGCATTTCTTGTATGGCTTTTATTTTAGCAGGATCAACCTCAATTCTTTTTCACTAACGATGAACCCCAATAGCTTTCCAAATCTCACCCCGAAGGTGCACTTATTAGGATTCAGCCTCAGCCTGAATTTCCTAAGCCTCTCAAACAATTTCAGAAGATTCACCAGATGCTCTTTCTCCGTCTGGGATTTGGCAATCATATCGTCAACATAGACCTCAACCTCTTTATGTATCATGTCATGAAAGAGCGTCGTCATAGCACGCTGATATGTTGCCCCAGCGTTCTTCAAACCAAAAGGCATCACTTTGTAGCAGAACGTTCCCCACGGGGTAATAAAAGTTGTTTTCTCCATATCCTCCGGCGCCATCTTAATTTGATTATAGCCCGAAAAGCCGTCCATGAAGGAAAACACCGAGAATTGAGTAGTATTGTCAACCAATACGTCGATATGAGGAAGCGGGAAGTCATCCTTAGGGCTCGCCTTGTTCAGATCCCGATAGTCAATGCACATCCGCACCTTACCATCTTTCTTCAGTACAGGTACTATATTGGCGACCCAAGGAGGGTAAGTTGTAACAGCTAGAAAACCAGCATCCCACTGTTTCTGTACTTCCTCTTTAATCTTTACGGCCATATCTGGTTTCGTTCTTCTGAGCTTTTGCTTGCCCAGTGGACAGTCTTCACGCAATGGCAAGCGGTGGACCACAACATCAGTGTCTAACCCAAGCATATCTTCATAAGACCAAACAAAGATGTCACTATACTCTCGAAGCATCTCGACAAGTCTCTGCTTGATATCACTTTGCAGCGCAGCCCCTATCCGGACATTCCTGACAACTTCTTCCAAACCCAAATTAACGACCTCAATATCCTCCTGATGAGGCAGAATGATTCTCTCTTCTTGTTTCAAAAGTCGAGTCAGCTCTTCTAGTAAGTCGTCGTCTTCAACAATCTCTTCTTCGACTTGAAATATCGGGTGCTCAAAGTCGAAGCGAGTCATAGGGAGTTCTTGATCGGTGTCATCTGAAATATGAATCCTGTAAGAGAAAGGGTTAAATGCTTCAAATGATATGCAAACGAAGCATACAACCACATTGCCATTTTATTGATAAAAATAAAAAGCAGAAAAACAGGGATCACAAAATTTGTATGAGAAAAACGCCTTTATTTGATGATTAAAGCAAAGCATACACATAAACAAGTAGGCCCTGAAATAAAATCACTATGCCCCAGGTAGGACATAGGATTGTACAATAATAGAAAAAACAAGGCATTACTGTTTTGTCGTCACTTGAATAAAGTCCTGAATAGACCAGTTGCATAGGTTTTGTCCTGGCTCATTGGGCTTGATCCATGAATCCATGTCACAGTCGCTATCTCCATCTTCACTGTCAGACACAGCATTAATCGTTTCAAAAATGACTCCTCCTGGAGTAAACACAATTGGCCCCTTGAACTTTGGCACGCTCTGTGATGAAGATGACGACGATGGGCGATATCCCAAGCCAAACTTGTCCTGCTTAACAGGAATCTCCAGAACTTGGCCCCAACCTTTGGTTTCCCCGGCCTGAACTACCGCTTGGGCTTCTCTGTATGAAGACATGGCCACCTCTGGCCCATTGCTTATGACAGGAGATTTGTCTCTGATCTGCACCCCTTCAAAAGCTTGGCACAATGTCTCATGGATCTCTCCATCCATTTCGACATATTTGAACGACAACAGGTGACTGACCAGGATATCTTCCTCCCCACATGCGGTGACGATGCTACCACCGACCATATACTTAAGCTTTTGGTGCAATGTAGACGTTACATCCCCTGCAGAGTGAATCCAAGGTCGTCCAAGCAAACATCTATAAGCTGGCTGTATATCCATAATGTAGAACACAGTGTCAAACACCTCTAGACCGACCTGGATATGTAAAGTCAATTCTCCAAACACGGACCTTCTAGTCCCGTCAAAAGCTCTCACTACCAAGTCGCTTGGCGTGCATATTATACCTCGGATATCTAGCTTCAGCAGTGCCTTCTTGGGCAACACATTCAAGGACGAACCAGTGTCCACAAGGACGTGAGACATAATAGTGCCCCTACACTCAACTGAAATATGCAACACACTGTTGTGGTTGCGGCCCCTGGGTGTCAAATCAAAATCTGTAAAGCCAAGGCCATGCCCCACATTCACGTGCGCAATCACTCCTTCGGGCTGATTAACGGATATCTCTTGGGGTACATAGGCAGCGTCAAGAGCTTTCATCAAAGCGTTCCAATGAGCTTCAGAACAAAGCAACAATGAGAAAATCGATATTTTGGAAGGCGTCTGCTGCAGATGATCGACAATTTTATAATCGCTCTTCCGGATTAATCTCATAAATTCTTCCACATCTTTGGTTAAAGCCTATTTTTTCTTCTCTTGAGAGGGTCCTTCTTCATTGACTTTACCCTTCCCTTTGGCAAGTCTCTCAGCCTCTACTTCTGGCGACGTGAAAATTCTACCGCTGCGGGTTATGCCCCCTGTTCCCACAAGGTTATCAACTGACCCTACCGGCGGGCTTTCCAGGTTAATCTTTTCTCCATTGCAGTAAACTTCCGCCCATAGTTCCAAGGGATGGCCTTGGTGCTTTCATATGGAATGGGTCCCGCTTTGGTTATTGTGATAGTCGGCCTCTTGGGAGGTGCCGATATCGTGACAGTCTTGAACGGGATTGTGACTGTTGCAACTTCGCCCTGCCTTTCAGCTATTGCCTCAACAGGCTTCTCTTCAGCAGTACGGTCGAATTGCAGCGTTCCTTCATCAATCAGCCCCTGAATACCTCTTCTTAAACTATCACAACCCTCAGGCCGGGCCAAACAGTCAACACAATCTGTATCACATCCAGGGAACACTCCCCCTTTCAGCAACCTGCTCTTGACATAACCCAGAGGTGTCTTCAATTCATCCACGTTCATAACCAAATTCAGACTGGTATCCTCCAAGATTGCACCCACCTGTGCAGATCTGTGAGACGACATCAGATTTTTCTCAATATTGGGCGCCTCATTACCAAAGTTTATAGCCTTGCTATCTATCAAATCCTACACCTTGTGCTTGAATGCATGACAATTCTCTATGCTGTGACCGGGTGCCCCAGAGTGGAATTCGTAATGTGCATTGGCATCATACCCAAAAGGAGGTGTGCCCTTCAGCGGAGCTAACGTCCTTTTCTCAACAAGCTGCAGCTGTAACAAAGTTGGAAGAAGCTGAGCATACGGTAGTGGAGGTGCATCAAATACACTTTTCACGACACTATCCCGACCTTGGTACCTCTGCGGAGCCGAATTCTGTTGTCCCTGTTGCTGTTGTGGATGTTGTTGTTGCTGTTGAGGTACATGAATTGTCACACTGGCGACCTGCTGCCTACGCCAATTCTGATTTCTATCCCTTCTCCGGGCGCTGTATACTGAGTTAGTGTCTCCCTGCTTTTTATTGCCAAAAACCCTTTTACCACCTCCAGCTGAGGTTGATTCTCCTGCTTGAATCTTACCAATCTTGACGCCGTTCTCTATACGTTCTCCCAAGAGTATCATCTCAAAATTATTCGTTGTACAATTGATAAGCCTGTCATAATACAACCCAGAGAAAGTGCCCACAAAAATATCCACCAACTCACGCTCTACCATGGGTGGGTGCACCCTAGCTGCAAGCTCATGCCACCTCTGGGCGTACTCTTTGAAACTCTCGCCATTCTTCTGATAAAGATTTTGAAGTTGGACCCTGTTCGGCGCAAGGTCGCTGTTATATTGATAGTGCTTTACGAAGGCCTCCGCCAACTCTTTCCAGCTACCAATCTGAGTGGGCTCTAACCCCATATACCATTCCAATGATGGTCCCGACAAGCTATCTTGGAAAAAATGCATCAGCATCTTTTCGTTATCAGAATAGGCGGACATTCTTCGATAGTAAGACCGCACGTGAACTCTTGGGCAAGTATCCCCCTTATACTTGTCGAAAGTGGGCGCTTTGAATTTGAGTGGCACCCTCAAGCCAGGAACCAACCCCATATTAGCCACGTCCAACCCCGTGGAATTCTGAGTGGCAAGATTCCTCATTTGTTCCTCCAACATCTTGAACCTTTGGTCATTCTCAGTGGGCATCTCAAGATCCCTGCCTGGCGCAGGGAAAGCATCTTCTTGACGATTCTCGCCTCAGTGAGAATCCCCATTATCATATCCAGCATAAGCAACACTAGGACCGAAGCCAGTCTGATTGAACCTGGGACCATACCCCATATTACCAAAACCTTGATTGCCAGCACCTAGCCCAAAACCAGCGTTGTGAGCACCCATTCCAACGCCATTGTTGCTTGCGTTGCCAAAACCTGCGTTCCCAAAGCCCTGATTTCCATAACCCTGGTGGCCACCAAAACCAGCATTGCCAACACCAATGCCTACACCAGTGTTCCCAGCACCAAAACCAGCATTCCCAGTTCCAACATTGAAACCAGCATTTCCAGCAACAATATTTCCATTGGTTTCCACATGCCCGTTACCGTTACCAGTCACATTCCCATTCCCAGCTCTGTTACCGTTCTCAATCGTATTGAGGACAACCACCAGTACAGCATCACCAGCTTGGAGAGTCTCGCCATGAGGAGGATCAGTAGCAACTCCGCCATGTAGTACACTCTGACTATCAACCCGGGCAATCAGAGGCTGCACCAGAGTTTAAAGCTGCTTTTGGCCCTTGGCCACAGTTTCCATCACTTGCATGAACTGCGCCATCCTGTCGCGCATCTCCTGCATCTCAGTTTGCATTTGATCCATAGCTTTCTTGCAGTTACTTCTCGTAGAGTAGCGATGAATTCGCTGATTGGCAATCCTGAAACCTGCACCGACAGAGGGTTAGGAGACAATTCAAGGTACCTGCTATGCACATGATTTATGCAAATGCAAACATGTGTCTGTGCTTTAGGGAGATTTCTCCCCCGATTCTAGTGCCAGAGTGCCAGTGCTGATAACAAGAAGTTTGGATCTAGTCACTGAAACAAAGTCTCATATATAGATAAGGCCCAACAAGGCAGAAATACAATGTCACTGAATACATGGGGAATCAATAGCATGACCTCGACCAACAAGCCTGGTGATGGTCAGCCTACAGCAAAGATCAGAAAAATACAAAGGGTTACACAGATAATCAAGCGCGACATCGGGCGCAAAACTCTTCTAGCAACTCCTTTGTCTTAGGGTGATCAGGCCGAGTGAGTAACCCTTCAACAAGCAACTCTCTCTGCATAATAGTGCACTGGAGACCTTCAACAGAATCTTCCCACGCTCCCTGGCCAAAACAGTCCTCTAACCTTCGCTTCTTAGACTCGAACATCTGCTTGCGATCTTTCAGGTTAGCGATAGCTTTGTTTAGCATGTCTTCAGTGGCGTATCTGCGAGCAGTTTCCTCATCAAACCTCTCCTCGCTGGCCTTCACCTGAGCCTTCAATTTGGAGATCTGCTGTTTCAGTTTGTCCTCCCTCTCTTTGTTACTGGCTATAGTGGCATTCCACTACTGATTGAACTTGGAGATTCTCCGGTATGCTTCATCCAGATTCTGCTTCTTGGTAGCCAGTACATCGTTGACAGATTTGAAGTCCAGACCCAAACGTTCACGATCAGCTATCTGCTTGGTCAAGTCCGTACCTAACCGGTTTACCAACTATGTCTGCTTCTTGAAGGAGTGGACGACTTCATTTCTCTCGCTTCTAAGATGTGTCAGTTCTTTCTCCAACTCTTCGTTGGCCTTTTTCAGTTCTTCTTTCTCAGCTAACACCTGATTATACTGCTGAATAGACACGGCAGTAGGCTCTTCGACCACTGGAGGGAACTCTTGCTTAGCAGGTGGAAATGGAATCCCTATTGTCTCTACTCTGGTCTTGATCCAGGTCACGTAAGGAGAGTAAGCTTGGCTATTGATTTTACCCAACAAAGATTTTCCTCGTTTGCTGACGTCATTCCAGGCATGCTGAAGCTTAGCTAACATATCCCCCTCTATAAGACCTGTGAGGTACAGAGATTCCTGCACCTCTTCATCTTTTGGCGGACTTCTCAAAGCATATGCGAACTGTCTGACAAGTAGAGAGGGGTTATAATTGATGCAGCCCTTTCTTCCAATCAAAGGCACATTTGGAAACCCACTGCAGCTGAAGATGATTTCAGTACCCAACATATCTCGATCAAACCAAACAACACTCTCTGCTGATAAACCCATCAAGCACTCAGACCACTCAGTTGTGGGTGCAGATGAAGCAAAGAGACCCTTCTTGGGTAGGTGACTATCAAACCATCTGTAGAGTAAGGACACACAACATGATACATTCTTACCCCTTCTATTTTCGTTCTTGTAATGGACGGAATGATATACATCTCCAATCAAGGTAGGAACTGGATTCCCTGAGGCAAAGATATGGAAGGCATCCAAGTCTACAAAATCAAGCATGTTGGGAAACAAAATGATGCCATATATGCAGAGGGCGAGAATGGCATTGAATACGATCCAACAACCGTCTTTGGCTTTCCCAACTAGAAACTGCAGAGAAAATCCAGGAACCCCATTCCAACTGGACAGAAGCAACTCAGAGGCATCCAGATGAAGACCAAGAGCTAGATTAGCCAGATTAGGCTTAACATCCATGTGAACAAACGACATCTGATTCTTAATAGGTACACCCAACAACTCAGCATACTCTTCTAATGTAGGTGCAAGAATGAAGTCCGGAAAAGTGAAGCATCTCAAAGGAGGGTCATAGAACTGTACCAAGGCATACAACCCATTCAACTCATATACCAAAGGTTTACGAACCAGGCTGAGCAGCTTCCCATAAGATTTCCTGAATTCCCCTATCACTATATCATCTGCCAAGGCAATCAAACTGGACAATAGAGAAACATATGGGGTAGGGAGCTTGTAGGACACATTCTTCTTCAGAGATCCCATGCTAGCACAACAGAAGGCAAGAAATACAGGAACCGGGGGATAATATATGCACCTGAAACACAGACACACGTTAATGATATGCAAATGATTATGCAAAATGCAAAATGCAATCATGCAACAGGGGATCAAGATTGTGCTGCTGAGGAGATCGAGGCTCTGTTTCAACACAATCACAACTGCTCTGATAACACATCCCTGAAGAGGACCAATAATTATGCACTGTCGAGAACAACCACATCTCTGACGATAAGAATCCTCTGAACCCAACAACACTGATTCACTGTCAAGAAAACCAGGTAGTCTGAAGGTTAAGGTTTCCTGCAATAACCCGACCCCGCTCACAGGTATGGACCTAATCACATACAAGGTATGGCATCCTATGCGTTTCCCAGCGTCACTGACTTTCAAGAAACAATGATACGATACCCAGAAGGTGTGGCATCATCATCTCTTGAAGTGGCCTCACTCAGCTGAGTCACAAATGATCGGTCCCCAGAGTCGACAATCCTCCAAACCAACAACCCCTCAAGCCTAAAGGGCTGGAAAAGAAGTCAACCGGGAGAATCTCGTCCGAGCGTGGATTTCGTGAGACACTAGTACCTGCAAAGCAAGCACGCGCCCACTACTTTCCACAACTAATGCTAGATACACTCAAGCCTGGGTCTGGCTTCTCACTCATCAGAGCCCCTTCCCACAACAGCACAATAATAATATCATACTGAAAATAAAATTTGAAAAGTAAAATGCGATAAATAAAACCCAACAGGTAAACACACAAGCGCTAGGATTGACTCGCATAGGGAACCAGAGTCCCCATCAGAGTCGCCAGCTGTCGCTACCGCGAAAATAAGGTGCCGGCAAAACAGAAGATTCGCCACCTTTTGTTATTTATCCCACAGAAAGGGAAAGGAAATGATCGGAAAAACTTGACGAAAAGGTATAAGACAAAGGTCATCGCAACCAATGTCTGGATTCAGGAGTCGGTTACGCAAGGGGAAGGTATTAGCACCCCTCACGTCCATCGTACTCGATGAGATCCACGCTTGTTGTGTTTATTTGACGGGTTGATTAATCTATCTACACTAAAGGTATGGTCTGAAAAGAAAAGAAAATGACTCGGCAGAACACAACAGTTCTATGCCTACGTATTCCCGTCTGGAACGAGAAATCAGAGTCAACGTAGTTCGCCTAACTACGGGTTAAGGGGAAGGTTGCTCGCCGAGATATCGCATCTCGTGCCTATGTACTTTCACACGGCGTGAAAGATCAGAGCAAACGTAGTTTGGGACAACGAGAGACACAGGTTTGTCTTTTTTATCCGAGTAGGGTTAACAGACGGTTCCAGCAGTTTGTGTATGCAGCTCGCTCAACGGAGACTTAGGCGTTTACCTTGCGGCAGAACCGGGAGTTAACAAAACTCTCCTTATGAAAATGGTTTCCAGGGATTAAAGGTCCGAGAGGACAAAAAAAGTTTGATCTTTATTTTTTGTCTTTTAGAAGAAGTATCTTTTATGGATGTTTGCAATTGATATCGCACTAGAGACTATGACCTGAGAGTGAATGCGTCGCATGTCACCCAAAGGGTGCCATACTAAACATCCAAGTTGTTGAAAAGAAACTCTCCAACAACCCTTTCTCAAGTAGCTTAAGGCTCGTAGCGTACGACATCAATTAACCTTTATTACTGTATTTTGATTTGTTTGCAGATGAGAAGAGAAAGGACGCGCTAAAGGGGAACTGATCCAAACCTAAAGTTGTCATGCAAAATTGATCCTATGGTGGAGGTTAGAAGGTAACTACCTAATGTTGTCATGCATGGTTAGAACCCTAACGTCTGTCATAACTTCTCTTGAACAAGAGAAGTCAAAGTTCCTAGGGGAACATGGCAAAGGAAAGCAACAGGGAAAGAAATAACTGTAAAGAAATAAAACTGTAAGTAAAATGCATGCAATGCAACAACCAAGCAGAAGGAGCCAAGCTCAACTTCTAGAGCAAGCAATCCCAAAGGCAGCACACAAATCACAAGCAAGGGATACAGACTCAACCTTAAGCCAACAAGCAAAGTCAATCAATAACAGTCAAGCAGGGGGAGACAAACTCAACCTCTAATGAAGACAAGAAAAGTGAGAAAGCTCAACCTTTAGGATGCTATTAGGCCTAGAAATATCTACATGAAGCCTAGTCTAATGCAACATACCACACAGTCACACAAGCAACAGTCAAACAATCAGAAAATACAGCAGACAAAACAGCAGACAAACAGCTCAATAGCAAAGCAGATAAACAGCAAAACAATCAACAGTCTGCAACTAACTTCAAATCCAAGCCATCTTCAAGAGAAGGAAATGAAAGCTCCAACAAGAGAGAAGAGAATTAACATCAAGATTATTGCTTGATGATGGGAAGCAGGATGGAAACCAAAAGAATCCATCCTGGCACTCAACCATACATCTGAGATAGGAATCCTCAAAGGTTCTACCTCTTGTGATATGCCACACATCCTTCCAAAGTAGGGATGAGGCTTCCACATAGAGACCTTGAATCATGGGATGAGAATGGGAAGCAATCAAGGCAATCCATGTTTATTTGAAGAAAGAGAAATCAAACTAAGCTCTTCCTAAACCCTAATTAATCAAGCTACAAGAAAGCTATTAAAAGAAGGTCTAAACACCAAATCAAACCTAGGTATTCAAGCTAAGGAAACCTCAAGATGTCTAATGAACCACCACAAGAGATTTAGAAGCTTATTTGCACTAAAATCCACCTTTGAGATTCAACTAAGGGAAAAGCTACACTAGAAGCAACCTAATCAACACCTTAAATGTTAAATCTACTTAAAATCCTAAAACACCTTCTAAAGTTCTACCAAATTTTGTAAGGGATCCTAAGCATGTTATTGATTTGTGGGGCAAAGGATCAGAGCCTTCATCTAAAGGGAAGGCACCTAAAGAAATCCTAAAACCCAAAGAGGTCAAATGAAACCCTACAAATGGGAGGTCAAGGGAACTAGTCCTTAAAAATACCTAATGTTATCTAAAAAATTTGAATTAAATCCTAGGGGATCATGCATCTCTAATCTACCAGCAAGCCAAAATTCAGCCCTAAATTCTATACCAAACAACCAATCAAAATTCAGCAAAAACAAGAAGAATTATGCCAAAATTAAAGAAATAAAGAAAATGCAAAAAACCATATTAAATTGAAAATTGCATGAAAATGAAATGTAAAAGCATCAGAAAATCAAGAATAAAATCCAAATCATCCACATATTTTTATTGTATTTTTCTGATAAAAAATGGAATTATTATGAATTAAAAATGAAACAATCAATTAAAATAATAAGAAAATGAATTAAAAAAATAAAATGCGGGAATTAAAACAGGATGGTTGGATCTGGAGACTTGGTCAATCCATCTGAAGGTTCACACGCTGCCTGCGCAATAATGATGCGCATCGTTTCATTCAGTTGAAGTTCAATCCTGAGGTTAAAACGTGAGCGTACGATTTGAATACAAAGTCTCCTTCTCAATCCAATCCAACGGATCTCCTTCATCTTCTTCATTTAAATCGGAAAAAGAGGGAAGTTCAGGTGTGGTGGCTCCGGTGGCTGAGCCACCGTCTTCTCCGGTGAGCCATAATTTACAGGTCATCAATCCTTAATAAAATCTACACAGTTCCACTCAAATTTTCATGCTGAATCCAAATATCACCTCTGTTTCTCCTAATTCCTCACGCATTTTAAAACACGATAGCAAACAGAAAATGCATCTAGTTCTCAAGTGTCACCAAACCTCAGTCCAAAGCCATAGATCCAATCCTCATGCTTCATAGATCATCATAAGCTATCTAGATCATGCTAATTCTCAAGAACAGGCCAATTCGCATCCAAACAGAAATCATGTTGCATCTTAATTTGTCTCTAAACCTCCAAATTTTGATCCAGAATCCATCTAATCATCTTCCTAAACCTTAACCTCATGCTAAAACATGCTAGATCATCATGAATCTACAACAATTTTGAGAATTGCATACCTGAGTTGCAGCTTCAAATTGGAGCAGTTAGGGCACGATCCTTGGCTTCAAACTGTGCAGATACACTCTATGATTGATGCTGAAGATGATTGGATCCTCAATTTGCCTTGAATCACACTAGAATTGAAATCACGATTTGCACTTGCTCCCTTGAAATTCAACTTGCACTCTCTGGTTCTAGCACGAAATGAACACCAACCCTGCTCTGAACCTTCCTCTGAACTTATATAGAAGTGATTTTGGTGATTGGGAGGCTCATTGGAGGCCCTATCAGTGAGATCCAATTTCCACTTTTCCTTCAAAATTTTAACTATGGTGTACACGAATCTGAGCTCAAAACTTCTCCAAGAAGCTTCAATTCCCTTGCTTATGGACTATGGAGAGAGTATGGATCAATTTGAGTCCTTAATTCCATCATAAGGCCAACCTTTGATGTGTTACTTATTTAAGGAGTAACAAAGTGAAATATCATGAATTATGCTTCAAAATGACTTTCCAATATTTCCAATGTGCTCAAAATAATTTTTCTGATTAAAATGAGCACCCATTTTGCATTGGTTTGAACACATATGAATTAATTTTGAATTTTTCACTTAAATGCCTTTAAATTCCTCTTTTGTCAATTTCCTTTAAACCAAGTCTCACCTTAAGCCAAATAAATTCATCCTTGATACATGGTTGACCTAAAAACATCATTTTGAGCATGTTTTGTGTTGGACAAAACTTCATTTGAAGCTTGCAAGATAGTGAAAATGACCTATAATGCCAAATGACCTATAATCTCACTTTCCCAAAATACCCCTAACTTGTTAACCTCATAACTTGAGGTCTACAAATCATATGGAATACTTCTAGTACAATTTAGAAAGATAAGATCAAGACCTACAACTTTTATGTTGGCCAAAAGTTGAGGAGAAACACCCTTCTAGGTCCAAAGTTCCATGGAAGTTGGTTGACTTTTGCAGATAAATTTCACATTCATCTGATGACCTGTAACTTGTCCGGACCATAACTTGAGCTCTATAAATCCAATGGAGGACTTTTAGTACTCAAATTAAAGCTAAGTGTATGCTCTACAAGTTTCATGTAGGCCAAAAGCTGAGATGAAACTTGTATCTTGAGATACGTGGTGTTGAAGTTAGGAACTAAATAGGGGATTTTACCCTGAGAACCCTAGTTTAGCAACTCCTCACACTTTGAACCTTTCTTGAATTGATATTGGAATATCATCTCATGTATCTCAAAACAACTTTCCATGATCACAAAGAATTAGAATTGGCTTTGATCCTCTTCAATTTCACAGTTGCCTCAAGGTTACTCAGATGAAACCCTAATTGCAACACCCTCAACTGTGGCTCTTCATACTTGGCATAATGACTTGACAGAGCTCTCTCATGACCTTCAATGCACTACATGAGCTGTATCCACATACCATATCCATGACCAAGGCCCCACAACTCACTGATGGTCTTCAATTGGCTCCCCAAGTTAGGAGATGAACCCCACACAAGCATCTGAATTTCTCAAGAGCACAACCCTCGTCCTGATGACTTTGGGTGACTTCTCAAGCTTGAATAAGACCTCTAGATAGACTCCTCTGGATACAAACCAAACTTGATCCCCTGCTAAATGAATAAGGCTATGCTATGCAAATGCTAGAACAATGCAATGCTACTGCAATGAAACATAAACCAAGTGAGAAAAAAAAGGTTAGGCCAATTTTAGGGTGCAACAAGTTGCCCCCCGAAAGGAAGAACCATAATAAAGCTTTGCACATCTCCGTTGAATGTGTTGATGTTGTGTTGTCGAGAGTATTGGTAGATACTGGATCATCCTTAAATGTTTTACCAAAGAATTCGTTGGCCAAGCTGACCATTGAAGGATGTATCATGAAACCCAGTTCAGTGATAATGAAAGCTTTTGATGGGGCAAGAAGGACGGTGATAGGGGAAGTTGATCTCCCCATCAAAATAGGACCTCACACTTTCATTATCACATTCTATGTGATGGATATCTATCCTGCTTACAGTTGTTTGCTAGGTCGTCCTTGGATTCATGCGGCTGGTGCTGTAACATCCACTCTTAACCAAAGACTAAAGTTCATGGTTATTAATCAGCTTGTCGTCATCGAGGGAGAAGAGGATATGCTAGTAAGTCATCTGTCTTCATTTCGCTATGCGGAAGTGGGAGGGGAAGTTCATGAGACCCCTTTTCAAGCATTTAATGTGATAAGTGTGGAAATGATCCCTGCTAAGAAGAAGGAAAAGAAATCAGAAAGGTCAGGATCCCCCATGGTTACTTGGAAGGACGCAAGGACCGTAAATGAGGCCGGTCACCCTGAAGGTTGGGGAAGAGTGTTGGAGCTACCCATCAACAAAAATAGAACTGGTTTGGGTTACCTTGGCAATCACAAAGCTCAGCAGAAGACAACCGTTGACAAGGACAAAGGGTTCATTCCTCCACTTGCCTTTGTTAGTGGTGGACATATGATGGATGATCAGGTGGCCGTTGTAGAAGCTGAAGATGATACACTAAAGGAAGTCTGCATGGTGAACCCAAGGGCACCGAATCAACAGCTCAACAATTGGACTGTTACGGAGATACCGGAAGTCACCCTTGTCGAAGAGTAATTTTCCTTGTTTTTCTTTCAAATCCTATGCTCTGCCCAAGGCATAAGGATTTTTTTGTAGGGCCCCCCATGTTTTCAATTAATATTTATCATGAATGAAATGAACCTTTTGCATTCAATTGTGTTCCCTGTCTTCCTTTTTTTATTTTTGCATAAATAAATGGAAATGTTTTCTTGCATTTTTCTTTTTCATCTTCACAAAATAAAGCATAAAATCACCAATCATGCAGATCTACCCCGGATTCCATTGATAACGATACTGCTACGGTTCCATGTGACTTTGATAATCCAATCTACCATGCTGACGAGGATTGTGAGGAAGATTGTGAACTCCCCGAGGAATTAGCCAGAATATTGAAGCAAGAATCAAAGATCATTAAGCCGCATCAAGAGTCATTAGAAGTTGTCAATCTTGGAACCAAAGAGGACAAGAAAGAGGTCAAGGTAGGCGTTGCCCTAGAAGAGAGTGTGAAGAGAAGACTGACTGAGCTCCTACGCACGTATGCAGATGTGTTTGCTTGGTCATACCAAGACATGCCCGGATTAGATTCACACATCGTGGTGCACAAATTACCGCTCAAGGAAGATTGTCTGCCTGTAAAGCAGAAGATGAGACGAACTCGACCTGACATGGCCCTTAAGATTAAAGAGGAAGTACAAAAGCAGCTTGATGCCAGATTCTTGGCAGTATCAAAATACCCTAAATGGGTCGCCAACATTGTACCTGTGCCTAAAAAAGGAGGTAAGGTGCGGATGTGCGTTGAATATAGAGACCTAAATAGAGCCAGTCCAAAAGACGATTTTTCGCTGCCACATATTGATGTGTTAGTGGATAATACGGCCCAATTCTCTGTGTTCTCTTTCATGGATGGTTTCTCCGAATACAACCAGATTAAAATGGCTCCAGAGTATATGGAGAAGACTACCTTCATTACCCCTTGGGGAACCTTCTGCTATAAGGTTATGCCATTTGGTCTGAAGAACGCTGGCGCGACATATCAACGAGTAATGGTGACTCTCTTTCATGACATGATACATAAAGAGATTGAATGCTATGTAGACGATATGATCGCAAAATCCCAAACTGAAGAGGAACATCTCATCCACTTGGAAAAGTTGTTTACTAGGCTAAGAAAGTTTAGGCTAAGGCTCAATCCGAATAAATGTACCTTTGGGGTAAGATCTGGTAAATTGCTAGGTTTTATCGTGAGCCAAAAAGGGATTGAAGTCGATCCTGACAAAGTAAAAGCTATCCAAGATATGCCAGCTCCAAGAACTGAAAAGGAGGTTCGTGGTTTCTTAGGGAGATTAAACTACATTGCCAGATTCATATCTCACCTAACAGCCACCTGTGAGCCAATATTCAAGTTGCTTCGCAAAGATCAAGCAATCGTGTGGAATAATAATTGCCAAAAAGCATTTGAGAAAATAAAAGAGTATCTACAAGAGCCACCGATCTTGATGCCTCCCGTGCCGGGAAGACCTCTCATCATGTACTTGACCGTTCTAGAAGGATCCATGGGATGCGTGTTGGAGCAGCATGCCGAAACAGGTAGAAAGGAGCATGTTATCTACTACTTAAGCAAAAAGTTCACTGAATGTAAAACGAGATACTCAGTGTTGGAGAAGACCTGTTGTGCACTCGCATGGGCTGCCAAACGCTTAAGGCAGTATATGTTAACCCATACCACATTGTTGATATCAAAGATGGATCTATTCAAGTATATCTTCGAGAAGCCTGCACTCACCGGACGAGTAGCCCGCTGGCAAATGGTACTGACAGAATATGATATCCAGTACGTCTCACAAAAAGCTATCAAAGGGAGTGTGTTATCTGAATATCTTGCCCACCAACCCATGGAAGATTACCAGCCCATGCGTTTTGACTTCCCTAATGAAGATATCATGTTTGTCAGAGACTATGAAACATTAGGCCCAGAGGAAGGACCCGAACCAAGATTGCGATGGACGCTTGTGTTCGATGGTGCCGCAAATGCTCAAGGCAATGAGATAGGGGCAATCCTCACCTCTCCTACCGGTTTCCATATTCCATTCACCGCAAGATTATGTTTCGAATGCACCAATATGGCAGAATATGAAGCATGTATCTTCGGAATTGAAGCCGCTATTGACCACAGAATCAAGATTCTGGAGGTGTATGGGGACTCAACTCTAGTCATCAGTCAAGTCAGAGGCGACTGGGAAGCACGTGACAGCAAATTAGTGCCGTATCGGGATCACGTCTTAAAGTTAATCCCATACTTTGATGAGGTTACTTTCAATCACATTCCTAGAGAAAACAATCAATTGGCAGACGCTCTTGCCATGTTGTCATCCATGTTCAAAGTTAAATGGAAAAATGAGGCACCCTTTATCCGTATTGAACATCGTGATGAGCCTGCCCAATGTCTAGAAGCAGAGGTAATAATCGATGATCAACCTTGGTTCTATGATATCAAAAGGTATCTAGAAAAGCAAGACTATCCAGAAAATGTTTCCATCACAGACAAGAAGTATTTAAGAAGGCTTTCTTCCAAATTCTTCTTAAGTGGGGATGTGCTTTACAAGCGAAACTATGACTCGGTCTTGCTCAGATGCGTGGATAGACACGAAGCCGACCAGATCATAAACGAAGTCCATGAAGGCTCTTTTGGTACACATTCCAGTGGACACACGATGGTTAAGAAGATTTTGAGAGCTGGTTATTATTGGTTGACGATGGAAACTGATTGCTATCGTCACGTGCAAACATGCCACAAATGTCACATCTATGCAGATAAGATACATGTGCCGCCAGTTCCTCTGAATGTCTTGATATCGCCTTGGCCTTTCGCCATGTGGGGCATAGATGTGATCAGACGCATCGAGCCAACTGCTTCAAACGGTCATCGTTTCATCTTAGTGGCCATTGACTACTTCACTAAATGGGTGGAAGTCGCGTCTTATGCCAATGTCACCAAACAAGTGGTCACTCGCTTCATCAAAAAGGAAATCATTTGTCGTTATGGGGTCCCAAATAAAATCATTACCGAAAATGGTTCAAACCTCAATAACAAGATGATGAAGGAATTGTGTGAAAGCTTCAAGAACGAGCATCACAACTCATCGCCATATCGCCCGAAGATGAATGGCACCGTTGGAGCAGCGAACAAAAACATCAAGAAGATTGTTCAGAAAATGGTGAAAACATATAAAGATTGGCATGAAATGCTACCATTTGCTTCGCATGGCTATCGCACTTCAGTGCGCACTTCTATTGGGGCAACTCCATTTTCTCTTGTGTATGGCATGGATGCGGTACTCCCTGTTGAGGTAGAAATCCCTTCCCTAAGAATTCTGACTGATGTCAAGCTTGACGAAGCAGAATGGGTGCAGGCGAGATTTGATCAACTTAATCTCATTGATGAAAAACGCATGGCAGCCATCTTCCAAGGCCAACTTTACCAAAAGCGGTTGAAAAGGGCGTTTGACAAGAAAGTTCGCCCTCAAGATTTCGAAGTGGGAGACTCGGTATTGAGAAAGATTTTTCCAATCCACACAGACCCAAGGGGCAAATGGACACCTAACTATGAGGGTCCATATGTTGTGAAGAAGGTTTTCTCCGGAGGGGCCTTGATATTATCCAACATGGACAGTGAAGATCTGTCATCCCCTGTAAACGCAGACGCAGTCAAAAAATACTATGTTGAGAGCAAACCCGATGGACAATAAAAAAAAGAGTCCATGCAAAAGTTAGGGTTAAAATGAAAAAATAACACCCGATAAGTTGAAAACCCTTTGGGGCAACTTAGGCAAAAAAAAAGGGGTATCCCGGTAGACTGAAAACTCGAAAGGGCGGTCTAGGCAAAAGTTAGGGACCTAAAAAAAAAAGAAAAGACTGAGGTCTGCGAAAAGTTTGTGAGCTCATCATCAGAATAAAGAGAACTACACATGGGGAAGATCAATCCATCCACTTTCCTCAGAGGCAATGTACGAGAACCTTCAAGGCCATAGGGATCATAGCAGAATTGGAACTCAATGGAAATCCGATCCTTTTTCACATTGCCACTGTGCTTTTTGACATATTTTTTTGCAATTACCTCTTTAAGGAATTGTATCCTTATGTAAAATTACCCATTTACGGGTCACTTTATCATCAATAAAAATCTCTTTCATCAATTCGTGTGTCACATTTATTTTCTTCTATGTTTGCAAAAAGTGGAATTTTCATTCTTAATAAATATTGCATTGAAAATTATGGGGATAACGATAATAATAACAAAAGAAAGCATAAAATTGCTCTTCGACCTAGGTGTATGAAGGATAAAAGCGATCTCTAGTAGGCGCACGTGTACACTAAGCATCGTCTGATCATAAAGATCGCCGGGACTTGACCAAATCAGGGGTAACCTGACTGGCCAGCACAACTTGTCTAATAAGACCGTCTGGAGATGATCCAAATTTCGTCACGAGGATGTTAGGAAGTCAAATTTGACGCCCCAAACCAAAGCCCAATCACTTGGCATAAATTATCACCCCTAACCTTCATATCCTTACGTCCCTGACATTTTTGCATACATGTTGCATCATTACATGTGCTTAGCCAGTCATTCTCAAAGATGCGAATTTCTTGTGGAAATCCTGGAAAGATCCTTTTGGAGTGTTTATCCATTCACTTACCTTTTGTAAGTAATTTTGAGCCTTTTACATGAGATATTTTCTCACCTTACCTTTTGTAAGGGATTTCGTTTCCCTTTGCGTGAAATCTTTTCCCTTCGCTTCCCTTTTGTAAGCATTTCTCGCTGTCTTTTACATGCGACAAAAACATTGTTTTGGGTATCTTCGATCAACTTGGATGCTTGATGCCTGTGTGGCCAAGAACTGAATGGTCACCATACTTAAGGATTATCATCTCCGCCGTTGTGCCTGTGAGATCAAATGATGTTCTAATACCCTATACAATTTCCTCTACCTTTTGCATGAGGATGGTTATTGCTCTCAACTTAATTTTTGTGAGTCTTTTCGAAATATCCCTGCCTTGCCTTTCGCAACAGATTCAACTTACCTTTTGTGAGTCTTTTCGAAATATCCTTGCCTTGCCTTTCGCAACAGATTCAACTTACCTTTAATAAGACCTCTCGTACCTTTTGTACAGGTACTTGTTAGCTTACCTTTCGTAAGTATCCTATCTACCTTTTGTAGAAGGAACATTTTCTCCTAACCATTTGTTCAGGAATGTTTTCTGCTTTTCGCAGAAGAAAATACGATCATCCTCTCCTAAGGGAGTTTCCTATCTACCTTTTGTAGAAGGAATATTTCTCCTAACCTTTTGTTCAAGAATCCTCTCTACCTTTTGTAGAAGGAACATTTTCTCCTAACCTTTTGTTCTGGAGTCCTTTCTGCCGTGACAGAAGGAAATACGATCGTATTCTCCCAAGGGAGTCTCCTCTACATAATGTAGAAGGAGTTATTTTATCTTCAAACCTTTTGTTTTGGAGTCCTCTCTACCTTTTGTAGAAGGAATATTGTCTTCAAACCTTTTGTTTCGAAGCCCTCTCTACCTTTGATAGAAGGAAACATTTTCTCCAAACCTTTTGTTCGGGAGTCCTCCTTGCCTTTTGTAAGAGGAAAACCATTTTTTTAGAGTCCTCTCTACCTTTCGTAGAAGGAATATCTCATTGTTATTTCTAGAGTCCTTTCTCCCTTTCGTGGAAGGAATATCTCACATTTCTATTTCTTGAGTCCTCTCTATCTTTTATAGAAGGAATATCTCTTGGCCAATTATGTTTCCATATTACGAGGTGCCTCCTCTTCCGGCTGGCAAAGCACTCGTGTTCATTCCGCATTGCATCTCAAGCATATCATCATATCCCTCATACCCCTTATTCAATAACAAGACACCTTTTTCAAGCCATCTCATTGACTGTCTACTTTCACCCCACACCTCTCCAGTTGAAAATCCCGGGTATTCTAGTATTTAATTCTCTTCTACCATGAATGTGCGAGCACCTTTATCCTCCAGACATTCAGGTCCAAGAGGATTAAATAGGGGCAGCTGTCACACCCTCATTTTCTCCTTTAGACTTTATACCCTACATTCGCCATATCATACATCGTTCTATTGCATATCGAGCATGTGGGTACGGATTGGGTCGATTTGTTATTTTCCATTTCAAATGAGATAGATTTCCTATCATGGAATACATGGAAGAAAAGGTTCATCACCTAAGGCTTGATCTAAGTTGGAAAGTCTACTCATGTAGATTACTTCAAGAAGAAGTTACTTGAAAAATATTAGGATATTCAAGATAAGCATTCATAATGAACATGAAATGCAAGGCCAAATTCAAGTTTGCTTCATCCAATTTCGTTTCAAATTCTTGTTCAAGTGGAGTCCAAATTTGCAAAGCATGAGTCAAGATCACAAGTCCATGATTCAAGACTTCATCCATTTCAAGTTTAATGGTTCTAAGGAAATCCATCATGAATTCATGAATTAGAGGCAAGATTATTACAAAGAGAAATTTTATGATATTACAAGAATGTCATTTGTTGCAAGATTTCGAACTCTAAGTAATGTTTAGAAATTAATTTATTTCTAATCTTCATTCAATTATCTAGTCAAATTCATGTTATGGTAATGCCACACCAAGTCCACATTGTGCTTACAAACATCCAAGAAATATGCAAGAATTAAATCAACATTGGAATGTTTTAAGACCAAGAATATGCATGTTTAATCATGGGCAAAACAACCCCATGCAAGAGGTGGCAAATTACCTCATGTCACAATATCTACATGTCACAAAATCAAGAGAATAGCATGATAATACATCTAAATACCAGATTTTCAAAATGCTGTCAAAAAATAGTAGCATTGACCAAGAGGAGCTGTCCAAGCACAAGCCAACAAAATGGATGTAAGGCACAAAGTGCTGCAGAAAAAACAGCATAGGCAAAGTGCAACAGCAAAAATGCATCATAGCCTCTTGCATGGAAATGGAAAGAAAGAGAGTGACATAAGAAAAGGTGGTAAGAGACATTACCCCATGAAAAAATCTGATATGTGGGGAGAAGAGAAAACCCTAGAGTGGAGAGATAAGAAGGAGGGGGTTGTAAACAAAAAAATTCTCTTTACACATTCAACATCCACTACACATTGCAAAAACCAGAAAAGATAGAAAGAGAGCAAGGAACTTTAGAGAGAAAACCGTAAAAAAGGGTGAGAAAGAAAACCAGCAAAAATCAAGAGAGTTCCATAAAAACCCATAGAGAACCTTTGAGGAGAAACACCTTCAAAGCATAGAAGGAAGAAGGAAGAAAACACACAACCAAACCAGTGGAAGCTTAACAAAGAAAGAGGAAGCTCTTGGGTATCCATTTCAAACTTTTTCTCTCTTTATATTTTTGCACTTGCCATTTATTATCATTTGTAAGCGTGTTTGTGCTGGGTGTATTATGTGAGGTCCCAAGGGGACCAAGAAACCATTTTTAAGAACCAATAGAAAAGAAAGAAAACCACAAAAGACAGCAAAAAAAACATCAAATATTGCATTTTTCGCTTCAGGTCGCGGCGCGAACATGCAAAACTCAGAATGAAAACTTTCCCAGTTCGCGGCGCGAACACCCTTCGCGGCGCGAACATGCAAAAATCAGAATGAAAACTTTCACAGTTCGCGGCGCAAACACCCTTCGCGGCGCGAACATGCAAAAAACAGAATGTTCACTTTTCTCAGTTCGCGGCACGAACGGATCAGTTTGTTTATTTTTTTTGCTATTTTTACCTTGAAAATTTTTTTTCAAGGAGTTCGCCGTTTTTTTTTGCATGTCTCGATTTTTTTAGCCGACTAACCCCATATGTTTGTATGATTTCAGTGTGAATATTGCTATTTTCCTTGTTGAACTTTTATTCCAAAAACCATTTTCAAAAACAAACTCTCGATTTTATCGAGCCATTTTTAACCTTGTAAGTCAATTGCCATGCGCATCGCCATCGACCTTGTCCGCATCGCTTCAAATATATCTTTACAAACAATAAACCTTGATCCAACATCAAGTGATCTTTTTTCTCATAAAAAACCCAAAATGCAATAAATATATGGTTAGGGTTGTACACCATGGATTTTAAGGTGGTGGAGAAGGAATGAGAATGGAATCCTCCTACACTCGTTCCGAATGTTTTGGATACAAGGCGCTCGACTTGGCTATTCGAAACATTCACCTCCGTCCAAAGTCCTTTTGTGTAATCCTAGTCAAGAACCATTTCTCTTCAAAAACCTAAAAATAACACCAACTCATCAAACTATTGCTTTTGCCCTAGGGAATCAATTCGAAAACCCTTTTTCAAGGTATAAAATCAACCAACCAACAACTATTTCATAAGCCTCCGAACTACGGAGCTCTGATTCTTCACTTCTTTTAAGTGAGGATACGTAGGCACAAGGGCCACAATCCTTGGTGAGCATTAAAATAAATAAACCAACCCCTTTTTTCCTTAAGCAAGCAAACTCTTAATAAAAACACCCATTCACGCTAAACTACCTAGAAGGTTCCCATCGAGTACGATGGATGCGAGGGGGTGCTAACACCCTCCCCTCGCATAACCGACTCCTGAACCCTAAGACTTGGTTGCGATGACCACGCTCCTTTCCCAAAGGTTTTATCGCTATTTCCCTTTCCCTCCTTGGGATAAATAAAATCTGGTGGCGACTCTGTGTCATTTTTCAAGTAGCGGCAGCTGTCCTAGAAGCAATGGATTAATAATTTGTCATTTTCAATGTGTGTGGCCATACGCCGACAATACATGATCAAGTGAATCTTTGGCCAGGTCGCTTCTTCATATTTTTCAAATGTGGGCATTGTGAGCTCAGGAGGAAATACCAAACCTTAAACTAGGCACATGTCCTTAGCATTAGAACCAAAGACGTTGTTTCCTTCTATGGCCCTCATCCGTGTTGCCATTATATCCATCTCAACCCTTAATTTTTCGTGTTTCTCATTTTCGACCTCAGACCCGTCGGGTATATCAAATATCTGCTGATGATTGTTAAAGATCGGTCAGACCTGTGCCTGAGCACCTTCCTGAGTGTATATAGTATTTTGGAATTCCGTCATTAACGAAATAGTCTGCGAATTAGAGCGCTGCTGAAGGTCGAATTACTGGGCATTACTGAATGGTGGCATGAAATCCCTGGCGATACTAAACAGATGTTCAGTCGCTGAGGTCACTATCGGAGGAGGATTTGCTGTCGTTGTATTGATTTCAGGTAGCATTGTAATCTGCATGTCTATTTTTGCTTTTATCACTTGAAGAACTTCCATTATCTGGCTAACATCACCGCGTAACCCCTCAAGGTCGTTGTCAATTTGATTGATTCTTTGATCTTGATCATCCATTCTTCTCTGAGCGCTGGCTCTGGTATTGTATCGGTGGGTATTCAACATGATTTCTGATAGCAACAGAGCACAGGATGAGCCGGATAACCGATGCAATGCAATGCAAATGAAATGCAGGATGCAGATGCAAATGCAAGCCACACATTCAAGGAAAACAAAAAAGTTTGTTTACGAATAAAATTAATGGATCAACACATAACAACATGATGCTTATCATTAACAAATGAAAGCTTAACCAAATTCTCATTAACAAATGGAGTTTCACAAGCATAATGTTTTCATTAACGAATGAAACTTTTACAACATTTTACAAAATGAAGGTTACACATTCCCAAAAGCTAGGGGTACAAAAGGAAATTAAAAGGCCAAGATCTTCTAACAAGATGATCTTTCTCCTTCTTGCAGCCTTGTGCTCCTCTGGTCTTGAAGAAGCAACTTCTAGAGTTCATCATTTTCTCGTTCGGCTTTGACTAAAGAGAACCTCAACTCTCCTCTAGACATAAGTTCTTTCGGTACTGGAGAAATGTCATAAGAGTGGGTGTAGAGCATCTTCAGCGCTATCTCCTTTGACCAAAGCAGATATGCCTTTGAAGCGAGACAACTCGGGTTTCCCACGGAAGTCGTTCCTTGTAAGTTGGGATGATGCTAGGCAAATATGACATGTGCTTCGAAATCCGAGTCACTACCTTTTTCATAGAAGCAAGTCTCTAACAAGGCTGGATCCGGTTCTTCCTCAATTGGATATCCTAACAGGCGGCAGGCCAGGATAGGGCTGTAGCTGATACATCCTTTGGTGCTAATCAGAGGTACGTTTGGGAAATCCCCACAGCTATGTATCATTACTATTCCTCCGTGAGCAAGATCATACCAGTTGATGTCATAGTGAGAGAGTGAGGCCAGCTTTCTAACCATGCATCACTATCTTCTAGGTTCCATAGAGAGAACGTCCTAGGAAAATGTGAAATAAACCACTTGCTTAAGAGCGTCGTGCAACAAGCAAATTGTCCGAGATCACACACCCTCCACCAATGAATGGTGTAATAGGTATCAGCCAATAAAGTAGGAGCGGGATTTCTGATAATGAATAACTTGATGGCCTCTAAGATGATGAACTCAGGGCTACTTAGAAACAGATATAAGCCATAAATTAAGAAAGCCAGTATAGCTTCAAAGGTTTCCATATCTCCATGATCATAATGAAACTCAGCCTTTTCCATAAATGTTCTTGCTTCCATTTCAGTAAATCCACCTCTAATATCCGAACAGGTTGGAAGGTCAGTGGGTTCCAGGTGTAGAGCCTCAGCAATATCTCTCCTGTTTGGTCTTCTCTCTCTTCCATAGTGAGGTGTAAAAGTCATAGGAATCTTCATATGCGCAGAGTATTCTTCCAAGGTCGGCAGCAACTGAAAGTTTAGAAATGTGAAGAAATGGTAAAGAGGATCATAAAACTTTATGAGAGCTAGCAGCATTTCCTTATTTACTTGCATGTCCAATAAAGATAACGGGTCTCCAAACTTGGCAATGAAAGCATCAGAGTTCCTTACTAGGCCTCTTAAGATCCTCAAGTTGTCCAACCTCAGGCTTGGGAATGTGAACCTATTTCTTTAATCCATTACTATGTCTACGAAAAAGATTTTGAATTCCTTGAATGGTTAGCAAGATGCAAAAAGCAAAGATGCTAGATGCAACTAGTTTTACAAAACTCAGAAGATAAATTGAAGCAAAACCCTCGTTTTATTTATATTGGGAAAAGTTGCAACTTTTGAAATACAATACAAGAAACGTGAGGTTACATCAAAGGAGAAGACTAGGCCCTATGGTCAAGAAATCTGACAAGAGTCCTATCCGCGCGTCCTCTTCAGTTTTTACAACACAGTGTTCTCCATCACCAATTTATCTACTATTCCTTTCCAAGCGCCAAAAGTTGGTTGGATATTTGAATACTCATGAGTACTTTGTGTAGCTTTGATGCTAGAGAAAAATAAATTCTCTTTCGTCACATCTTCACCAATCAAGCGACTTTCGAGCCACTCAATCAACTCATCCTTATCTTTTAGCTCTCTCTTCAATTCCGTCATCTCAGAATGAAGAGTATGGTACTTGCCCTCCCAAGTGTCCCTTTCAAGCTTGGTTCTCTCAAGGATCTCTTGGTATTCTTCCATCTTTTTAATAGGGATGGAAGAAGATGATGCGATGATAATCTGCATATTCTTTTTGGGAAGGTAGGGTATCTTGAGATCACGGGCTCTAGATTGAACCCACTGAGTGAATGGCTCAAAGGCTACACAATTCCTTTTCCCAAGGTTATCTTTAGTTTTCTTCTGGATGTTCTCCTAAGCATCAATCATATTGTTCCTTGAACTCTCCTCTGCTTTGGCATTAAGGTAGAAGAAACCAGACAATAGGATATTTCTAGGTTTATCCTTCATTGGGAATCCAAATTGACATCTGGGCAAAGCGGGATTGTAGTTGATTCCCCCTTGTACTCTCAGGAGTGGTACATTTGGAAAAGAACCACAATTGTCAATGTACACCCCTCGATCATAGGCGAGATCATACCAGTGGATATCTTCTTGAGTTAGAGACATAATCCTTTGGGACCATCTCCAACCATTAGGATTTTCCTTGAAAGCGTCCGTCCTTGGTAAATGATTAACAAACCATTTGTACAATAAGGGTGCACAACAGAGAATAGTTCCTTTTCCATGAAGAGTCCTATGATGAATGGAATGATAAACATCACCTAGAAAAGTGGGTATCAGATTACCATTCAAGAACACGGTGATAGCAGTTGAATTGACAAATTCTTCTATCTCAGGGAACAACACCAACCTATATATCAATAGAGCCAAAACCGCTTCAAATGCGTTCAGACTACCCTCCTTGGCAAGGTAAGTAGCCTTCTCTGATAAGTAATCAGAATGAAAACCTTTAACCGCATTCTTTGAAGCATAATTGGCTTTGATCTCGGATACTTCTAGATGAAGTGCATCAGCAATCTCTTTTAGCGAGGGTAACTTCTCCAAACCACTGAACGATTTCTTATCTGTCATAGGGATCCCAATGAAGTAAAAGTATTCTTCCAGTGTCGGCATCAATTGGTAATCCGAGAAGGTGAAGCAGTGGTATAGCGGATCTTAATTCATTGAAATTCATCACCGAACTTTGATTTATCCAAAGAAAAGGTTAAAGAAAGAAAAACCTTTTGTGCAATGTAACAACAACGCTAGAGTTTCGAGGATCGGGGGTTAGCTATGCCTAGGGTAGTTCTCACATCCTAAACATCTGTAGTACTCTACAGGAACCTTTTGTGTATATGTATGCTAAGTTATCTAAGTTGTTTGCTAGGGTCATGGGGTCAAGGTTAAGGTAAAGTTTGAGGTAAAGACCTAAGGATAGTTCTAAGTTTGCTCGCAAAGATATCACATCTTATGTCTACGTATCCTTACTAGGATGGAATCAGAGCAACCGTGGTTCTCCTCACTAAGGTTGAGGAATACTTGACTATGGTCCAGAATCCAAGGGGGAACAAACATAACAATGTTTGTATAGAGTTTGACAAAACTATCTAGATCTAAGTTTAACACTCAAGGGGTTTAACTTTGACAAAAGCCAAGAGGGGAGTAAGCAATCATGACAATGATCCTTACATAGAGTTAATAGACTATATCTTAAAGTTCTATTTGAAGGATAATCCTAACAAGGGGTAGGTATTTAGACTTAAAGAAAGTTCTAAAGGACATAGGTTCTAACTTAACTAAGTTAAAGGACCTAATGACTTAACCAAGTCAAGAGGAGGGGTAATGAGCTATCTATGACAGTGAAGTCAATTTAGAGACTTTCCTTTGGAATAAGGGATAACAAGGCAACTGGATGAGAGCTAACAAGCTACATCACTTGGGGAAACTTAACAAAGCCTGAACACACATATGCATTCATTCAAACATGATGTAGATATAAAGTCATGGTAACAGCCAAGAAAGATAAGGGCAAGCCTGTGACAACATTAAGCAAAGATGACAACAAGGCAACTTGATGAGAATTGAAAAGTTTCATCATTGGGGAAACAAGCTTGATAAATATAAAGATAAACAAGTAGGATCAATTAACAAATTGAACACACAAAAATTGTGGTAACAACCAAGGTTTTATGATTTAACTTTATAATGTTCAAAGATCATGAAGGTAACAACCAACAAGGGCAAGCATGAAACATGTGTAACAACAACATTTTCATCAATGGTATTCAAACAAAACTCATGAAAACAAGATAAAACTTGAATCAAACATGGTATAAGAATCAATTAAAGACAAATGTAACACATTTAATCATATTCAAGACATATTGATGATAATCAATCATGGATAGGCAAGAAAAGTAAGAACAGTTCAAGCCTGGATTCAAACTTCACAAAGGGAAAGATAAACAAGATTCATGGTAACTTTCAAGGCAAGAAACAACCTTAAACATGTTATGGTTCTAAAAAGACACATAAACAAGTAAGATGGGGGTGAAGGATCATGGATAGATGTTGCGGTGAGAATAGGATGTCAAATTATTGATTAATTTGAACCACAAATCTTGAATTCACAACCGGTATTTGATTTATCCGAAGGAAAGGTTAAAGAAAGAAAAACCTAATTTGCATCGTAAAAACAATGCGGGAAGTTCTAGGGTTCGGGGGTTGGTTATACCTAGGGAAGGTGTTAGCATCCTAAGCATTTTTAGTACTCTACAGGAACCTCTTGTCTGGTATGTGTTATTGTTGTCTATCTGCTATCTATATGCTAAAGGGTTGAAGGGAGAGAGAGACCTAAGGGGTTAGTCCTAAGTATACTCGCCAAGACATCACATCTTGTGCCTACGTATCCTGACGGGAATGGAATTAGAGTATTCGTAGTTCCCCTCAAAGAGGGTGAGGAACTTCTTGACTGTGGTCAAGGTTCCAAGGGGAAGTAAGTATCCATAGTGAAGTACTTACGTGGAGTGCGGCGACTCCGAATCTACATTAATGTTGAGTTGAAAAGGTAAGTAAGTATCCATAACAGGAACTTACATGGAGTACGGCGACTCCTGATCCTAAGGCTAGGATTAAATTATGAAAGAGTGTCCATGGCAGGACATTAAGTGGAGTGCGGCGACTCCAATCCTAAGGCTAGGGTAAGAGTAAGGATAACAAAATTTTCTAAGCTGGATATGGCAGTCAAATGGAAAGATACCCACCTTTGGGATGGATATAAGTAAACATAGAAACATGAACAGATGATAGCGTAATGTAACAAACGAAGACCAATTCATATGATTAATCATAACCGATAGATATCACGAACGGGTTTTATTAATTGATCAAAAAACAAACATCAGAGGACGGGCCACAATGGATTACACAACCCCGAAAATTAATATACATTTAGAATTAAAAATGTTAAGATAAATCTAAAATTTTAAAAAGCTATTAATAATCAATTAATTACATTAGAATTTAATTTAAATAAATGAAAATTATTCTAATAATCAATTAAATAAATATTTAACAAAACTTCAAATTATGACAATAAAATGTAAGTGTTTTTACTTTGAAACAACATGGGCCTAGGGCTCGTGTCCTGAAAACTAGAAAAAAACGAAAAACCAAATAAAATAAATAAAAAAAATTTGGGCCGATAACCCTTCTCCTTTATCCGACCCAACGTTAAAGCCACATTGCCTGGTATGCAAAAAGAAATAAGAGGCGAACCTCAGTAGCATACACTTAATTCAAGCAAGGGTTTCTCAAAATCCCAAGCTCATGGCGGCACGACTGACTCCCTATCAACGTCTTCACCCACTTGCCGAGATGAACGACAAACACACCAGCCACCCATTTTGATCCAAAGATTTCTTCCCATCACTACCAGTTTCGACTACGAAATCAAACGATTCTCAAAAGGGGAAAACCTACCCTTATTCTAATTTGAACCGGATAACGTCATCAAGGGTATCAATTATGACGAAACAAAATATGAAAGTATTCAAAACCACATCGTAAATCACGTACCTTCGAGCAATTTCAAGGCAACAGTTTTGACAAAATTAACGGTTTTGAAGGTATTTCTTACTCGCCTTTCTAATCTTCTTTTTTGACCATTGTGTGCTATTTGTGTTTGGTGTGTGTATGCTCCATTCTCCCCTCTTCTGAATTTTTCATCCCTTGTTCTGGTATTCTTTGCATGTACGAATAATGTTCAAAAGCTTCCTTGGTTCACCACGTGTGTTTTGTAGATTGTGCATGTGATTTTGTGTTCATATGTGAGATGCAGGTGATTTGGAAAGGATAATGTATCATAACAAAAACGTATGGAGAAACACTCGAGGGGTTATCTGAAATTGTGTATAGCTTTCCTCAATAGAAGGGTATGTATTATACTTTTCTCTGCTATGTGATATGTTGTATTTTTCTGGTGTGGGTGTTGTTGCAGTGAGAATCATGATACCAAGCTATTGATTAACTTGAATCTTAATTCTTACAATTCACAACCGGACTTTAATTTATCCAAAAAAGAAAGGTTTAAAGAAAGAAAAACCTATAAAAATGCAAAGCAAAAAACAAGGCTTAAAGCTAAGCAAAGAGAGATCTAAAGGTTCGGGGGTTGGTTATGCCTAGGGTAGGTATTTCACATCCTAAACATCTCTAGTACTCTACAGGAACCTCTTGTTAATATTTGTGTTTGCTAAAGTTTGCTTGCTAAAGGGAAAATGCTAGGGTAAAGAAATATAAAGTATAAAGTATGTACAAAGTTTGCTCGCCAAGAAATCGCATCTCGTGCCTACGTATCCTGACGGGAATGGAATCAGAGCAACCATAGTTCCCCTGGTGGGGGTAAGGAACTCTTGAATGTGATCAAGGTTCCAAGGGGATGTAAGCATTCATAGAGAAGTACTTACATAGAGTGCGGCGACTCCTGAATCTACGTTGAGATTGTCATGGGAGAATTTCCATGGCGGGACGCTAAACATGAGTACGGCGACTCAGATCCTAAGGTTAGGATAAAGGTTAAAGGATGTCCACGACGGGATGATAAATGTGAGTACGGCGACTCAAATCCTAAGGTTAGGACAAAGGGGTAAAGGTAAAGGATATCATCAAACAAATATCACAATAATGTAGACAAAAGGTTCAAAACCTCATGGGGATAATCAACAGTTTTGAAGGTGAACCACAAACAAAATTGAAATTCAAACTTAAAATGCACAAGGGAGCCAACAATACAAGTTCATGTCATCTTAAAAATAAAATCAAAGAGGAATAAAATAAAAGTTTGAAAATGAGAGATATGAGGGGAAAACCCTAAAATGATTTACAATCCTCTCACAATGTAAAGTGTTCTTAAAATGGGAATTTTAGATTTCTTTGAACATTTTATGGAAATATACAATAAAATAAGAATTTAGCAAAAAGAATCAACTAAAAAGGATTAAAAGTGAAGAAGTTATGTAAAATTGAAAATTAAATGAAATTAAAGTAAAATAAAATAAAATAAAACCATATGCTAAAAAAATAAAGAAATGCTCACACCAAGGATTGAACTCATGTATGGTGGTTTCTAGGTCAAAACTGTGACCATCCCAACCATTTCCACATGCGTGAAAAATAAAGGAAAAAGAAGCAAAAACATTAAAACCATAAAAAATCACAAACTTTAATAAAAAGTGGCCTCACTGAGGCTCGAACAGAGGTCATTGGCATTACAAGATACTTAAAGGCAAGGCGTTAACTACTGGGGTGGCGATAAATTTGTGTATTATGCCACCCCAATAAATAAATAAACCTCAAATGCGTGTTATCTGGGCAATGGCAAGGCAAGACAAGTGAAAAATCATGAAAACGAGTTCAATCCAACTTCACCAATTCTTAACCAATTTTGATGAAATTAAAGCCAATCTCACTTGATTTTTCATGAGGAAGATGATGGTGCAATCCATTTTTTCAAAAGAAGCACATACAATAAAACTCGAATGCATATGCCATGATGAACTTTGAAGTGCATTTTGAAAAGGATGGATCAAACCAGATGCAATTATACACAAGTAGGGGCCTGCTCAAGTTTTAAATGTGATATGGAATGAGTTCTAACAGCAAGTTTGATCAAAAAAGGGTAGAATGAGAAAATGGCCCATGAGTTACAAGTTGATGAAATTGGTGTTTTTGAGATGCACTTTTGAAGAAAAGCAGATAGGCTCATGTTCAAACAAAGGTCTGATCATGTTTTGAATGTGTTACTCATGGATTAGATCCAAAGAAGTGTCTCAAATTCTCAGTAAAACAAAACATGACCACTAAGTTGCAAATTAGGGAAGTGGTTTGAAACAAACTTTAAGCATAAACAATGTTAAAACAAATGAGCTATGACAGTAACTTATTTATCAATCCAAACTGCAATAGGCTAAGAACTCAACACATATAAATTGCAACAATTAAGGTTGAGCTTGATGGCATCAGAGGTTAACCATCCTCAAGGCAGAAACCGACAGCCAGTTCAAAGCACCAAGACACCTGTTAATGGTTCTTAAACCTGCTGCCTATGATGATTTTGAAGAAAAAAAAGATCTCAACTCTACTGAGGCAAGATATGGTTTATGTGAAGGACAAATAAAGTTTAGGTTTTTGCCAAAAGGGCCCTTTCAAAACTGCAGTGGTTCAACATACCTTTTAGTATTGAAAATTGATCAGTCAAATCTAAAAAAAGTCAGGATCCTCTTTAGAGGATCTCAAGCATGAAAACTGATCGATAGAAGCAAAGCAAATAAACAAGCTGATGAACCCTCAATAGAGGTTAAATAGTAGGGGTTTTAAATAGTATAAAACACAATGGAAACAAAGGACAATGCCTCAAAGGCAAAAAAATCCAACAACAACATGGATCAACTCAAATTGCAACAGGCCATGAATCCAAGACACTCATAAATGGTAATTGACCAAAACCTGTTGATACCAAAAACTACAAAACTCCAATGCAACAGTGGACTGCCAGCTCCATGTGTTCCAATCAATATCCACTGATGGATCCCCATCATAGCTCCAACAGTAAATTACAAGAATGAAAACCAACAAACAAGAGTGTTTTCAAAAGAATCAAAACAATGTTGATTCCTACCTTCAGTTCCAACCAAAACCTTCAGATGGAAGCCACAACATGAAACAAAACTCTTAGCATGTGGAACCACCCTTGACAACAACTGAACATGAGTTGACAAACTCCCTATCCATAATAATCTTGACAACAACCACTTTCAGTCCTAAAGCATAATCCTCATGACAGTCATCAAACATCAAACTTGACAAAGTTCAAAACCAACAAAACTAACTTGAACCTCTCTAAGAGACAATACTGCTGCAAACTAGTTTTGGTAGCAAATGAACATACATGGTAAATTTTCTTGACAGCAACAACACTTGATCATCCAAATCAAAATCTATCCTGAGTAAAAACAAACCTACAGTGACAGTACAAACTCAAACAAGCCAAAAACTCCTACTGAGTCCTCATCCTCTAAGCTCTCTAATCCAGCCTACTTAGAACAAATCCTACTAGCAGTCTTGAGGCATACTACAGTCCTATCACAAACTAGAACAACCTATACTTAACAGCCATAACTGCAATAATCTGGTTACAACCCTCCTTAGATGAAGGTCCAAGCAAAACATATCTTCCAAAAGAAAAGCAACAGACATGAGTTGACCAAACTCAGCCTTCAAGAACAGTCCAAAAACCACAGTCATAACTTCCAATATGGCCAGAGCAAACTTAAATGATCCAATATGGCAAAAAAATGTTATCAAATCATAAATCCAACAAGGAAACCACAACTACGCCTAGACAAGCTCTAGCAAAATCTGTCATCAATAATCCTAAATCAAGGATGGTGTAGTCCACATAAAGTGTCCTAATTCTAAGTACATCAATGTGAGATGGCAGGTTCAATGCAAACTATAAGCTAAGCAGGTCCAACCCTAACACAAATTATAGAACAGCCCTAATGCATCATGCTTAGGTACAAGGTCAAGGATCCAACATGATTTTTAAGGGTAGTTAATATCTTGTTGAAACAAAACACAAACTAATGAAAACTAAACCTTCAGTCTGTCATGAACTAAACCACCAACCTTTATTCACACATGATAGGCAGCTGCTACTAAATAGGTCAAGTGACAGTTCATAAATGAGGTAATGACTACTAACCTCTTGTAGACCTCCAAGCAAGCTTATGCAGTAGGGAAAACCTTGATGAGCTCCAGTTGATATTCAACCAATGCCTTGATGAAAACACATTTTCCTTGCACTTGAAGTGAATGAGGGAACTTTGTGACAGATCTCAGAACAAGTGATGCAGAGGGTATTGATGTTCTAGACAGTTGGTACACCTTAAACAAAGAGTTTTTGGAGGATTGAAGTGATTGAAACAAGCCTGAGCAAAGTATTACTCAGTTTTGTATGAAAAGTCAAAGTTTGTTTGCTTGGAAGTTGACTTTTGAGGATATGAAGTTTTTGACTGGTTTAAGAGCTTGAACACCTCCCACACCTCATTTGTAGATTTTGCAGATGGTTTCCAATGAGTTTTAATGTATAGAAATAGTTTTTGAAGACAAACTGTTCAAGACAGATTTTGAGGCATTTTGGTGAACTTGCTTCTTTTTACAAGTAAAGGTTGTGCAAGATGAGAGAGCTTGACTTTCTCTTGGGATTTAGAGTGCTCTCGTGTGAGAGGTCATCATGGAAGAAATCTCTATTTATAAGCAAAGTGAGAGGTGATGCCAACTTTTGCAAGTGGTTTTCAAATGGTGGTTTTGTTGAAAAACTAGCAAATCTATGTATGATTTTCTTTCTGCATATGAAGCTTACTTCCAAGATGTTTAGACCCCTAAAACAAGCTAACATTAAGCTGTGAGAAGTGAACAAAGGGTGAGCAAGGACATCCTCCATGTTGTAGCCACAAACACTCTCTCTCCTTGGTGTACTTTTTGTACTTTTCCTTAATAAATAAATGGATCTTGGTATGATTCTTTGGGATTTGCTTAGATTCCCTTCTGAATTAGTTCATTATGCACTCTTAAACATCATATCAGATGTCAATCCATGGTTAGAGATGAAGTTCATAGTTGGAAATCAAGTTCATGTTGGGTTTTGGCAAGTTGACAAACTAGTGCACAGGCCTAACTTTCTCACTTCATAACTTTCAGCTCACAAGGGCTATGGAAGAGTTCTAGTACTCTTTGGAAAGCCCTCACGAAGCTCTAAAACTTTCATGTTTTCATGATCTTCAGATTCCACGTGGAACTAGGTTAAAAAGCCCTTCAAAGTTGGCTGGAAACAAGATTTGTAAGGCCAAAAGACTTAGAAATTTTCCAAGTGTTTTCCCCTCTTGTGATGTTTTTGATCATAACTCCCAATTTACTCATTTTTTTGCACATGGACATCTGTGAGAGTTTTGTAGGAATTGTAAAGATCTTTACAACAAGCTTTGAACCACATCATTTGGATGTGTGGTTAGGAAGTTATGGTCTTGCCCCTTTCAAAACCCTAATTCTCGATTTTTGCGATTACTCCCTAATCCTTGATCCAATGGTCATGAAAATTCATGGATAGGTGTAATATGATATTAGGAACATTTTTTATTCACACTTTGAGGTCAAATTCCTTATATTTGGAGAGTTGACTTTTTGGTCAACGAAACGATCGATCGATGACGATCGGATCGACTGTTGTTGTTCTGGGTCTTCTGAGGCCTTGAAACTTTTTGAGGGGACTTGAATAAGTCATATGAGCTTCATGGACCATAATTCCATAATTGGAAAACCTTTGAGTCAAAAGTCAAACCACAATTGACTTTTCCTGATTAGAAACCCTAATTGGGGATCCTGAACTGCATTGTTTTTAATCTTCGGGTGAAAATCTCAAATTGAATTCATACTTGACCCAATGGATTATCTTTGATGAAGTTGAGAATTGTTTCATGGAGAAACAATCCAATACCTTGACTGATTAAATCGTTGAAACCTCGATTTTCGACTGTACGGAACCCTAATTCACCTGTATCTTAACAAAGACAAACATGAAATAGGTTAAGGTTAAATAATCAAATGAAAATGATCCTAGAATGCTGATGAATATCTAAGGGGTTAAAATTTAGGGTGCAACAGGTGTTAACTGTGATTGTTGTGAACTAGTTTTCGATCCCCCCAAACTTTGTGCTTTACTCTCCTTTTTATACCTGTTGTTACTGATGCTTTGGACAAACAAAATAAATTCGAATGAATGAGGATTGATGGTGGTGATCTTGTCTAAGACATATTTTGATTTTCCTTTTTTAGTCCAACATGCTTGATATGTGTTTTGAATTTGTTCGATTTGTTGTTGAAACCTGTTTAAGGATGTTGTGATTAATTCCTTTTTTGAAAGATTGCATTTGAACATGTTTGTAATTGATTTATTTGTCTTCTCTTTTTCATGTATATGGTTGGAAATAACTCGTGTACGAAGAGTTGCTCAGTAACGGGTATTGCCTCTCGAAGCACTTGGTACTTTGTGTTGCTTCCATATGCTGATATGTGCACCTTCCGTTTGGCATCTTGAACCGTGGTGTTCTTATTTGTGAGTAGCTACCCTCTCCTAGCTGTGAGCTTTTCTTCAAAATTCTGGTGTGGATGTTGCACAGGTCTAATTCTGCTTTATTATCGACTGCCGACACCGGAGGATGCTGATCATATGGAAAAAAGATAAGCTATCACGTTTCCTCTGTTAATATCTTGAAAGGGTGTCTTGTGTTCTTTTTCTATCTTCCAATTAAGAAAACGTTTTTTTTTGTTTCATAGGAGTATAATGTGTTCAACGATGTTTGTTGAAAACCGGCTCTGAGCTAATTATTTTCTTTTGTAAAATTCTGCTTAGGTTCTTGCTGCCATGACCTAGAAGGAACCTGTTGTAATGCAACCAATGCTCTATCGGATGGGCATCTCATGCAGACAAGGCCCAAAATTTCTACAAAAGTGCTAGTAATTGTTGTTGCAACTGTGAAAACTCTCGCGAATATGCTTCCAAGTAGAGAATCGAATTCCAACGCACACTGAGTCTACCTTCTGTCTCCATATAGACGAAATTCTTAAGTATTGCTAGTACAACAGCGCCATCAAACTGTTATGTGATCTTACTTTGAAATGCCTTCTTCTTTTAGAAAATAAATAAACCACCTTGTTATGTTTTCAATTTTAGATTTGTCTTGTGGAGAATAATTCATGAGTTAACGTATTTTTGAAGAAACTATAACTTTTGTAATTATTCCTCGAAGTTTAGTATTTTCGGTGTTCCAAGTGCCAACGGTTGATGTACAACTCTAAGTACTCTAGAGGTATGGTAATCTGGAAACAAGAAAAACAAAGTCATATGATTAACATGATTTTCCAAAATAAATTCTATTGCCAAGAGGTCAATCAATCACAATTGCAGTAACTTTTCCTTGAGTGTTCTTGTATTCAACACTTTGGTACCCTCTTGAATTTTATGTGAGCTTTGTATAAAATGAAATTCTTCAACTTTATGAAATCCAAATCATGAACCATAATGGAATCTTAAATTTGAAAATGGAAGCATAGATGTTTTCTTATTTGAATTCTATGAACACAACATAAATCTTTAATTAACGTACTCTAAACTCGACATGTATTCCATAAGAAACTTATTGCGATGGTTTATGGAACAAATTGATTGGATCCATCTTAAGAGTATTGCAACCTGGACACAAATCCCAAGTTTGGACTTGAAGCTCAACATAAAGAATTCATTTGGTCTTTGTAAGGAACCGAGTTTTGAATCTCAATTTGATGATTTATTGTCTAAACTCGAATCCAAATCATTCATACATATTTATCTTTTCAAATCAAACACTTCAAAAGCTACTAAAATACAAACTCTTTCATTTGACTATTAATAATCAACTCCACGAGTAAAATCAAGATATGCTCTGAGAAAACCTCTGACCGTGAAGATACCACTTGTAATGCAATGGGCCTCAACATTCCGTCCAAATCTCAAATAACCATCATTAAAACCAAATGTTAGAAATCCTAATCCTCCCTATAGGGATTTTTTTGGGGGAAATCGTCCTTGTATTGACCGCGGGACCATAATGATAAGAGTATCTTTTGTTTACATCTACATAAATTCAATATAACTTGTATCAGGATAGAATCCGTGCGGGCATACACACGAGGTCTTTATGACTTTCAAACTTTCTTTAGCAAACCTATAAAATAAACAAAACTAGATAAAATGGTTAGTTTATGCATAGATGATTGACCTAAGATGATAAGCAAGGATCACTGAATCTAAGGGTAAAAATTTAGGGTACAACAATAGGCAAGAAAAGTAACAACAATTCAAGCATAGATTTGAACTTCACAAAGGGAAAGATAAACAAGATTCATCGTAACCTTCAAGGCAAGAAATAACCCTAATCATGTTATGGTTCTAACAAGACACATAAACAAGTAAGATGGGGGTGAAGGATCATGTTCATGAGGTTACAACATCAAGAAACATATCATGGTTCACAAAGAAGTTTCAAGGCATACTTTTCACATTCATGCATTCACAAAGGCAAGTATAATCATGGTAAAGCAAAATATCTAAGTGTTTTCAAACATATAAAAATTTTAGACATTCAACAATGATTCATACAAGATCAATCTTACAAGAAAAATCAAGTACTATGCCAAGAAAGTTCATGAAAACCAAAGAAAACCCTAAAAAGGATCGTTTCATTCAAGTGGACCAAAGTGTTTCAAAATAAATAATTTTTGAATTATTTATTCACACATTGAAGCTAGACATATTAAGGAGAATAATGAAAAAAGAGTGGTATCAAAATGATAAAAATCAATGAAGTTATGCACATTTGAAAACTAGGCACAAAACTAGGCAACTTAAGGCAAACAACAAGGCAAGCCAAAGCCAAGCCAAGGCAGATTTTGAAAGAAGGATCATAACCCACTAAAAACTTAATCAAATTGGATGAAATAAAAAATAAAATTATGTATTTTTTTCACAAGGAATCCAATGGTGGTTGTGGTTTTCTCAGATCATGCACCATGTGAAAAACTCGATAGCATCATTGAAAAAGGCATGTTATGTGCAAGAGCAATGTGACAGTCCAATGTACATGTTCTGAGCAGCAAGTAATGATTCAAACATAACATATGAGACATATAGAGATTTATTACAAGTATCATACATCAATGGACAAGCTAAATCAACAGATGGCATGTGTAGTGGCTAAAATGGCAAGCTTGTGCAAGAGCAAAGCAATAAACAGAAATGTACTAATTCAACATCAACTAAATGATTAAACATATCATATATGACCTATAAATGATGTTTAAAAATACCAATCACCTATGCCTAACCAGAATCAACAAGTTTTATATTGAAATGACACTTAAAGTAAGCTAACAAGCCAAACCAAAAGGACAGTCATGAATAACCAAGTTTATGAGCAACAAATGGTTCAAACATGACCTATAAAGTGTATCTAGCATGTTCATAATCAGTATACATCAATATTCAACATGATCTTAAAAGTAGAAAGTTAGAACACTTACCTCTTATAGCTTTTTCAAGTCAATGCACCAAATAAGAAAACTATTTTATGGATGATGATCCAAGCAGCTCCAATATGCTCCAAATAAGGTGTTCAAATGATGATAACTCCTCCAAGATCACTGTCTTGACAAAATGCCTTCTTGTGCAAGAAAACACCAAAATCTTCAAAATGAAACTCTAGGAAATGATGTTACATAACTTTTATGATGCCATGGACAGTTCAAAAAACTTATATGGAGAGTGTTTGAAGTGTTAGAATGATTGGAAAAGGGCTAGTTTGGTTTTGGTCTATGAAGATGTAGAAAAGTCAACTTTTCAAGGCATGAGAGTTGACTTTTGGAATGTGACTTTTTCTGGTGAATGTGAGGGTTTGGACAACTCCAACATATCATGTTTGATGTGTTTGATGTGTTGGTTCAAGTGTTTGATGGCTGTATTGGGTTGTGGCAGAGTTTTTGTAAGGCAGATTTTTCTTCACAAGGAAGCAATTTCTACCACTTGCAAGAAGACGGTGATCAGAGAAATGAAAGAGATTCAAATTTGTTTCTAGTTGATTATGGTGTTTTTTGGATTTTATTAGCGTGTTCTATTTATAGGCATGCTTGGAGAATGAGAGGTATGTGAAGATTGTGCCAACTTGCCAAGTTTGCCCTTTTTGGAGGCAAAAGGAGCAAATCCAACTTGGGATTTCTTTTCTGAGCATGAGCAACCTTCCTATGTGTTTCAACATCACAAATAACCTTCAAATAGTTGAAATGAAGTGAAGGAAAGAGAGTAGCTGATGGAGTAGCTGAGGTGTAGCAGAAAATGCAAAATGTTTCTCTCTCCTTGCCACAAACATCCACTTGCTTGAATAAACAAATCCAATAATCCAATCTTTGGTTTTTTGCTCATGGTAATTCATTGTAATCTCCTTAGTTAAGTCCCTAAACATCATAGAATGAGTTAAACAAGTGATTAGAAGAGGTTTGAGTGGTATATGCATTAAAATGCAAGTGCTGAACTTGGTTTTGTGACATGGAAAATCCCTAACTTGATCTCTTCGATTCTCCCTAACCAAAAAGACTGTGAAAATACTCTTGTACTTTTTAAAAAGCCCCAAAGATTATCTACAATGTTCATGTTTCCAAAAGTTCATATTCCAACGGGAACTAGGTCAAAAATTTTCATGAAGTTGGCTACAAAACTTGACTTACAAGTCAAAAAACAAGAAATTTTTCTAAGTGTGGAAATCATTCACAACTTGATAAGCTCATAACTCAAAATCTATGCATTTTTGGATATCAAACCTCTGGGAAACTTTTGTAGGATTTCTCAAGAGCTTTCCAACCAGCTTTGGACCACTCAATTTGGATGTGTGGTTTGAGAGTTATGACCATTCCAAATAAGCTTGTAATTAGGGTTTTTCATAAACCCTAATTTCTTGATTCACAAGTTATCCATAAATTCTTGATTAAATCTTCACCAAAATCACTAGTTAGGCATAAAATGATGTTTTAAGCCTTGATTAATTCAATTTGGGTTCAAAACCTTAAAAGTCAAAGAGTTGACTTTCTAGACAAACGAACCGAATAGTTGAAATCTTCAGGATCGATCCTTAGTGTTCTGGGGTTTGTTTGAACCTTTCATACTTCTTGAGGGGACTTCAATAAGTCATAGAAACATCACAGACCATGGTTCAAGCTTTGGAAACCGATTTAGACCAAAAGTCAAACTACAATTGACTTTTTCAATTGGAAACCCTAATCAGGGTTTTGCACAACACTGTTTTAATTTTTTTGGTAAGAACCTAAAATAGCACTTGTTCTTGGTAAGATGTGAACCTCTTAATGATGTGAATACTTGATATGTAGAAGATCAATCCAAAACCTTGACGGATCAGTCCACTGGATTCTTGATTTTAACAGGGTGAAACCCCAATTCATCTGCATCTTGACAAAGATTAACTTGAAAGAGGTTAGGGTTAGATAACATATGCTTGATGCACCTAGAATTATAATGGAATATAGGGGTCAAAATATGGGGTATAACACTTCAGAAGTCTGGCCAGTTCCTCAGGTAGGTCACAATCTTCATCAGTCTCTTCTTCAGCTTGGTAAATGGGATTATCAAAATCATACCGAGCCATAGCCGAATCCGAATCGATGGTATCTGAGATGTGCAACCTGCATGGTTGATTTTTTATGTTTATTATGATATGCAAACAAACACAAACACATTGCCATTTTTCTGTTTTAATTAAAAATGTATGAAAAACAAAAAAGAAAAACAAGGATTACAATATTTGAATGCAAAAAGGACGTCTTTTCATTCATGATAAAAGTTTGAAAATATTCAATGGACCCTACAAGAAGAGTCACTACGTCTTGGGCAGAATGTAGGACTAGACATAATAAAGAAAAACAAACGAAAATTACTCTTCTGATGTGACTTGGATGATTTCCTCCACAGTCTAGTTGCATAGCTTCTGTCCAGGGACACACGGACAAATCCAGGCATCCATATCACAGTCACTATCTCCTTCGTCATCCCCAATTACATTTATCCTGTCAAATATAACTCCACCGCTGGTGAACCAAACAGGTCTTTTGTACCTCGGAGGGTCTTGTGAAGGAACATAGGGATTATACCCCAAACTGAACTTGTCATATTTAGCAGGAACATTAAGCTCCTGGCCCCACCTCTGGGAAGACCCAGATTCCACTATAACATGAGATTCCTTAAACGATGACATCAAGACCTTTGGACTCTTAGCTTCTACAGGAGGCTTCTCCTGAATTTGTACGATTTCAAAAGCTTGGCAGAGTGTCTCGTGGATTTCACCATCCACTTTCACATACTTAAAAGATGATAATTGACTCACCATAATGTCTTCTTCTCCACATATAGTAACAATTTTCCCCTCTATCATATACTTTAATTTTTGATGCAACATTGAAGTAACTGCTCCCGCAGCATGTACCCAAGGTCGTCCGAGCAGACAACTGTATGATGGCTGGATATCCATAATGTAAAATGTTGTGTCAACAATTTTCGTCCCAACCTGTAAAGGAATCGTGATCTCCCTAAACACTGATCTTCTAGAGTCATCAAAAGCTCTCACAACTAAGTCACTTGGCGTGCATATTGTTGCACACCAAAATTTGACCAACTCTTCTTTACCTAGCTTATGTTTCATTTCATTCACATTAGCATTATCATTTGCATTTCATTGACATGTATGCAGGAGATCAAGAGGTATGAGTACCAAGAAAGAGCTATACAAGACTATGAAGCTAGCCAAGAAGGTGATTCAAGTGTTCAAGGGTGGATATCCTTATCAGAGAAGTTAGAAGATCCTCAGAGAGAGTGGTTGAAACCAAGTGTGTATGCCTCATAACTTGAGAGTTGTGGGAGCTCCTCAGATGATTCTGAAGCCATGAATGGACTTGAAGCCTTGAGAGAGCTTATGAGATGTCTTGAAAGCCATCATGAAGCCTAGACAGGTCATGGTACAAGATTAAAGAGACCTAGCCATGAGTGGTGTAATTAGGGTTTGACTGGGTCAACCCTAGGTCAACTGATGATTTGGAGAGGGTTGAGACCTAAACCAAGAGCCATTTGATCATGGATTGATGAATTGAGATGCTATAAGGATGATTCCAAGGTTAACTCATCATGATTGAAGAGTTTGAGAAGTTTCAAGCTAGGGTTTCTTAGGGTTGACAGTGTAAAATCCCATAGTTTGACCCCTATCTTCAAGGCAGTTTAGCTCAAGATGTGATGGTCATCTCATCTTTCCCCCAACATGAATGTTTTAGAGCTTCTTCTTAGATTTAATTTGAGTACTAGAAGACCTTGATAGGATTTGTAGAACTCAAGTTATGACTTTGACAAGTTACAGGTCATCTGAGGTATGTGAATCTGGGGCCTTGAAAGTCACCCAACTTGCATCAAACTTTTTCCCAAGAAGGATGCTTCCTATGAACTTTTGGTCAACATGAATGTTTTTCCTTATCTTCTTAGATTTCTAGAGAGTACTAGAAGTCCTTGATAGCATTTGTAGAACTCAATTTATGGCTTTGACAAGTCAAGGGCATTTTGGTCATTTGGAGATTACAGGTCATTTCAAGCATAAGGCCATAACTCCTATTTCCAAGCTTCAAATGGAAAAATCTTCAACATAAAACTTGCTTAAAATTATGTTTTAAGGCTAGTAAGGAGGTCATGAGATGTTGGAAATGCTTGTAGCTCAAAGTTGTAAAAATGACCTAAAAATAAAGGCATAAGTTAAATAAACCAAAGTTGGAAATTGATATTTTCAACCTACACATCCAAACCATGGAATGTAATATATCATTTTGACTCTAGAAAACATTTTAAAAAAATTGGTTTAGCCACATTTTTTATTTGAGGTCTAAATTGTGGACTTGCTTTGAAAAGCACTTACTTGCATATTAGGCAACATTTGCAAAACTCAAAATCAAGGCATGGGCAAGGGTTTTTACAAGCTAAACACCTCTAATATCTCACTAGGGGAGAAATTAAGAGTGAATGGGATGAATTCCAAGCTGTTTGCAAGGGTTGTACATGTCATGATAAGTGATTCAAAATCTCATGACATGAGATGTGGAAAATCTCATTGGAAGGATCTAGAGGGTTCTAGGTCATCCAAACTTCATCTATATATTGAGTAGAATGGATCCATGGCAGAGGTTGGTGATCATTGAAGGATTGAGCATAGTTTGAGATTGAGTTTTCATAGCTTGCAATTGAAATCGGTTTCATCAAATTCCTCAATTTCCATTCATTTTCTTGATTGATACTCCTTCCATGAGTGTCAAGGAGTGATTTCAGATCATTTTCAAGAAGAATTGGTGGCTAGATCGTGTGGGAGCAAGTGGTTTTCAGCACCTGCAACTCATCATCGTGTTTCAAGATTGAAGCACTTTCCATTGATTCTTTTGCATACAGAAGCAAGGAGGAGGTTCAGTGATCGTGTCCAGAAGATTTGAGAGCTTGAAGTGAAGATTTGGTGCATCTGTTATTCAAGAATTTCCAGGTTGGTAACCTTCTTCCTATAGCATGATTTAGGTATAATTAGATTGAATTAAGGTGCTAGATTAGTTGTAGAATGGCATAGGATGGATTTCAGATGGTTAATTGATGAATTAGAGACAAAATAGGAAGATCACCATTTTCGGTTGAGATTGGGAGATGATGATTCTTGAGGTTTCAGAGGAAACTATGGGTATGGTTGAATTCGTGGCAAGATTTGGGATAAGATTCATGTTTTGACCTCTTAGATTGGAGGCCTCTAGGGAGAACTAGGGTTAAAGGGGATGGCCGGAGTTCCACCGGTGGTGGCCGGAGCTGGGCGCGAAGCTCAGAGGTTTGAAAGGTAGGAGATGAAGTTTTCACCATTGGATGAGAGCTTGACCTTTGACTGGGAGAGGATCCAACGGCTGTGTTTTAAAACTGAGTTGTGAAGGATTTCTGAAGGAAACACTGCATTTCATTTATTTGATGTTTTGGGCTTAGTGATCTGAGTGTTATCCACACCCCCCAGCGAGCCCAACCCATGATTTTAACTGAAAATGATTGCTATCCACACCGCGCGCTTATTCATTTTTTATTTGATTTTCATTTAATTTCCATTTAATTCATGATGCTTGGAAAATTCATAATTAATTGAATATTAATCCAATTAAACCCATTCTTTTTGCATATTACTCATGATTGAGTCTATTATTTTTTAGAGAAAAAATATTTTCATTTCATATATTTTCTGATTTAATTGGAATTTTGCATTTTAATTGATATTAAAATGATTATGTTTGATGCATATTTTTGTGGAATTTAGTGTGATCACTTGGTGATGTTTTTGAGCCTAATTTTTTGTGTGTGATTAGGTTAGACATGTATGATCCCATAGAATGTTTCTCACATTTTTTTGATGACAATAGGTGTGCTTTCTAGATTGATGTTTAGATGCTTCCTTTTAGGGTTTTAGGTTTGATACCTTGTAATGTAGGATTTAGTTCTAGGTCTAACTTGATGGTTTGATCTTTGAAACTAATGTGGTAGAGTCATGATTAACCTAGGTTCCCATAGTAATTTTTGTAGGATTTTACAATTGATTCTAGTATTTTAGTTAGGACTAACTTTAGTGCTAGGTTTTAGGTGACCCTAACTTACTAATTCAACTAGTTTAACTTCTTTAGTTCCCTTAGATTAGGGTTTGTGCTTGGTTTGCCTTTGGCTGAGATTGAAGACAAGTTGAAGACAAGAGGAGGATGCTTGAAGTTGCTTGAAGGTGCTTGGAGCTTTGGATTTGTTTGAGCCTGAGGGTGTCTGATGAAGATTAGGAGATAGGACATATGGAGAGCCTTATAGTTAGAATGATTTCTTTTACAAACATGGAAGGCATCTTGTGCTTCCATTCCTCCCAATGACTAAAAGTCCTTCTCAGATATTCACATCCCTCCTTTGGAAGGATGAGTGGCTTTATCTGGGAAGTAGAACTTTGAGGGAACCAGTCTCTCATAATGATGAACCCTTACAGGCTTCCTTTGGTTGTCAGTAAGCTGTTTATCATTTCCTTTCACTCTGTTAAATCAATTATCTTCTGGTTTGAGTATCTTGAGAGATGTTGGGCTTGAGTTTGAAGATGAGGACTTCACTGAAGAGTATGGAAGAGGATGATTCCTTGAGCATTGGCATTGCAGCTGAAACTTGAAAGGGAAGAAGAACAAGTTGATACTTGAAGATCCAAGGGAGATTGAATGAGGAGTGAAGATTACTCTGAAGAGCTGAAGCTTGAAGAAGAAGATTGAGTTGAAACTTATGTTGAAGGGTTGAGACCTGGAGAAGCAAAGTGATATTTGTCATGAGAGAGGATAGCCTTGAAGGGTGGTTGAAGTCTGAAGACTGAGTTGCTGTTAGAGGAGCTGAAGCTTGGAATTGGGAGAGAGTTGTTGATCTGCTTTCTTGTCTGTTTTCTTTTCTGTATTGCTGATGTGCCTTGTTTGACTTGCTTGATGCATTAGAATAAGTTCATGATTAGACTGACTTTAATCTAGGAGCATGATTGCACTAGGGGTTGAGTTGCTCCCTCTGCTTGTATTATTACTGTATGGCTTTGCTTGCGGGTATTCGGTAGAGCCCAGCTCCCTTGCTTATGTGTTTAGTTTGCTTGATAGCATGTTATTTTTAATGTATGATTGCAGTTCACTGTATTTTGCTTGATAGCATGTTGTTATTTCCTCAGTATGATTACTGCTATTCATGTCTGGCTTGAGGTTGAGATGAGCTTGTGGAGGCTAATACCCCACACACATTTCCTCCCTCACTTGCATTGCATGCATTTTACCGTATTTACTGTTTTCTGTTTAAGCTGATGCTTTATCTGTTTCTGTTTATCATTGATATGATCCCTTAGGACTCTCATTTCCTTTGATAAGGAAGTGATGATAGAACTTTAGGTTGAAACCTATGCATGATAACTTCTAGGAGTTCCCTGTTTCAAACTTCAACAATAGGATGAATCCTTTGCATGACAACAGTAGTACTTGATAGTCTCCCTTAGTTGAGCCTGTTCTCTTCTCATCTCAAAACATCTTAAGATACAGTAATCATGAATGATTTCTTTCGTACGTTACGAGCCTTAAGCTATCTGAGAAAGGATTGTTGGAGAGCTTCTTTTCAACAGTCTGGATGTTTAGTATGACACCCTTTGGGTGACATGCGACGCATTCACTCTCAGGTCATAATCTTTAGTGCGATTGAAATTGCAAACATAATAAAAAAAGTTCTTTCGTAAAAGACAGAAAACAAACTTCAAACCTTTTTGCCCCGTGGGCCCGTAATTCAAAGGAAAGCTTTTCTGAAGAAAAGAGTGTCGTTAAACTTCAGCGCCAACGCAAACAGGCATTGTCCCTAACTGCTGGAACTGCTGTTTAACCCTACTCGATAAAACAGATGAATCTGAATCCCCGTAATCCGTAGTATCCCGAACTACGTAAGCTCTGATCTCTCAAGCCTGTTCAGAGTACGTAGGCACAATACTGATGTATTGGCGAGCCACCGTCCCCGTAACCCGTCGTAGGTCGAACTACGTTGACTCTGATTTCTCATTCTCTGATGAGAATACGTAGGCATAAAGCGCGACGCTTTGCCGAGTCATTTTCTTTTCTGTTTAAGCCAGCCTTGATAGGTAGATAGATAAACCAACTCGTCCAGTAAACACAACAAGCGTGGATCCCGTCGAGTACGACGGACGTGAGGGGTGCTAATACCTTCCCCTTGTGTAACTGACTCCCGAACCCAGACGATGGTTGCGATGACCTTGTCTTATACCCTTTTCGTTAGGTTTTTCCGATCGTTTCCTTTCCCGTTCTGAGGGATAAATAACGAAAGGTGGCGACTCTTCTGTTTTGCCGGCACCTTATTTTTGCGGAAGCGACAGCTGGCGACTCTGCTGGGGACTTGATAGTTTCCTGGGATCCAACGTCTCGTATGCGAGTCAGTTTGGGGATCCGACGTCCCTTGCGAGAGTCAATCCTAGCGCTTGTATGATTACTTGTTGGGTTGTGTTTATTTATCGCATTTTATTTCCCGCACTTTATTTCCAGTATGATATGATTATCTGTGCTGTTGTGGAAGGGGCATTCTGATGAGTGAGAAGTCAGACCCAGGCTTGAGTGAACATAGCATTAGTTGTGGAAATTAGTGGGCGCGTGCTTGCTTGGCAGGCACTAGTGTCTCATGAAATCCACGCTCAGACGAGGTTCTCCCGGTTGGCTTCTTTTTCAACCCTTTGGGTTGAGGGGGTTGTTGGTTTGAAGGATTGTCGACTCTGGGGACCGATCATTTGGGATTCAGCCGAGTGAGGCCGCTTCATGAGCTGGTGATGCCACACCTTTTGGGTATCGTATCACCCCTCTTGAATGTCTGTGACGCTGATGACCGCATAGGATGCCGAACTTGAGTCAGTCTAGGTTCGTACCTGTGAGCAGGGTTGGGTTTATTGCAGGAAACTTTGACCTTCAGATTACCTAGTGTTCTTGACAGTGAATCAGTTTTGTTGGTACTGGAGGTTCTCATCATCAGATAGATGATTGTTCTTGATAGAGCAGAGCTTTGGTCCTGTATCAGAGGACCTTATCTTCATAAATGTGTATTTGTTCTTGACAGAGCAGGTTTATGATGGGGATCTGAGGATCTCGTTATCTGATGTGTTTGTTCTTGACAGAGCAGGTTTATGATTGGGATCAGGAGATCTCATTGTCAGATGTATGTTTGTTCTTGATAGAGCAGATTTTTGGTCCTGTATCAGAGGTCCTTATTATCAGATGTTTGTTCTTGACAGAGCCGATTTATGGTCTTATGTGTGTGTTCTTGACAGAGCAGATTTGTGGTCCGATACCAGGGTTTTATTCTTATCAGAGACAGTGGTTGTTCTTGATAGAGCAGGATTATGGTTTTGTTGATACAGAATCTCCACAGCACAGTTGCCTTGATCTCCTGCTGCATGATTGCATTTTACATTGCTTTGCATACCCATTTGCATGTCATTAACGTGTGTCTGTGTTGCAGGTACCGTTTTCCCCGATCCAGGATTTCTTGCCTCCTATTGTATTGTTATGGGTTCTCTGAGGAAGACCGTGGCTTACAAGTTCCCTGCCCCTGATGTGGTTCAGCTGACTGGTTTGATTGCTTTAGCAGATGATTCTGTGAGAGATGAGTTCAGAAAGTCTTACAGAAAATTGCTCAGTTTGGTTCGTAAACCTTCTGCGTTCGAGTTGAATGGGTTGCACGCTCTGCTGCAGTTCTACGATCCTCCGTTGAGATGATTTACTTTCCAGGATTTTGTTCTCGCGCCCACGCTAGAGGAATATGCTGATTTGTTAGGTGTGCCTATCAAGAGGCAGATACCTTTTGTTCATATGGATGCTGAGCCTGATCTGGCTAGTCTGGCTCCTTCACTTCATCTGGATGCCTCAGAGTTGGTATTGTCTAGTTGGAACAAGGTTCTCGGTTTCTCCTTGCAGTTCTTAGTGGGTAAGGCTCAGCAGTGCGCCAAGGACGGATGTTGGGTCGTGTTCAACACCATTCTCGCTCTGTGCATATATGGCATCATTCTGTTCCCCAACATGCCCGATTTTGTAGACTTCGACGCCTTTCGCATCTTTGCTTCAGGGAATCCAGTCCCTACCTTGATAGGAGATGTATACCATTCTATCCACTACAAAAACGAGAACAGAAGGGGCAAGAATGTCTCGTGCTGTATGCCCCTGCTTTAAAAATGGCTTGATAGTCATCTGCCCAAGAGGGGTCCCTTTGTTTCGTCTGCAGCCACAGCTGAGTGGTCCGAGCGTCTGATGAGTTTATCTGCAGAAGACATTGACTGGTTTGATAGAGATAGGTTGGGTACCGAGATTATCTTCAGCTGCAACGGGTTTCCGAACGTGCCTTTGATAGGCAGGAAGGGCTGCATAAACTACAATCCATCTTTGCTGGTCCGACAGTTCGCGTATGCTTTGAGAGCTCCGCTAAAGGATGAAGAGGTGCAGGAATCTCTGTACCTCACTGGTCTTCTAGAGGGAGATCTGTTATCTAAGCTTCAGCGCGCTTGGAATGGCATCAGTAAGAGGGGAAAACCATTGCTAGGGAGAAGCAATAATCAAGCCTACCCTCCGTATATGGCATGGATCAGAGCCAGAGCAGATGCTATAGGGATGTCGTTTCCTCCTGCCAAGCCAGAAAGCCCTCCAATGATTGAAGAGCCTACCACCGTGCCCATTCAGCAACATAATCAGGTGTTAGCTGAGAGAGATGAATTGAAGAGGGAAAACGAAGAACTGGAGAAAGAATTGGCTCAGCTCAGAAGCGAGAGAAACGAAGTCGTTTATTCCTTCAAAAAGCAGACGGAGCTGGTGAACCAGCTGGGGACAGACTTGACTAAGAAGATAGCCGAGCGTGAGCGCATGGGTCAAGACTTCAAAGCTGGCAACGACGTACTGGCTACAAAGAAGCAGCACTTGGACGAAGCATATCGGAGGATATCCAAGTTTAACCAGCACTGGAAGGCCTCCCTAGCCACCAGGAAAGAGCGGGAGGACAAGCTGATGCAACAAATTTCCAAGCTGAAAGCCCAGGTGAAGGCTAGTGAGAAGAGGTTTGATGAAGAAACCGCTCGCAGATATGCCACTGAAGGCCAGCTCAACAGAGCTCTCGCTAACCTGAAGGAGCGCAAACTGATGTTTGAGACCAAGAAGCGGAAGCTAGAAGATTGTTTCGGCGAAGGAGCATGGGAAGATTCGGTCGAAGGTCTTCAATATACCATTGTGCAGCGGGAGTTACTCGTCGAAGGGTTACTCACTCTGCCTGATCATCCAGAAACGAAGGAGTTGTTAGAAGAGTATCGCGCCCGTGGTCGTGCTTGACTGTTTGTATTCCTTTTGTTTTGATCATTGTTGTATGCTGACCATCACCAGGCTTGTTGGCTGAGGTCACGTTATTGATTCTGCTTGTACTCACTGATGTTGTGTACTGCCTTGATGGGCTTTTTTTATATATGAGATTGTTATTTCCATGATTGGACTCGGACTTCTTATTATCAGTACTGCCACTCAGGCACTAGGATCGGGGGAGATCTCCCTAACGCACAGACACACGTTTGCATTTGCATGAAGCATTTGCATAACGAGCACTTTGTCGTTTTTTCCTAACCCTTTTGTATTTCCAGGTTGTTTCAGGTTGTTCCAGGATTGATCAGAGACCTATTCACTGCTATCCGACCAGAGCAAATCAAACCAGAATCATAGAGCAAGTGCAAACTGATGTTCAAGAACTCCGCGAAAGAATGGACCGCTTCATGGAGCTCATGAAAGCGGTCGCCAACGGCCAGGATCAGCTCAGAACCTTGGTTCAGCCTTTGATCTCAAGGGTCGACAACAATGGGGTACTCCATGGTGGGACTGTGCCAACCCCTCCACCTGTTGAAACTCCTCAGAATGGCGTCCCCGTGACCGGGGGGAATGGCAGTGCCAACGGCAATGTGATAGCTAACATGTGACTCAATGGTAATACGACGGGCGTCGGTAATGGGAATTTTGAAGCTAATGTCAATGTTGGGTTGGGCAACGACAATGCAGGTGTTGGGAATCTGTTTGGGCCTCAGCCGTGGTTAGAAGATCGTCAAGACGATGTGTTCTCTCAGAGAGGTCCCGAAGGGGAGCTGACTGCTGAAGCACGGCTAAGGTTCAAGGCACTCGAGGATAAGATGAGAAATATCGAGAACCAAAACACCCTGGGCGTTGATATGTCCAAGCTGGGACTGATTGCTGATTTCAAGGTGCCTCCCAAGTTCAAGGTACCTGACTTTGAAAAGTACAAGGGCACCACTTGCCCTCGCGTCCACCTGAGATCATATTACAGAAAAATGTCAGCTCATTCTGATGACGAGAAGTTGCTGATGCACTTCTTTCAGGACAGTCTGTCCGAACCCTCCCTCGAATGGTACATGAGTCTGGAACCTACCAGTGTGCGCACGTGGAAGGACCTTGCTGAAGCATTCGTGCACCACTACCAATACAATAGCGACTTGGCCCCGAACCGAGTCCAACTGCAGAATCTGTCGCAAAGGAACAATGAAGGGTTCAAGGAATACGCCCAGCGGTGGCGTGAGTTGGCAGCCAGGGTTCAGCCGCTGATGGTTGAACGCGAGCTTGTGCAGATGTTCGTAGCCACCCTCCCAGGGGTTTACTATGAGAAATTGGTCAGCGGTATGTCTGGAACCTTCTCAGATCTCATTATCACGGGTGAGCACATTGAAAATGGGATCAAACTCGGGAAAATTCAAGGTGAGTCGTCCTCAGCCGGAGGAGGAGGAAAGAAACCTTATAGTGGCAAAAGACGGGAAGGAGAAACGAGCGTTGTGTCCAACGCTCGAAGGAAGGGTAAAGGTCCTCACCAACAGGTGGCCAGCATAACTATCCTGGCAGTCCCACAGCCACAGCAGCAGCAGCAACAACCGAATCAGCAAGGGTACATAAAGTACCAGAATCGGGCACCTCTGTCGAGCCGTCACCTCGAGACACCGCCCATGTCGTACGCGCAACTGTTATAGACTTTGGTTCTGCTACAGTTGATCCAGAAGAGAACTTTGGCTCCCTTGACAAGGGCACCTCCGCCAGGTTATGACGCGAATGCAACTTGTGAGTTTCACTCGGGGGCACCAGGCCACACAATAGAGAATTGCAAAGCCTTCAAGCACAAGGTGCAGGACATGGTGGACGCCAAGATCATCAACTTCTCAGATAATGTGCCAAATGTCACGAAGAACCCCATGCCGAATCATAGGGGAGGTGGAGTAAACGCCATTATCGAAGACGAGAGTTCGGGTTTGTTGACTGACGTCAGACATCTGAAGACACCACTTAGCTTCGTTAAGGCTAAATTGATGAAAAGAGGTTTCTTTCCAGGTTGCGGAGAGCTGTGTATGGACTGTGCTACTAGTCCTGATGGATGTGAACAGTTGGTAGAAGGAATTCAAAGTCTGATGACTGAAGGGATCCTACAGTTTAGCCGAAGGGCCGAAAGCGGAGCAGGTGAGGTAATGCTGAAGCAAGATGATGAGGTCGCCACCATCACCATCCCTCGCCAGACGATAACTATTTCTGCACCCAGGCCGCCCACGATTACCATCACCAGAGCTGGGCCAATACCGTTCGAAAGCACTAATGCTGTCCCATGGCATTATGGGGCTGAAGTCTACTGCAATGGACAAAAGTTGGAGCTAGAACCGTTTGGGTCGTCTGTGGAGAACCTGGCGGGAATCAGTGGTATTACTCGCAGCGGAAGAATGTTTGCACCATCTGAGGTCGTGGCAGACAGAGCGGACAGAGTTGGTGCAACTGATAAAGGTAAAAGTAAAGTCGTTGAAGAGATCCCGCGTGGGGCAGAAAAAGACTTACTTGTTAAAGACGTCGAGGAATTTATGAGGTTGATTAAAAAGAGTGACTACAAGATCGTGGATCATCTCCATCAAACGCCCTCGAAGATTTCCATCCTAAACTTGTTGCTGTGTTCTGAAGCACACCGCAACGCGCTGCTGAAGGTGTTGAATGCCGCATATGTACCGCAGGAAATATCGGTAAATCAACTAGAAGAGGTCGTAGCCCATGTGAATGCTGGAAATGGGTTAGGGTTCACTGACCTAGAGCTGACGCCGAAAGGGAGGAACCACAATAATGCCATGCACATCTCGATAGAGTGTAGGGGAACGATTATGTCGCACGTGTTGGTGGACACGGGTTCGTCACTCAATGTTCTTCCGAAGAAGGCATTAATGAAGTTAGATACTCATGGAGTGATTTGCACACCCAGTGATCTGGTTGTGAAAGCGTTCGATGGAACTAAACGCCATGTTTTCGAGGAGGTGACCCTACCAATCCAAGTCGGACCGGAAACATTCGACGCAATCTTTTACATTATGGACATCATGCCCGCCTACAGCTGTCTATTGGGCCAGCCGTGGATCCATGTTGCTGGAGCCGTGACCTCCACGTTGCACCAGAAACTCAAGTATGCTGTCGGAGGTAGCATCGTGACCGTTTGCGGCGAGGAAGACATAATGGTGAGCCATTTGTCGTCCTTCAAGTATGTGGAGATGGATGGGGAAATCCACGAAACTTTATGCCAAGCGTTTGAAGCTGTCAAAGTGAAGGACGTAGCTCCCATCGTCACTGAAAAGCCAGAGATGACTCTCTCCTCATTCAAGGAAGCTCGGGTCGTTGTCCAAGCCGGATCTACCCCAGGTTGGGGGCGAATTTTGGAGATACCTAACAAGCAAGACAAGTTTGGGTTGGGATATTCTCCTGGAGCTGAAGCTTCTTCTTCTAGCAGTGCGTCGCGAGGTAAAGGGACGATCCAGTTTACCAGTGGCTGGGTGATATTTGAAAGCATCAACGCGGTGTCTGAAGACGGCGGAGATAGCGACTGTGACCTCGACTCTTGGATCCATCCAAGCAAGCCAGGCGAGGGCCTTACCAACTGGTCCGTCAAGGATATCATCCAGATGACAAGAGAAGAGTAATGATTTACTTTTTCCAATCATTGTACAACCCTATGTCCTACTCGGGGCATAGTGGTTTTATTGTCAGGGCCTTGTTGGATTATGTACATGCATTTTGTTAATAAATCAAAAGGCGTTTTTCTTCGTATTCGAATATTATGATCTCTGTTATTCCTGTTTTATATTTGTTTTGAAAAACAATAAAATGGAAATGGGGTTTGTGCTAACCTGCATATCCTTGTTTTAAGCTTAACCCTTGTTATTGCAGGATCCACATAACAGATGACATTGACTCTGGACCTTCTACGGCTCACTTCGACTTCGATTGCCCGATCCATCAAGCCGAAGAAGAGATTGATGAAGACGAAGACCTTCCTGAAGAGTTGGCCCGCTTGTTGAAACAAGAGGAGAAAGTTATTCTGCCTCATGAAGAGGAAATCGAGATCGTGAATCTGGGTTCTAAAGAACTCGTCAGAAACGTCAGGATAGGGGCTGCATTGCAGAGTGATGTCAAGCAGAAACTGGTCGAGATGCTGAGAGAGTATAGTGACGTCTTTGCTTGGTCATACGAAGATATGCCCGGACTTGACACTGACATCGTGGTCCACCACTTGCCGTTGAGAGAAGATTGTCCTCCCGTCAAGCAGAAGCTTAGGAGGACAAGAGCAGATATGGCCGTTAAGATCAAAGAAGAAGTGCAAAAACAGCTTGATGCTAGCTTCTTAGCGGTCACTACTTACCCTTCGTGGGTCGCCAACATAGTGCCTGTACCGAAGAAGGACGGTATGGTACGCATGTGCGTCGATTATCGGGATTTGAATAGGGCGAGCCCTAAGGATGATTTCCCGCTGCCTCATATCGATGTGTTGGTCGACAATACAACCCAGTTCTCCATGTTTTCGTTCATGGATGGCTTCTCCGGTTACAATCAGATCAAAATGGCGCCGGAGGACATGGAGAAAACTACGTTTATCACTCCTTGGGGAACATTCTGCTACAAGGTAATGCCTTTCGGTCTGAAGAACGCAGGGGCCACTTACCAACGAGCAATGGTTACTTTGTTTCATGACATGATTCATCATGAGATTGAAGTCTATGTTGATGACATGATTGCGAAGTCCCAAACGGAGGAGGGACATCTGGTCAATTTGCTGAAGCTTTTTAAGAGGCTTAGGAAGTTCAGGTTGAGGCTGAATCCTAACAAGTGTACTTTCGGAGTACGGTCCGGAAAGTTACTGGGGTTTATCGTGAGCGAAAGAGACATCGAGGTTGATCCTGCGAAGATTAAAGCGATACAAGAAATGCCAGTGCCAAAAACAGAAAAAGAAGTTCGTGGTTTCCTGGGCAGAATAAACTACATTGCAAGGTTTATCTCTCAGCTCATGGCCACGTGTGAACCGATGTTCAAGCTTTTAAAGAAAGATCAGGCGATTATCTGGAATGAGGATTGCCATAAGGCATTCGACAAGATAAAGTAGTATCTGCAGGAACCTCCAATCTTGATACCCCCAGTGGCTGGACGACCATTAATCATGTACTTGACAGTTCTTGAGAATAGTATGGGGTGTGTTCTCGGTCAGCATGACGAGACGGGCAGAAAGGAACATGCCATTTACTACTTGAGTAAAAAGTTCACTGACTGTGAATCTCGTTACTCGATGCTGGAGAAGACGTGTTGTGCACTAGCCTGGGCTGCCAAACGTTTACGACAGTACATGCTCAATCACACCACTATGCTAATTTCGAAGATGGATCCGATCAAGTACGTCTTCGAGAAGCAAGCTCTTTCGGGCAGGATTGCCAGATGGCAAATGGTGTTGACAGAATATGATATTCAGTACGTGTCCCAGAAGGCCATCAAGGGCAGCGTACTGTCTGAATACCTGGCCGAACAGCCGATCGAAGATTACCAGCCGATGAAATTTGAATTCCCTGATGAGGATATCATGTTTCTCAAAGCGAAGGATTGTGATGAACCGTTGCCCGACGAGGGTCCAGATAGGAAATCCCAGTGGAAATTGATATTTGACGGGGCGGTTAATTCTTACGGAAGTGGTATTGGGGCGATCATCACGACTCCCCACGGATCCCACATCCCGTTCACTGCGAGACTGACGTTTCCGGTCACCAATAATGAAGCGGAGTACGAAGCATGCATCATGGGTCTAGAAGAGGCCATTGATTTGAGAATCAAGAACCTAGACGTATACGGTGACTCAGCGCTTGTGATCAACCAGATTAAAGGGGGAGTGGGAGACTCGCCAATCGAATTTGGTGTCGTACATGAATTATGCCAGAAGGCTGCTTCCGTTCTTTGATCGAGTGGAACTCCATCATGTGCCCAGAGCAAAAAACTAGATGGCTGATGCCTTAGCCACGTTGGCTTCGATGTACAAAGTCAATTTTTGGAATGAAGCTCCAAGAATTGTCCTTTCTCATCTTGATAGACCTGCATTCATCTTTGCGATCGAGGAAGCCGCCGACGGCAAGCCATGGTTCCATGACATCCAGACTTTCCTTACGACTAAGGAGTATCCTGCGGGTGCGTCAACCCAGGATAAGAAGACTCTGAGGAGGCTGTCTGGAAATTTCTATCTCAATCCTGATGGAGTTTTGTATAAAAGAAACCACGATCTCGTGCTACTCAGATGTGTAGATGAGAAAGAGGCGAGTATGCTCATGGAAGAGGTCCATGAAGGCACATTTGGTACACACGCCGGCGGGCATGCTATGACGAGAAAGATCCTGAGAGCAGGATATTACTGGCTGACGATGGAATCGGATTGCTTTAAATTCGCGAAGAGATGTTATAAATGCCAGATTTATGCTGATAAAGTTCATGTGCCGCCGTGCCCGTTAAATGTCATGTCCTCCCCGTAGCCGTTCTCCATGTGGGGCATCGACATGATAGGCAAGATCGAGCCCACTGTATCTAACGGTCATCGCTTCATTCTAGTAGCTATCGACTACTTCACCAAGTGGGTGGAGGCAGCCTCATATGCTAATGTGACCAAGCAGGTGGTGGCTAAATTCATAAAGAGGGATATTATCTGTCGTTACGGAATTCCCGAGCGGATCATTACCGATAATGGTTCGAATCTGAATAACAAGATGATGGAGGAGCTGTGCCAGAGTTTCAAGATTGAACACCACAACTCATCTCCTTACCGGCCGAAGATGAATGGCGTCGTTGAAGCGGCCAATAAGAACATAAAGAAGATTGTTCAGAAGATGGTTGTGACCTACAAAGATTGGCACGAGATGCTGCCATTTGCACTGCACGGTTATCGTACAACGGTACGTACGTCAACCGGGGCAACTCCTTTCTCCTTAGTGTACGGTATGGAAGTTGTCCTACCGTTAGAAGTGGAGATCCCTTCTTTGCGAGTTTTGGTTGACGTGAAACTCGACGAGGCAAAATAGATTAAGAACCGACTGAACCAACTCATCCTGATGGACGAGAAGAGGTTAGCATCGATTGCATATGGTCGTCTGTACCAGAGCCGAATGAAGAAAGCTTATGATAAGAAGGTACGTCCTAGAAGCTTTCAGACGGGTGATCTCGTCCTGAAGAAGATTCTTCCTCCACACTCCGATCACTGGGGCAAGTGGACTCCCAATTACGAAGGTCCGTATGTTGTCAGCAAGGTCTTCTCGGGAGGAGCTTTGTTGTTATCCACGATGGATGGTGAAGATTTTGCATCCCCGGTGAACGCGGACGCAGTTAAAAAATACTTTGCTTAAAAATGACCCGCTGGAAAGAAAGAGAATAGCCAGGCAAAAAAGGGGCATCCCGGCGAACCATAAAAAAGAAAAAGGTTCGGGCAAAAATTAGGGATATAAATTGAAAAGAATGTACACCCGCAAAGTCGAAAACCCAGATGGGCGACTTTGGCAAAAAAGGGTATCCCGGTGAACTGAAAACCCGCAAAGGGCGGTTCACGCAAAAGTTAGGGATTTGAAAAAGCAAATGACTGCGTTCCGCGTGTGGACTTTCATTGTTTAGTGGTTTGGAGGACCTGAGGGCCGTTTATCTGAATCAATCTCTTCTGAAGCTGAAGCGTCGGAGAAGTATCAAAGTCGAGTGGGTCATAGAGGGATCAACTCATGGTGCTCGTCTACGCCTCGTTGCCGACATTTGTATATACTGATGTATATTTATGTTTTATTTTTGCGCAGCTTCCTCATTTCAGGAGCTTGCATCTGTTGTAAAACATTTTTACCCATTCAGGGGTTCGTTATCAATAAAATGTATACTATTCAACAATTCTGTTTGTCTGTTTAGCATTTATCTGTTTTGTTTGCGAAAAAGAACGCCGATGTTTTTGACAAAATGCGCATACATAAACTTACTAGCCTAGGCCACTGATTGTTGAAACAATGAATTACTTGAACATTGTCACAAGATGATAACCCTGATAGGTCCCTTTGAGAAGGGTGTCTTGTCTGTTTGTTTGTGTTGTTACAGGTGTAGCATGTACCAGACAGTACGCCGTACGCGTCCCTAAGCAGGATGATTCCTCCTTCTCCAGCAAAGTTCAGCAACCTCTCCCCGCAGAGTCTGAATATGAGATCGTGAGCATTGATATGTCTCCCCAGGCAGAGAGGATTCTCTCCCCAATCAGACGCATCCTGAAGGAACGACATCTCCCAGCTGAGTCATACGCTAAAGTATGCAGCAATTGATAGTTCCAAACTGAAGTCCCCAGCGGAATTGAGATTCCCCACAGAGTCGTACTCTCCCCTGTAAGCAGGATGATTCCTTCTTCCCCAGCCGAGTTTGCAGATCCCCAAGAGAGTCGAGTCCTTGGAAGCAGTTGGGACCATGATTGGTTTTCCCCCAGTAGAGTGTTGAATATGCTGATGCCGTATTTCCCCACCAGAGTCGTTATCTCCAGGAAGGTTAGCCGTGAAGGCCGTGCAGTTTATTTCCGCGATTGACATCGCTTTCCTCAGCAGGTCTGGGTTCTCGTAGAGCTTCGTTCCCCTGCAGCAGTCGACCGAAGTTTGCTTCCCCATGCGGAGTCCGATTGAGATTGGCGTGACTTCTTCTCCTTGGCAGGATGAGTCCTTCCTCCACCAGAGGGGTTCTTTCTCCTTGACAGGAGGATTCTCCCTTCAGCATTTATTTTGCTAACAGGGTCACAGCATTTTGCATGATTGCATAGCATCTATCATAAACGCGTAGCATTTCCACCGTGTGGAGCATTGCGCCATTGTCAAAGCATATGCATATGAAACATGAGCTAGGTCGTTACTGTTCTTGTTTTGCAGGTGTTCCTCCGCAGAGTTGGTTGCCCAAGATGATTCTTGAATTCTCCCCAACAAAGTCGCTTGCTTAAGATGATTCTTAAAATCCCCAGTGCAGTCGCCAGAGTTGGTTGCTCAATTTGATGCTTAGAGTTCCCGGCAGAGTGTGTGCTCAGGATGATTCCTGAAATATCCGGCAGAGTTATTGGTTCAGGATGATTCTTGAAGTCCCCGGCAGAGTTAGTTGTCCAAGATGATTCTTGATTTCCTCAGCAGAGATGATTCACCCAAAATGATTTCTGGATCCCCGAAACAGAGTTACTTGATAGTTCTCCAGAATTCCCAGCGGAGATGCGTCATCCCCAGCAGGTTTCTGAACAACAAAGTTGAAACTTCCCCCGAAGACTTGATGATCGGAGTCCAACCGTAGTGACGAAGCAGTTCTCTCAGCCGAAGCAGAGTGCCTGATGGTAGAAGTGGATATCCCCGAGCGGTTCATGATTGACCGAGAATTCTATTCCCGACTTACTGATGAAGTCCGGCTGACGCCCAAAGATTTCTTTGAATGCCTGATGGCATGATTGACTTGACTGGCGACCTGATGAGTCCCGAGGAATCTTGATGCCTGATGGCATGATCGACCATGTATTACCGGTTACCGTGTGACCAATTCTCCAGCTAGTTGCCGTGCAGCTAGTATTTCAGTTTTCGAAGATTCGTTCCCATCAGAGTACTGTGTACTTGTGCAGTTGGCAAATTTCCGGGTTTGTCGGTATTCAACTGTCTCACACCTTGATTGGTTGATAGCCGTTCGCTTCTCACCCAGTCAGGTCCAAGCCGTTTGAATAGGGGCAGCTGTTGCACCCCAAAATTTGACCAACTCTTCTTTACCTAGCTTATGTTTCATTTCATTCACATTAGCATTATCATTTGCATTTCATTGACATGTATGCAGGAGATCAAGAGGTATGAGTACCAAGAAAGAGCTATACAATACTATGAAGCTAGAAAAGAAGGTGATTCAAGTGTTCAAGGGTGGATATCCTTATCATAGAAGTTAGAAGATCCTCAGAGTGAGTGGTTGAAACCAAGTGTGTATGCCTCCTAACTTGAGAGTTGTGGGAGCTCCTCAGATGATTCTGAAGCCATGAATGGACTTGAAGCCTTGAGAGAGCTTATGATATGTCTTGAAAGCCATCATGAAGCCTAGCCAGGTCATGGTACAAGATTAAAGAGACCTAGCCATGAGTGGTGTAATTAGGGTTTGACTGGGTCAACCCTAGGTCAACTGATGATTTGCAGAGGGTTGAGACCTAAACCAAGAGCCATGTGATCATGGATTGATGCATTGAGATGCTATAAGGATGATTCCAAGGTTAACTCATCATGATTGAAGAGTTTGAGAAGTTTCAAGCTAGGGTTTCTAAGGGTTGACAGTGTAAAATCCCCTAGTTTGACCCATATCTTCAAGGCAGTTTAGCTCAAGATGTGATGGTCATCTCATCTTGCCCCCAACATGAATGTTGTAGAGCTTATTCTTAGCTTTAATTTGAGTACTATAAGTCCTTGATAGGATTTGTAGAACTCAAGTTATGACTTTGACAAGTTACAGGTCATCTGAGGTATGTGAATCTGGGGCCTTGAAAGTCACCCAACTTGCATCAAACATTTGCCCAAGAAGGATGATTCCTATGAACTTTTGGTCAACATGAATGTTGTTTCTTATCTTCTTAGCTTTCTAGAGAGTACTAGAAGTACTTGATAGGATTTGTAGAACTCAAGTTATGGCTTTGACAAGTCAAGGGCATTTTGGTCATTTGGAGATTACAGGTCATTTCAAGCATAAGGCCATAACTCCTATTTCCAAGCTTCAAATGGAAAAATCTTCAACATAAAACTTGCTTAAAATGATGTTTTAAGGCTAGTAAGGAGGTCATGAGATGTTGGAAATGCTTGTAGCTCAAAGTTGTAAAAATGACCTAAAAATAAAGGCATAAGTTAAATAAACCAAAGTTGGAAATTGATATTTTCAACCTACACATCCAAACCATGGCATGTAATATATCATTTTGACTCTAGAAAACATTTTAAAAACATTGGTTTAGCCACATTTTTTATTTGAGGTATAAATTGTGGACTTGCTTTGAAAAGCACTTACTTGCATATTAGGCAACATTTTCAAAACTCAAAATCAAGGCATGGGCAAGGGTTTTTGCAAGCTAAACACCTCTAATATCTCACTAGGGGAGAAATTAAGAGTGAATGGGATGAATTCCAAGTTGTTTGCAAGGGTTGTACATGTCATGATAAGTGATTCAAAATCTCATGACATGAGATGTGGAAAATCTCATTGGAAGGATCTAGAGGGTTCTAGATCATCCAAACTTCATCTATATATTGAGTAGAATGGATCCATGGCAGAGGTTGGTGATCATTGAAGGATTGAGCATAGTTTGAGATTGAGTTTTCATAGCTTGCAATTGAAATCGATTTCATCAAATTCCTCAATTTCCATTCATTTTCTTGATTGATACTCCTTCCATGAGTGTCAAGGAGTGATTTCAGATCATTTTCAAGAAGAATTGGTGGCTAGATCGTGTGGGAGCAAGTGGTTTTCAGCACCTGCAACTCATCATCGTGTTTCAAGATTGAAGCACTTTCCATTGATTCTTTTGCATACAGAAGCAAGGAGGAGGTTCAGTGATCGTGTCCAGAAGATTTGAGAGCTTGAAGTGAAGATTTGGTGCATCTGTTATTCAAGAATTTTCAGGTTGGTAACCTTCTTCCTATAGCATGATTTAGGTAGAATTAGATTGAATTAAGGTGCTAGATTAGTTGTAGAATGGCATAGGATGGATTTCAGATGGTTAATTGATGAATTAGAGACAAAATAGGAAGATCACCATTTTCGGTTGAGATTGGGAGATGATGATTCTTGAGGTTTCAGAGGAAACTATGGGTATGGTTGAATTCGTGGCAAGATTTGGGATAAGATTCATGTTTTGACCTCTTGGATTGGAGGCCTCTAGGGAGAACTAGGGTTAAAGGGGATGGCCGGAGTTCCACCGGTGGTGGCCGGAGCTGGGCGCGAAGCTCAGAGGTTTGAAAGGTAGGAGATGAAGTTTTCACCATTGGATGAGAGCTTGACCTTTGACTGGGAGAGGATCCAACGGCTGTGTTTTAAAACTGAGTTGTGAAGGATTTCTGAAGGAAACGCTGCGTTTCATTTATTTGATGTTTTGGGCTTAGTGATCTGAGTGTTATCCACACACCCCAGCGAGCCCAACCCATGATTTTAACTGAAAATGATTTCTATCCACACCGCGCACTTATTCATTTTTTATTTGATTTTCATTTAATTTCCATTTAATTCATGATGCTTGGAAAATTCATAATTAATTGAATATTAATCCAATTAAACCCATTCTTTTTGCATATTACTCATGATTGAGTCTATTATTTTTTAGAGAAAAAATATTTTCATTTCATGTATTTTCTGATTTAATTGGAATTTTGCATTTTAATTGATATTAAAATGATTATGTTTGATGCATATTTTTGTGAAATTTAGTGTGATCACTTGGTGATGATTTTGAGCCTAATTTTTTGTGTGTGATTAGGTTAGACATGTATGATCCCATAGAATTTTTCTCACATTTTTGTGATGAAAATAGGTGTGCTTTCTAGATTCATGTTTAGATGCTTCCTTTTAGGGTTTTAGGTTTGATACCTTGTAATGTAGGATTTAGTTCTAGGTCTAACTTGATGGTTTGATCTTTGAAACTAATGTGGTAGAGTCATGATTAACCTAGGTTCCCATAGTAATTTTTGTAGGATTTTACAATTGATTCTAGTATTTTAGTTAGGACTAACTTTAGTGCTAGGTTTTAGGTGACCCTAACTTACTAATTCAACTAGTTTAATTTCTTTAGTTCCCTTAGATTAGGGTTTGTGCTTGGTTTGCCTTTGGTTGAGATTGAAGACAAGTTGAAGACAAGAGGAGGATGCTTGAAGTTGCTTGAAGGTGCTTGGAGCTTTGGATTTGTTTGAGCCCGAGGGTGTCTGATGAAGATTAGGAGATAGGACATATGGAGAGCCTTATAGTTAGAATGATTTCTTTCACAAACATGAAAGGCATCTTGTGCTTACATTCCTCCCAATGACTAAAATTCCTTCTCAGATATTCACACCCCTCATTTGCAAGGATGAGTGGCTTTATCTGGGAAGTAGAACTTTGAGGGAACCAGTCTCTCATAATGACGAACCCTTACAGGCTTCCTTTGGTTGTCAGTAAGCTGTTTATCATTTCCTTTCACTCTGTTAAATCAATTATCTTCTGGTTTGAGTATCTTGAGAGATGTTGGGCTTGAGTTTGAAGATTAGGACTTCACTGAAGAGTATGGAAGAAGATGATTCCTTGAGCATTTCCATTGCAGCTGAAACTTGAAAGGCAAGAAGAACAAGTTGATACTTGAAGATCCAAGGGAGATTGAATGAGGAGTGAAGATTACTCTGAAGAGCTGAAGCTTGAAGAAGAAGATTGAGTTGAAACTTATGTTGAAGGGTTGAGACCTGGAGAAGCAAAGTGATATTTGTCATGAGAGAGGATAGCCTTGAAGGGTGGTTGAAGTCTGAAGACTGAGTTGCTGTTAAAGGAGCTGAAGCTTGGAATTGGGAGAGAGTTGTTGATCTGCTTTCTTGTCTGTTTTCTTTTCTGTATTGCTGATGTGCCTTGTTTGACTTGCTTGATGCATTAGAATAAGTTCATGATTAGACTGACTTTAATCTAGGAGCATGATTGCACTAGGGGTTGAGTTGCTCCCTTTGCTTGTATTGTTACTGTATGGCTTTGCTTGCGGGTATTCGGTAGAGCCCAGCTCCCTTGCCCATGTGTTTAGTTTGCTTGATAGCATGTTATTTTTACTGTATGATTGCAGTTCACTGTATTTTGCTTGATAGCATGTTGTTATTTCCTCAGTATGATTATTGCTATTCATGTCTGGCTTGAGGTTGAGATGAGCTTGTGGAGGCTGATACCCCACACACATTTCCTCCCTCACTTGCATTGCATGCATTTTACCATATTTACTGTTTTCTGTTTAAGTTGATGCTTTATCTGTTTCTGTTTAACATTGATATGATCCCTTAGGACTCTCATTTCCTTTGATAAGGAAGTGATGATAGAACTTTAGGTTGAAACCTATGCATCATAACTTCTAGGAGTTCCCTGTTTCAAACTTCAATTATAGGATGAATCCTTGGCATGACAATAGTAGGACTTGATAGTCTCCCTTAGTTGAGCATGTTCTCTTCTCATCTCAAAACATCTTAAGATACAGTAATCATGAATGATTTCTTTCGTACGTTACGATCCTTAAGCTATCTGAGAAAGGATTTTTTGAGAGCTTCTTTTCAACAGTCTGGATATTTAGTATGGCACCCTTTGGGTGACATGCGACGCATTCACTCTCAGGTCATAGTCTTTAGTGCGATTGAAATTGCAAACACAATAAAAAACAGTTCTTTCGTAAAAGACAGAAAACAAACTTCAAACCTTTTTGCCCCGTGGGCCCGTAATTCAAAGGAAAGCTTTTCTGAAGAAAAGAGTGTCGTTAAACTTCAGCGCCAACGCAAACAGGCATTGTCCCTAACTGCTGGAACTGCTGTTTAACCCTACTCGATAAAACAGATGAATCTGAATCCCCGTAATCCGTAGTATCCCGAACTACGTAAGCTCTGATCTCTCAAGCCTGTTGAGAGTACGTAGGCACAATACTGATGTATTGGCGAGTGCAAATGATCTATAATTTTAGTGCAAATCTTCGATGGAGTTTAGTGCAAATGATCTATAATTTTATAATCGCTTTTACGGATAAGCCTCATAAACTCTTCAGTATCCCTGGAAAAAGCATCTTTATCAACTTGTTGCTGAACAACTTCCTCTGCCACGGCCTTTCCTTTCCCCTTATCACTTTTACTAATACTGGGTTCAGGTGGAAAGAATATCCTTCTACTCCTAGTAATTCCTCCTGCTCCAACTATATTTCCAACCGAAGAACCTCCATATGATGACCCTGTCAATTCCTGTTTTTGTCCATTGTAAAACACCTCTGCCCCATAATTCCAAGGAATGCCTTGGTACTCTCATATGGTACAGGTTCAGGAGTGACAATGATGACCGAAGCTGGCCTTGCAGGCGCTGAAATGTTAATTATCCGGTAGGGAATTGAAATCGTGGCGACTTCACCCCCCATTATTATTGAATTTATCATTTACTTGCTCTTCTATAACCCTGTCAAATTGTAGACTACCTTTATTAATCAAACTCTGAATACCACTTTTCAAAGAACTGCAACCCTCTAGCTGCATAGCATATTCTGAACATTCTTCTGAACAACCTAGAAACACACCTCCATTTAGAAACTTATCTTTCAAAAAGCTCAAAAGGGTCTTCAGCTCCTCAACATCCATAATAAAATTCAACCTCTCCCCTTCTATCACAACATTAGTCCTGACAACACCATGACTCGGCATTGAGTTTTGATTTACATTTGGGCCTTCATTACTAAAATTGACTGCCTTCTAATTAAGCAAATCCTGAACTTTATGCTTAAATGCTTTACAATTGTCAATATAGTGGCTGGGAGCTCTTGAGTGGAACTCACACCTAGCATTTACATCGTAACCCGGAGGAGGTGCACCGGTGATAAGTGCCAAGGTTATTTTCTAAATAAGTTGTAATTGCAACAGATGTTGCAACAGCTGAGAATAAGGCATTGGTGGTGTCTCAAACTTCCTATTAGCCATTCTTCCTCTGTCCAGGTAATGGTGAGGCGCATTAACTTGTTGCTGAGGTGCAGTCGGGATGGCTACACTGGCAACTTGTTGGTGATAATGAGGTTGCGCCCGACCTTTACCTCTATAATACGATATTGAATTGACATCTCCTTCTCTCTTCTTTGGATTTCCATTGTACGGATTTTTCATCCCTCCCGATGAGGATCCTGCTTCACTCTGTATATTCCCTATCTTGATACCATTTTCTACTCTCTCCCCTGCCATAACCAGATCTGAGAAACTTCCATACATACATCCAACTAATTTTTCATAGTATGTTCTTGGCAATGTTATCCATGAGCATATCAACCAACTCCTGCTCCATCATCAGAGACTACACTAAAGCTGTTAATTCTCGCCACCTCTTGGCGTACTTCTAGAACCCTTCATTGTTTCTTTGCGACAAGTTTTGCAGTTGCACCCTGTTCGGCGCCAAGTCACTGTTATATTGGTAGTGATGAACAAAAGCTTCCCCCAACTCCCTCCAACTCCTAACAAAGTGTCTTGAAAAAAGTGCATTAACAACTTTTCATCGTCTAAATAGGAAGACATTTTTCTGAAATAAGCCTGGCGGTGTACTCTAGGACAAGTTGTCCCTTTGTACTTGTCGAAGTCTGGTACCTTGAGCTTCGGTGGAATTCTGACCCCTGGTACAAGTCCTAAATCTGACATGTCGAGTCCCAAAGAGTTTTGGTTCTCGTAGGCTCTCATTTGCTCTTCAATCAATTTGAATCTCTTATCAACTTCTGAAGGGAGACCCATATCCATATCCCTCATCGTCATATTGATTATCTTATTCCCATTGGGGACCAGCAGTTCCTTATACAACACCCACACTAGCTCCAACACCTCCTATATGAACTCCACCCTGATGACCTCCGCCAGGAGGGTTAACAACTGTCGGAATATCATTGCCATGTGGAATGCTACCATCAATAGGAGGAGGAATAGTAGCAGTTCCTCCATGTAGAACACCGTTACCACCAACCCGTGCTATTAACGTCTAAACCAAGGTTCTCAACTATTCCTGCCCGTTGGCTACGCTCTGTATCATTTCCATGAACTACGTCATACGGTCTCTGACCTCTTGGAGCTCGTTCTGAACTTGATCCATAACTCTTTGTTGATTCCCCTACGTAGAATATCTGTGGAAACTTGAATCTGCAATCCCGTCAACTGATACAGAAAATCAAGCAGAGATAAGGATGAAGTCCCCGAGAACACCTGCTATGCAAATGAAAATGATAATGCAAAATGCAAACATGTATATGTGTTTCAGGGAGATCTCCCCCTTGATTCTAGTTCCACAAATAATAACAGAACAATAAAGATAAATGGAAGAATCAAGAGCCCCTCTCATAAATAAAATAAGAACAAAAAGTCAATGTATAAAAATCACCAACAAGAAATACAACTAAATACAAGCCTACGACCCCATCCAACAGATTTGGTGATGGTAAAAAATACAAGACAAGAAAAGAGAAAAAAAACTACTGAGATACAATATCAAACAACTTTCTTCAACCATTGTAGCCCTTGTACCAAGTCTGAGCTTCTTCTAGCAACTCCTTTGTGTTTGGATGTTCAAGCCTCACAATCAGTTCCTAGATGAGGAGGTCTCTTCTGCAGATGACATTCTTCAACCCCTAAGAATAATCCTCCCAAGCATCCTTTCTAAAGGCATCCTTAAGTTTTGGTTTCTTTAATTCTGCCCTCACCTTGAGTTCCTCAAATGCTGACAAAGTTTCTTATAGCTTTTGTTCATTTGCATATCTACAGGATGATTCTGCTAAAACTCCTTTCCCTTTGACTTTGAGCTACATCTTTAAATTGTCAATCTGCTTGTGAAGCTCATCCTCTCTTCCTTTGTTGGCGTTCACTGTAGCGTTCCAATGATCATTGAACTTATATATCTCTACATAAGCTCTATCTAGTTCTTTCTTTTTATGCTTGAGGATACTATCAGTACTCTTTAGGTCTTGACCAACTCGTTCTCGTACCCGGATCTCTTCAGCCAATTCCTTCTCCATCTTAGCCAGGCTTCTACCTTTACTTTAGCTAAGTAGAAAGCTTCATTCTTGTCATGTTTCAATTGACTAATTTCCTTCTTTAGTTCTTCACCTTCTTTACGCAGCTCTTCCTTCTCTGCCTAAAGCTTGTTGTATCTCTTAATGTCAAATGGTGTAGGCTCTTTAATTATCAGGGGATACAAGGGTTCTTCAACAGGAAATGACAACAATACCTTTTCAACTCTCTTCTGAATCTATTCCAAATAAGGGTCATAAGCTCTGGAATCACCTTTGCCCAAATAGAGTTTTCCATTTTATAAACTCTTCCCCATGCTTCCTCTATTCTAGCCAAAATATCATAATCAGCTACACCTGTGAAGTACAGAGATTTCTGCACTTCCTCATCCTTTGGGGGTCCTCTCAAAGCATACCCAAATTTCCCTAACAGCAAGAGAAAGGTTGTAATTAATTCCTCCTTTTCTTCCTATCGAGGGTACATTGGGAAAGCTTCCACAACTAAAGATGATTTCCATGCCAAGTCGATCTCGATTAAACCAAATGATATCTTTAGCTGTTAAACCCATAAGCCTCTTCGACCATTGAGACATAAACCTTGTATCAACAAAAGCTCCAACACGAGGAAAGTAATCTATAAACCACTTGTGGAAAAGCGGTGTACAACAAGAAACAATCTTCCCTCTCCTCTTTTCGTTCTTATAGTGTACTGAGTGGTACAAGTCTCGTAGGAGAGTGGGTACTAGATTTTTGGAAACGAAGATGCGGAAAGCGTCCATATCAATAAAATCTGGTATGTTGGGAAACAAAATAATTCCATATATGCATAGAGCCAGAACAACGCTGAAAACCACCCAACAACCTTCTTTGGCATATTTCTAGGCTTTACCCACCAAGAAAGATAAGGTAAAGCCAGAAGCTCCATTTTTTGGACCACGTCATCCACCAAGTCAGACTTGCTCAAATAAAGAGCATTGGAAAACTTCTCAAGGTCAGATTCTTCCTCTGAATGGCTGCATGGTACTTCATCTAAGAATGGAACTCCCAAAATGAAAGAGAACTCTTCCAAGGTAGGAACCAGAACATAATCTGGAAAGGTGAAGCAGCATAGTAGAGGGTCATAGAACTATAGAAAAGCATGGTTAGTCCCTTGCTCATAGTTTGTAACTTTGCGGATAAGACTTAGAATCCTCCTATAATCCTTTCTGAAATCTTCAAGAACGCCAGGATCAGCCATAGAAATCAGACCAATAAAAAGGTCCTAACTCCGACGATGAAAATTTGTATATGATGGTCTTCTTCAACTCATCCTCCATCTTGATAGCAGATCAGATTACTAGAATCAAAGGAAAGACGAGAACCTGAGGACACACATACATGCAAATGTTAATATGCAAGATGATTATGCAAATGCAGACAGGGATCAAGGTATCAAAAGCTGCTGTGTTACTAGCTGAATTAGACTAGAGTTTTGCTCCAATGTCAAAGGTCCACTCTAACAAGAAAACCAGAAAACCGGGTTGGTTGGAGGTCAAAGTTTCCTTCTACAAAACCTATCCCTCTCACAGGTAGGTTCTAGTCTCTAAAGGTACGACATCATATGCAGGTCGTCAGTATCACAGAATCTCATGTCGAGAAACGATGATACATTCACTATTTTTGGTATGGAATCATGGTCAATCAAGGAGGGCTTATCTCTCATGGAACAAACCACCCAATAACACAACAATATAATATGATAACAATGATAAAGTGCAGAAAATAAAATGCAAATGCAATTATATACAACAGTAAACATACAAATACAATATACACACACCCAAATATAAACACCCAGAGACATAAAGCAGACAAGTGCTAGGATTAACTCGCATAGGGAACCAAAGTCCCCAGCTATCGCAACTGCCAAAAAGGGCCGGCGGAAACAAACAGAAGTGTCGCCACCGAACGTTATTTATCCTAAAGAGAGGGAAAGGAAACGATTGAAGAAAACCTAAAGGAAAGGAAAAGACAAGGTCATCGAAACCAAATCTTAGGTTTGGGAGCCGGTTACACAAGGGGAAGGTATGAGCACCCCTTACGTCCATTATATTCAACGGGATCCACGCTTGTTGTCTAATCAAAGGGTGTGTTATCTAAAAGATATTGCTAAATGGGATAGAGAAAATAAAAAGAAGACTCAATAGGATATCGCCGCCCTATGCGTACGTATTCCCTCGTGTAATGGGAAAGTCAGAGTCAACATAGTTTGGAAAAATACGGGTGATGGGGGAAGGTTGCTCGTCAAGACATCACTGTCTTGTGCCTATGTATCCTCATATGGTATGAGAGATCAGATGAAACATAATTCGGGTAAACTAGACCTCTGGTTGGATAAATGTTTTTTATGAGTGACGCTATGTTCCCATTCCAACAGTTAGGGTCGATGTCTGTTTGCGGTAGAATGGAAAAGTAACGTACTCTTTTCTGGAAATGATTTTGAGGAACAATTCCGAAGGATAAAAAAGTTTGAATTTTGTTTAAGAGTTCTTAGAGAAATGAATTAAATTTGTTTGAGAATCATGTCGCACTAAAGACTATGACATAGGAGCGAATGCGGCGCATATCGCCCAAAGGGCATACGCTAAACACTCTAGACAAGGGACGATTGTTAGCTCTCATTTTTTACGCCAGCAGAGTCAAGAGTCATCTCAAATCAAAACAAGCGTGTTCAAACATAAGAAGGCTTCGACCCAGTATTTGGTAAAGCCTGAGTCGAAGAGAGGTTGTGGAAAAACTTCTGAAAATTTGCCAAGTGTTGGAAAGTCCTTCGACCGTGAGAATGTTGAAAGAAGCGCGCTGTAGTTACCACTAACGCTGGAGGGAAATTCCTAATATTTGAATTTCAAAAGAGCAGTTGGCGAACGTGGGAACAGTGGAAGTCAAGAAAAAGCGCCAAAAGACACGTTTTGAAGCAACAACCGTCACTTAGTAATTATTTTCTAGCATTATAAATAGGGGTTATTTCCATAGAATAAAGGGTGTTCATTTGATCTTGTACAAGTTACTCCGAATCACTCCAAGTACCTGCGTGTAGAGAAACGAGTCAGAGAGAATGTACATGATGCAACACCATTTATTTTCATCAATGCAATTTGTGTACTTTTGTCATTTTATCTTGTATGTTCTCCTTTAACCTTTACCTTTCACGTTTTTGCTTGAAACTTCATTTTTCATTTATACTTCATACTATTTAACTTTCTGCACTTTATATTTAACCTCATGCGCTTTCCCTTAAACTTGTTATTTTCAAAGCCTTTTTAATTGTTTTCGACTGCTTCTTTTCTGCCCTTTTACATTATTGCTTTTACCTTTGATGTCTTACATGCTTACTTTTTTGCCTTTATGTTCAAATTCTTTTAACATTCTCGCCTTTATTTTCGAAGTCTTTTACCTCTTTCCTTTTACTTTCGACGCTTTAAGAACCACATTCTTTATTTCACAGCCTTGCTAATTTCCAAGTTGTTTTACAAAGTTTTACAGTCGAACGTGGAGTTCAATTTAGATTTTTCTTTTAAACTTAGCACATGTCCTAGGATTTGTATGGTCGATCCTACAAGTTACTCAGTTTTACCCAAAATTGATAGACCAGAGGTTGTTTACCAAATTTCACAGTAAACAAATTGACACACCTGGTGCTAAAAATTCCAAATTTTAATTAATCATATCCATCTTCTTGAGAAACACTTCGTTGTATGTTATTGAGAAGTGGGAAGTTAGCTACAGCAAACGAAGGTATACCAAAGGGAATATATACTAAGAGAATGGCAACCAATGCTAGTCAGCATGTTGATCCCCAAGGAAGTATTTCAAACACTCAGGCAAGCAGCATGGGGTCGCAAAGTGTACTGTCTCCAGTGTCTTCGACGGGAGGACAGACGTCACCGCCAACAGTTGCATCTGAACCTATGTCGTTTATGGCAAGCCCAGGGTCAACGTGTGTAAGAACATACACTCAACCAGTGTTGGAATATATAGGACCACAAATTCCTAACTCACCAACACCCCTAGGAGGAGGTTCACTGCATAGGCATTTTCCTCCTCCAGGTTTCTCACAGCCATTGCCAAGGAATTTACCCTATGGTATGCCTACGTCAATGATGCAAAATCTGTAGAGCGCTCCACCTATATTTTCAGAAAATATAGTGTCTTCGCCAGTACAAGGATCTGGATCAGGTGGTCGAAACAACCCAAGCATAGGTGTCGATTACTCTGTCCAAGCACTCAGTCTTACAAATACCTCCATAAACTGTTTGAGACAAAAAATGGATGAAAGTAATATGCAAATGGTACATACATTGTCTCAAACAATGGGGGGAGTTTTTCAACCGTCGATTCATAATACTACTCAAACTAACCAACAATTGGCGACACAATTAGCACATATGGCTGATTTTATGGGAGTGCCAGCACCGAATCAAAGAGCAACCATTGGCGAAAATATTCCATGATGTCAGCCATGAAATGTACCAGAAGTAAACTGGGAGGATCAAGAGACGGGCGAACCCTTCATAGTTGAACCACAAAGGAACCAGGTGCCAATCCATAGGGAGGAGGAACCTGGAGTAGTCATGGTGAATAGGAACCAAAATGCTGATCAATTCCTCAGACAGGTTCGACACCAAAATGCAGCAGAAGAAAATAATCTTGCAGCCATGGTCGAAAGAATAATGACTAGAAATGGTGTAAACTTTGGCTTCACAAGGCCAAACTATACTTCGCCCATAGTGTTGCACCCTAAAATTTGACCAACATTCATTTACCCATCAAGTGTTTGAAGGTTGATATCTTCACCAGAAAGCTTAAGAGATCTTCAGAGGAATTGGTTGAAACCAAGGTTGTGTGCTTCATAACTGGAGAGTTGTGGGTGCTTCTCAGATGATTCTGAGACTATGAGAATAGACTTGAAGCTTTGAGAAAGCTTGTGATATGTCTTGAAAGCCATCATGAAGGCTAGAGAGGTCATTGTACAAGAATTCAGAAGATTCAACCATGAGTGGTAGAATTAGGGTTTGACTGGGTCAACCCTAGGTCAACTGATGATTTGGAGAGGGTTGAGACCTAATCCAAGGGCCATGTGATCATGGAATGATGTATTGAGATACTATAAGGATGATTCCTAGACCAACTCATCATGATTGAAGAGTTTGAGAAGTTTTAAGCTAGGGTTTATAAGGATTGACAGTGTAAAATCCTCTAGTTTGATCCCTATCTTCCAGGAAGTTTAGCTCAAGATGTGATGGTCATCTAATCTTCCCCACAACATGAATGTTGTAGATCTTGTTCTTAGCTTTAATTTGAGTGGTAGAAGTCATTGATAGGATTTGCAGAGCTCAAGTTATGGTTTTGACAAATTACAGGTCATCTGAGGTATGTGAATCTGGGTCCTTGAAAGTCACCCAACTTGCAGACAACTTTTGCTCTAGTAGGATGATTCCTATGGACTCTTGGTCAACATGAATGTTGAATAGCATCTTCTTAGCTTTCTATAGAGTACTAGAAGTCCTTGATAGGATTTGTAGAACTCAACTTATGGCTTTGACAATCCAAGGGCATTTTGGTCATTTGGAAGTTATAGGTCATTTCAAGCATATGGCCATATCTCCTACTTCCAAGCTTCAAATGGAAAAATCTTCAACATAAAAGTTGCTTAGAATGATGTTTTAAGGCTATTAGGGTGGTCATGAGACGTTGAAAAGGCTCATATCAAAAGTGATAAAAATGGCCTAAAAATGAGGCATAAGTTAATTCAAGTGAAGTTGAAAATCATAAATCATAAGCTATAAGTCCAAACCATGTCATATGATAGGTCATTTTGACTCCAAATGAAATTCTAAGAACAATGGTTCAGCCACAATTTTGATTTGAGGCTTGCATCATAGGGTTGCTTTGTAATTGGATTGCTTGCATAATGGGGTACCATACCAAAACAAGGAAAAGCTTAATAAACAAGGAAGATATGCATTGTAACTAATCCAAAATATCATGTGCGGACAAATTCAAGTTGGTTACAAGGATCATAAGGCATTTGGCATGAGATATCATATAAGGAGAAATGAAAATGCAAATTACCATATCATGAAATCTTCAAGTTCTTACTAGATGATTCTAGGAGGTTCTAGACTTTTCTAAACCTCTCTATATATTGAATGCAACTTGCATTGGTGAAAGGTTGGTGTTAGTTGGTGTTAGTTGGTGTTATTTGGTGTAGAGAAGAGTGAGAGATATCAAAATTCCTCAATTGCAAATTACATTGAATCTCTTGATTCTTCTTCATTACCATTCCATTTTTCTTCACAAATCTTCTCCATAAGCATTTCTGAGTGTGTTCATGCTAGAGTGAAGCTCCATTGATGAAGGTTTGAAGGTATTCACATTGAATTTGCAAGAAGGCAAAATGCATTGGATCTTGAAGTACAAGTTCTCTACATCAAATCTTCTGCAAACAGAGGAAGATTCATCATCTAGGGAGCATTCTTGAAGAGTTTCAGGGCTTGAATCGAAGATTTTCACCTCCTACCATTTCAAGAAGCAAGGTATGCAAAATCATTCCTACACCCTATTCTAGGCATGGCTAGGGCTAATTGTTAGTGTAAATCTATTAGAGACAATTAGGTGGTCATTGTTGATGAGTTTGAGACCAATTGGAGAAGTTTCATTCATGGACACGAATTCTTGATGGAGTAAAAATGAGTGATATATTGAGTTTTGATGCAAGATTGATGGATGATTTTAATGAGTGTAACATGAGGATCATTTTTATGTAAAGATAGCTGAGTTTGGTTGAGGTCGAAAATGGATCACATTGTGAGTTCATGGAGTTTCCCCATTCGGTTTGGATAATAGAGGCCATGTTAATGGAAACCAACACCACAGTTGTATTCTGCGTGAAAAATAGGGCAAGTTTGGTTCTTATATCGTGTTAATTGGTGGAGGGATGAGGGAGAACGAGTGTTAGGAAGTTCTATGCATGGATGTGTTTTCATGGTGATTTTCTGCAAACCCTAGACGTGAGGAAGAAGATGAAATCATTGCCGTTGGATTTCACGCTGACCGCTTGACCGGGGACCCAATCCTACGCTCCAGATTCAATTGAAAATGAGAGGGAAAGCCAGCATGTTGAAACGCGGCGTTTCACTTAAAACGCCAAGTCTGGGCTTAGTAAATCTGCTTTCCACACCCCCCATGCAGGCCCATTCCAGATTTTAACTGCAATTTATTGCTTTATACACCGCGTTTTTAATATTTTTCTTTTCATTTTGTTTTTTTTTTCTGATATTAAAACTGGGCCCAGGCGCATTTCTAACGCCACCCCCCTATCTGAGCCCCAAACGAAATTTAAACTGAATATTATTGCTGTTTACACCCATGCCTCACATTTCCATTTTATTTTCACTCCAAATTTTATTTTACATTAAAAATGCATAATAAATAGAAAAAAGAATATTTTTTAATGGACATTTTTTCTCCACTTTCCATTTTTTGTCTAGAAAAATATAAAATCATAAAATTGCCATTTTATTTCATTTTTATATTTTTTTGCATATTTTCTTCTTTTATTGCTTTTTAATTCTTTTATGTTGATACATTAATTTGTAGATTTTAGTTTAGGTAGCTCCCTTAATATTTTTAGTTCAATCTTTTTAGGGTAGTTAGATGAATCTTTTAGGTTCCCCCTGGATTAATTCCATATTTTTGTGATGAATTTTAGGATAGTTTTGATTAGATGCTATTAGGTAGTGTAGAATTAGGTTAAAACTTCAACATAGGTCCATAATAACTTTAGATTTTGGGTTTTTAGGACAATTTAGACTATGGGGCATATATGGGTATTAAGGGTAGGTATGTAGGTTCCCTTAGAAATTATATTAGGATTTAATATAATATTATGCTATTTTTAGTTGATTTTTGTATTGGTTGATTGTTTGTGTTGCCTTTAGGGCATGTTTGTTTAGTTTGCTTTGCTTTGGAATTTTCCTTTGGTTTGAGGAGCTTGGTATCTCTTTGTGGAGCATTGTGGAGCATGGTAGAAGACATGAAGCTGCATTGAGGAGCTTGAAGAGCTTGTTCTTCTTTTCTTTTTGTTATTTTAGGGTTAGGATTAGGAAGAGCTTAGATGTAGATAATTTCTTTCTCAAACATGGATGGTATCATTCACCTCCATTCCTCCCTATGATTCAAAGTCCTTCCATGGTATTCACCTCTCTCCTTTGGAGGGATAAGTGATGTACCTAGGAGGTAGAACTTTTGAGGGAACCCTTCATTTGATGTTGAACCCTTATAGGTCACCTTTGGTGATCAAATAAGCAGTTCAACATCCCCCAGCTTATCCAGTAAGTGATTTTCTCTGGTTTTGATTATTCTTGAGAGATGTTGAGCTTGAAGAGCATGAAGATCAAGTTGATGCTTGAAGATCCCTGAAGATTAGGTGAAGCCTGAAGGTGGAGCTGATCAAGAAGCTGAAGCTTAAGGGAGAAGATGAGTTGAAACTCATGTTGTAGGGTTGAAACCTGGAAAAGCAAGTGATTGAAGTCTGAAGACTGAGTTGCTGCTGGAGGAGCTGAAGCTTTCTTTTGTTTTCTTTTCTGTATTGTGTGTTTTGTTTGATTTATCTGTTGCATTAGAATAAGTTCATCTAGAATAAGTAGAATCTAGGAGCATGATTGCACTAGAGGTTGAGTTGCTCCCTCTGCTTGTATTGTTACTGTGTGGCTTTGCTTGCGGGTATTCGGTAGAGCCCAGCTCCCTTGCCCATGTGTTTTGTTTGCCTTATGGCATTTCATTTCTTTTATCTGTATGATTGCAGTTTACTGTTTATTGCTTGATAGCATGTTGTTTATATTTCAGTATGATTACTGTTGTTTCATTCTGGCTTGAGGTCGAGACGAGCTTGTGAAGGCTGAAGCCCCACACACATTTCCTCCCTCACTTGCATTGCATGCATTTTACTGTTAAGCTGATGCTTTGTCTGTTTTGGTGTATCATTGACATGATCCCTTAGGACTCTCATTTCCTTTGATAAGGATTTGATGATAGAATTTTAGGTTGAAACCTATGCATGACAACTTCTAGGAGTTCCCTATTCAAACCTCAACCATAGGATGAATCCATGGCATGATAACAGTAGGACTTGATAGTCTCCCTCCTAGTTGGGCCTGTTCTCTTCTCATCTCAAAACAGTTTAAGATACAGTAATCATGAATGATTTCTTTCGTACGTTACGAGCCTTAAGCTATCTGAGAAAGGATTGTGGGAGAGTTTCTTTTCCACAGTCTGGATGTTTAGTATGGTACCCTTTGGGTGACATGCGACGCATTCACTCTCAGGTCATAGTCTCTAGTGCGGTTGAAATCGCAAACACAATAAAAAACACTTCTTTCGTAAAAGACAGGAAATAAACCGTAGTTTCCCGAACTACGTATGCTCTGATCTCTCATGCCTGTTGAGAGTACGTAGGCACAAGATGGCGATGTCTTGGCGAGCTACCTTCCCCCATAACCCTTCGTAGGCCGAACTACGTTGACTCTGATGTCTCATTCTCTGATGAGAATACGTAGGCATAAAGCGCGATGCTTTGCCGAGTCATTTTTCTTTTCTTTTTCAGCCAGCCTTGATAGGTAGATAGAATAAAACCAACCCGTCCAAGTAAACACAACAAGCGTGGATCCCGTCGAGTACGACGGACGTGAGGGGTGCTAATACCTTTCCCTTGCGTAACCGACTCCCGAACCCAGACAATGGTTGCGATGACCTTGTCTTACCCTTTTTCGTCAGGTTTTTCCGATCGTTTCCTTTCCCGCTCTGAGGGATAAATAACGAAAGGCGGCGACTCTTCTATTGTGCCGACACCTTATTTTCGCGCAAGCGACAGCTGGCGACTCTGCGGGGACTCCAACGGTTCCCTGCGAGTCAATCCTAACGCTTGTATGTTTACTTGTTGGGTTGCGTTTATTTATCGCATTTTACTTCTCGCACTTTATTTCCCGCATTTTATTTTCAGTATAATACGATTATTTGTGCTGTTGTGGGATGGGAGTTCTGATGAGTGAGAAGCCAGACCCAGGCTTGAGTGCACCATAGACTTAGAGTGGAAATTAGTGGGCGCATGCTTGCTTTGCAGGCACTAGTGTCTCATGAAATCCACGCTCAGACGAGGTTCATCCGGTTGGCTTCACTTTCAACCCTTTGGGTTGAGAAGGTTGCTGGTTTGGTGGATTGTCGACTCTGGGGACCGATCATTTGTGATTCAGCTAAGTGAGGCCGCTTCATGAGCTGGTGATGCCACACCTTATGGGTATCGTATCACCCCTCTTGAAAGTCTGTGACGCTGATGAACGCATAGGATGTCGTACCTTGAGTCAGTTTAGGTCCATACCTGTGAGTGGGATTGGGTTTATTGCAGGAAACTTTGACCTTCAGACTACCTGGTTTTCTCGACAGTGAATCAGTTTTGTTGGTATCAGGGTTTCTCAGTTGCAGCTTTGTCTGTTCTTGATAGAGCAGGTTTGATCGGAGGATCTTATCATCAGGTGTTTGTCTGTTCTTGATAGAGCAGGTTTTGATCAGAGGATCTTATCATCAGGTGTATGTTTGTTCTTGATAGAGCAGGTTTTGATCAGAGTATTGTCATCAGTTGTTTGTTCTTGATAGAGCAGATTTTTGGGGTCTGAAGGTCTCATCAGCAGATGTTGTTTGTTCTTAATAGAGCAGATTTTTGGGGTCTGAAGATCTCATCAGCAGATGTTGTTTGTTCTTGATAGGGCAGATTTTGAGTGGGGTCTGAAGATCTCATCAGCAGCTGTATATTTGTTCTTGATATGGCAGATTTTTGATTTGGGGTCTGAAGACTTCATCAGCAGATATTTCTTGATCACACACCCGAGGTCCTTATTATCATACATTTGTTCTCGACAGAGCAAAATTTTGATCTTGTATATATGGTCCTATAAGATGGTTGTTCTTGTCTGCTGCCACAGCTGAGTGGCCTGAGCGTCTGATGAGCTTATCCGCAGAGGATATTGATTGGTTCGACAGAGACATGTTAGGTACTGAGGTGATCTTCAGTTGCAGCGGGTTTCCAAATGTACCTCTGATAGGTAGGAAGGGTTGCATAAACTACAATCCGTCGTTGCTGGTTCGACAGTTTGCGTATGCTTTGAGGAGTCTGCCGAAGGATGAAGAGGTACAGGAATCTTTGTACCTCACTGGCACTCTAGAGGGGGATCTGTTGTCCAAGCTTCAGCGCGCGTGGAACAGTATCAGTAAGCGAGGAAAGCCTTTGTTGGGAAAAAGCAACAGTCAAGCCTACCCTCCGTATACAGCATGGATCAGAGCCAGGGCCAATGCCATAGGGATGCCATTTCCTCATGCCAAGCCAGAAAGCTCTCTAGCAGTCGAAGAGCCTACTAATGTGCCCATCCATCAGCATAACCAGGTATTAGCTGAGCGGGATGAATTGAAGCGGGCGAACGAAGAGCTGGAGAAGGAACTAGCGCAACTCCGAAGTGAGAGGAACGAAGCCGTTCATTATTTCAAAAAGCAAACAGAGTTGGTGAACCAGCTAAGTACAGACCTGGCAAAGCAGATAGCCGGTCGTGAACGCATGGGTCAAGACTTCAGGGTTGTCAATGACGTACTAGCTACGAAGAAGCAGCATTTGGACGAGGCATATCGGAGGATATCTAAGTTCAACCAGCACTGGAAGGCTTCCCTGGCCACCAGGAAAGAGCGGGAGGATAAGCTGATGCTGCAGATCTCCAAGCTGGAAGCCGAGGTGAAGGACAGTGAACAGAGGTTTGATGAAGAAACCGCCCGCAGATACGCCGCCGAAGGCCAACTCAACAAAGCTCTTGCTAACCTGAAGGAGCACAAGCTGATGTTTGAGTCTAAGAAGCGGAAACTGGAAGATTGCTTCGGCGAAGGAGCGAGGGATAAATAACGAAAGGTGGCGACTCTTCTGTTGTGCCGGCACCTTATTTTCGCGCAAGCGACACATAGTAGATTATATTCTTCAGGCTGAATTACCCCCTAGGACGAAGGTTCCAAAATTTAGTAAGTTCTCGGGAGATACTAATGAATCGGCCGTGGAACACGTGGCCAGGTATATGATTGAAGCTGGCGAGATTGCAGGTGACAAAAGCCTTAGGATCAAATATTTCCCAAGTTCCCTCACCAAAAATGCTTTTACATGGTTTACTACTTTGCCTCCTAATTCAGTCCATAATTGGGCCCAATTAGAATGTTTATTTCACGAACAGTTCTATATGGGACAAACCAAGATCAGCCTGAAAGAGTTGGCTAGTATCAAACGCAAAATCACTGAGCCAATTGATGATTACCTGAATAGGTTTCGACTTCTTAAAGCTAGGTGTTTTACACAAGTGCTAGAACATGAGTTGGTCGAAATGGCTGCTGGGGTCTTGATTATTCCATTAGGAAGAAGTTGGATACCCAATATCTTAGAGATATGGCTCAGTTAACGGATAGAGTTCGACAACTAGAAAGGCTAAAAGAGGAGAAAGCTATATTCAACAAGGGTAAAAAAAGTGGCCTTTGTCGAATGTAGTGAAGATGTGGAGAATCTATATAATGAAACATCTCATTTCGACGAGATTGAGGTTGATGTTGCTGAATTAAAGCAAGGTCCACGTTACGCTTGTAAACTATTAGCTCCTTCAAATGGAAAAAATCTTGTCGAAACTAATGACAAATTTCCTAAGAAAACATATACTTTCGACGTTACTAAATGTGACAAAATATTTGATTTTTTAGTTAAGGATGGGCAAATAATAGTGACTGCTGGTGCTAAAATTCCACCTTTAGAACAAAGAAAGAAAAGAGGTTTTTGTAAGTACCACAATTTCTTAGGTCATAATACATCTCAATGTTTTCTTTTCAGGGATTTGGGGCAAGGTGCTATCCAAGAAGGAAGGCTGAAGTTTGGGGACAAAGGAAAGGCCCAAATGAAGATTGACTCTAACCTATTCCAAACTGCAGAGGCTCTCTATGCAGAGCCTGAAGAGGTCCAGATGGTCGAAGCCACTGAGGGGTTCAACTTTTCAGTCAACATGGTGGAAATCACCGAAGACTTCGCCACAAAGCCGATGATGATCAAGGTAACTGAACGCTTAGACCATAATGACATGCACAAGCTGAGAGATAACACTTTTGAAGGTTTTAACAAGACTGCAGACAGTTTAAGTGGAGGAAGCACGGATGACAGTAGTCTAATGTTGATAACCAAAGAAGCTGCAGATAAGCTTGTTGAGATGGATAGAGCTGCTAAGGGAATATATGTGTCGGTGAAAAGACTGAGAGTAAGTGCTACTGAGGGCATTAACTTGATTGAATTAGGTGAGAAATCTGATGCTAGTTCAGATAATATCAACACTAGTGAGGCTATGGGCAGAAATGTTCCCAGAGTTGAAGTCGTCAAAGAATTGGAGAACAACATGGTGTTGGTAGGGGAAAGGATGAATATGGACGGCCACTCGTTAGAAAACTGGATATGCATGGCAGCAGAATAGTACTTCAAAACAACTCCTGACGTTAAAAAGTTTAATGTTGAAGCTGAAGAGTCCACCTGGAAGAAGGCAATAAAGGAAGCAGATGAGAAATGTATGGAAAAAACCACTGAAAACTTGGAAGATCACTTGTCTAAAATGAAGCTAGAAAATAAGGTTGATGTCAACATGGTCGGGGTCATGGATCGAGAGGCTGAAGAGATAAGGGAGGCAACAAAACAAGAAGAACGCGATGAAGTGGTATACCCCAAGCAGGAAGAAACCATTGTGAATTTTCTACATTGTTTCCAAAAGAATGGATCAGGAGTGATGCTGTGTCCCAGATGTAGTGCCATTTTTGATGAAAAAGCTGCTCACAATTTGGAGGGAATCAAAAAAGCCAGTGGAAAGTGAGGGCAGAAAATAAATCAAGACCCAAGAAGTTTTGAGCCCAGAAGATCCTTGACAGGGGTAAAAACCCAAGCTAGGCCAAACACATTTAAACTAGCTGGAAATATACCAACAGGAAGTTGGATAAAACCTGTCGAAGGCAGAGGACAAAAGAAATGGCATAAATTTGATGTGGAAAGGGGTTCCTCATTTGAATATTGAAAGGAAAACCATACAACTAATAAGTCAGCATATACCTCTCAAAACTACAAGGGTAAGAACCCTATGACCAGGTCACAGTGGCAAAGAGAACAGCATAAGCGAAAGGCCATCAGGGAAGCTCAGGTACCAAAACAAGGAGAGTTGAGTACCAATGTTGGTAATCAAGTGGGAATACCTGAGAAAATGCCTATAAGGCGGAAGCTATTTGCTGCTCAAAAGTACCAACCAGAAAGAGAAGTCGAAGATGATGAGAATATGACTGATAACTTCGACAGCAAGTCAGCAGCTTCCCTTGACATTATAGTGAATGTTGTATCCGTCATGCCCAAGGAGTTTGGCCAGGTTACAGAAGTTGAAGATTTAGATCAGAATACTGAGATGGAAATGCTGGCATACAAACCTGTGTGTTATTATATAATGAACAACGGGTGCGTAGAGGAGCAGGATACCTTCTTTGAACGCCCCACAGAGGCTATGAATTGTCATTTAAAGCCTTTGTACATTACTGGGAAAGTGGAGAATGTGTCTATTAATAAAATATTAGTGGACTGTGGCGCAACGGTGAATTTGATGCCACAATTTCTACTAAGTAAGATTGGAAAGTTTGAAACTGATACCAAGCCCCACAACATGGTTCTATCGAACTATGAAGGAAAAGTTGGCTCCACTTTAGGCGTAATCCAAGTTGATCTTACTGTGGGAACTATCACTAGGCCTACAATTTTTATGGTTGTCGAAACTAGAGCAAATTATAATCTGCTTCTAGGAAGAGAGTGGATTCATGGCATAGGTGTTGTGCCTTCTTCAATGCATCAGAGAATTTCCATTTGGAGGCCTGATGGTATATTGGAAAACATTGAAGCTGATCAAGGGTACTTTAAAATCCCTATCAATCATGTTGATGGGAGACAGTTTGACAAACACCTGGCGAACATTGCTCTGTGTCCTCCAACAGATTTTGAGTTTACAACGAATGAAGAAACATTTTATTCATTGTATTTGCACCCTGTCGAAGGTTTTAGATGGGACAAGGAGACACCAGGAGGAAGACTTCCATATTTAGGCTTGCCTCCAATAGACCCCACAGGGTAGGGAAGTGAATTCAGTGATCATGACTGAATTTGAAGCATTGAAGAGAATTTTGGCCTATGTGGCTGAAACAAAGTTACAAGTAGCTTTAGAAGCTGCTAATAATCACATGGCTGGCGAAGCCATCTCTAAATTTTACCAAGAAGGTCCTGGTAAGGACTTCGACCTAGAACCTCCAAATAAGGTCCAAACTGAAGAGCAAAACCAGAGGTTTAACGCCATTTATGAAGATGAGCATTTGGGGTTTGAGAAATATCCGCTAGCAAACAATGTTAAAATGCTAGCACAAGATTTTTTAGAAGAAGTTGATCTCAGTAAGGGGGAAATCAAAAGGCCTACTTACATCAGTGCCAATTTGAACCCCAAATTGAAGTTTGAAGTGGTTCAGTTGTTGAAAGAATTCAAGGACTGCTTCTCCTGGGATTACGATGAGATGCCTGGTTTGAGCAGGGAGTTAGTTGAACATAGGTTGCCTATGACACCTGGGAAAAAACCAGTCAAGCAAAGTCCAAAACGGTTTGCACCAGAGATACTTTCAAAAATTAAAGAGGAGGTCGAAAGGCTACTTCGTTGCAAATTCATTCGCACTGTCAGGTATGTCGAATGGTTGGATAATATAGTGCATGTTATAAAAAAGAATGGTTCTTTAAGAGTTTGCATAGATTTTAGAGATTTAAATTCTGCAACTCCAAAAGACGAGTATTTTGTGCCACTAGCAGAATTGTTAGTAGATTCTGCAGCAGGGCATGAATATCTTAGCATGTTAGATGGATATTCTGGTTATAACCAAATATTCATTGCTGAGGAAGATGTCCCTAAAACTGCTTTTAGATGTCCCGGGGCTTTAGGCACATATGAATGGATAGTGATGCCTTTTGGTCTTAAGAATGCTGGCGCCACTTATCAAAGGGCGATGAATTCAATCTTCCATGATTTTATAGATACTTTCATGCAAATTTACATTGATGATATTGTTATAAAATCTATTTCTGGGGAGAGTCATATTGACCATTTTCGACGGTTCTTTTTAAGGATGAGGAAATATGGTCTTAAAATGAATCCACTTAAATGTGCTTTTTGTGTGCAGGCAGGGGATTTTCTAGGCTTTGTGGTCCATAAAAAGGGGATCAAAATAAAACCAAAGCCATAATGGAGGCGAAAGCGCCATCAACAAAAAAGGAGTTGCAGTCATTGATGGGCAAGGTTAGCTTCCTAAGAAGGTTTATATCCAACCTGAGTGGCAAAACACAAGCTTTTTCACCATTGCTTCGTTTCAACAAAGATGGTTTTGAGTGGGGGCAATTACAACAGGAAGCCTTCGACAAGCTTAAGGAGTACCTAAGTCACCCTCCAATTCTGGCACCACCTTGTTGAAATAAAAGTATGAGATTGTATATAGGTGCATCACATAGAACTTTGGGGAGAATGTTGGCTCAAGAAGATGAAAATAGAGTCGAAAGAACCATTTATTATCTTAGTAGAGTTTTAAATGATGCATAAACTAGGTATAACATGATCAAAAAGTTATGTTTATACTTGTATTTCTCTTGTACTAAATTAAAGCAATATATAAGCCTGTTGATGTGTATGTGTCGTCCCATTTTGATGTGGTAAAACACATGTTATCTAAACCTATTTTGCATAGTCGAATTGGCAAACGGGCATTAGCACTAACAGAATATTCTTTGACATATCAACCTTTAAAAGCTATGAAAGGGGAAATAGTGGCAGACTTTATAGTAGACCATTCTATAAACATAAATGCTTTAAATTATGTTAAACTGAAATTCTGGAAGTTATACTTTGATGGATCAAGCCACAAAAATGGAACAGGAGTGGGTATATTCATTATTTCTCCTGAAAAAATTCCAACAAAATTTAAGTACAAGATCGAAGGGCCTTGCTCTAACAATGAGGCTGAATATGAAGCATTGATTGTTGGCCTTGAAATTTTGTTAGAATTGGGGGCAACTAGAGTGAAATAATGGAAGATTCGGAGTTGATTGTAAAACAAATCACAAAGGAATATAAATGCGTTAAAGAAAATATCATTATGTACTTTGTGATGGCAAATAGGCTACTAAAGAAATTTGAAGTAGTGGCCATCCAACATATACCCAGAATAGAAAATCAAGTTGCTAATGACTTAGCTCAGATTGCTTCTGGATACAAAGTGTCGAAGGAAACCCTTTAGGAAGTAATAGAAGCAAGAGGGAATGTGGTGGCTGTTGGTTTATGCCCATCAGATTTAGGAAACAACTAAGCTTGGGTACGTGGATGGCGAAAATTTTCAAATTTTTGCTGTAGAGGGTCTAACAGAGAAAGACTGGAGAAAGCCTGTGGTCGAATATCTGAAAATCCAACGGCTTTGACAGAGCAAAAAGTCAGGTATCAAGCCTTAAGTTATATACTTATGGGTAATGAATTATTTAAGAAGACCCCTGAGGGAGTCTTATTAAAGTGCCTTAATGAAACAAAGGCATATTTGGCGCTTTCGACGGTCCATAGTGGTGCATGTGGAGCACACCAAGTTGGCTAGAAAATGAAATAGTTGTTGTTTCGACAGGGCATGTATTGGCCTACTATGTTGAGAGATTGCATAGAATTCGCCAAGGGTTGCCAATAGTGTCAGATTCATGCTGGCATACAATATATCCCTGCAAGCGAATTGCACTCCATAGTGAAACCATGGCCTTTCAGAGGATGGGCTTTGGATATATTAGAAGAGATTCGACCAGCATCTTCAAAAAACCAAAGATATAATTTGGTGTGTATTGACTACTTCACCAAATAGATTGAAGCAATACCATTGGAAAATATAGGTCAAGAAGATGTTATCGAATTCATCCAAAATCACATTATTTACATATTTGGCATTCCAGAAACAATTACCACAGATCAAGGATCAGTGTTTACTGGTCAAAAGATGCAGGAATTTGCTAAAAAAACAGGTTACAAACTATTGACCTCTACGCCTTATTATGCTCAGGTAAATGGGAAAGTCGAAGCTGCAAACAAGGTGGTGATTGGACTGATAAAAAGGCACGTGGGAAGGAAGCCTAGGAATTTGCATAAGACATTAGACCAGGTACTTTGGGCATGTCGAACTTCCCCCAAAAAGGCTACTAATACTACTCCATTTCGACTTACCTTTAGTCATGATGCAGTACTGCCTGTGGAGATATGTTTGCAATCTATAAGAATTCAAAAACATCATGAGATCCCTTACGAATCTTATTGGGCAATGATGATGGACGAATTAGTGGATTTGGATGAAGAAATACTTAAAGCCTTAGAGTTACTAAGAAGACAAAAGAAGAGGGTCGAAGAATTCTACAACAAAAGGGTTAAGTCTAAATCTTTTTCACGTGGAGATTTAGTGTGGAAAGTGGTTTTGCCTATGGATCAAAAAGACATAACATTAGGAAAATGGTCTCCTAAATAGGAAGGTCCATTTCAAGTTATACAAGTATTCTCCAATGGGGCTTATGAGGTTGAAGATTTAGACAAATATCAAAGAATTTTGAAAATAATTGGCAAATATTTGAAAAAGTATAGGCCTATCTTGCAAGAGGTTCATATCAAAGCATAAATTTTATTTAAAGCATGAAGGCCAAAATAGGCCAAACAGGGCTAACACGACATACAAAGTAAAAGAGAACCAACACAACAATCTATTGATTAAGCAAGGATTATTCATAATCTCTCCAATTAATGGACTTAAGGAACTCCATGTAATCTGCATCAGCTTCATCATCAGATTCATTGGTGTTGGAACGCCTTTTCTTGCAAATTTTCATCTGGGTTTTGTTCTTCTTGGCACGAGAAGTTGCGCCAGTAGAGACTTCAGCTTTTTGTGTCTTCTTAGCCTTCTTGGTTGACTCAGGTTGCTTTGCATCTCCAGCTTGCTCAGTGATGGTTAATTTTCCTGAAGAGTCACTCATGTTTGCTTTTATGAATGCAAGACATGGTGCTTAAGAAAGGGACTTTATAGAGGCGGAACTTGGTTTAGATTGGTCAGTCAAACGGTGGAGACATGTGGGTTGGTCTTGGGAGTAGGCTTGAAGGCTACGCCATAAATATTATTTTTTAAATCAAGAAGCTCATGCCGTTGGAGCATTAAGTAAAGATTGAAAATGTTATGTTTCCCAAAAAAGATGCAAAATGCCTTAATTGCAAAATTGACTAAAATGTGAGGCCATAAACAAAATACACCATAATATGCGCCATAAAAAATTGAGGTTCGAAAGAGTTAAGGGAGAAATGCAAATGATTAATTAAAAATTCTAAAAGCATAAGACTGTCATTACATAAAAGACCTTAAAAGGCCAAGAAACAAAATGATAATTAAATAACATTACAAACAGAGGTCCTGAAGATATTAGAAAAGAAGCTTCGAATTTAATTGAGCAAAGGTTTCCATATGATTCCTGAGACGAGCCTCACACAAAGATTTATCAAGTCTAGCTGCTGCAAGTTCTCTTTCAAATCTCTGAGCTGCATCTATAAGGTCTATGACACTCTTTAGCTCTTTGGCCATTTCAGGGTCGTCGAAATGTTGCAACTCAAGGTTACGTTTTTCAGCGTTGGAAATTTTAGTTTGTAGCTCCTTGAGTTGTTGCTTCCAGGCCTCAATGTCTTTCTGGTTAGAGGATATTTCTTCTTGCCTTTGCTTTTGGGCAGCCTTCAGATTTTCAACCTTGACCTCTGATTCCTGTGCACCAGTCCAAGCTGCACTCTCGTGAGCTGTTGTATCTATGATGGTTTTCTGGGTGGATGGGAGCAATTTGATCTCTGCAGATAGTTCATCCACCACAGCAGTCAAGTCAATCAAAAAACCAGAAATTTCTAGATTAAGCATTGTAAGATCAAGTTTCTGAAGGTTGTCCTTTAGAAAGAGACGTGCAATTGGGTCTGAGGCCAAGATGCTGTGGATGTCTCCTCTGAAGAATTTCTTCTTGATGGTCTGGAGAATTGGACTAACAAAGTCATTTGACGCTGAAAGACCAGAAGGAGTCGAAGAACAAGAAGAAGAACCATACTTCTGCCAAAGGATCAGTTTGGCATATTCCTGAGGGTTCGACCACTTGAGTGCATCCAGTGGATCTTCAGGAGTAAGAATGGGAGCTGAATTTCTCTCCACCACAGGTGAAGAAGTTTGAAGTTCAGGCCCTTCTTGGTCTTCTTCTTCTTCCTCTCCCTCTTCCTCTTGTTCTTTCTCTTCTCCTTCTTCTTCCTCATTTCCAACTGTATCACCTCCGTCAGGGGTTGATGGATTTTTATCTTGGTCATTAGCTGGCTCAAGGTGTAACTCACTCGTGTCGTCATAAACAGCTTGACCAAGATTGACATTAGGTGGTTGATCTGTAGGATCACTTTCCTTCTCAACAACCAAGTCTTCAGTATCCATGGCTTCAGTTTGATTGAGAGGTGGTGGACTCGAAGCTTCGTCGTCCCCAGAATTGGAACCATCAGCTTGAGCATGTTGGGTAGTGGTTTAAATAGGGGGATGAATGTTTTCGGTAGCAGGAGGAATAGGTTGATTAACCTCACTCAAACCAGAGCCAACATCAGAAGAGGGATGATAAGTTGGCTCACCTTGGCTATTAAGGAGTATGGTGACAAAACTGCCTGAAGTTTGTGGAGGGTTGGGGATAATTGTATCAGCCTGATAACACAAGTGAAGAAAATGAGGCTAAGAAAGTTGGGAGAGAGATGTAAATATAGTGGAAAGATGGTGTGCATACCTGAGCAGGGGCAACAACAGGACTTGAGTTGCCACTCCCATGGTCACCAGAAGTTGGCTTCGAGGCCACCATGGAAGGTTGTCTTTCGACACCACTGGTAGTGGGTGTCTTTTCGAGAACTTTGGCCACCTTCGAGGGAGGTGGGCCAGCAGGTCCAGATGCCTTCACAGGTTTTCTTCTCTTTTTTGTAAGAATCTCCTCAGGAGACTCATCAGCATCTGAGGCAACGACAATGGGAGCATCCTTCTTGCCTTTCTTGGAAGGCGTTGGAGGTTTTCGACCAGTCTAAAAAAGAAAAAGGGCATCACAAATGTGAGGAAAAAGTCACATAATAAGAACATAGGCGAAGGATATGAGATATACCTGTTTGCCTTCTTGTTCCTTGCTACTCTGTGAAGTAGCAACCCTGGTGGAGGGGGTTCTTCTAGGAATTGTTGGAAGACAAGAGATGATTATAAGTTAATAATTGAATGGTTGGTTACAAAACCATAAATATAGGGCTTCAAACCTTCATATATTTCAGATTTGACATGAACATCCTGAATCCCTATATGAAGGTGTCCTTTGAAACTGTCTAGTGTATGCTTAGTCGGAACCACTCGTCGAGCTTTTGGCTGAGACTGATGTTGAAGAAGTTTTAGATCCTCACCACAAACAAACCAATCTGGAAATGGAGGGGCAAGTGCCACTCCAAAATCAGTGTTAGGCAGGCGAGGGAACTTTGAAGGAAAAAGTTCAAAAGCTACCTCATAACGTTTCTCACAAGGAATGTTTGAAGGAATTTTTAGTTGATCCAATTTTTGCAGAAATTTTCTCTTTAAAGTGACAGCATCCTCATGAATGGTTCGACCAATATCATCTGGTCGATAGACAGTTTCAAAGTATTTTTGGAAAGCCTGGATTTCTTGGATATGAATGGACTTACTCTTCTTTGTCTTGTCCTGCACATCAAGAAAAGCTTGGTCAAGCAATGAAGAAAAGGTAGCCACATCAAGAAAATGTTCATTATAATGCTTCGACCACCAGTGGTGGAATGAGGGAGTGCATAAGAAAGAAGGCTAAAAAACACAGGAGAAAGGACTCCTTTCTTAACACTCCAATCGTTGAGTGTGGCGGCAACCCCTTCTTCGTCGAAGTTGGCAGTGTGTAGAATAACTTGGCCTTTCTTCTCATATAAACATTTGTGAAAGCTCTGGGCCAACCCAAACTGTCGAGAGACAAGGTTTGGTTGGTAGGAAATCAGCGCTTCCAGACCTCTCCCTAGGTTTAATCTAGTGACAAGAAACCGGGGAATTAAAAAGGCTTCCCAAATAGCAACAGACTTCTAGTCAAGCTTTTTGTGAGGATTGGGAAATGGCCTTTTGAACCATACAGGGCCACATCTTCTTCCAGCAAAGGGTGCCATGCTTGGGGTGAGCTCATGGCATTTGGCAAACATCATAATATAACTAATGAAGGCCCCTCTAAGGGTTTCGCCATCATCATTAGGAGTCATCTTGACCAGACGGGTCCCTTCGATGTTCCTTTCTCACATCTCAGCAGAAGCTTCATCAGCTAACCCTTTTCTGGGAAGGACAGCTTCAAAAGTTGCATTAAGCCATAGTTGGAGCAGCCAAAGAGGACCACTCAGGTGTACAGAGTTGGGAGCCTCCATGTGTTTTAATCGAGAAGCTCCTTCGCTGATAGGTTCATAGAGGCTCACCAAAATAAGCTCACTCAAGCAGACCCCTCTATTGTTATGGAGTTGGATAGCAAGGGGCAAGTACTTCTTGGCTACTTGCAAAGATTTGGTGCAGAAAACATATCTCGACAGCCATACAGTAAGAAATGCAATATGCTCTTTGTCATAGACGTCTTCACGGTTTTGGTTGAAGTGGTGTTTGATGAAGAGGATGTAGGTGAGTTTGGAGCTTGAGATGTTTATGGTATCTTTAGCGTCCACGTCAAGATTATAAGAAAGGCCATCTGGGCGAAGCCCTGTGATGGCAGCTATGTTGAAGAGCGTCGGTGTAACCATTCCACATGTCAAATGGAAGGTATAGTGGGTACTATCCCAGAAGTACAGAGACGCTGCCAGCAAGTTCAAGCAGTATGGAATACTGGTCTTCGACAGCATAAGGAGGTCATAGATTCCTATAGATTTCCAGTGCTCAGCCTTAACTTTTTCCAGTTTTGTCATCCAAAGGTCAAAGTCCTTAAGGGGATTGATGGCTCTCACCAGCCTAGTACCATCAGTGAGATACCTAAGGTTGATCTTAGGCAGGGGGAGGTCTTCAGCAGCAGTGTAGGTGAGGCTTAGGAAGCTTTTTTGCCCTAACGGCCTTGATCTCCGGTATGAAGGAAGAAACTCACCCAATTTTTTGTCAGAAAATCCAACATCAGCTAGACGACCAGAAAATGCATATGGTTTATCAGAAACAACCAAAGGAATCATTACCTGAGATTTGTAGATGTTTCGTGTCGCTTCAATGGTGGGTTCCAGCATGCATTGGCGATTATTCACTAGTTGGGGGTCAGGAACGTTTGCAAATGGTGGAATGGATTGTTTAAATTGAGTAACTTTTCCCTTTTAGGTTTTATTTTCTTGAAGATTGGCTTGGGAAGAGGCCATTGTTAAAAGAAGTAAAAGGAAATGGTGCTTTATAGGTCTTGCAAAGAAAAATAGAAGGAAAAGAGACAAGGTGCTTAAGATTCTAAGAGTGTAAAAAGTTTACAAAATAGTGAAGAGGAGTATTTATAGGCATTTGGAAATCCTGAGAGTTTTGAATCCACCGTTGAAGTTAATCGGGTAGTCGGACGCGTGTCTTTCTTTGGATAAATGATGAGTGTTAGCAGTTATGGTTAGACTGCAAACATATGGTTTCAAGAAAAAGTGATGATGAATACGGATGAAGAGACGTTTAAGGGTTTGTCATGATGACATGACGTCATAACCGTGGGTTAAAGAAATTGAACAGTTAGCCACTAAAACAAGTAGTGGGTTGTTCAGTCAAGGCCATGCAATCTCAAAGGCATATGCGTTGAAACGGTTATAAAAAAATGACCTTCCTACCAAAGTTGGCGAAAGGGAAATTCTTGGGGGCAATTTTTTAGCTCTCATTTTCGACGCCAGTAGAGTCAAGAGTCATCTCAAGTCAAAAACAAGCGTGTTCAAACATAAGAAGGCTTCGACCCAGTATTTGGTAAAGCCTGAGTCGAAGAGAGGTTGTGAACAAACTTTTGAAAACTTGCTAAGTGTTGGAAAGTCCTTCGACCGTGAGAATGCTGAAAGAAGCACGCTACAGTTACCACTAAGGCTGGAGGGAAATTCCTAATATTTGAATTTCAAAAGAGCAGTTGGCGAACGTGGGAATGATGGAAGTCAAGAAAAAGCGCCAAAAGACACGTTTTGAAGCAACAATCGTCACTTAGTAGTTATTTTCTAGCATTATAAATAGGGGTTATTTCCATAGAATAAGGGGTGTTCATTTGATCTTGTACAAGTTACTCCAAATCACTCCAAGTACCTGCGTGTAGAGAAACGAGTCAGAGAGAATGTACGTGATGCAACACCATTTCTTTTCATCAATGCAATTTGTGTACTTTTATCATTTTATCTTGCATGTTCTCCTTTAACCTTTACCTTTCATGTTCCTGCTTGAAACTTCATTTTTCATTTATACTTCATGCTTTTTAACTTTCTGCACTTTATATTTAACCTCCTGCGCTTTCCCTTAAACTTGTTATTTTCAAAGCCTTTTTAATTTTTTTCGACTGCTACTTTTCTGCCCTTTTACGCTATTGCTTTTACCTTTGACGTCTTACATGCTTACTTTTTTCCTTTATTTTCAAAGTCTTTTAACATTCTTGCCTTTATTTTCAAAGTCTCTTACCTCTTTCCTTTTACTTTCGACGCTTTAAGAACCACATTCTTTATTTTATAGCCTTGCTAATTTCCAAGTTGTTTTACAAAGTTTTACAGTCGAACATGGAGTTCAATTTAGATTTTTCTTTTAAACTTAGCACATGTCCTAGGATTTATATGGTCGATCCTGCAAGTTACTCAATTTTACCCAAAATTGATAGACCAGAGGTTGTTTACCAAATTTCATAGTAAACAAGGAGAAATCCCCCACCCACTATTTCCCATATACTTAAGGCTCGTGACGCACAATGTTCATCATTCTTTATTAAGTGTCTTAAGATTGTTTGAGATGAGAAAAGAAGACACAAGAAAAACACTAAAGGGAAATTGAAAACCCTAATGTTATCATACAAAATGGTCCTAAAGTTAGGATGAAAAGGAAGTCTACCTAATGTTATCATACAAATGATGGACCTAGAGTTAAGGTCAATAAGGGACTATCCTAATTGTTATCATGCAAAGGATTGAAAGCTTAATGTCTCTCCTACTCCCATGTTAATCAGAAATTAAGTGAGAAAGGAATCCTAAGGGATCATGTGAGCAAGCACAAGTAAACACCATACTAATCAATCACAAATGAAAAAAACAAAAAAAACTTAACCAAGACTTGAGACAAGAAAGAGAATAAAGAAGAATGAAAGATGAAGAAGAAGAAGAAGCAACATCAAGTAAACACTCATAGAAGTTCAACTCAAAAGGAAAAGCAAGTACACAAGCAAGCATTGATCTCAATCATACAAAGGCCCATATACATATAATATCAAAGTGAAACAAGAATGCATACATATCAAACCACACTCAAAGGCTAGAGGTTAAAACAAAGTGACAAGACAAAGTGCCCAAACCCACACAAGTGACTCAAAGTCCAACAATAGGTATTTTCAATCATCAAACACGGCGGGATGAAGTCAAATGAGGTGGAAAATAAGGTAGGGCAGTAGTAACACCATATAATGTCAACTCTATTCAAAGATCAAGGAAAGAAGCACAAAGAGTATCAAGCATGCATCTCATTAATATCCAAACAAATAGCAATAACTATCTCATGCAAAACACACTTCAAATAAAAAAACATGTGAAATTAGGGTATGAAATCAAATAGGGGAAGCAACAACAACATGTTTATCAAGTCAATAATTCATCCATGAATACACAAGGGAAACATCAAAGGTTGATTTCAAAACATGCCCAAAGAACAAACACAAACATCAAAGTCAATCCAAGATATGAGACACTCAAGCCTACATAATCAAATACCAATCCATCATAATTAGAAACAAACTCAAGTAGGATGTATCATATTCACATTGCAATCCACAAACCAAATCAAGAAGAGGCAAGCATAATTTAAAGAACCAAAGACAAACAAACACAAACTTACAATGCTTATATGAGAAGTATAAGGTCATGCAAGGAAAATGAAATAAAGGAGCATACAATGGACCTATAATCAAGAAAACCAGCACCTAAGACATGTTGGGAGAAGCCAAGAAAGATCACCAAACACTCATTGAATCATTCAAGGATCAAATTCAAAAGATCATCGCAAGACATACATAAACTCTTAATTAAAACAAACACACTTTGATGCTTCATTCAAAATAGAAACAAGAGAAAATAAAATCCAAATAAATGTTCAAACTTAAGCAATGTATGTTATGAATCTATGGAAAAATTTCACAACAAGAACTGCAAGAGAGCATCATCTAGTGAATCAAACAAGACAAAGCAAGCAATTAATCGAGCAAGAATCGAAGGTCAAACAAAGTCAAATAAAAATCAAACAAAAGTTGATCATCAAAGTATCCAACCAGAATCCAAACATAGCTCAATAATGTGTCTAAGTGTGTGCAAAAGATTTAGTCAAAGAAGCAAGCACAAGGCATCAAAACCTAAACCCTAATTCAATGGTAGAAAAGTAAAAGCACCTCACAAAAATAATTAAAATAAAATAGTAAAATAAATTGAAAAATAAAATAAAAAACATGAAAAATAACTTGAGGCATTAAAAGGTCAGAAATATATTTTTGTGTATTTCTAAAAGGTTCTAACTATAAAAAATAAAATCAAAAGGAAAATAGAACAAAATAAAATAAAAAGAATAAAATAAAGCAAAGGGTGGTGTATTAAGGAAAATCAGAATGAACTGAAGCAAGAACTAGAGCGTGCATGGGCCAAGAGGGAGAGGTGTGGAAAGTAACATATCACAGAGCCCAATCCAATTAAAACCTGAAACCAACAAAAAAACAGTGTGCGTGGCATCCACCTCAGCCTCATTAATTTAGGTGGCACTCCAATCAACAACACAAATGGCTCAGATCAAGCCACCTCAAAGCATTTTAATTTAAAAAGTTGCGCCAGATGCCACATAAGCTCAACCATGACCCTTAGATGCCGGAGACCTAGCTTCGGTCCTCTTCTCCAACAAGCAAGTCACCGGAGTTCTCCCAAAATCCCCAGAAATGAAAAACAAGGACATGATTCCAGACAAAACTTCACGGTGATTCCAAATCCAACATTTATTTTACAAAATAAGCTCAATATCATGGTGAATCGAAGAGAATAAAATTTGGACACGCAAACTAGAATTCAATAAAACAACACAACAATGACTCAATCATGTTCAACAATGTCATAGCAACTTAAAAACACTAAACACAGGTTCAGAATGCACATGAACTAAAAGAAAAGTGTTGAGGAAGGTACTGAGTGGATAAAGGTTCACTTCTTCTTGTATTCCTTGCAGGAACTTGAGGGAAACTTCACTAACAGCTTCAGAAAACCTTGAGGATGGTAATTCTAGCTAACAAATGTCAAAAAACTCCCTTGAGAAATCAGCTTCGAAGATAGTGAAAAATCAGAGGGCAGGAGCTTAGGGCTCTGATTCTGAGCAGAAATGAAAGGTGACCTCTTGCTAGGGTTTTGTTTTAGCTTATATATGAAGTCCTTTTGTGGTTAGAACTAACAATTACTAAGGTAAAAAATAGCTGGTTGGTGATTTGAAAAAAATATGAAATGAAAAGTGGATGATGAATAGTGGCATGAGTTGATTCTCATGTGAGGTAGAGTTGGCTATCCTTGTGAGTGAAATCAGAGGAAGGAAATAAAAATTTACGAGTGGCGCATCCTTGTTGAACAAGTTTTGCTCTTTTCTTCTTTTTGGCAAAAATGTGTAAAATGGTACAAGTGGTACACATGATTGGTTTAGTTGTTCATGGTAATGTTTTAGCAAGGTTTTGTGCATGGCTTGAAGCACAAGAATTGCTGCAAGAGTGGCCAACTTTGAACAAGTGTCTCTTGATAAATCTTGATCCAATTCCTACAATTTTTAGCTCAAATGAAAGTTGGGAGGTTGGTGCATAACTTTCATTTTTAAGCCAAAGTAAAATAAGGCCATGAACTATGTGAAAGAAAAGGTTGAAATCTTGTCCAACTTTTGTCCCAAAGTAACTTAGAAAAAAAACTAAGTTATGGAAGTTTTGTCATTATTAACAACTTGACTTTGAAGACACACAACTTGATGAGTTTTGATCCAATGGAAATGATCTAGCAATGGATAGAAACCTTGAAGAATGATCTCCAACTTTCATGTTGTGGAAAAATTCATTTGAGATAAAGATCTTAGAGAAAAATGCCTTGGAAGTTTGGTCCAAAAATCCGTCTAGACACTTGCCAATCTTGACATCTTTGAAACCCTAACTTGGGAGTATCATAACTTGAGTTCTACACATCTAATGGATATGATCTAGTACTCGAAAAAAATCTTGTAGGATGCTCTACAACTCTTATGTTATAGTAAAATTAAAATGAAGCTTGTATCACCATGAAAGATGGGCTTGAAAGTTGGTACTTCAAACTAATTTTCTATACTTAAAAAAATTCCAAGTGTTGAAATGTCAAAATCTCCATTTTCTCAACTTCAACTCATCATATCTCCCAAACCATGAATCTTTTGGACATGCCACATTCCACAAATTTGTATTTAATGATGTCCTCTTTAATTTGATAGTAAGTTTTCCTTCATTGGAACAAAAATGTGAAAGTTATGGAAGTTGCAAAATAGTTAAAATTAGGGTTTTCTACACCTAGAAAATTTTCCACCTAAACCCTAATTTAGCCCAACTCTTGATTTTATACTTCTTCTTGATTCTTATTGTTCCAAACACATGAAATCACTTGAAAACACTTATCATGACCTTGATTGACCTTGAGATCCAAGATTTTGACCTAATTAAATCACATTTAACTTTTGTTGACTAGATGAAACCCTAGGACAACTTCTGCTGATTGAGGCTCTTGTGATGGCTTGTGATGAGACATAATCCATGTAGAGGATCCTAAGGGTGTGTTTTGACCTTTAGAATCATGTCTTTCCCAAAAAAATAGCCACAAATCTCTTTTGAGCCAAAACCCTAAACAGTTATCCATGAGATAGGAAGAAGAGAATCAATGCTTGTGTTCTTGATTCAAGTGGTTGAGTGACATGTGTTGATGATGATGGAGACTTTGAGACTTGAGATTTCCATAAAGTTGAGCATGAACCCTTGATTGAGCTTTAAATATGAAGCTCTTCTCTTGATTGTTGAGTATGATACCATGATCCCCTGTCTAAGATCAATGCTATATGCAAGAAATATATGAAACATAAGCCAAGATAAAAGAAAATGGATGGGAAAATTTTGGGGTGCTACATAATTTTGAAATTTATTTGGAAAGAGTATCCTAAATCATCTATCTATAAATATTTAGATAAAAATGCAATTTTTAGTCATTTAAAAAAATTGCTTATTATATAATGAAAGAAATAAAATTTGATTAAAGTATTTATTATAAAAGATTTTAACTGAAATTCTGGTATCAGATATTAGATGTCGAAGGTGATGTTTACGACACAAATATCTGTCTAATCAATAATAAGAACAAAGATAAATAAATAATAATTGTAAAGAGACACAACAATTGTTAACCCAGTTCGGTGAAAATACACCTACGTCTGGGGGCTACCAAGCCAGGAAGGAAATTCACTAAGTAGAATTAGTTTGAAGATACATAGTAGACTCTCTCTAGTTTACCATCTTCTCACATAATCTCTACCCTTGCAATTTCTATCTAGGACATGCCTATATAAGAGACACCTCTCACTCCCCCTCAATCACAGCAGTGATAACACCAACAATTAAACGACTTTAAAAGACACTCTTCAAAGACACAACTTGATCTTGCTCAAAAGCTTCAATCAAGTACGATACACTCTTTCTTACAAGCTTTGAGTAAACAATTTATAATTCATAACATATTCCAATTCACACATTAAGAGAAATAGTGAATGGCTCACAAGACTAAGATACACGAGGACTTCACCTTACACCAATGCACACACTTTTTAATCCTAGCTTCTCTGATTTTAAAGCTAGGGTTTGCACCTCCTTAAATAGCAATACTGAACGGGCTTGAGCTGTGGCAAAAGTAACAGCAAATTGTTACGAAATCGATCTTCATGAATAGCTTCAAAGAACCAGATTTTATTTGATTAATCAGAACAATCTTCAAAAATAGATTTGATTTGATCAATCAGATCCAATCAAATCACCCTACAAATCTCTCTTCAAAACTCCAAGAGAACCTTATGAGAATAGCTTCACACGATCCTCATAAGTGAATCCAAAGCGCCTTTGCAAAACACCAAAAACCTTGCAGATTTGCACCAGATCAGTGCAACAAGTTTGCACACAAAACAAATAAACAAACACATAATATTTTGTTCATAAGTGTTAGGACATCATGCTTGACATCCTGAGAAGAGTCCTGCTACATCATATAAACTACCTACAGAACCTTAAATACAGATGTCACGACATCCTGTAGGACATCTTGTGATAACTACTAGTTTTACCAAAATGCCTACCAACTAGGAACTAACAAACTCCCCCTTTGGCAAATTTGGGCTAAAACACAAACATATCACAAGATTTTTAAAACTAACACAGAGCACAGCACCGCAGAAAAAACAAGAAATAATAAAAGACTCTGCAAAACTCCCCCTCAACAAATGCAAGGTCACAATCAACCAATCATCCCAATCACACAACCCAGACAACTTCAGCATTTAGCAACCTGTATGACAAAATCTCATTGACTGCCCAAACAACAACCAACAGGATCACCATCATGACAGAACAAAATGGCCTAGTCAAAGCAGTAACAAACATCACATTCCAATAGCTACACACCTGCCATAATCATATACCACACTATATACATTCCATAATCTGCCACAATCATATACCAAACTGTATATATTCCATCTCCCCCTTTTTAGCCACAAATTAAAGAACATAAGCTCATATAATATCATAATGTCAGACACAAGTTAAATTAGGGGCATAGAGACCCAAAAAATATTACAACCCAACAACACATAAAGTGCAAAAACAATGAAACTCATTCTGCCAAGGCAGACAAAAACAAACAATATCAAAGCAGACAACTTAATCTTCATCTTCAGATGCAGAACTAGCAACAACATCTTCTGTATCAGTTGGAAAATCCTCCTCAGAACCATCAACATCCTCAGACTCTTTCTCACCATCCTCTTCATCATACCCATCCTCACCATCCTCTTCATTAACATCATCACCAAGCAGAGCATTATCTTTATTTTCAATGCACTAAATTAAGGACTCCAATTTGATTTTTCTAGCAGTAGTAGTATTAATCGTATCCCCTAGTTCCCTACAGGTATCCTTCAACTCTGAAATTATCCTTGCCCTTGAAGCAGAGGCCTTTTCAGCAGATGTCAAGACAATATCAGGAACATGTCTTCCAGCAAACAGTTTGTAGTGAAGGGACAACACAGACTCCCTCTTGCTCGCAACATCATTAGTATTTAGAATCCTAAGGTGTTGTTGATTCAGAATAATTTCACAGACGAGGGAAGGGAAGGAAATGGGCAACTTTATGGCACTAGTGGTAGAATGCTTAATAATTTGGTCAAAAATGTATAAGCCAAAATCAAAATCAGTTTTAGTACCTACAACATAGATAAATCTGCCAAGTCCAATAGAGATGGTATTGGTGTGATTGGTGGGAACCTAGTTTGCAGCACCAATCCTATAAAGGATTGCGTATTTGACACTAAGTTGTCCAGCTGAGAGCTTACCTTTTGAAGTCCAGGCTTTGACTTGGTCAGCAGTGATGATTCTGCACACTTGGTTGTCAGAGGTAGTCATCTCTTCTTCACCATCATCCGTCAGTCCCAGAATTCTATTGATCACCAAAGAGGAAAATTCCACACATTTTCCCCTAATAAACACCTTCATGTAATCCTTGCTCTTCTTGTTTGAAATGGAGTTAGGAATATTCACGATAAACTCTTTTACCAACCCATCATAGCACTTGGAAAACTCAGTGACAGTTTTGAGTAAGCCATCCTCAGTGATTAAATCCATGAATTCCTTGATGTCCAGTGCATCTTTGCCTAGCTCCCTTTCTAGAGCAATCCTACGCTGGTACACATATTTCCACTTGGTCACATTGCTGATGGAGTGGAAGGAAACATTTTCAAGGGGTGCAGCAGGCACAGGTCTTAGGTTCTTCTTATCAGTAGATTATTTCACAGGGGCGACATCAGAGACATCCTTTACAACATCATCATCTGAGTGAGTGTTTTCAAACATGACTTTTCTCTTTTTGGTAGCAGGAGTAACCTTGCTCCAAGCTTTAGGGGGTCCAACAAGGGTCTTCTTCTTCTGGCTTTTAGAAGAGGATTCCTCAAGCACAATCTTTCGTTTTCTAGTCTTCAGCCTCTTAGCAATTCCTGGGGCAACATTTTTGATAAGCTCATCATCAGAGGGCACATCTTCAACATCTACTACATTGTCAGAGGTATTTTCCTTAGTTGAAGCATCATTTCTACCAACATTCAGACCTGCAACATCAGCCTCATTCACATCATGCAGCACAAAACTAGCAAGTTTCTCCAAGTTCTCAGTGTTAGGGTAGGGTTGTCATTAGTAGAAGGTTTTTCAGCATCCTTTCCTAGGTTATCATCAGAACTAGGAGATAGATCAATGCGAGAAAGAGGGGTGGAAATACCATGCACATTACGACCCCCATAGAGAATCTTAGGTGACAAGTTCCCTAATCGATCTATCAAGATACGCAGTACCTTCTTTGTTATTCATTCTTGTAATGTTGTCAGCAGCTGTTTCAGAAGTTTTGTCTTTTTGAGTTGCATGTGTAGGAGTGGTTTTGGGGGTGTCTTTTTCATGGCTTGGAATCATGGACAAAGGAGCCACACCATGGACATCTTCGAAGGAGATGTTCATGGGTTGAGCATCAGATTGGGAATTTTTTGAGGAAGTAACACCATGTTTGGGAGACATCTTGAGAGAGAAAAAATGAGGAGGTGAATGGAGATAGGTTGCAATGTGGTGAATACGCAGAGAGTGGGAGAAAATCTGAAAGGTAATGGAGGTAAGGGAGTTGAAGGGGCAGTTGGAGGGAAAAGTTTGAGTGGGATAGCGTGTGAGATTAGACAAGGGCGTGTTATGCATTAAAGAGGGACGTTGGAACATCTCTATTTTAGGAAACAAACATCTTTTAAGAGTAAAAATCCCTCTTGGAAGTAATTGCTATAAATCCTCATAAACACAAATCCCTAACTTTTCTCTCAAAATCTCAAACTGATTTGCATCCAAGGCTTTGGTAAAAAAATCAGCCAGCTGATTTTCTGTAGTGACATGCTCAAGAGTAACGATTTTACTTTCAACAAGTTCCCTAATAAAATGATGTCTAATATCAATATGCTTAGTTCTACTATGCTGAATAGGATTCTTGGAAATATTTATAGCACTCAAATTATCACAATATAATGTCATGACATCTTGTGTGACATTATACTCTATAAGCCTCGGCTTCATCCACACAAGTTGTAAGCAACTACTCCAGCCGCTATGTACTATGCTTCTGCAGTAGACATGGATACACAGTTTTGTTTCTTGCTAAACCATGAGATAAGGTTGTTTCCCAAAAAGAAGCACCCTCCAGATGTGTTGTTCCTGTCATCAGCACTTCCAACCCAATCAGCATCACAATATCCAGACAACACACACCCAGATCCATGAGTGTACAATATCCTATATTCACTTGTCCTATTGATATACCTCAAAATTCTCTTAACTTAATTAATGTGACTAATCTTGGGTTCATCTTGATATCTGACACAAACTCCTACAGCAAAGGCAATGTCAGGCCTGCCTGGTGTAAGAGATAATAAGCTCCTTATCATGCTTCTGTACAGACTTTAATCCACATTAACTCCTTTTTGAATTTTCTGATACAAGTCTTGAAACATATCAAACACCTTAGATTTTTCTCTTACAGAATTCACCCAGGTGTATCTGGAAAAATCATCCACTACAACATAAGCACACTTCTTTCCACCAAGACTCTTCACCTGCATAGGTCCCATTATGACCATGTGAAGAAGTTCCAGAACTTTAGATGTAGTGAGATGTTGGATCTTCTGATGTGACATCCTTGTTTGCTTTCCTATTTGGCATTCACTGCAGATCTTTCCTTCTTCAATCTTTAGCTTAGGAATACCTTTGTCATCTTCCATAGATAGGATCTTCTTCATTCCTTTTAGATGCAAATGCCCAAATTTTTGGTGCCACAGTCTCACTTCATCTTCTTTGGCAAGAGCATATTTTGAGTCCTGAGAGGTCCATAGGTAACAATTGTCCTTGGATCTGAGTCCCTTCATGATCAGCTCTCCCTTTTCATTAGTAACCAGACACTCAAGTTTAGTGAAGTTGACACTTAGACCTTGATCACACAGTTGACTAATGCTAATCAGATTGGCAGTTAATCCTTTGACTAACAGAACATTGTCAAGATCAGGTGTTCCTGAGTAGTTTAACTTTCCAACTCCCTTAATTTCACCTTTGTCCCCATCTCCAAAGGTTACATAGCTGGTTGAGTGAGGTTTGATGTCCACTAACAGATTTCTGATTCCTGTCATGTGTCTTAAGCACCCATGTCAAAGTACCAATCTTCCTTAGTAGAAACGTTTAGAGACATATGAGCTATGAAGCAAGTAGTAGCAGTTTTAGGTACCCATTGTTTAGTAGCAGGACCCTTGGGGACCCATTGCTTCTTAGAGGGGAGAGTGTTGTGGTTATGTCTTGTCTGAGTAGTAGAATTTGGATATCTATGCAGTTTGAAACATAGCGACTTTTTGTGACCAAAGCGACCACAATAATGACATCTCCATATTTGGAATTTTCTTGGTTGGCTGGTTTATTTTTTGTCGTGATGTTGAGACATCTGATGGAACATCTTTTGCCTTGATCCAGAAGGCATGTGGTGAGAGGCAAAGTTATTGTCTTCATTGAATCCTAGCCTTGTCTTGTCTCCAATTCTTCTGCCAGTTTGAAGAATCTCTTCTAAGGTTTTGGTACCACTGTTCATCATTCTAACAGACTTTCCCATTTGGTCAAGTTGGGAACTTAGTTGAGCAACTTCATCTCTTAATTTAGTGATAGTCTTAACCTGTTCAGCAACTTCATCATTCAAATCCTTGATAATTGTCAGGTGTTCCTCCTTTTCAGTCTTTAGCTTGATGATGAGTTTCTTCTGTTTTTCACCTTGCTGGAAAACTTCTTCGCTTCTGAGCCACAGTTCTTTGTAGGAAGCTGTCAGTTCTTCAAAAGTCAAGTCATCTTCACTAGAGTCTTCATCAGAATAGTATCTTCCAGTTAAGGCAGGTACATGTTTGGTAGATTCTTCTTCAATATCACTGTCAGAGTCTTCATCAATCCATGAAACAGCTAGACCTTTCTTTTGTTTCTTGAGATAGGTTGGGCATTCAGATCTGATGTGACCAAAATCTTCACACTCATAACACTGTATCCCTTTGCTGTTTGTGGATTTTTCCTCAGTCCTAGTTCTTCTTTCTGCATGATTTGATTTATTGATGTCAAGTGAGATGTTCTTAACATTTGGTCTTGTCTTTATATCCATTCTTTTCATTACCTTGTTGAATTGTCTTCCCAACAGAACTATGGCATTTGATAGACTTTCATTTGTATCCTCATCAAATTCATCCTCTCTTCTTTCAGTATTTTACACAAAAGCTATGCTCTTTTTCTTGTCAGCTTTGTCATTTATTCCTACTTCAAAAGTTAAAAGAGAGCCAATGAGTTCATCAACTTTCATCTTACAGATGTCTTGTGCTTCCTCTATAGCAGTTACTTTCATGTCAAATCTCTTGGGAAGAGATCTGAGAATTTTTCTTACCAGTTTTTCTTCAAACATCTTTTCACCTAGGACACTTGAAGCATTGGCTATTTCAAGGATATTCATATGAAAGTCATGTATGCTTTCATCATCTTTCATTCTCAGATTTTCAAACTTACTTGTGAGAAGTTGAAGTCTAGACATTTTTACCTTGGATGTGCCTTCATGAGTTGTCTTTAGTATCTCCCATGCTTCTTTAGCAATTTCACAGTTGTTCACCAACCGGAATATGTTCCTATCAATTCCATTGAATAGAGCATTCAAGGCCTTGGAGTTTCCCAGAGCCAGTTCATCTTCTTCCTTGGTCCATTCTTCCTCAGGCTTTAATTCAGATGTAGCCTTTCCATCTTTATCAATAATCACAGGATGTTCTCATCCCTTTATGACAACCTTCCATGCCTTTTTGTCCATAGATTTTAAGAAGGCAACCATCCTAGGTTTCCAATAGTCATAATTACTCCCAACCAGAACAGGTAGTCTGTTCACAAATCCTCCTTCTTTGTCCATGGTACCAGAAAGTATCGTCCCTAGATCTCACCCAGAACCAGAGCAGGATGCATGCTCTGATACCAATTGAAATTCTAGTATCAGATATTAGATGTTGAAGGTGATGTTTACGACACAAATATATGTCTAATCAATAATAAGAACAAAGATAAACAAATAAAAATTGTAAAGAGACACAACAATTGTTAACCCATATCGGTGAAAACACACCTACGTCTAGGGGCTACCAAGTCAGGAAGGAAATTCACTAAGTAGAATTAGTTTGAAGATACACAGTAGACTCTCTCTAGCTTACCATCTTCTCACATAATCTCTACCCTTGCAATTTCTATCTAGGACACACCTAGATAAGAGATACCTTTCACTCCCCCTCAATCACAGCAGTGATAACACCAACAGTTAAAAGACTTTAGAAGACACTCTTCAAAGACACAACTTGATCTTGCTTAAAAGTTTCAATCAAGTACAATACACTCTTGCTTACAAGCTTTGAGTGAACAATTTACAATTCACAACTTAGTCCAATTCACACATTAAGATAATGAGTGAATGACTCACAAGACTAAGATACACGAGGACTTCACCTTACACCAAAGCACACACTTTTTAATCCTAGCTTCTCTTATTTTAAAGTTAGGGTTTACACCTCCTTAAATAGCAATACTGAACGGGCTTGGACTGTGGCAAAAGTAACAACAAATTGTTACGAAATCAATCTTCATGAATAACTTCAAAGAACCAGATTTGATTTGATCAATCAGATCAATCTTCAAAAACAGATTTGATTTGATCAATCAGATCCAATCAAATCACCCTACAAATCTCTCTTCAAAACTCCAAGAGAACCTTATGAGAATAGCTCCACACGATTCTTATAAGTGAATCCAAAGCGCCTTTGCAAAACACCAAAAACCTTGCAGATTTGCACCAGATCAGTGCAACAAGTTTGCACACAAAACAAATAAACAAACACAAAATATTTTGTTCATAAGTGTTAGGACATCATGCTTGGCATCCTGAGAAGAGTCTTGCTACATCATATAAGCTACCTGTAGAACCTTAAATACAGATGTCACGACATTCTGTAGGACATCTTGTGATAACTCCTAGTTTTATCAAAATGCCTGTCAACCAGAAACTAACATTAACTTTTTTTTTTTTGTTAAACCACAAAGAAAAAAACTAAAGAGATAAAATCAAATGGGCCAGAATGTTAAACATAAAATAAAGGGTGCAAGTAATGATAGGGAAATTGGGCCTAATCCATCTATTCCTAATGAAATAATAATAATAATCGAAACAATCTAATAATAATAGAAAATAATTATTAAAAAGAGATAAATAAAGATAACAATATGCTGCTGCATAATGTCAGCGTCTCTCTTCTAAACATGGCCATGCATATTTAAAAAAAAAAACATTCCAAAAACAACTAATCAAATGAAGACATGTGGCATGGGTATATAAGACCAACTCCAATGGGAGTTCTTAGAGTGAGTTTGCCAACATGGCACTCATATTTGTTGTTTCCAATATTGTCATGTTGTTGAACGGTGCTTAATTAAGCAAGGGTTCTTCAACTGTTCTTATATTAAAATATTAATTTTATAATATAAAAATTATAATTTAATATAAAATTTTATTTATCATTTTAATTATCATATGAAAATTATAATTACAATATTAAAATATTGATTTTATAATATGAAAACTATATTTTAATTATAAGTTTAAATTATAAGTTTAATTTGAATTTTATTTATTTTATTTTTATTTATTTTAATTTTTAATTTTAATTTTATTTTTATTTTATATTAAATTTAATTTAAAACACTAAAATTAACTAAGGAGAGATTGAAATATTTTTTAAAATTTAATCTAATTTTTTTTAAGTTTATATAGTAGAATGAAATATTTTTCCTTAAAACAACACTATATACCGGTTGGACTATACAGTAGATTGAAATAATTTTCTGTAAAAAAATTAAAATTATTATTTTAAGTGATATAAAATTTAATATAAATAAAATATTAACATATAAAGTAAATTTGTGGGACCCAATATGAGTTCTTCAGAATTGCACCATTGGAGTGAAAAATTAGTTGAGTTGCTTCAAGCTGACGTGGCTTAATAGGTCCCACAAAGAACTCAAAAATGAGTTCACAGTTGAAGATGCTCTAAGGAAAAAGAGACAACATGAAAAATTTTCTTTCTACTCGATATTCTGGCAGGAAAAACAAATAGAATCTCATAACTATTACTCCCAAAAATCTCAATTCTCCTTTTTATTCATCTCATACTTAAAATAAAAAAATATCAAAATAAAACTTTAAAACTTAACACAAGAAAACAAGATAGATCGAACATAGTGAGACGGAAAAGGAAGATAATGAAGTTACCAAGTCGGAGATTCGAAGGTGGCATCGCGAGCCGGACGCGTTACAATGGCTGACAGAGGAGTTTTAGTGATGACAATGGTGGTGATGGTAGTTTTGAAAGTGGTTCCGCGGAGCTGTTTTGGTTTGAAGCGGTTACTACTGTGGAACCTAAGGGTGGTTGCTTCATGGTATTATGGACCTTGACAATAAGATTACAATTTGTTAACGTGGGGTGGTGGCAGAATGTATGCGATTCGTTTTATGAAGAAATTTTGTTTAATGAGGTGAAGTTAGGTGTTGCACGTGGTGGTGGGTATATGTTACTGAAGGTGATGTTCGAAGGGTGTACTTATGGTGTGGCATGGAGATTTTGCGGTATTGTTTACGCATTCTCTTTCAGCAGCACAACTACACAACATGAAGGTCACAAAAACATACACAAGAGCCTCCATTTGAACATGACAATGACTCACAGATGATAACAAGATAGCACAGGTGAGAAAGTTTGGAAACAAACATGGTTATGCGAAGAATGATTCTTTATGAAAAAGAGAACGAAAAATATGGTGGGAAACGGGAAGTAGGATTTCAATATTGTTATGATGAAAGTGAGGTTTGGTTGAAGATGAAGGGTGACTGACGGACGTGGAAGAAGATCTTGAAATGTGAGTTATAGAGGTTATGGTTTTATATGAAGGTGGTGGAGAGGATTAAAGGAAGTTGAAGAATGGTATGAAACTTTGTTGTTTAGGTGAGAAAAAAAGATGCAGCAAGTGTGTTTAGAGGAAGTGCTTTTCTATGGTGAATGTTCAGTGTGCTTGTTTACTATGTTCTACGCAAAGGAAAGAGGAAAATATAATCTTGATTTTGCTTTCCTTTTTCTTAAACTAAAAGTTAGAGGTAGTCTTAAAAATATGATGACTCTTTTGCTGTTCTTAGTTCATAAGTGTAATACTTTAATTTTTAACTCTAAGATCCCACATATCATTTGCATCTCAACCCACAAATAAGATTGCAAATTTTGATTCTCTTTTGCCTTTCTCTATAGGTTTATTTTTGAGCAATCACCGGGCACCATTGTTTCTTGTTTGTTTGATATTTGTTTATGTTAATGTTTACTAACCATTGATTAAAATCCAAAAAAAATGTTTTTTTTCCTTTACTAACTTTTTCAAGAAGAATTTGGATCAAAGATATCAAATATCAATCCCTCAGCTCGAGTGAATTTCATCTGAAAAAAGTCGAAGTTGATCCGCAAATAATTCAAATCATCTGATCAAGAGTCTCCCAAGATTTAATTGACTTTTATTTAAGAGACTCAAAGGTTCATGTGTTTATTTTCATGCCCTCTTTGACCAGCAAAAGAATCGAGCCAGAGGCAAGACAACACATCATAAAGGCCATTTTTCACCATTTTTGTCTGTGGTAATCGTTTACCAATATTGGGTAACCGATTACCCTGTGTGAATTTTGTGAAAATTGGGCAAATTCAAATTCTGCAGCATTTTTGGCACCAAATTCAAATATTGCAACATGAAAATATTCTAGATCACTTCATTTTAATTCTCCTACCTCATCATAATTAATTTCCACCATACACCTTCACTAATCACCATTTGATCTTGAATTTTCCTCCAAATTCAAATTCCAAGCCTAAATTTGATTCTGAACCAAATTCCAATCCACCAAATCTTTCAAGCCTAAATCCTATAAATAGAGGTCTTATTTCTTTCATTTCATAAGCTTTTGATAACCAAATTCACCTTGTCAAATTTTTTCTTGACTCTCAATTTTCTCCAACTACCAAATTCACCAAAGCTCTTTCTTCCTTTGAAAGTTAGTAAGTTAATCACTAGAACTTACTAATGTTTGAGCTAAACTTTCATCCATTCACTTTTTCATCATCAATTCTAGTAGATCAAGACTTTGAAGTGTGGTTTGTGGAGTTGATTTGAAGAATTTTCAGATTTGGAGTGGTAATTTCTTGATCCACCATTGTTGTTCTTGATACATCCTTCACAATGTGATCTATTGTTGATTCTTGTTGCTTGATCGTTAGATCTTCTAAATTGTGTTCTATTGCTGTTGATTGTTGTTATTTTACTTGAGTTTTCGTGATCAATTGCATCCTTGATCATGAGGTATTTGAAGAAATGATTGATCAAGTTTTTGCACTTTTTAAAGCCTTTTTGATGTTGTTTTTGCAGTGGTAACGGGTTATCTGTTTGGGTAACCGGTTACCCAGTGTTATTTTGATGTTTTGCTGCTGTTTTAGCACTGGTAACGGGTTACCAATTTTGGGTAACCGGTTACCCAATGTCTTTTTTGCCTTTTTGGCTTTGTTTTGGGATTGTTTTGGTTCTTTCTTCTTCTTCTCCCATTTCCTTTTGATTTTTGGCTTGGAATGCACTTTTAAAGGTCATTTTCCTCTTTAAATTCATTGGACTTATGGGTGTCGATGAAGTTGGATAAACATTCATTAATTTAAATATATCTTTAAAGTGAATTATTCAATTCATTTTAGGTGCTTTGAGTTAACGATATGTTTAGTACTTTAATCCACCAAGATGAGTGGATGAACTTAAAGATGGAATGATCTTGAACTTGTAATTCAATTTGGCATTCCCTCTCCTCTTCTATTTTTCTTTTGATCGATGAAAATTTTCGATATCATTTGAACTTATTTCAAGTTCTTGATGAAGATGAGATCATTACCTTTTTTTTCGTGCGGCATTGCTTTTTGAGAGTGATCTACATATCACTTCTCTAGCATGCATTAGCACTAACATTGTTATTGACCAGCCTCAGATAGTCGCGGTTTCTACATAAACCCGATTGCGATTGCTTAACATTGCACTAAATTGTCCCGTAATCGGAAAGTGATAATTTGTGGTTCAAACCTATGTTTGAAAGTCCAAATATGGTTGATTATTTGTCTTAGGTCCATCACCTATGAAACTCGTTGTTAGGAGGCTTTGATTTTGTCAATCCTCTAATGAGTCTTCATTAACCTTGGTCTAAGTGCATGAGTTAACCATTGTTGATCATTTGCTATAACGACTAATCACTAACTCACTAACGATATCATTGTACTAATTTTGTTTTGGTTTCCTTCTTGTTCCCTATTTCTCTTTTATCTTTATGCTTCATTATTATCATCTCATCTCATATTATTGTTTATGCTTCCGCTATTTTTCCTTTGTCCGTTGGACACATGTTTATGTTTCCTCCATTTTTCTTTTGTCCATTTGGACCACACTTTGTCCAAAACACTAATAAAGGATTAAACCTCTAAAAAACCTGGTGCTCTTAACTTTGTGGTTATGCTCTTGGACCCTTGAACTTAGAATTATGAATTTTTCCCTATGCTTGGAGTATTATGGATCTTTGTCTTTATTTGGCTTGCTCACTTGCTTATGCTTCAAGATGGATGAAATTCTTATTTGGCTTGCTATAGAGTGTGCTACAAGTTGATTAGATCCTTCTTATCTCTAGCTTTTATTTTGCTTTTTAGGGTAGTCACTTCATCTTCTCCCCTTCTTAAAATTTCAAAATCTCCTCCCTTTTCAAAAGCTTTCCTTTTTTCAAACTTAAAATCACTTTTACAATAAAACCTTGACTTTTTTCAAGTGATTTTTAAACTTTTTTTCTTTAATAAATGTCAATCAATGTTAATCATATTTTGACTAATTTCAAAAAGATATAAAAAAACACTTTACCTCATCAAACTTTTTGTGCCTTTGTGCACTTTTCACTTTAAAACTTTTCATAAAGTTTAGACATGAGTCATTTCCATAGTTGAGATATAATTCTCCTATTTTCCATAGTATTAAGATGTTGACATTTTCCACTTAGATGTTGAGTGATAGACTTGTTGATAATCCAAGCAAAATCCTCCATCTTTAGGTGATGCAAATGTTGTCTTATACTTGTGGGCGACTAGTCGTAGTTTTCTCCTTAAAATGACGACTTGTCTTTATATTTAAAATCAATCAAAACCAACAAAATTTTGTCATTTGTACCATAAACTATGAGGTTTTGATCCTATATTGCACTTTGTGGGTACGTAGGCATGAGGCGACAAGTCTCTCCATACACAAAAATTCTTAAAAAATAATTCTCTTCTCATCTCCCCAATCTCTTTTCAAGCAAACCTTTTTCAAACCAAAAAGCGTAAATATTTCAAAGGGCTCCTATAGAGTACTATATACGTTTTTGGTGTTAACACCTTCCCATTGCGTAACCAACCCCCTTACCCAAATCTCTGTTTTTTTTCTTGCTTTGAAACTCTTAGGTTTTGTTCGCTCTTTTTCCTTTCCTTTTTAATATAAAATAAAAGTGCGGTGGTGACTCTTGCATTTTTGAGTTAAGTTAATCAATAGCTTACACTCACAAATTTCCTCGCTACAGGAAAGTGGCGACTCTACAGGAAATTTCCCCGAGTAAGGTTAAAACTTAGTTCTAGCAGTTAGGTGTATTACTGCTCGACCATTGAAGACTTAGGCATTACCTATTTGCGATGGAACCAAGAGTTAACAACACTTTTTTTATGAAAATGGTTTATAATTAATCCCGAAGGATAAAAAGGTTTGATGTTTGTTTTTGAGTCTTTTATAAAGAAGTGAATTGAATTGTGTTTGTAATCCATGTTGCACTAAAGACTATGACTTATGAGCGAATGCGTCGCATATCGCCCAAAGGGCATACGCTAAACACTCTAGACAATTCAGAGGAGGCCCCCCAATCATCATTTCTCAAATGCTTAAGGCTCGTAGCGTACAACACTCGTTATCCTTTATTACATGTTTTGAAGAAGTTTTGAGATGAGAAGAGAGAAGACACAACTTCTAAGGGGAAACTAACTCAACCCTAATGTTATCATGCAATGTGCTCCTATGATTGAGATTAAGAGGGGAAAATCTACCCTAATGTTACCATGCTTGGATTGAACACTTAATGTCTCTCCTACTCCCATAGGGACTAGGAATCCTAAGGGATCATGGCAAGGAAAACCAAGTAAACACAAGATAAATCAATCACAACTGAGAACGAAAGAGGTGCAAACATGAAATGCAACACAAAGAAAAGTGGGAGGAAAAAAGTGTGGGGCAGCAACCACCACAAGCACATCTCAACCTCTTAAATGCAAATAAATAGATGCAAAACAAAAGAGAAATGTAAGCAAAAGAACATCACACAAATGAACATCCATCACTTTGAACAACATCCACAAAAGTATGCATTCAAGTGGAAATAAAACACGTGTATCGAAGAAATCATGATTAAACAATCAAGAATAGCGACATAATACCCAAATCATCTTACTCAAATGCATCATACTGATCCATGAAGATTCAAAGTGAAATGATACCCAAAACAAGCTCAAAAACAACAAACATGACATTTTGGTTCAATGTTAATCGGTTAACACATATGGTTAACCGATTAACCAGTTGAAAATGTTTGAAAATTTGAAAATTCGTACTGGTTAATCGATTAACTAGTTTGCACTACAATTGGTTAACCGATTAACACTGTACCAGAAGCAGAAAACAACAACTCAAAAGCACTTTTCAGCAATTAATCACTTCTCTAATAATCCAGATGATCACATAATCGATTATGCACGAAATTAACACCAGAAAACAGTGATCCAACAACATGTAAACACATTCAAACAGCAAGATCACAAATCACATGAATCAAAAATCAACCAAATTAATCAAAAATGAAGATCAACATGGTGATTATGCAAATAAGCTCAAAAACAGAATCGGATCTAGAATTCCAACCTACAAAGCAGAGATTTGCTTTGGTAAATTTTGATTCAACTCCAATTGAGCAGATCCGAGCTAGAAATTCGGAATTCCTTCAAGATCCAAGTGAGTTCTTGTAGTAGAAATGAAGATCCACCAAAATTAAGTAAAAATTATCCAAATAAGCTCCTATAGATCAATTTCAAAATTCAGATCCAAATTCACACGAAAATTGAATGGAGAAATGGAGATAATATGGATGAAGGATGAAGGTTTTAGCTCTAGAATTCAATGATTCCAATGGAGAATCAAAGAATTCAAGGTGAGAAGAGCTTTAATGGAGGTTTTGGAGACGGAGAAGTTGAGAGCAAAATTCAAGAGTGAGAGTGAATTCTGAAAATGAAATGAAATTATGAGGATTGTGTGTGTGGTTTGGAGCAAATCATTTAAATATGCTCTTGGTTAGGATCCAAATGTGGTTTGGAGTGTGGTTTGTGAAAATTGGAATGGGATTAGGAATGGGAAATTGGAGGGAATTTGAATTAATTTTAAAACTAATCAAAATTCAAAGTGGTTCTAGATCTTTCCTTTAGTGTGAAATCAATTTCTCAAACGATCAAAATGGACTCCAATGTGACCTCTATTGAAAACTCACGTGCAGAGCTGAAATTGCCTTGGTTAATCGGTTAACCGTATGGGTTAATCAATTAACACCTTCAAAAATTCAAATTTGACCTGATTTTGACTTGGTTAATCGGTTAAGACCTTAACATTTTGAATTTTGGCGCCTTCTGGAGGGAAATCTGCACAGTTGCCCGTTTTCATCCGTTCTAAGCCCTGTTCAGCCTCTGAAACTTGCTCTTGAATACTACAACCATGAGACTGCTTGAGATAGCCTGAATGTTGCCTCTTGATCTGAAAATATCCTACAAAATAAAATAAGATCGGTAGCTCGATCGCCGGGCAAAATAATTGCCAGAGCTTCTGATGCTCGCTGTTTGGTCTCTCGTACCAAAGAAAACCCTGAGCCACACGAAAACCTTAATCCCCTGGCTCAAGAACAAATGCTATGACATGCAAAAATGCGAAAATGTAAAGAAACATAAACCAAGTACACGAAATGGTTGGTCAAATTTTGGGGTACAACAGCTGCCCCTATTCAAGCGACTTGGACCTGAAGGGATGAAAAGCGAACGACTTTCAAACATTCAAGGTAAAAGACGGTTCAATACCAAAGAAACCGGAAATTTTCCAACCTCCAAAACGAAACTGTAGACCTTCTGTTGGAGAGGCAAAGATAAAATGGACGCATCCATCACCATCTTCCGGGGTCTGGATACCGCGCGAGCGAGAGAAGATTTTATAATCTGCCAAGGTCTGGATACCCTACAAGTAAAACGAGTGAACTGGTGGGAGCCGGGGTCTGGATACCACACGGGCTCGGGAAATAACCAAAATCAGCCAGGGTCTAGATACCGCACATGCTAACGAAACAATCTGATGTGATCCGGGGTCTGGATACCACATAGACTCAAGAAAAAATAACATCAGCCAGGGTCTGGATAGCGCACATGCTAACGGAACAATCCGATGTGAGCTGGAGTCTGGATACCATGCGGGCTCAAGAACGTCATTAATCGGGGTTTGGATACCACACGGGTTAATAAAAATAAACCGGTGCGAGCCGGGGTCTGGATACCACACGGGCTCGAGAACATCATTAACCGGGGTCTGAATACCACACGGGTTAATAAAAATAAACCAGTGCGAGCCGGGGTCTGGATACCACACGGGCTCGAGAACATCATTAACTGGGGTCTGAATACCACACGGATTAATGAAAATAAACCGGTGCAAGCCAGGGTCTGGATACCACACGGGCTCAAGAATGTCATTAACCTGGGTCTGAATACCACACGGGTTAATGAAAATAAACCGGTGCGAGCCGAGGTCTGGATACCACACGGGCTCGAGAACGTCATTAACTAGGGTCTGAATACCACACGGGTTAATGAAAATAAACTGGTGCGAGTCGGAGTCTGGATACCACACGGGCTCGAGAATATCATTAACCGGGGTCTAAATACCACACAAGTTAATAAAAATAAACCGGTGCGAGCCGGGGTCTAGATACCACACAGGCTCGAGAACGTCATTAATCGAGGTCTGAATACCACACGGGCTCGAGAACATCATTAACCGGGGTCTGAATACCACACGGGTTAATGAAAATAAATCGGTGCGAGCCAGAGTCTGGATACCACACGGGCTCGAGAACGTCATTAACCGGGGTCTGAATACCACACGGGTTAATGAAAATAAACTGATGAAAGCTGATGTCTGGATACCACACGGGCTCTAGAACGTCATTAACCGGGGTCTGAATACCACACGGGTTAATGAAAATAAACCAGTGCGAGCCGGGGTTTGGATACCGCACGAGCTAACTAAAATAACCGGTGCGAGTCGGGGTCTGGATACCGCACGGGCTATCTGAAATAACCGGAGGAAGCTGGAAATACACTTGAAAGCAAGAGATAACAACCTGGCTTATGTTTCAAATGCATTTGTTTGAAAATGACGTAATGCTCAATACGAAATGGAAATGCTACGTGTTTGGTGGATGTTATGAATAATGCAAAATGCAACGGCACCGAATCAGCAAAATAAATGCTGAAAAGACAAAGCCAACTCCGTCGGGGAGAAGTAACACGTGCCAAGTACGATGGGACTCAAGCTGGGAAAAACAAGCCCTGGATGACTTCCTGGAACAGAAATTTCCGAGGTAATACTGTTCTGACGAGAACAAAAATACACTCCAGTGGGGATTAACTCAAAATCTGCTGAGGAATACACCCTGAATGGCCTTCCAGAGTACAACTCTTCTAGGGAATAGACGACCTGACTGGGGAAAAACACCCAACCAACTGGGGTCAAATCCAACCCAACGGGGAAATCAACAAATCTGCAGGGGACAACAATCAACCACTGAGATTAATTTCGTTTCACCGGGGAAATCAGCCCTGAATGGCCTCCTAGAACACCGAAGTCCTTCTAGGGTACAAGACACGCATCTAGGAGCAACTCCGCTCTGCTGAAGATAAAAAAAATCCAACCTGCCAGGGATTACTCAGTTAGGGATAACCAAACAAGATTTAACGAGGAACTATCCTAAACTCTCTCCGTTGAGGATAGAGAATAGCAATCAACCCTAATCTGCAGGGAAGAAATAACTGCTCTTCTGACTTCTTTGGGGAATTAAGCAAGAGGGAAAACAACCTCGACCTCTGCTTAGGGATAGAATCAACACTTTAAGCTCTGAGTGGATACAAAGTCACAAATCTGAACTCTGTGGGGAAAACAAATCCTGAACTTACTCCGCCACTGGGAAAAGTTCCAAACTTGCCTGGTGGAGAGAAATCCAGCCTCGACTGGCTGGGAAGTAAGTGCGTACCTACAATCTGCTGGGGATACGCGTACCTACCTGACCTGCATGGGGCATATCAATCTCGACCCTCTAGGGATTACTTACTCTGCCGCATAAGCCAATCTTGAATTTCCAAGGAATGAGTGCATACATACATTCTGTTGGGGATACGTGTACATTCAACTGCATACTTAACCGGTAGGAACAGACCCTTGCCGGGGAAAGTGAGTCTCAACTACGCGTCTTCTTTCTGTGGGGATGGTGATATTACCGGGGGGTACACCTCTGGAAATTTGCCCCAAGGGTAACGACCCTGCACATGAACAAACAACAAGATATCCTGCACAGAAGGAGCTATCTCGGGCATCATCTGTGACATTGTTCAAGTAAATCAAAGTTTTAATGATTATGGGCAAAGCCTGCAAGTTTATGTATGCAACATTTTATCAAAACATCGGGCGTTTTTTCTGCAAACAAAACAGTAAAGGCTAAAGCGAAAACAACAATTCACTGAATAGTATATGCTTTATTGACAAATGGTCTGTAAATAGGCAGATCTTACAGCAGACGCAACCCCTGAAAAGAGGAAGCTGCGCAAAAAATTTACAGAAATGCACAGAAATATACAAAATGTCGGCAATGTGGCACAAACAAACACCATGAGCTGATCCATTTATGACTCGCCTGACTTTGATGCTTCTCCGATGCTTCGTCCTCTGCAGAGATTGATTCGGATAAACGGCTCTCAGGTCTCCCTTAGTCCACTAGACTCTGAAGATTAATACGTAGACCGCAGTCATTTGCTTTTCAAATCCCTAACTTTTGCCTGAATTGCCCTTGCGGGTTTACAATTCACCGGGATACCCTTTTTTTCCAAAGTCGCCTTTCCAGGTTTTCGAATTTACGAGTTTACATTTTTTCTTTTTATCCCTAACTTTTTCCCGAACCCATTCTTTTTATGGTTCGCCAGGATGCCCCATTTTTGCCTGGCTATTCTTTTTCTTTCCAACGGGTCTCTTTAAGCAAAGTATTTTTTAACTGCATCTGCATTCACAGGGGATGTGAAGTCCTCACCATCCATGGTTGATAACAGCAAGGCTCCTCCGGAGAAAACCTTCCGCACGACATATGGCCCTTCGTAATTGGGAGTCCATTTGCCCCTGTGATCTGTCTGTGGAGGGGGAATCCTTCTTAATACCAGATTGCCTGTCTGAAAGCTTCGATGGCGCACCTTTTTATCAAAAGCTTTCTTCATCCGACTCTGATACAGCCGACCATACGCAATGGATGTTAGTCTCTTCTCATCAATTAGGCTGAGCTGATTCAATCTGTTTCTTACCCATTTTGCCTCATCCAATTTGACGTCAACCAAAATTCTCAAAGAAGGAATCTCGACTTCCAATGGTAGGACAGCTTCCATACCATACACCAGCGAGAAAGGAGTTTCCCCAGTTGAGGTACGCACCGAAGTACGATATCCATGCAAAGCAAAGGGCAACATCTCATGTTAATCCTTATAGGTTACAACCATCTTTTGCATTATCTTCTTTATATTCTTGTTGGCCGCCTCAACAGCGTCGTTCCTCTTTGGACGATAGGGAGAAGAGTTGTGATGCTCAATTTTGAAACTCTGGCACAATTCCTTCATCATCTTGTTATTCAAGTTCGAACCATTATCAGTAATGATTCTTTCAAGCACTTCGTAATGACAGATGATGTCCTTCTTGATAAACCAGGCTACCACTTGCTTGGTGATGTTAGCATAGGAAGCTGCTTCAACCCACTTGGTAAAATAGTCAATTGCTACCAAGATGAAGCGGTGTCCATTGGATGCGGTTGGCTCGATCTTGCCAATCATGTCGATGCCCCACATGGAAAAGGGCCAAGGCGACGCCATGACGTTCAGAGGACTCGGCAGCACATGAATCTTATTGGCATAAACCTGGCATTTATGGCAATTCTTTGCATACTTAAAGCAATCAGACTCCATAGTCAACCAATAATACCCTGCTCGCAACAACCTTCGAGACATGGCATGCTCGCCTGCATGTAGACCTGCTTCTTTTTCGCCCATGCATCTCAGCAGTACTAAGTCAAAATTACTCCGGTAGAGTACACCATCTTGGTTCAGATAGAAGTTTCCAGACAACCTCCTCAAGGTCTTCTTATCACGAGTCGATGCCCCTGGCGGACACTCCTGATTCTTGAGAAAATTCTGGATGTCATAATACCATGGCTTGCCATCAGAAGCTTCCTCTATTGCGAATACAAATTATGGCCTATCAAGGTGCAAGATGACTATTCTCGGAGCATCATTTCAGAAGTTCACCTTGTACATTGAGGATAGTGTAGCCAGAGCATCTTCCATCTGATTCTTCGCTCGTGGCACGCGATGAAACTCTACCTGGTCAAAGAAAGGCAACAACCTCCTTGCATAGTTTATGTAAGGAATCAGATTAGGTTGTCGGGTCTTCCATTCTCCCTTGATCTGATTAACAACTGGCATTGAACCGCCGTACATGTCTAGATTCTTGATCCTCAGATCAATGGCTTCTTCCAACCCCATAATGCACGCTTCGTATTCGGCTTCATTGTTGGTGCAAGGAAATGTTAACCTGGCAGTGAACGGGATATAAGAGCCATGAGGACTCGTGATAATTGCTCCAATTCCACTACCATAGGAGTTAACAGCACCGTCAAATATCATCTGCCATTGAGAACCCTTCTCCGAACCTTCATCGGGTAATGGCTCATCACAATCCTTCATTTTCAAGAACATGATGTCTTCGTCAGGAAATTTGAACTTCATCGGTTGATAATCATCAATCGGCTGTTCAGCAAGATATTTCGACATAACACTCCCCTTGATAGCCTTCTGGGAGACATATTGAATATCGTATTCTGTCAGGACCATCTGCCACCTGGCAATCCTTTCCGATAATGCTTGTTTTTCAAAGACGCACTTAATTGGATCCATCTTCGAAATCAGCATGGTTGTATGATTTAGCATATACTGCCTTAGGCATTTGGCAGCCCAAGAGAGTGCGCAACACGTCTTTTCCAACATTGAGTACCTGGACTCACAATCTGTGAACTTTTTACTCAAGTAGTATATGGCATGATCTTTTCTTCCAGTCTCGTCATGTTGACCGAGAACACAACCCATGCTATTCTCAAGAATCGTTAAATACATTATCAGTGGTCTTCCAGCTACTGGAGGTATCAGTATCGGAGGTTCCTGCAAATACTCTTTTATTTTATCAAATGCCCTTTGGCAATTTTTGTTCCAGACGACCGCCTGATCTTTCTTCAACAATTTGAACATAGTTTCACACGTGGCTGTGAGATGAGATATGAACCTAGCAATGTAGTTCAATCTACCCAAGAAACCACGAACCTCTTTCTCTGTTTCCGACGCTGACATATCTTGAATTGCTTTTATCTTTGCAGGATCGACCTCGATTCCTTTTTCATTGACAATGAACCCCAACAACTTTCCTGACCGTACACCAAAAGTGCACTTGTTTGGATTCAATCTCAGTCTAAACTACCTTAGCCTTTCAAACAACTTCAATAGATTTACCAGATGTTCCTCCTCCGTCTGTGACTTTGCAATCATGTCATCAACATAAACTTCGATCTCATGATGAATCATATCATGAAAGAGTGTCACCATTGCCCTCTGATAGGTTGCCCCTGCGTTTTTCAACCCAAAAGGCATTACCTTATAACAGAAAGTCCCCCACGGTGTAATAAAAGTTGTTTTCTCCATATCCTCCGGTGCCATTTTAATTTGATTATATCCGGAAAAGCCATCCATGAAGGAAAACACCGAATACTGCGCAGTATTATCAACCAATACGTCAATATGGGGGAGCGGGAAATCATTCTTCGGGCTCGCTTTATTCAAGTCTTTATAATCAACTCATATCCTTACCTTACCATCTTTCTTAGGTACATGTACGATTTTAGCGACCCATGGAGGGTAAGTTGTCACGACGAGAAATCCTGCGTCCAACTGCTTCTGGACCTCTTCTTTAATTTTTACCGCCATATGTGGTCTAGTCCTTCTAAGCTTCTACTTAACAGGCAGACACTCTTCACGCAAAGGCAAGCGATGAACCATAATATCTGTGTCAAGACCGGACATATCTTCGTATGACCAAGCAAAGATATCACTTTACTCTCGGAGCATTTCAACCAATCTTTGCTTGACACCACTCTGCAATGCGGCCCCTATCCTGACTTCTCTTATGGCTTCCTCAGTACCCAAGTTGACGACCTCAATTTCCTCCTGATGAGGCAGAATGGCTTTCTCTTCCTGTTTCAGTAGCCTGACGAGCTCTTCAGGTAGGTCTTCAATCTCTTCTTCGGCTTGAAATATCGGATTATCAAAGTCAAAGCGAGTCATAGACGGTTCTAGAGCGGTGTCATCTGCAATGTGAAACCTGCAATGATGATGATTTAATGCTTAAAATGATATGCAAACAAGCACAAACTACATTGCCATTTTATTGTTAAAAATAAAAACAAGAAAGACAGAGATCACAATATTCAAATGCAAGAAAACGCCCTTTGATTAATTGATAAAACAATTGTTCAACATAAAAGATTAGCCCCTGCATACAAAGACCACTATGCTCCGGGTAGAGCATAGGGCTACAAATAATCAAGAAAACAAATTATTACTCTACTGTCTTCACTTGGATGACTTCTTTGACAGTCCAGTTGTTTAGGCTCTGTCCGGGAGTACATGACCGGATCCATGTATCCATGCCGCAATCACTGCCACCTTCTTCATCTGATACATCATTAATCTGCTCAAAGATCACCCCACAGCTGGTGAACTGGATGGGTCCCTTATAGCGCGGTGCGCTCTGCGAGGAGGGAGATGGGTTGTATCCCAATCCGAATTTGTCTTGCTTGTTGGGGATGTTCAGAACTTGGCCCCAACCCTGAGATGCCCCAGCTTTCACCACGGCCTGTGCTTCTTTAAAGGATGACATGGCAACTTCAAGTGCTTTGGCCACAACTGGTGTTTTATCCTTGATTTGTACAGTCTCGAAAGCCTGACATAACGTCTCGTGGATCTCACTGTCAACTTTGACATATTTGAACAAAGACAAATGACTTATCATAATATCTTCTTCCCCACAAATAGTAACAACACTGCCACCCACCATATATTTCAACTTCTGGTGCAGAGTTGACATAATAGCGCCTGCTTAGTGGATCCAGGGTCATCCCAACAGACAGCTATACGCTGGCTGAATATCCATGATATAAAACACGACATCAAAAACTTTTGGACCGAAGTGGATCGGGAGAGTCAATTTCCTAAACACGAACCTTTTAGTCCCATCAAAAGCTCGAACCACCAAGTCACTTGGGGTGCACATTATTCCTTAGGTATCTAGCTTCATTAAAGCCTTGTTGGGTAACACATTCAGTGATGACCCAGTATCAACTAACACGTGCGACATTACAGACCCTCTGCATTCGATAGAGATATGCAGCGCCAGATTATAATTCCGTCCCTTGGGCGTCAAATCCAAATTAGTAAAGCCCAGCCTGTTACCAGTATTAACGTGTGCCACCACACCCTCCAGCTGATTCACAGATATCTCCTGTGGCACATAAGCGGTATTCAGGATTCTTAAAAGAGCATTTATGTGTGCCTCAGAGCACAACATCAATGACAAAATGGAGATCTTTGACGGAGTTTGCTGTAAATGATCTACAATCTTGTAGTCACTCTTCCTAATCAAGCTCATGAACTCTTCCGCCTCCTTCAATAAGGACTCCTTCTCACTAGCTTGGGAACTCTCTTCAACCACCGCTTTACCTTTACCCTTGTCAGATTTTTTAGCACTCACTTCAGAAGGTGAAAATATTCTTCCACTCCAGGTTATTCCACCAGCCCCTACCAGATTGTCAACATAATCCAACGATGAACCCTTCAGTTCCTGCTTCTGCCCATTACAGTAGACTTCGGCTCCGTAATTTCAAGGAATTGCCTTAGTGCTCTCATATGGTACGGGTCCAGCTTTAGTAATAATGGTGGTCGGCGGCCTTGGAGGCGCAAAAATAATGATAGTCTTGTATGGAATCGAAATTGTCGCAACTTCATCAGCTTCTGAATATGATTCTTCAACTTCTCACACCCCTCAGGATGGATCAAACACTCTGCACAAGCTTTATCACACCCAGCGAATATTCCTCCACTCAACAATTTGTCCTTTACAAAACTCAATGGAGTCTTCAAATCTTCAACATCAGCTACCAAGTTCAAACCCTCATCCTTAATAATGACACTAACCCCAGCTGCCCCATGGTTAGGCATGGGATTCTGCGCGACATTGGGCACATCGTGAGAAAAGTTAATGGCTTTGCTGTCTATAAGATCTTGCACCTTATGATTAAATGCTTTACAATTGTCGATGTTATATCCTGAAGCACCAGAATGAAAATCGTACCGGGCGTTAACATCATACCCTAGAGGTGGTGGGCAAGTTAAAGGAGCCAACGTCCTTTTCTAGACTAACTGCAACTACATCAAATGTTGTAGTAATTGAGGGTAAGGCATCGGTGGTGCGTCAAAGTGTCTGTTCGTAGTCCTTATGCGATCCTGAAACTGCCTTGGCGCATAGTTCTGTTGGTTCTGCTGTTGTTGTTGTGGTTGTGGTACTACAGATATGGTAATACTTGCAAGCTGAGGTTGTCATTGACGGTATTGACGCTGATTTCTGTTTCTTCCCCGAGAACTAGATACTGCATTAGTTTCTCCCTCCCACTTTTTATTGCCAAAAGTCTTTCTCCCTCCACCAGATGTGGATCCTTCACCAGCTTGAATTTTGCCCAATTTGATTTTGTTCTCGACTCTTTCTCCTGTAATGATCAGATCTGAAAAACTCCTCGACATATTATCGATCAACTTCTCGTAATACACCCCCAGTAACATAGCAACGAACGTGTCTATCAACTCCCCCTCCACCATAGGAGGTTGCACTCTGGCTTCCAATTCACGCCACCTCTGGGCGTATTCTTTGAAGCATTCATTATTTCTTTGGGATAAGTTCTGCAATTCGACCTTGTTCGGTGCTAGATCACTGTTGTATTGGTAATGCTTAACAAAAGCTTCAGCTAAATCCCTCCAGCTTCGGATGTTGACTGGTTCTAGCCCCATGTACCATTCTAGAGACGGACCAGAGAGACTGTCCTGGAAAAAGTGCATAAGCAACTTCTCATCGCCAGAATAAGCGGACATCTTGCGATAGTAAGAACGAAGATGAACCCTCGGATAGGTTGTCCCCTTATACTTATCAAAGTCCGGGACTTTGAACTTCAGAGGAACCTTCAAATTTGGAATCAGCCTCAAATTTTCCATATCGAACCCCATAGAATTCTGATTCTCATAACTCTTCATCTTTTCCTCGAGCAACTTAAACCTCCTGTCTGCGTCAGATGGCAGACCAACACCAACATCCCTCATAGAGAACACATCCTCTTGATCATCTTCCTCCCACTGAGGGGCAATATTCCCATGCAAAGCACACGTAGGTCTGGGAATATGAACTCCTGTCTGATTTCCTTCGCCCGGAGGGATGACAACTGTAGGACCAGTATTAGCATGTGGGGTGACATTGTCAGCAGTAGGAGGTATAGTAGCAGATCCTCCATGAAGCACACCACTCCCGTCAACCCTAGCAATTAACGGCTGCACCAAAGTTGTCAGCTACTCTTGGCCATTGGCGACCCCTGGCATCATATCCATGAACTAGGCCATCCTGTCACGGAATTCCTGAAGTTTAGCCTGAATCAGATCCATAATTTTACGTTGATTTCCCCTGGTTGCATAACGATGAGTCGTTTGGTTGTCAATCCTGAAACAAACTACAAATCACAGAGATAAGGTTAACGGTTCCGGAGCACCTGCGATGCAAAATGCAAAATGATGCAATATGCAGACATGTAAATACGCATTAGGGAAATTTCCCCCTCAATTCTAGTTCTTCGAGAACAGCAAGACAGTGGGAAGCCAACATATAAGCATAGTAAACTCCTCATAAATAAAATGAGAGGCCATAAGTCAAAGTACAGAACACCGTGCTGCAGAAATACAATCAAAATGACCTCATCCAACAGATCTGGAGATGGTCAAGATAAAACATAAAAACAAACTACAAAGAGAGAAAACATCAAATACAATGGCGAGCCTCGAAATCCTCCAACAATTCTCTTGTCTCTGAACGATCTAGCCTGTCTACCAACCCCTGGATGAGCAACTCTCTTTGGCTAATGATGCTCTGTAAGCTCTGAACATAATCCTCCCAAGCGCCTTCACCAAATGCTTCCTCAAGCTTAGATCTCTTCACATCTGCTCTTGACTTATAATCTTCCAAGGTTGCAAGAGCTTCATTCAATCTATAGTCGCTTTTGCATCGGCGCTAGGATTCAGCTATAACCTTCTCATCTCTCACCTAGATCTGAGCCTTCAACTTAGCAATTTGTTGCCGCAGTTCGTCTTCTTGCTCCTTGTTGTTAGTCAGAATAGCGTTCCATTGGTCGTTAGACTTGGAGATCTCTACATATGCTCTGTCCAGCTCTTTCTTCTTGGAACTAAGAACATCACTGACGCTCTTCAGATCTAAGCCCACACGCTCTCAAGCGCGAATCTCTGCAGTTAGCTCTCTACCCAGTTTATTCACCAGCTCTGTTTGCTTCTTCAATGAAAAAGTGGCTTGATTTTTCTCGCTTCTGAGCTGAATAATCTCTTTTTCCAACTCCTCGTTTGCCTTACGCATCTCCTCTTTCTCGGCCCACAATTGGTTGTATCTCTGAATATCAACAGTAGTCGGCTCCTCAATCATCAAAGGATATGAAGCCTCACAAGTTGGAAATGGCATCAATAACCTCCTAGCTCTCTCCTGGATCCAAGCCACATAAGGATCATAGGCTCTCATATTGCTTTTTTTCCCAAAGAAGACCTCCCCTCTTGGTGAATCTTGTTCCAAGCCTTCTCTACTCTAATCAGGGTCTCATTCTTAAGCAAGCCCGTGAAATACAGAGATTCCTGTATTTCCTCTTCCTTCGGAGGTTCCCTTAGAGCGTAACCAAATTGCCTCACTGCAAGAGCGGGGTTGTAGTTAATACCTCATTTCCTTCCAATCAACAGGACATTAGGGAAACCACCACAGTTAAAGATAATCTCTGTGCCCAACTAATCTCTGTCAAACCATACCATGTTCTCAGAAGTCAAGCCCATAAGGCTCTCAGACCACTCAGAGATACCTGCAGTGTCAACAAAAGGACCAACCTTTGGAAGGTGACCTACAAACCATATGTACAAAAGAGGTACACAACAAGAGAAATTCTTCCCCCTCCTATTCTCATTCTTTTAATGCACAGAATGATACACATATCCTAAGAGTGTGGGCACATGATTCCCCGAGACAAAGATGTGGAAAGCATCCAAGTCCAAAAATCTGGAATGTTCGGGAACAAGATTATGCTGTATATGCACATAGCCAATATAGCATTAAAGACAATCCAACAACCCTCTTTCGAAAAGTGTTGAGCTTTACCAACCAGGAAAGATAATGGAAATCCGGGCATCCCATTCCTTTTAATCAACTTCCCTTCCAACTCAGAAGCATCTAAATGAAGAGAATTAGCAAGCTTAGTCAAATTAGGCTCTGCTTCAGAGTGATAGAAAGGCATCTGACCCAGAATAGGAACTCCTAACAACATAGAAAACTCCTCCAAGGTAGGCATAAACACATAACCAGGGAAAGTGAAACATCTCAACTGTGGGTCATATAACTGAAGCAAGGTGTGAAGACCTTCCAACTCAAATACTGAAGCTTTACAGACACATCCCAAAAGCTTCCCATATTCCTTCTTGAAATCTTCCATTACATTACGATCCGCAACAAAAATTAAACTGAGCAGAGGTGTTATGTCAGGGGTAGGAAACTTGTACACAACAGTCTTCTTCAAACTAGGCTCCATGTCATAAGTGGGATAAGATCACTAGAATCGAGAGGAAAATATACACCTGCAACATAAATACATGTCAATGTTAAATGCAAATGCAATAGAGGATTAAGATTGTTGTGTTGTTGACTGAGATGGACAGCGCTTCGCTTCGGCAAGATAAGAACACATCACTGACATAAAGACCCACTGTATCAAGGACCAAAAGTTCACACTGACGAGAAAACCTGGTAGGTTGAAGGTCAAGGTTTCCTGCATAACCCTCCCCACTCACAGGTATGAACCTATCTCTGATAAGGTCTGGCATCCTATGCGGTCGTCAGTGTCATAGGCTTTCGAGAAACGATGATATGTTCACCATTTCTGGTTTGCCATCATAGTCTAACGAAGCAGCCTCACTTAGCTGACTCCCAAATGATCGGTCTCCAGAGTCAACAGTTTTCAGATCCAACATCCCGGTCCTGACCAGCAGGATGAGATGTCTTCAAAGAAAACCACATCTGAAGGCCAATTTCATGAGGACTAGTGCATGCAGCCATACAGGTCCTCACTACTCTCCACTCTAATGCTATGGATATCCTCAAGCCTGGGTTTTGGCTTATCACTCAATGGAACAGTCCCACCCAACAACACAATAATAATGATAATAATATGCGGGAAAATAAAATGCAAATGCAATACTGTACCAATGCAACACATATACACATATGTACACATCCAAAGATAAAACACACAAGCGCTAGGATTGAGCCGCATAGGGGATGGGAATCTCCCCAGCAGAGTCGCCAGCTGTTGCATCGCAGCGAAGAGGGGCCGGTAAGGATAGAAGAGTCACCAATGTTCGTTATTTATCCCAAAGAGAGGGAAAGGAAACAATCAAAGAAAACCTACAAAAAATGGAAAAGACAGGTCATCGCAACCAAATCTTGGGTTCTGGAGTCGGTTACGCAAGGGGAAGGTATAAGCACCCCTCACGTTCGTCGTACTCGACGAGATCCACGCTTGTTATCTATCTAAAAGGGTGTTAATCTATCTAAGCTACAGGCCACAGGGACAAAAGAAAAGAAAAGGGACTCGATAGAGCATCACCGCTCTATGCCTATGTATTCCCTCGTGCAATGGGAAAGTCAGAGTCAACGTAGTTCGGAAAACTACAGGTGGAGGTGGGGAAGGTTGCTTACCAATACATCGTCGTCTTGTGCCTACGTATCCTCGTCTGGTACGAGAAATCAGAGCAAACCAAGTTCGGGCTGACACGACCACAAGTTGGTTCAAGTGTTTTAACCGAGTAAGGTTAAACCTTAGTTCTAGCAGTTAGGTGTATTGCTGCTCGACCATTGGAGACTTAGGCGTTACCTGTTTGTGATAGAACCAAGAGTTAACAACATTCTTTTTATGAAAATGGTTTTCAATTAATCCCGAAGCATAAAAAGGTTTGATGTTTGTTTTTGAGTCTTTTATGAAGAAGTGAATTGAATTGTGTTTGTAATCCATGTTGCACTAAAGACTATGACTTAGGAGCGAATGCATCGCATACCGCCCAAAGGGCATACGCTAAACACTCTAGACAATTTAGAGGAGGCCCCCTAATCATCATTTCTCAAATGATTAAGGCTCGTAGCGTACAACACTCATTATCCTTTATTACATGTTTTGAAGAAGTTTTGAGATGAAAAGAGAGAAGACACAACTTCTAAGGGGAAACTAACTCAACCCTAATGTTATCATGCAATGTGATCCTATAATTGAGATTAAGAGGGGGAAAATCTACTCTAATGTTAGCATGCTTGGATTAAACACTTAATGTCTCTCCTACTCCCATAGGGACCAGGAATCCTAAGGGATCATGGCAAGGAAAACCAAGTAAACACAAGATAAATCAATCACAAGTGAGAACGAAAGAGGTGCAAACATGAAATGCAACACAAAGAAAAGAGGAAGGAAAAAAGTGTGGGGCAGCAACCACCACAAGCACATCTCAACCTCTTAAATGCAAACAAATAGATGCAAAACAAAAGAGAAATGTAGGCAAAAGAACATCACACAAATGAACATCCATCACTTTGAACAACATCCATAAAAGTATGCATTCAAGTGAAAATCAAACACGCGTGTCGAAGAAATCATGATTAAACAATCAAGGACAGCGATATAATATCCAAATTATCTTACTCTAAAGCATCATACTGATCCATGAAGATTCAAAGTGAAATGATACCCAAAACAAGCTCAAAAACAGCAAACATGACATTCTGGTTCAGTGTTAATCGATTAACAAATATGGTTAACTGATTAACCAGTTGAAAATGTTTGAAAATTTGAAAATTCGTACTGGTTAATTGATTAACCAGTTTGCACTACAACTAGTTAACCGATTAACACTGTACCAGAAGCAGAAAATAGCAACTCAAAAGCACTTTTAAGCAATTAATCACTTCTCTAATAATCCAAATGATCACATAATCAATTACGCACGAAATTAACACCAGAAAACAGTGATCCAACAACATGTAAATACATTCAAACAGCAAGATCACAAATCACATGAATCAAAAATCAACCAAATTAATCAAAAATGAAGATCAACATGGTGATTATGCAAATAAGCTCAAAAACAGAATCAGATCTAGAATTCCAACCTACAAAGCGGATATTTGCTTTGGTAAATGTTGATTCAACTTCAATTGAGCAGATCCGAGCTAGAAATCCGGAATTCCTTCAAGATCCAAGTGATTTCTTGTAGTAGAAATGAAGATCCACCAAAATTAAGTAAAAATTATCCAAATAAGCTCCTCTAGATCAATTTCAAAATTCAGATCCAAATTCACACGAAAATTGAATGGAGAAATGGAGATAATATGGATGAAGGATGAAGGTTTTAGCTCTAGAATTCAATGATTCCAATGGAGAATCAAAGAATTCAAGGTGAGAAGAGCTTTAATGGAGGTTTTGGAGACGGAGAAGTTGAGAGCAAAATTCAAGAGTGAGAGTGAATTATGAAAATGAAATGAAATTATGAGGATTGTGTGTGTGGTTTGGAGCAAATCATTTAAATATGCTCTTGGTTAGGATCCAAATGTGGTTTGGAGTGTGGTTTGTGAAAATTGGAATGGGATTAGGAATGGGAAATTGGAGGGAATTTGAATTAATTTTAAAACTAATCAAAATTCAAAGTGGTTCTAGATCTTTCCTTTAGTGTGAAATCAATTTCTCAAGCGATCAAAATGGACTCCAAAGTGACCTCTATTGAAAACTCACGTGCAGAGCTGAAATTGCCTTGGTTAATCGGTTAACCGTATGGGTTAATTGATTAACACCTTCAAAAATTCAAATTTGACCTGATTTTGACTTGGTTAATCGGTTAACACTTTAAAATTTTGAATTTTGGCGCCTTCTAGAGGGAAATCTGCACATTTGCCCGTTTTCATCCGTTCTAAGCCTTGTTCAGCCTTTGAAACTTGCTCTTGAATACTACAACCATGAGACTGCTTGAGATAGCCTGAATGCTTCCTCTTGATATAAAAATATCCTGCAAAATAAAATAAAATCGGTCGCTCGATCGCCGGGCAAAATAAATGCCGGAGCTTCTGATGCTCGCTGTTTGGTCTCTCGTACCAAAGAAAACCATGAGCCACACGAAAACCTTGTTCCCCTGGCTCAAGAACAAATGCTATGACATGCAAAAATGCGAAAATGCAAAGAAACATAAACCAAGTACAAGAAATGGTTGGTCAAATTTTGGGGTACAACACTGGTGACCTGTGTGGTGAGATAAGTTTTATACCCGGACTTGAGTGCACTTATGATAGAAGGGTGGTATATTCTTGTTGGCTTACATGGTGTAGTCTTTATTAAGCTGACTTGAGATCCCCCGCTCAATGGAGGCCCCTTTTGGAATACTAATGTCTTACGAGTAGTCATAATTAGAATTACTTTTCTCGACCTAGGAGCCTGAGAAACTGAGGACCTTAGAACCCTTTAACCCATCTTGGCCTTACTAGGACGTGGTGCGGTGGCTATTCAGGTGTAGACTTGAATTAGTTGTTACGCGATACCATACTCAGATGAGTTTCTCTTGAGAATATTATTGGTCGACGAGTAGTCGTTTAAGCCGATAATATCCAAAAGATGGAATTATGACTCTGGGAACTTTTTCAGAACCTTGTTCTACAGGTGATGATATAACCTTAGTACATACCATTGTGGGTTGGTTCTTACCTTTGGCTCCATGCTCGTGCCGAACCTTTGGACCTGTGTGTTTTGTATGTCGTGTTTGTGGGTGTTGCATCTTGCACTCATGCATTCATGGGCATTTTGTTTCAGTCAGTTTTTAAGGATCTCAGAGATTTTCCTTTGCAAACATCGCAGATATTTTGATTATGTATATTGGAAGGAGAAACACATAGAAGCATGGTTTCCTAACTCCCGATCTTACAAATTTGAGAAAGCTAGTGTCCTTGGTAGTTGATCATTCAGGCTTCAGATCTCGTTATAGGAGGCTTCTATTTATTCTTTCTACCAACATGGAAGACAGAATTCTGAAAACCTTGTGCAATTCTATAATCCTATCTACCGATGTTTTACTTTTCCCGATTATCAGCTCATGCCAACCTTGGAGGAGTATGCTTATTTGTTAGGTATACCAGTTTCTAATAAGGTTCCTTCTACTGGTTTGGAGGAAGTTCTTAAGCCCCAAGATATTGTTGTAGCTACCTGTAGCACCCCAAAATTTTCCCTTTCGTTTTAACCGTAACTGGCTTTTGTTTCTTTGCATTTAGTATTTCTGCATATCATAGCATTGGTTCTTGAGGCATGGGATCAAGGTACTTTCATGGCTTAGGGTTCCGACATTTATTTTGCCCAGCGATCGAGCGGACAATTTTATTCTTTTCAGCATTTTATTTTTAGCTCAGGAGACAGCGTACAGGCTATCTTAAGCATTCTCACAATCATAATATCCAAGGGCAAGTTTCAGAGGCTTAACAGAGCTTATAACAGGTGGTAACAAATGATTACGCAAGTTTCCCTCCATTTGGCGCCAAAATTGGCATTTTTTTTGGATAGGGTAACCGATTACCACATATAGGGTAACTGGTTACTTCAAGCGAAACTTGCCTAGATATTTGAATTTTCAACATTTACAATTTCCCAATCATTCTCAACCATTGATTTCACTTGATCATATTTGGAAGGATCTAGAATTGTTTCAATTTTCACCATTTCTCTCCAGATTTCAAACACTCCATTCCTAATCCCACTCCTAATTTCCATTCCAAATGCTAATCCACACTCCAAACCACATTTTGATTCCAAACCTAGAGCTTATTTAAGTGAATTTTCTCCAAACCTCACACAAAATAACCTTCATTTTTAGATTTCACACTCATTCTTAAGAATTTGCTCTCAACTTTCTCTCCACTTTTTCACTCCCAAAACCTCCATTAAAGCTCTCTCACTTGAGTTCTTTGATTCTTCATTGGAATCATATAATTCTAGATCTAAACCTCCATCATTCATCTACATTATCTTCAATTCATCACTCAATTTTTGTTTGGTTTTGGATCTGAATTTGGAAGCTAGATTGTTAGTGATTTTTTGGATCATTTTTGGTTGATCTTGCTTGTTCTTCATTTCTACCACAAGGAAACTCTTGGATATTGAAGAATCTCTAGGTTTCTTGCTTAGATATGCTAATTTCAAGTGAATCAACACTCACCAAAGAAAATCTCAGCTTTGAAGGTTGGCAATTCTAGATCTAATTCTGTTTTGAGCTTATTTGAATAATCACAATGTAGATCCATGATTTTTGCTGCTTTTTGATCCATTTTGATGATCTAGATCTTGATGATTTGTGATTTCAGTGTTTGATTGTGCTTGCATGATGTTTGATCACTGTTTCTTGGTGATAATTTCGGACTTGATTGATATCATGTTCATATGGATGATTGGAGAAGTTGTTTGAGGCTGAAAACTGATTTTAAAAGTTGTTTTTTCTGTTTCTGGTTCAGTGGTAACCGATTACCTTATATAGGGTAACCAGTTACCCAGTACAAATTTCACGTCCATACTATTTTTACAATAGGGTAACCGGTTACCTGATATAGAGTAACCGGTTATTGCTGAGCAGAATGCTGTGTTTTTTCATTTTTCTTGCTTGTTTGAGCTCCTTTTCACATGTAAACCTTATGGATTGATATGATGCATTTATTTGATGTGTTCTTGACATGTTTCATCAGTCTTGAATGTTTGATCTCGACTCCTCGACGCGTGACTTTTGGTTTTCGTTTGAACGCATAACATGTTAATGTTGCTTGCTTGATGAATGATCATATTGTATGATACATTGTTGATTGATTATGTTTGATTGTCAAAGCATGTTCATACTTATGTGATGTCTATCCATGATTGTTTGTTCATGATTAATTGCATTCGAACATGCTTTCTTCCCTGTTTTTCACAGTTGTCCTTTTTCTGAACTTGCATGCTATCTTTGCCTTGCTTATTTGCTGCCTACCTTTTACACATGCTTTTATGCTGAAATGGGTGATGTTATAGGTTGTCTTGTTTGTATGCTGGATTTTATCGTTGTTCTGTGCAGAAGGTGTTGTTGTAGCTGTTGTTTTAGCCTTGCTTTCTTGTTTTTGCTTTGTCTTTGTGTGCTCCCTTAGGATTCTTATTCCAATTTAATTTCCGATTAAATTCGGAGTAAGATAGACATTAGGAATTTAATCCAAGCATGATAAGAAGTAGGCTAGTTCTTTTAAACCTCAACCTTAGGTCCATATTTTCCATGATAACATTAGGATAGAATCTCCTTATCACAACTTTAGGACCATTTTGCATGACAACGTTAGGGCCGAGTTTCCCTTAGACCTTTCGTGCGTCTCTTCTCATCTCAAAACACTTCTAACTCATCTAATAAACACGATGAACATTGTACGCTACGAGCCTTAAGCACATGGGAAATGATGAGTGAGGAGTATCCTATCGCTTGTTTAGAGTGTTTAGTGTACGTCCCGTCTGGGGACGATATGCGATGCATTCGTTCCTATGTCATAATCTTTAGTGAAACGTGAGTTACAAAGCAAACTAATTCACTTCACTAAAACTCACAAAAAAAATTCAAAACTTTTTATCCTTCGGGATTTGTGTTTCAAATTCATTTTCAAAAAAGAGTGCGTTACTTTTCCGTTCTACCACAAATAGGCATCGACCCTAACTGCTGGGATGGGAATTTAACATCACTCATAAAAAACACTTAACCAACCTGTGGTTTAGTTACCTGAACTACGTTTGCTCCAATTTCTCATACCAAATGAGGATACGTAGGCACAAGACGACGATGTCTTGGCGAGCAACCTTTCCCCCATCACCCATAGTTTTTCAATCTACGTTGACACCGACTTTCCCATTTCACGAGGGAATACGTAGGCATAAGGAGACGATGTCCTATCGAGTCTTTTTTCTTTTTCTTTATTTTCTCGTTTCCGCTTAGCAGTAGCTTTTAGATAAACACATCCTTTAATTAGACAACAAGTGTAACAACCCAATTTTTCAATAATTAATTATTTATATTAATTAATTGATCTATTTGGATTGTTTTAATTATTGGAATTATTGGTAGATATTTGAGAGGAGAAATATGATGGAAGGAAATAGAATGGAAAGAATATAAGGAAAAGTGGAAAGAAAAGGAAAAGATAGAAACATAAGAGAAGAGAAGAGAAGAGAAAGGAGAAGAGGAGAATAGAGAAGGAAGAAAGGGAAAAAGCTTGGAATCGTCAAGAAAAACTCCTAGCTTTCGATTTAATCAAGGTAAGGGTGTGAAATATCCTTATATTGTCAATGTATATGATTATGTATGATTGGTTTGGATTGTTTGGATGTTTTTTTCCATTTTCCATTCTAGGGCATATATGAGTTTAATCGGTAGAATCAAGGTTTTAATGGTTGGAATCCGGAATAAGTGGTGTAGATTAGTCGAGGATTGTTAGACTAAGAGTACTGGAACTCGTTGGAATTGAATCGGGTGATTTTGGGAGTTTTGGAGAGTTTTGGACAGTGAGGGTTTTGAATATCGCAGACGTTTGCTAGCACCTTCGCTAGGCGAGCAGGTCGCGAGTGTTCGCTAGCAACTCGCTAAGCGAGCAAGCTAGCGAGTGGTCCCAGACTTGGACATAATATATTTGATCTTATTCACTGGTAGCGAGTGAGGTAGCGAAGGATTCGCTAGGACCTCGCTGCAGCGAGTAGGTAGCGAAGCCTTACAGTAGCTTCTATTTGCCTTCGCGAGCTTGTTCTCTAGGCGAGCAAGCTAGCGAGCGTGACAAAATTTTCATTTCTTTGTGTTTTTCCATCCAATGTTGATTGTTTGGTTCGATTGTGTTCAATCTTTATCAAAAATGAATAGTTTGTGTACTGTTGTGATGTGATATGCTGTGGGTAGCCGTATGGCGTGAATCCTAGATTGTGAAATATTGTGAAATGCATGTTCAATGTATGCAATATTGTGAATAATGCATGAGAACACATTGTGGATATGTGTGCATTGCTTGATAAATATGATGATGTTGAAAGTATGAATGCTTTGATATGATGTGTGAGTATGCAATCATGTTATAATTCTTGTGTGATGAATTATTGAGTATGCATGGGATTAAGATGCGAGAACGGTCTTAAGTGCATATGATTGTTGATTGCATATGCATCATTTGTGTCAAGAGGCAATGCTTTCTAGTCTCGTGGAGGCTAGTAACTTGTCCCAAACCTAGAGCAGGGTTTGAAAGCTTAGGGAATGGACTTTTGTTGTTATCGGTCTAGGGAACGGACTTGGTTTAATGTAAAAAACGAAAAATGATAACAAGTGTTGGTACCACATGGCATGAGTTGCATTGAGTCACATGGCATAGAGATAAATGTTGTGTGAATGTGTGCATATGTGTATGTTATGTGAATTGATGAGAATTATGGATGTGTGCATGACAAATATGCTTGGTGATCATTTTATATATATATATATATATATATATATATATATATATATATATATATATATATATATATATATATATATATATATATATATATATATATATATATATATATATATATATATATATATATATATATATATATATATATATATATATATATATATATATATATATATATATATATATATATATATATATATATATATATATATATATATATATATATATATATATATATATATATATATATATATATATATATATATATATATATATATATATATATATATATATATATATATATATATATATATATATATATATATATATATATATATATAATTATATGCATTGATTATTATGATAATATTTCTCACCCTTCTGCTGTTTTATAATGCTCTATGAGGAATTGTAGATTAGGTTGCTGGAGGTCTTTTGTGAAGTATAGCTTCATTCTTTTGGTTAGTTAAGCTCTTATATGTAGCACCGGGTAGTTAGGATTGTATAACATTCTTTTGAGATACATTTGTATATGTATCTGATGACAAATGTTTATGTAAACATGAATGATGTGGTGAATCAAACTGAAGGATATGTATTTATATGATTAGCATGTTTAAAGTGATGCAATGTTTAGATTTTCCGCTTTTAATTCTAAATATTGAAATGTGGGTGTAGGGACTAAGTTCCTCTGTTGAAACTACCCCACTGTTGCATGTCTTTTATCGAGCAGGTGTTATATGTTTTATTTCACGTATTGTGTGACATGCTCGTTTTATACCATGTTTTCAATTATACTCTGATGAAATTTTAATATGTGCTTAAATGATTTGTTGTTTATTTTGGGGTATAGAAGGGGGTGTTACATTAGTGGTATCAGAGCAGGTCAGTCAGTTGACCAAGTTGTTAATATGTTCATTTCCTTATGCATTTGGTATGTGCGTGTAGCACTATCCATATGGTTGTTCTAACGAGGATTTGTTGTGGGAATCAAGAACAATGATTGCAGGCAGGAATGATGAAGCGATTGCTGAGGCTTTGGCGATGTTGGCTGGAGCGGTTGGGCAGAATCCTCAAGCCAATGTGAATGTTGGAAACAACGTCGAAGACGAGTTTCGTGCTTTGGGAAGGTTCCAAAGGAATAATCCACCGATTTTCAAGGGAACCCATGAACCTGACAAAGCACAAATTTGGATGAAAGCGATTGAGAAGATCTTTCGAGTCATGAACCGTTCGGACGCGCAGAGGGTGCAGTTTGGCACTCATATGCTTGAAGAGGAAGCTGAGGACTGGTGGGGTAATACTCGCCAAAGGTTTGAAGAGGATGAGATTGTGGTTACTTGGGATGTTTTTAGAGAGGCATTTCTGGAGAAGTATTTTCCAGAAGATGTGTGTGGTAAGAAGGAAATTGAATTCCTTGAGCTGAAGCAGGGTAACTCAACTGTAGCCGAGTATGCGGCAAGATTTGAGGAATTGATTAAGTTTTATCCTCATTACAACACTGCTAATGCGGAGAGATCCAAGTGTCTTAAGTTTGTGAATGGTTTGAGGCCTGAAATTAAGCAGGTCGTTGGTTATCAGGAAATTAGGTGATTTTCTGAGTTGGTGAACAAGAGTAGAATTTATGATGAAGATAGTAGGGCTCGGTCAAGTCACTACAAGAGTTTAAATGATAAGAAGGGAAAAGGTCAATTCCGAGGGAAGCCATATGTGACTCCCACTGATAAGAGGAAACGGAAAGCTGGTTATGGAAAGAAGCCGAGTGGGGGAAGGACTCCTACTCCAGTGAAGTGTTTTAGATGCGGTGAAGAAGGACACCATGCTCCTGAGTGCAAAAGTGTGGAGCAGAAATGTTTCAAGTGTAGCAAGCCAGGCCACAAAGCTCTTGAGTGCAGAAGCGGTGCGAATGTGACTTGCTACAACTGTGGTGAGCAAGGACACATTAGTACCAAGTGTGATAAGCCAAAGAAGACTCAAGGGAATGGTAAAGTGTTTGCTCTATTAGGATCGGAGACTACTAGTGAAGATCGATTGATCCGAGGTACGTGCTTCATTAATGGTATACCTTTGATCGCTATAATTGGTACTGGAGCTACACATTCTTTTATTTCTTTTGATTGTGTTAAGAGATTAAATCTTGAGTTGTCTGTTATGAGTAGTGGTATGGTTATTGATACTCCTGCTATGGGTTCGGTAACTACCCTTTTGTGTGTTTGAATTGTCCGTTGAGTATATTCGGTAAAGACTTCGGAGTTGATTTAATGTGTATTCACTTAGATCAACTTGATGTTATTCTTGGGATGAATTGGTTGGAATTCAATTGTGTCTATATTAACTGTTTTGACAAAACGTTTATTTTTCCTGAACCTGATGATGAAGGGGATTTGTTTATGACTGCTAAGCAAGTGAAGGAATCAATGCAAGATGGTGCAAAGGTATTTATGTTAATGGCAACTTTGAGCATTGGTGAAAGCGGAACAATTGATGCTTTACCAATTGTTTGTGGTTTTCCGAAAGTTTTTCCTGAGGAGATAATAGATTTACCGCCAGAACGAGAAATGGAGTTTACGATCGACTTAATCCTTGGAACTAGTCCGATATCGATGGCTCTATATCGTATGTCCGCATCGAAATTGAAAGAGTTGAAGATTCAACTTGAAGATATACTTGAGAAGAGGTTTATTCGTCCGAGTGTGTCACCGTGGGGTGCACCAGTGTTATTGGTTAAGAAGAAAGAAGGTTCTATGAGACTCTATGTGGACTACAGACAGTTGAACAAGGTGACTATCAAGAATAAGTATCCACTTCCGAGGATTGATGATTTGATGGATCATTTGGTTGGTGCGAGTATGTTCAGTAAGATAGATTTGAGATCTGGGTATCATCAGATTCGTGTGAAGGCTGAGGATATTCAGAAGACTGCTTTTAGAACGAGGTATGGACATTATGAGTATTCTGTGATGCCATTTGGTGTGACTAACGCACCAGGTGTATTTATGGAGTACATGAATAGGATTTTCCATCCTTATTTGGACAAGTTTGTGGTCGTGTTCATTAATGATATTTTGATTTATTCGAAGAGTGAAGGAGAACATGTCGAGCATTTGAGGATTGCATTATCTGTGTTGAAAGAGAAGCAGTTATACGCTAAACTTTCTAAGTGTGAATTTTGGTTAAAGGAAGTGAGTTTCCTTAGTCATGTGATTTCGAGTAAAGGTATTATAGTTGATCCGTCGAAGGTTGAAGCGGTATCGCATTGGGAGGCTCCGAAATCAGTTTTTGAGATTAGACGTTTTCTTGGTTTGGCAGGTTATTATCGGAAATTCATTGAGGGATTTGTCAAGTTATCATTGTCGTTGACGCAGTTGACTAGGAAAGGTCAAGCTTTTGTTTGGGATGCAAAGTGTGAAGGAAGTTTTCAAGAGCTTAAGAGGAGATTGACGACAGTCCCTGTTTTGATTTTGTCGAATCTGGCAGAACCGTTTGTTGTGTATTGTGATGCTTCTTTGATGGGTTTGGGAGGTGTGTTGATGCAAAATAGACAAGTGGTAGCTTATGCTTCAAGGAAACTCAAAGTGCATGAGAAGAATTATCCGACGCACGATTTAGAGTTGGCCGCTGTTGTATTTGTGCTGAAACTTTGGAGGCATTATTTGTTTGGTTCGAGATTTAAAGTATTTAGTGATCATAAAAGTTTGAAGTATCTCTTTGATCAGAAAGAATTGAATGTAAGGCAGAGGAGATGGTTAGAACTTCTGAAGGACTATGATTTTGGTTTGAATTACCATCCGGGTAAAGCAAATGTGGTAGCTGATGCTTTGAGTAGGAAATCATTGCACATGTCGATGATGATGGTGAAAGAGTTGGAATTGATTGAGCAATTTCGCGATTTGAGTTTGGTGTGTAAGAGGACTTCCTACGGAGTTAAGCTTGGTATGTTAAAGCTTACTAGCGGTATTCTTGACGAGATTCGAGAAGGACAGAAATCTGATTTGAGTTTAGTTGATCGGTTGACTTTGATCAATCAATGTCAAGGTGGTGATTTTTGTTAGAACACAGATTGGTGTTTCTTATATCTCTATGTTTTAATGATAACTCTTATGGAATTTTGTATTAAGAAAATATATACTCTAAAATTTGTTCAAGTATTATTGTTTCAGGTATTAAATTAAAAACTCTTAAAGAAGCAAAATACATAAGTACAAGAAACTATGCAAGGTTGTGAAGCATCAGATGCAAGACTATCAGAAGAAACTATGGAATTGATGTATAGTTTTATTTGTACTTAATCTTAAGTGTAAATATCACAGTTGTGATACAGCTTATTAGAAGCAATCAAACACTTGTTAGTTTACATTAATTTGTAAGAAGTTCCTTAAGAAGACCAAGGTGTGGTTAGTAGTTCTTGAGAAGACTAAGACAGTTGTTCTTAGTGCTTACTATTGTAATCTGTTGATTAATAGTGGATTAAGTCCTTGTGGAGAAAGGCAAATCATCTTTGATAAGGTGGACTGGAGTAGTTGAGTTCAACGAACCAGGATAAAAATCATGAGTTGTTTTATTGCCATATTTCTTAAAACTCTTATTCAACCCCCCCTTCTAAGTGTTTTTCTCACCTTCAGTTGGCATCAGAGCTCCGGTTCTGTTTGTGCTATCACTTAACCGTGACCAGAAAAGATCCAGTGGGAAAAACTCTTGATATTCTTGGTTGATATACATTATGGCTGCTGAAACTTCAACATCCAACAACAACAAATATGAAGAAAGAGTCAGCACAAAACCTCCCATGTTTGATGGAGAGAAATTTGACTATTGGAAAGATAAACTAGAAAGTTTCTTTCTAGGATTTGATGCTGATCTTTGGGACTTAGTTATTGATGGATATGTTCATCCTATTGATGGAAATGGCAAGAAAATTGATAGAAAATCAATGACTGAGGCACAAAAGAAGGAATTCAGAAATCACCACAAGGCTAGAACTATCTTGCTAAATGCTATATCTCATACTGATTATGAGAAAATAACCAACAGAGAAACTGGCTTTGATATATTTGAATCCCTGAAGATGACTCATGAAGGGAACTCTCAAGTTAAAGAAACCAAGGCTCTGGCGCTGATCCAGAAGTATGAAGCTTTCAAAATGGAAGAATCTGAATCTATTAAAGCCATGTTTTCCAAATTCCAGATTCTCACTGCTGGCCTAAAGGTTCTTGACAAGGGTTACTCTATAGCAGATCATGTCAAGAAAGTAATCAGAAGCTTGCCAACCATATGGAGACCCATGGTCACTGCTCTGAAGCTGGCAAAGGATCTGAACAAGATTACGCTGGAGGAACTAATCAGTTCTCTGAGGAGTCATGAGATTGAACTAGAGGAAGATGAGCCTCTAAAGAAAGGTAAGTCAATTGCTTTAAAATCTAATAAATCTGTTAAAGCATTGCAGGTAATAGAAGAAAGCTCTGAAGAGTCTGCTTCTGAAGATGAAGAAGAACTATCCTTGATGTCCAGAAGAATCAACAAACTCTGGAAAAATAAGCAAAGGAAGTTCAAGAACTTCAGGAAACCAGATCAACACAAAGAGTCTTCTGGACACAGAAGATCTGGAGAACCCTCTGGATACAGAAGATCTGGAGAATCCTCTAGACACAGACGATCTGGAAAAAGAGAGGTTGTTTGCTATGAATGCAAAGAACCTGGGCACTACAAGAGTGAATGTCCAAAGCTTCAGAATGAGAAGCCAAAAAGAAAGTCAGATCACAAAAAGAAAGTTCTGATGGCTACCTGGGATGACTCAGATGGATCTGATTCGACATCAGAGTCAGAAGAGGAATGTTCTAATGTAGCATTCATGGCTGACATTGAAGACAGTGCTGAATCATCTGGATCAGAATCAGAATCTGATTCTGAGGAGGTATTTGCTGAACTTTCTAGACAAGAACTTGTTGAAAGTCTATATGATATTCTTGAAAACTATAGCAAAGTTAAACTCAAATACAAAAAGCTTCTAAAGCATATTGAATTTGAGAGTAACAAGTTTGAATCAGAAATAGCTGAGCTAAAAGCTGAAAATCTTCAATTGAAAAATAATTTAGAATCTGCTCAACTAAACTCTGATTCAAAGTCTGAACCATGCTCTAAAAATATTTTACAAGAGTATGACTATGGCTTCAGAAAGTTTCTAACTAAAAGCCTAGATAGAAGCAAGATGCCTTCAATGATCTATGGTATTAGCAGAAACTATAGAAAAGGTGTTGGATATAAATCTTCATCTTATGAGGATTCAAATCCAAAATCTGTAGATAAACTGGATATCAAGTATCCTCCTTTATATTCTCAGTTCACATTTGGTCATCTAAATGATATTAAACACACAAGTTCTAATCAGAAAAAACCTGTGTTTAACAAATCTAAAGCTAATCAGAACAAGTCTTATGTTGAAAGACAGAAGTTTAAAAAAAGCTTTAAGGCAACTAACCAAAAAGGACCCAAGAAAATCTGGGTACCTAAGGATAAGATAATCTATGTTGCAGACATCCTTAGCAGCAAAGTCAAGACTCCAGTCATGGTACCTGGACTCTGGATGCTCATGACATATGACGGGGAAAAGGTCTATGTTCCAAAGTCTGGAGCTTAGATCTGGAGGAGATGTCAAGTTTGGAGGGAATCAGAAGGGCAAGATAATTGGCTCTGGAACCATAGGCAATGGTAAACTTCCTTCCATAACTAGTGTCTTGCTTGTTGAAGGATTAGCTCATAATCTATTGTCCATAAGTCAATTAAGTGACAATGGTTATGACATAATCTTTAATCAAAAGTGTTACAAAGCTCTTAGTCAAAAGGATGGCTCAATCCTCTTTAATGGTAAAAGGAAAAACAACATTTATAAAATTAGTCTTTTAGAACTTAAGGTTCAGAACGTTAAATGCCTTATGTCTGTAAATGAGGAGCAATGGGTCTGGCACAGAAGATTGGGTCATATTAATATGAGACGTATATCTCAGATTAATAAGCTTAATATGGTCAGAGGACTTCCTAATCTGAAGTTCAACTCAGATGCTCTTTGTGAAGCATGTCAGAAAGGAAAATTTTCAAAATCATCTTTCAAATCCAAAAATGTTGTTTCAACTTCAAAACCATTAGAGTTACTTCACATTGATCTGTTTGGACCAGTGAAAACTGCATCCATCAGAGGCAAGAAGTATGGATTAGTCATTGTTGATGACTACAGCAGATGGACATGGGTAAAATTCCTAAAACACAGGGATGAGTCACATTCTGTGTTCTTTAACTTCTGCAAATAAGTCCAAATTGAAAAAGATTTCAAAATTGTTAAAGTCAGAAGTGATCATGGTGGTGAATTTGAAAACAAACATTTTGAAAAATATTTTAATGAAAATGGCATTGCTCATGATTTCTCCTGTCCTAGAACTCCACAACAGAATGGAGTTGTTGAGAGGAAAAATAGAACATTGCAAGAGATGGCCAGAACCATGATCAATGAGACTAACATGGCAAAACATTTTTGGGCAGAAGCAATTAACACAACATGTTACATTCAAAACAGAGTGTCTATTAGACCTCTTCTGGAAAAGACTCCTTATGAATTGTGGAGGAATAGAAAGCCAAACATTTCTGATTTCCATCCTTTTGGATGTATTTGTTTTATGCTTAACTCTAAAGAGAATCTTAACAAGTTTGATTCTAAAGCACAAAAGTGTTTCATGCTTGGATATTCTGAACGCTCTAAAGGCTACAGAGTATACAATACTAAGACACAGATTGTGGAGGAATCTATACATGTTAGATTTGATGATAAGCTTGGCAATCAAAAGCCAAAGCAGCTTGAAAACTCTGCAGATGGAGAAGTTATTCTCACAGAATTTGAGAAACCAGATGTAGGGAAAACTCAAGAAGAAGCTACGCCAGATGCAACTCCATTGGCTGCTCAGATGAATAACATGAATATTTCTGAAGAACCAACAGTTAAAGGATCATCCAGAATCAAAGCTTCTCATCCAGAAGAAATGATTATTGGGAAGAAAGATGACCCTATAAGAACAAGGTCGTTTATCAGATCACCTGGAACATCACTTGTTGGGTTGGTCTCTATTATTGAACCAACATCTGTGGATGAGGCTCTGAGTGATAATGATTGGATACTTGCAATGCAAGATGAGCTGAATCAATTTACAAGAAATGATGTGTGGGATCTGGTTCCAAGACCAAAAGGTTTCAACATTATTGGAACAAAGTTGGTATTCAGAAATAAACTAAATGAGCAAGGAGAAGTTGCTAGGAACAAAGCAAGGTTAGTAGCTCAAGGTTACAGTCAACAAGAAGGAATTGATTACACTGAAACTTATGCTCCAGTGGCAAGGATGAATTTGAAATGAGCATGATGGGAGAACTTAGATTCTTTCTGGGAATCCAAGTAAATCAGACTCCAGAATGCACATATATTCACCAGACTAAATATGTCAAAGAGCTTCTGAAGAAGTTCAATCTGAATGAAAGCAAATTGACAAAGACTCCAATGCATCCTACAAGCACACTTGGTAAGGAAGAGGTAAGTAAGAAAGTTGATCAAAAACTTTACAGAGGTATGATTGGATCTCTCTTATATTTGACTGCTTCTAGACCTGATATTTTATTCAGTGTTTGTCTGTGTGCTAGATTCCAATCAGATCCTAGAGAATCTCACTTAACAACTGTTAAGAGGATTCTAAGGTATCTGAAAGGTACTACTAACGTGGGTCTGTGTTACAGAAGATTTGATGATTATAAATTAGTTGGATTCTGTGATGCTGATTATGCTGGAGACAGAATAGAACGTAAAAGTACTTCTGGAAGCTGTCAGTTTCTTGGAAGTCATCTGATCTCATGGTTTAGCAAGAAGCAACCCACAATTGCACTTTCAACAACAGAGGCAGAATATATTGCCGCTGCTAGTTGTAGCACCCAGATGCTCTGGATGAAAAGTCAGCTGGAAGATTATCAGATTTTTTAGAGTAACATTTCTATCTTCTGGGATAATACTTCTGCTATATGCTTATCTAAAAACCCCATTTTACACTCTAAAGCTAAGCATATAGAGATTAAACATCATTTCATCAGAGACTATGTTCAGAAGGGAATTATCAATTTAAACTTTGTGGATACAGATTATCAGTGGGATGATATCTTTACAAAACCCCTTGTTGAAGATAGATTTAAATTTATTATGAAAAATATAAGTATGGACTTCTGTCCAGAATAAAATATTCATCAGATGAAATTTTTTCTCAGATGATAAATGTCTAAACTCTGAAGTATTTCTTCTTTTCAATTCTGTGTTTATTTATTTGTGTGTAAATCTGAACTAACAAGGCTCAGAGGATCTGAACGTTGCCTAACGTTTCATTTCTCAAGAAGTTTCAGAGGCACATGCAAGCAAACACGTGTAGCTCAGAATCTGGAAAGATAGAGTGCACCATACTGAATTGACGTTTGAGGTATTGCTTTGAAAATCCAAAATCTCTTGTTTTTCCCCCTTCTGTCAGAATATTAATTGCTTGATATGATTATGTTTCACTTCATTAAATGCTTATGTGTACGCGTGAGATTGTTTGTGACTTTTGCTTGCCCTAAATTGCTCTATATATTCTCACAACACTTCATAAATCACACTTTACACTCTTTACACTTCTCATATGCATTTTTGTCTTCTCTATTGCTTCCATCTCATTTCAAAACCCAAAACCTCTCGTAAACCCAGACGCATCTCAAGAACATCAATGGCATCATCATCTTCAACATCTGCTCAGATGCAAACCTCAACTGTTGCTGCATCATCTCCAAATGCTGCTGCTTCATCTCCAACTGCTGTTGTGTACAAGGAACCAGTGAGAACTCTTCTCACTCCAATCAAGGATCTTGAGGTTCTGTGTGAGAACTTTGTGGATTTTGATTCCATTAAATAAAATGGTTTTGATCTCTACCCAACCATCAAAACTCAGAACTGGGAAAAGTATTTTGACAGGATGATGGGTCCTGTTTATCCAACATTGGTGAAGGAGTTCTGGATACACGCTCAAGTTTGCCCTAAGTTCATTCATTCTTCTGTTCTTGGAAAGGAAATTGTTATCACTGAGAAGTTAATCAGACAACTGATTGAGAATAAGGAAATTGATGGAATCACAAGTATGGCTACTGCTCGTATGGACTTGGCTGATATTTTTCAAGAAGTTTGTGTTTCTGGGGAACCATCCAACAAAGTCAGAGATCTGAAGCCTGTTTACAGAATCTGGGCTAAGATTTTCATGAGTTCTATCTTTCATAGAAAATCTTCAAACTCTCCAGATTATGTCAACTCAGAACAAATGTACTTCATGTTCTGTATGTGTAAAGGCAAGAAGGTGGATCTGCCTTATCTTCTATTCAGTCATCTTCTGAATCACATTAAGGAAACAAGAGAAGAAGTAAGGGTTAAGGCTGGAAAGATCAGAAATTGGATCCCCATGGGAAGACTGATATCAGACATTCTAACAGAGAATGGTCTTGTGAAGCATCTGACTGATGCTGGAGTGACAGATGATCTGTCTTATATTGTAGGATCTGTCATCAATGGGAACACTCTGAAAAGGATGAAGGTCATTTCAGAGCTTGCTGGCAAACCCAAGAAGTTTAACTCTGAAGAAGTCAGCAGAAGGAGAATTCCTTTAGAAGATTTTCCTATGTTCAGTGCTGATGAACCTAGGAACATCATTATGACATTCATTGCTGATTGTTTGAAGAATGGTATCCCTCTGCCTGCTAACATAGTTCAAAAGGAAGGAGAAGTATTGCCAAATCTTCTGAAAGAAAGGCGCAAGAAGAGGAAAGATGAGGAAGGATATGTTGCACAGCCTAAGAGGAAAGCCTCTGATGCTGCTGACAAGCCTGAGAAGGACAAGAAGCAGAAGGAAAATCCTCCAGAAGCTAGCGTGGAGGAAATAAGAGAAACAATTCAATAAGTATTAACATCTAATCCAAAACCATATGCCCCTTCACCCTCACCTTCACCTACACCATCTCCTCCTCAACCATCTGAACCTCATTCATCTGAACCCATTTCATCTCCTCATACACATTCTCAACCATCTTCTGTTCAACAACCATCTGAACCACAACCATCTGAACAACCATCATCTGATCACCCACCTCCTGAACAAAACCAACCACCTCCTGAACCATCACAAAAAGTCACCATAGAAGACTTTCTGAACCCCAAACCCAGATCAAATGTTTATACTTTGTTTAAGAATTTCAAGAAGGAAATGCGTATGGGGATTGCTTTTGTAGAGAAAGAGTGCATGGCTAGTATGATTCCTGCTGAATCTGAAGCTTCTTGGAATAGATTCATCTCTAAGTTCAACTCTGCTGCATCTGATCTCAGAACAATTTGTGTTGTTGATGCAAAGGCAAAGTTTGCTGAAATGGTCAGACAGACTCTGTTGAGCATTCTCACAACCCCAGTGCTTCTTCTGGAAGATGCTCCTGCTGAAGATACTGCAATGATAGAAGATACTCCTGCATCTGACATGGAAATTGATCATCCTATGGCATCTGCATCTGCTTCTGCACCCTCTGCATCTGAGATGAAGACTGAGACTCCAGATGTTGTCCAAGAAGTCAAGGAAATCAGATCATGGATGATAAATCAGGAGCAGACTACTGAAGAGATTAAGACTTGGATGGCTAAGCAAGAAGAGTCTACTACAAAGATTACTGATCTTCTAACCCTGATTACTTCTTGCCAGCCCTATTTTTCTTTTCCATGTTTTTTTTGCATTCTTGTTTTGCACTTGTTTTCTGTTGTTCTATTTTCTATCATCTGTTGTATGAACATCTTATCTTTTTGTTCTGTTTGAATCTGAATGAATCTGGCTGTTATGATTTTCATTTATGTGTTGTGTTTTCTCTTCTTCTGTTATCTTTTCTGTCTTTTAAATTCTTTTTGATTATGACAAAAAGGGGGAGAAAGAGAATCTGATTGTTCAATCCATAAGCAATACTAAAATGAAATTCAGACATAGTATTAATCTAACATTGAATCTTAAGACTTTCAGATCTTATTATTTCATCTGACAAAAATTATCTGAAGTTACCCTGAGAATTACCCAACTGGGCTCTGATCCTTGAAGCAAATTTGACTCTGATTCTGGAAGACATACCAGACTCTTTATTTGAAAGAAATCATCAGACTTTGATTCTGGAAAGCATCCAAGCTCTAATTCTTTCTCTTAACAAGGATTTCTACCAGGTTCTGAAAGTTACTCAAGCAAAAAGGGAAGTGCTCTCTTCTATTAGAGTATTCATTTCAGGGGGAGATTCTTAATCTCAAGGGGAGTTTTTTTTTTATTTCTCTTTATTGAACAATATTTTCTATGTTTTGTCATCATCAAAAAGGGGGAGATTGTTAGAGCACAAATTGGTATTTCTTATATCTCTATGTTTTGATGATAACTCTTATGGAATTTTGTATTAAGAAAATATATACTCTAAAATTTGTTCAAGTATTATTGTTTCAGGTATTAAATTAAAAACTCTTAAAGAAGCAAAATACATAAGTACAAGAAACTATGCAAGGCTCTGAAGCATCAGATGTAAGACTATCAGAAGATTTTAAAGCGCTGCCAGAAGGATCTGAAGCAGAAGCTACAGAATGATCTGAAGCGTTAATGAAAGAAGTATATAAAGAGTTGAAAGCTTTGATCTAATCAGACTCTTATCATTAATATTCACGCTCAAGCACATACTGCTGCATACACTGATGAAGACTCTGATCAAGATTGAGACTCTGATATATTAAGATCTGATCATCTATCAAGGCTCTGAACATCTCAATCATTTTAGCTCTGATCATCTTAAAGTATTTCATTCCTTTAAGCTTGCTACAAGTTCTAAAGTGCAGATTATGAAGACTTCATCCTGAAGGAAGCTTGTTGAAGAAGCTGCAAACTTGATTGGACGTGGTGCTACATCCAAAGTAACCAACGGATATTTTGTCCAAAGAAGTGACGTGGTGCAAATCCCAAGGCTTCTACAACCATACTTTTCCTGCAGAAAGCATATCTCTGCCCATACTTTTTGGTAATGAAAAGTCTTATATTCTAATATAATATTCAGCTTCACATTACTCAAAGCAAATTGGAAAAGCTATAAAAGGAGAACTTCTACAACATTTAGAAGTTGCTAGTTCACTCAGAAAGAAATATTCATACACGTTTGATTCATCAAAGTGAAAATCTCACAAAGATCTTATTCATCTGTTCTTTCATAAAATTGTATAGTTTTATTTGTACTTAATCTTAAGTGTAAATATCACAGTTGTGATACAGCTTATTAGAAGCAATCAAGCACTTGTTAGTTTACATTAATTTGTAAGAAGTTCCTTAAGAAGACCAAGGTGTGGTCAGTAGTTCTTGAGAAGACTAAGACAATTGTTCTTAGTGCTTACTATTGTAATCAGTTGATTAATAATGGATTAAGTCCTTGTGGAGAAAGGCAAATCATCTTTGATAAGGTGGACTAGAGTAGTTGAGTTCAACGAACCAGGATAAAAATCGTGAGTTGTTTTATTGCCATATTTCTTAAAACTCTTATTCAACCCCCCCCCCCCCTTCTAAGTGTTTTTCTCACCTTCAATTTTCGGATTGATGAAAATGGTATCATGAGGTGTCTTGATAGAGTTTATAATCCTGATGTTGTTGAGCTGAAAAAGAGCATTCTTGAGGAAGGGCATCGTAGTGGATTGAGTATTCATCCGGGTGCTACTAAGATGTATCAAGATTTGAGGAAAGTATTTTGGTGGCCTTGTATGAAGAAGGATATTTCCGAGTTTGTGTATTCTTGTTTGACTTGTCAGAAGTCAAATATTGAGCATCAGAAACTGTCGGGTTTGATGAAACCGTTGTTTATTCCAGAGTGGAAATGGGATAACATTTCTATGGATTTTGTGTTTGGTTTACCTAGAACGCCGAGTAACTTTGAAGCTATTTGGGTTATTGTGGATAGATTGACCAAATCTTCTCACTTTATTCCTATGCGAATGGATTACCCGTTGGAGAGGATGGAAAAACTGTACATTGAGAGGATTGTCAGTTTGCATGGTATTCTGTCTAGCATTGTGTCAGATAGAGATCCGAGGTTTACTTCGAGATTTTGGGAAAGTTTGCAAAGTGCTTTGGGTACGAAGTTTCATTTGAGTTCAGCTTATCATCCACAGACCGATGGTCAGACTGAGAGAACGATTCCGTCACTTGAGGATCTTTTGAGAGCTTGTGTGTTGGAGAAGGGAGGAGTTTGGGATAGCTACTTACCTTTGATTGAATTTACTTACAACAACAGTTTTCATTCGAGTATTGGTATGGCACCGTTTGAGGCATTATATGGTAGACAATGTAGGACGCCATTGTGTTGGTATGAATCTGGAGAGAGTTCTGTGGTTGGACCCGAGATAGTCCAGCAGACTACCGATAAGATTAAGATGATTCAAGAGAAGATGAGGATTTCTCAGAGTCGTCGAAAGAGTTATCATGACAAGAGGAGGAAAACACTTGAATTTTTGGAGGGAGATCACGTGTTTCTTTGGGTTACTCCTGTGACTGGTGTTAGTAGGGCATTAAAGTCGTGTAAGTTGACGTCGCGTTTCATTGGTCCTTATCAGATTTTGCATAAGATGGGAGAGGTAGCCTATCGTGTTGCTTTACCACCGTCGCTTGCTAATCCCCATGACGTGTTCCATGTATCTCAGTTGAGGAAGTACATTGCGGATCCGTCTCACGTAGTCCAAGTAGATGATGTGCAGGTGAGAGATAACCTGACTGTGGAGACATCACCTATGCGGATAGAGGATCGGGAGTTGAAGCAACTTCGAGGCAAAGAGATTGCTTTGGTAAAGGTCGTTTGGGGAGGACCGGCTGGTGGAAATGTGACTTGGGAACTTGAAAGTCAGATGAGGGAGTCTTATCCAGAGTTGTTTGAATCAGGTAAAATTTTTGAGGACGGAAATTCCTAAAGTGGGGGAGGGTTGTAACAGCCCAATTTTTCAATAATTAATTATTTATATTAATTAATTGATCTATTTGGATTGTTTTAATTATTGGAATTATTGGTAGATATTTGAGAGGAGAAATATGATGGAAGGAAATAGAATGGAAAGAATATAAGGAAAAGTGGAAAGAAAAGGAAAAGATAGAAACATAAGAGAAGAGAAGAGAAAGAAAGGAGAAGAGGAGAATAGAGAAGGAAGAAAGGGAAAAAGCTTGGAATCGTCAAGAACAACTCCTAGCTTTCGATTTAATCAAGGTAAGGGTGTGAAATATCATTATATTGTCAATGTATATGATTATGTATGATTGGTTTGGATTGTTTGGATGTTTTTCTCCATTTTCCATTCTAGGGCATATATGAGTTTAATCGGTAGAATCAAGGTTTTAACGGTTGGAATCCGGAATAAGTGATGTAGATTAGTCGAGGATTGTTAGACTAAGAGTACTGGAACTCGTTGGAATTGAATCGGGTGATTTTGGGAGTTTGGGAGAGTTTTGGACAGTGAGGGTTTCGAATATCGCAGACGTTCGCTTGCACCTTCGCTAGGCGAGCAGGTCGCGAGTGTTCGCTAGCAACTCGCTAAGCGAGCAAGCTAGCGAGTGGTCCCAGACTTGGACAGAATATATTTGATCTTGTTCGCTGGTAGCGAGTGAGGTAGCGAAGGATTCGCTAGGACCTCGTTGCAGCGAGTAGGTAGTGAAGCCTTACAGTAGCTTCTGTTTTCCTTCGCGAGCTTGTTCGCTAGGCGAGCAAGCTAGCGAGCGTGATAGCATTTTCATTTCGTTGTGTTTTTCCATCCAATGTTGATTGTTTGGTTCGATTATGTTCAATCTTTATCAGAAATGAATAGTTTGTGTACTGTTGTGATGTGATATGCTGTGGGTAGCCGTATGGCGTGAATCCTAGATTGTGAAATATTGTGAAATGCATGTTGAATGTATGCAATATTGTGAATAATGCATGAGAACACATTGTGGATATGTGTGCATTGCTTGATAAATATGATGATGTTAAAAGTATGAATGCTTTGATATGATGTGTGAGTGTGCAATCATGTTATAATTCTTGTCTGATGAATTATTGAATATGCATGGGATTAAGATGCGAGAACGGTCTTAAGTGCATATGATTGTTGATTGCATATGCATCATTTGTGTCAAGAGGCAATGCTTTCTAGTCTCGTGGAGACTAGTGACTTGTCCCAAACCTAGAGCAGGGTTTGAAAGCTTAGGGAATGGGCTTTTGTTGTTATCGGTCTAGGGAACGGACTTGGTTTAATGTAAAAACCGAAAAACGATAACAAGTGTTGGTACCACATGGCATGAGTTGCATTGAGTTACATTGAGTCACATGGCATAGAGATAAATGTTGTGCGAATGTGTGCATATGTGTATGTTATGTGAATTGATGAGAATTATGGATGTGTGCATGACAAATATGCTTGGTGATCATTCTATATTTGTTATATATATATATATATATATATATATATATATATATATATATATATATATATATATATATATATATATATATATATATATATATATATATATATATATATATATATATATATATATATATATATATGTATATATATATATATATATATATATATATATATATATATATATATATATATATATATATATATATATATATATATATATATATATATATATAATTATATGCATTGATTATTATGATAATATTTCTCACCCTTCTGCTGTTTTATAATGCTCTATGAGGCATTGCAGATTAGGTTGCTGGAGGTCTTTTGTGAAGTATAGCTTCATTCTTTTGGTCGGCTAAGCTCTGATATGTAGCACCGGGTAGCTAGGATTGTATAGCATTCTTTTGAGATACATTTGCATATGTATCTGATGACAAATGTTTATGTAAACATGAATTATGTGGTGAATCAAACTGAATGATATGTATTTATATGATTAGCATGTTTAAAGTGATGCAATGTTTAGATTTTCCGCTTTTAATTCTAAATATTGAAATGTGGGTGTAGGGACTAAGTTCCTCTGTTGAAACTACCCCTTTGTTGCATGTCTTTTATCGAGCAGGTGTTGTATGTTTTATTTCACGTATTATGTGACATGCTCCTTTTATACCATGTTTTCAATTATACTTTGATGAAATTTTAATATGTGCTTAAATGATTTATTGTTTATTTAGGGGTATAGAAGGGGGTGTTACAACAAGCATGGATCCCGTTGAGTACAACGGACGTGAGGGGTGCTAATACCTTCCCCTTGCGTAACTGTAGCAGTAAAAATCGTGAGTGTAAGTTATTAATTAACTTAACTCAAAAAACAAGAGTTGCCACTGCACTTTTATTTTATCCAAATAAAGGAAAGGAAAAAGAGCGAACAAAACCAAAGAGTTCTAAAACGAGAACAAGAAACAGAGATCGGGGTAAGGGGTTGGTTACGCAATGGGAAGGTGTTAGCACCCAAAACGTCTATAGTACTCTATAGGAGCCCTTTGAAATATTTACGTTTTTTGGTTTGAAAATGGTTTATTTGAAAAGAGATTGGGGAGATGAGAAGAGAATTAGTTTTTAGATTTTTGTGTTTGGAGAGACTTATCGTCTCATGCCTACGTACCCACAAAGTGCAATATGGGATCAAAACCCCGTAGTTCGTGGTACAAATGACAAAAATTTGTTGGTTTTGATTGATTTTAGATGTAAAGACAAGTCGTCATTTTAAGGAGAAAACTGCGACTATTCACCCACGAGTATTAAGACAACATCTGCGTCACATAAAGATGGAGGATTTGCTTGGATTATCAACAAGAATATCACTCAACATCAACGTGGAAAATGTCAAAGTCTTAATAATATGGGGAATAGGAGAATTACATCTCAACTATAGAAATGAATCATGTCTAAACTTTATGAAAAGTTTTTAAAGTGAAAAAGTGCATAAAGGCACAAAAAGAGTTGATGAGTTTTTGTATTTTTTTTATGTCTTTTGAAATTGGTCAAAGCATGATTAACATTGATTGACTTTTATTAAGAAGAACAAAGTTTGAAAATCACTTGACGAAAGTCAAGGTTTTATTGCGAAAGCGGTTTTGAAGTTTGAAACCAAGAAGGTTTTGAAAGAGGGAGAAAGTTTTGAAAATTTAAGAAGGGGAGGAGATGAAGTGACTATCATAGAAACCAAAATAAGAGCTAGAGGTAAGAAAGATCTAACCGACTTGTAGCACACTCCATAGCAAGCAAAAAGAATTCCATCCGATTTAAAGCATAAGCTAATGAGCGAGCCAAATAAAGGCTAAGATCCACAATACTCCAAGCATAGGAATGAGAGCCCTAATTCTAAGTCCAAAGGTCCATGAAGTCCAAGGGTCTAAGAGTAGTCCAAGAGCATAACCACAAAGTTAACAACACCAAGTTTTTTAGAGATTTTGTTATCCTTTATTAGTGTTTTAAACAAGGTATGGTCCAAGTGGACAAAAGAGAAATGACATAAACATAAACAAAGATATGATATGAAATGATAATATGGAAACATAAAAGTAAAGAAATAAGGAGTAAGAAGAGAATATAAACAAAATTAAACAAGGATATTGTTAGTGAATTAGTGGTTAGAACATATGATCAATGATGATTAATTCTTGCACTTAGACCAAGGTTAATGAAAACTCATTAGAGGATTGATAGAATCAAAGCCTCCTAACAATTATTTTCATAGTTATTGGACTTAAGACGAGCAACTAATCATACTTGGACTTTTAAACATAAGTTTGAGCCACGAATGATCATTTTCCGATTAAGGGACACTTTAGCGCTATGTTAAGCAATCGTAATCGGGTTTATGTAGAAACCACGACTATCTGAGGCCGGTCAATAAAATGTTAGTGTTAATACATGTTAGAGAAGTGATATGTAAATCACTCTCTTAAAACATGCCACAGAAAAAGAAAAGAGGTAGTGATCTCATCATAATCAAGATTTTTTATCAATTAATCAAAGGTAATCTATCACTATTCCAAAGTAAGGAGAATTATCTCAATGATTATTCGTCCATAGATTTGAAATAATGAAGATTAAACTACCTTGATAATCAACAATCTATGATCCATAGATTTCATCGATCAAAAGAAAAAGAAGAAGAAAGAGAACTAAAATGAAATGAAACCACAATTTGAATCTTAAATCGATTAAATTATCATCAATATCAATCACCTCTCTTGGTGTATAAAATCAACACCCAAAGTCCATTGATATTGATGAAATCTTATCAAAAATTCAAGATCCAAATCTATTTTTTAAGAAATTATTTCAAAGGAAAAGCAAATATTAGAAAATTATTAAAAAAAGAAATTAAAAGAAAATTTTAACAAAACAAAAAAACAAAGGGAGGTTTTCTTTTAAAAAGTGACGAAGTACTAATTTAGGCCCAAAGGCCTGAGATCCGTTAAACAAAAGAAAAAGAAAAACAAACTAAAGAAAGGAAAATGAAATGAGAATCAGAAACTTCATCATCTTCTCCAAAACACAAGGTAAATTTCACAGCCATGGATAATCAGAGTTCTCCATAAATTGGAGCGGCGGAATACGAAAATCACACTGAACGGATCAAAATCAAGAGCTCTTCACAACAGTACCAACAGTTCAAAGAAATGCAACCAAAAGTAATGGATCGAAAACGACGGTGAAGCTCAAACTACCTTCAAACTCAGGTAAACGGTGAAACAGAAACTCTCTTCTTCTTCTTCTTTGATTATGGCTGAATTTGTCTTAATTGGAGTGAATTTTGTGGAAGGAAGTAGCAGAAGAAAAAAGTGAGTGAAAAGTTGCGTGGTGAGGATTTGAAGAAGAAAATTAGCAGAGGTTTTTTGGCTTGAAAAGCTTCAAAAAATGAGTGAGGTATGTGTTCTATTTATAGATGAGAGTGAGGGTGAGTGATTTGCCGTTTATGAAAATTTGCTACCGTTTTGAATTGGGTGTTTATGCGTGACTTGTGCTGAAACTTTTTCATGTCGTTTTTACTCCTTTTCTTTCAGCTCACTTAAGTGACGTGGAAGGCTTGTGGGGTCAGCTTAGAGTGTAACATGGCTGAGATTATATTCACATGGCTTGCAATATGGCTTGGATAAGTGATGAATTGTTTCCTCAGCTCAACCTCAATTTCGAGCCGTTTTTGCTCTGTTGCTCCATAGACATTGAAGATGATACAGACATGACAATATCACTAATGAATTTGCTTGTGGAAACTCAAAGAACCGGGACTGGTACACAACTCTCCAATCTAAGCCACTCAAAAATTCTTGCCACATAGCCTAGCATCAGGATTTTCATAGTCAGATAAAGCAAGACTGATGGGAATTTTCTCCAATAAAGACAGCTGTAATCCATTACAAAATCTTTCGAGGAAGCTTTCATTAATGTCTACATTTTTCATTGACTCAGAAAACACTGTGCTGAAGTTTGGTTTGTCCAAGAGGTACTCAACTACTGCCCCAAGAAATGGCTCATGTCGCATATCTTTTCATAACTTAAGTGATCCAATCAAATTTGGAGCATCAAAATGCATCCAACTGTTCCAAATTCAGTGAACTGAGAATGTTGCTGGAGAATGGAATCAAAGTTGACTTTGTTCAAGGAGTTGAGCAGGAACTGAATCTGATTGGAAGCTGTGGAAGAAAAATTGGCCATCATTCGCGACGAACCGGGAGCTATCATGAGTGTCATAAGAGACCATTATATGTGATGTTTCCCCAACTGATTCATGACTCAATTTCTCTCCATGAATGGCTGATTGGAAAGCTGGATAGGAATTCAATTGACCAGCAATGACACTGTTATTTAAACCTGTGGATACCCTGTTAGTTAATCTTTGGATAACTGAGCTCAACTTAGAATTTTGGGACTGAAACTGTCGAGAATTATCACTCAATGAATACATGAGCTTTGAATGTGGTGATGCATCTAGAACTGATTTTGACGGAAAGGATGTTGCATCAATCCCTGGCGCACTGAAATTGAATTGGCATTTGAAACAGGCAGAATTGGTAGCTTCTCACATTCTGCTCGAATAGGTGGAGACGTAACTTCCGGCTTGGTTTGAATATTCCTGCTGAAATGATTCTTGGCAAGTGTTCTTGTTCCATTATCAAGGCTTATTTCATTGTGCACTGAGTTTATGTCGTTAGGCATTGAAGAGTAGTTTGCGAAATCTGTCCCAAGCAACTTGACATCATCAGTCCATATCTATCCTGAATATCATGTATATAGACAGCATTTTGATCATGGTGCAAACTTCTCAGTTAGAATAACCGCTTCAAGTGACAATTCTTCATGCATTGCAAACTCTGTCGTGCTGAGATACCGCAGTAGTTCTTCAACTATATCCATCACGTTTGTAACATCACGCATGCCATAAAGCAAATCTAGAGCACGCCTCCGAATTCTGATGTCAGGATCTATTCTTCTTCCAACTTCTGAGCAAAACGCCTCATGGTGCTAGGATTAAGGTGGCATATAAACAGATCAAGCATGCTTTCGTAATCTGCGGTAACTTCAAAGGTTTCTTTTGCTTTATCAAACTGTCCAAACCTGATACATGAATAACCCAACTATCTGAACCTGTGAAATAATTGAGATGTCGGAGGGCATCGTGGATAGTCTCTTGAACGCAGAAACTCATCTTTCAAAACAGATGAAGCTATTGAAAAATGAAGAGATTTCACAGCATAGGCTCCCCGCATCACCTGGGTGAACTGTGGACCTGATTAGGATAATGACACAACTAAATCTCCACAAACGGGAGAGCCTAAAGCAAGGATGTCCAGAGACCTTGGTGTTACACGCAAGCTGTCAAATCTTGATGTTATTTGGTATAGTATTTCTGACAGTTCTAGCTTCTACTTAAAACTTTGTTGCATTGTGACAAATCCAATGAGAAGAGGCTCAAGAAGACCAACAAGACAACTTTTAATCTCAACTCCCTTCTTCTATCTGGGATTTATCTCTGTCGGGCTAGCAAGCAACAACCGATCATTCAAAGCACCAACCAAGACTGCGCGAGGCATACTAATTGAAAGAATAGTCCTCACTTTTCCATCCCACCCTAGTATACTGATTGCAGTGGCAGTAGAAAAAAGAAGGACAGGCCCAACTCATAAGAGTGATCTGAACAGAGGAAGTCCCTTGTCAAAATTTGTAGAAGTGCCAGCAAGTATATCAAGTGCTGCAGAAACAATAAGAACTCTCTGAGTTGTCAAAACCCCTGCAACTTGACCCCTCAGAGTCTCTTGCCAATGCACCTGGAGTACAATCTCATTTATTTTCAACTTGAATGACTTTTTCCCCTCGCTATTGCTTGATATATACTGTCCATTAGAAGTTGAAGTCGAAGTTGAAGTTAAAAGGCGATACCCTTCTACAAGCTTCACTAATCCAAATTGGTTTCCATGAGAAGCAAACATCAACGTTGACTCTAAAGGAGTAGAAAAGATACAATCAACTTCAGTTTCAAACATAAATGGTGTTGAGCAAGAGAGTTCTTCCAGCGGGTTCAAAATATTCTTCACCGTACCATGTGATTCGATGAGGCTCAACTAGTCCGACACCAACACAAGATTCTTCTCTCATATCTGTTTTCCTAAAACCAAGCTCCTAGTTCAACCTTGACATCAAATCTTACTCCAACATGTAATAGTAATTTAACAACATTTATCTACCTGCTGATAACAACAGCAAATAATGCATTGCAATAAACATTAGTGTGCAGGAACGGCTTCGAAGATTGAAGCAAAATCCTATCCATTGCATTGATATCCACTCCTTGCTTAATGAGTACATCAACAACCTCAACGAATCCTTTGCAACAAATAGAGACAAGCTTGTCAATGTAAGTTGCTTTTAAGTTTTTTCAATGCGATCATGGTTTCAGGACAGTTATGAAGACGAGCGTCTACTTTGGCAGAAAGCTCCATCTTGTCAAATCCAAAACATGAAGATCACTGAGGTAACGGACATTACGATTTCCACCGTATATGTACAATTCATCTTGCACAGCTGCAGCTCCATGCTCATATCGGGTTTTTGGTCGTTGACCAGATACTGGAGGTGCAATCCGTTGATTATAAACTCCAACTGAAGCCATGCCTTCCACAACAGCATCTTTAGCTTGTGTTCCAGCTTGACTTCTATTTGAAATACCAACAAGATTTTGCTCCATGGTCAAGTTAGAAAACTTCAAACCAAATGAGATATGCCCCAGGTCATTTTACACATCACTGTACAAAACATGAAAATTTTGTATGTCCACTTGAATGTTGTCAATAAACTTTGCAGTGACATGAAAAATAAAATATTTCCCAGCAAGACCACCACGTCTAGACAATTTCCCCAACTCTGGTGCCACTAGCTTGGCCTTAATAGACATGCCCGTGTCTTGGTTTTGTAACAACATCACCACTAGATGAAATTAAACTGCGTTAGAAATATCCTTAACATCAAATGAAACATCCTCAGAAAATTGACTAGAATCACCAGCACCACCAGCACCAAGCATGCCACGAGATAGCCAATTCAACCATCCTCGTGATTTAACATTGTGCTCATCACTAAAAGTGAATCAAACTTGTAATAAGTCTTGAATCATATCTTGAATTATTCTTAGTCACTTGACTTCATCAGATGAAACTCTGGTAATAAATGACAAAGGTTCTGAACCATTTTGAATTTGGTCTGAATTAATATCTGAGAAAAATAAATCCACAGATGAACACAACATGGACTGATGAATCTTGACCATAATAGTCTGGATCGAGCTTCTCATAAAACACTGCTCAATAAACTGATGATTCTCCACAAGACCACTTGACCTCGAATAATCATCTCTTGAGAATATAGACAACTGATACTGATACTTGCAAATGAAGTAATCCCTTGATAGTTTGACAAAGATGAGGTCAAACTTCCATCTGATTTAGACTCGAATGAATGTCCTTGCTATCAATCTCCTTACAAAGTCCTAAACACACAAAGAAAGAAGAAGAAACAAGCAAATTGAAAAATATTTTTTTTGTATTTTGGTTAGAGGTTAGTAAACATAAATAACAAAAAGCAAGTAAGGAACAAATAAAGGTGAGAACCAAAAAGTACGATCTTATTTGTGGAATGATATGCAAATGAAATATGGGATCTTAGGGGTAAAAATTAGGGTATTACAGTAACCGACTCCCAAACCCAAGATTTGGTTGCGATGACCTTGTCTTTTCTTGTTCTTGAGGTTTTCTTCGATCATTTCCTTTCCCTCTCTTTGGGATAAATAACGTTTGGTGGCGACTCTTCTGTTTTTTCGCCGGGTGTTTTTCACAGTTGTGACAGCTGACGACTCTGTTGGGAGTGTCGGTTCCCTATGCGAGTCAATCCTAGTGCTTGTTTGTTTCTGTTTCTTTGGGTGTTTACTTTTGTGCATTTATTTTCTTTATGTATATTGTTTGTTGTATATTATTGCATTTGCATTTTATTGTTATCATATTATATTGTTGTTGTTGTGTTATGGGTGGGTTGTTCCATTGAGAGATAAGCCCAATAACCAAGCTTGATTATACACACAGGATTAGTGTGGAGAGTAGCGGGAGCTTGTGTGGCGTCTGGCCATGCAATAGCTCGTGCAAAATTCACGTCCAAACGAGGTTTTTCTTTGGAGATACTTTATCCTGCGCGTCTGGTGCAGTTGAGGGAGTATTGACTTAGAAAAACTAACGACTCTAGAGACCGTTCATTGGGAAGTCAGTTGAGACCTCCTCGATTGACCATGATGCCAAACCAGAAATGGTGAACGTATCATCGTCTCTTGACCTGAGGGTCCGTGATACTAATGACCTACATAGGATGTCATACCGTTCAAGATTAGAACCCACATGTGAGAGGGGAGGGTTTTGCAGGAAACTTTGACTTTCAACCAACCCGGTTTTATGGTTTTCTCGTCCGAACGGACTTTTGATCCTGAATACTCCGGTCTTATATCATCTTAGTGTTCTGGTTTTCTGGGATTTCTTATTAGAGCAGAGATATGGTTGTATTCATTCAATAGCACAACATCAAGTTTGAGCATTGGATACCTTGATCCCATGTTTGCATCTGGATAATCATCCTACACTTAACATTGCATGTCTGTGTGTTTTACAGGTTCTCGTCTCTCCTTTGATTCTGGTACCGATCTTTTATAGGGATGGAAGTAGACAGAAAGAGGATTTTTGTATACAATTTTCTAGCACCTGAACTAGGACCTTTATTTGGTTTGATTTCCATGGCTGAGCCTGGCGCCCTTGAAACCTTCAGGAATGATTTTACCTGATATATGAGAAGATTATTGTCGTGTTCTTATCCATCTTTGTTGTTCCTATTTATTGAAACTAGAATCAAGGGGGAGATCTCCCTGTAAATACATAGACATGTTTTCATCTTGCATTCTCATTTGCATCACAGGTGTTCTCAGTGGCCTTTTGTTCTTATCTCTACTTGGTTTTCTTCAGTAACAGGATTGAGGAGTTCAGGTTACACAAATATCCAACTTGAGGGAATCAACAAAAAGTAATGGACCAGGTTCAGGTTGAATTACAGGAAGTCAGAGCTTGCATGGCCCAGTTCATGGCACTGATGCAGAATGTTGCCAATGGGCAGAAACAATTAAGAAATTTGGTCCAATCGTTGATAGCACGGGTAGACGAAGAAGGCGTTTTTCATGGAGGATCTGGTGTTATTCCTCCATCGATTGGTGGTTCTATTCCACAAGGTATTCCTACGATTGTCTTACCTCCGGGAGGAGGTGCTGTGATTGAAAATGGTAATATTGCTGATGGGAGTGTGTGCGTTATGCATAGGGCTGCTGGCCCTCATTGGGAAGATCACCAAGATGACGTCTTTTCCATGAAAGATATGGAGGGTGGTTTTCCAACTGAAGCCGATAGAAGGTTTAAACTGATCGAGGAGAAGATGAAGTCTTTTGAGAATCAGAATCCTCTGCATCTTGATATGTCGAATTTGGGACTTGTGCCCGGGGTCAGGATTTCCCCCAAGTTTAAGGTACCAAATTTTGACAAGTACAAAGGGACAACATGTCCTAGAGTACACATTCGAGCGTATTTCAGAAAAATGTCAGCATACTCCGATGATGAAAAGTTGTTAATGCATTTTTTTTCAAGACAGTCTGGCAGGGGCGTCTTTGGAATGGTATATGGGGCTTGAGAGAACCCATATCAGTAGCTGGAGAGAATCAGCTGAGGCCTTTGTTCGTCACTATCAGTACAATAGTGATATGGCACCGAACATGGTACAATTGCAGAGTTTGTCGCAGAAGAATACTGAGAGCTTTAAGGAGTACGCCCAAAGATTGCGAGATTTAGAAGCGAGAGTCAACCTCCCATGGTGGAGAGAGAACTGACTGACATGTTCATGGCTACACTGCCTGGAGTGTATTATGAGAAGCTAATAGGTTGTATGTCGGCGGGTTTTTCAGATCTTGTGATGGCGGGAGAAAGAGTCGAAAGCGGTATCAAAATGGGAAAGATTCAAGTTGCTCTTGATTCTTCTAAAGATGCAAATAAGCCTTATGTTAGGTTCCCCACGAGGAAGGAAGGAGAAACTAATGTTGTATCTGTTCCAATTGGTGCTCAACATTCGGCTCGATACCAACAACCTTATGCTCCTCAGCAACAAAACTATCGGCGCCAAAATCAGAATAGGCCTCGCAATAATTTGGAAAGAAGGAATGCTCCTCTTCATCCAGTTCCTATGTCGTACAGTCAGCTTCTGCCACATCTGATTCAAAACTCATTAGTGGAGCCCAAGACTCTCAAGCCGTTGCCAGAGCCATACCCTCCTGGGTATGATCCCAATGTTTAATGTGGATATCATGGAGGATCCATGGGGCACTCAACTGAAGATTGCAAAGCTTTTCAAGCCAAAGTGCAACAGTTGATTAACAAAGAGTACATATCCTTTCTAGAAGGAAATTTGGTCGTGCACGTCAACCTCTCATTTGTTTGAGTTCGAAGACTTCAAGGGTCACCTTCTCCAGCCAGTGGTTCAAATAGGAAGACATCCTCCGAGCTGGCAATCTTGGGATCACTTTTAACATGTCATTTGCATTTGTATTTTCTTTTCTGTTAAAGTGCGAACTCATTTGTAAAACTTATTTCTTTTTGATTGATAATGATAATGAAATAAATATGCATATTTTGATTAAATCCATTTATGTTCACTCATACCTTTTTATTAATGTCAAACGCTTGTTTAAGCAAAATCCAGGGAGGATAACGAAATTGAAAGACGCAAAAATTTTGATTGTATGCTTTTGAAATCAAACCATGTTGATGATGTACAGGCGTTGTTTCAAATCCCCAAACACCAGAGATATAAGGAAGATAATCCCTTATCAACCCCTTTGAGCCTAGAAGTAGGAGTTTCTTTCTGAAAATGAAAAACCCTCAATCTTAACCTAGGGTAGGGTAGGTGTCAGTTAATTTGACCAAGCGTTCAAATTTCAAAAAGAAAAAGGAGTGCCCTATTCGAGGATCAACCACCTTTGCATTCCTCACGTGCTAGAAGGACAAGAGAGTGTGAAACCATAATGGTTATCCCTAATTGCAAGGAATGAGGCAGTCACAAACCCTTTCGGAGAAATCAAGATAAGCCATGTCACATGATTTGTAAAAAAAAATTGAAAGAAAAAATATAAAACCCCGCTAAGTTGAAAACTCGAAAATGAGTGACTTAGGAAAAAAGTTAGGGTATTCCACTGGACTTCAAAATAGAAAATTCAAAAGAATCAGTCCAGGCAAAAATTAGGGAAAAGGAAAAAAGTAGAAAATGAAAAGGATTACAAAAGAAAAATCCTCAAAAAAGAACAAATTCGTATGATTACAGACGCCAAAGACAAAAGAGGTGACTGTCACTCCGTAAACCTTGTGGGTTCCACAACCATCACTCCTGCCATTCAACAATATTTGAAAGGTGAGCGCTTGTGTCGAATTAGCTGAACATAGGACTGGAGAACATCAAGGATAATGGGTGGGTTAAAACAAAACTTTTAGCCTTATATCCTTTCTTTCTCAAACCGTGAACCCAACCACATTACAACCCTCAAAAGTCCTAATTGAAGCAGGGTTTTTTCGAAAGCATACTTCGATAAAAGTCGCGTAAAAACTGATTCCTAAAAGGATTTTCTTACCATTCATGTTGGTATTGATGTGACATGTTAATCAGTGATTTATTCACTATATGTCATAACTTTTTTTTCCAGTGAACAGACTTGGATTTCAAAACTGTTATATGCATTGCATTAAAGTTATCATTTTTAAAACGATTCGTTTTACTTGCGGGAAAGCACTTGACATCAGGAGAGTTTCTGTAATGAAAGGATTGATCAAAATAAGATGTAAAACGCCTGAGTACTTCGTTGAGCACGGGTAAGTCATGTCAAAAGATCACACCATGGGAGGTCAACCATTCCAAGATTCAGTTAATCTAGGGAAAGCAGGTCGAGATTTGATAAATCTCTCAAAGGTCAGTTAGTTAGAGGCGCTAATTCACAGATCAGACAATCAGGGGAAAAATCACTTCAAGGCTGGGGCAGGCCACCCCAAGAGCAAGAAGTCATCCTTTCCAAAAGAAGGTTAATCTGAAATACCTCTCCGAGGTTCAGAATGCTTGGGTCAGTTCATCTTAAACCATCAGGGTACAAATAGTCCAGTCTCCTTTCGAGGATGATTTTTACAGAGATCCCACAGGCTGGGGCAAGAGTGGAGACGAAGGTGCATTTCCTCTCCATATTTGCAGAGCTACTCAGAGCTACTCAAGCAAGTTTTGTCGATGTTGAGTTCAAGATGAGTATCAGGGATTCATGTTATTACCCAATCAAGTACCTTTTTGCATTCAAATAAGAAGCCTTTCCAGAGACTTGCCTTTCATCCTTGGTAACCTGCATATTCATTGCATAAATCATCCTCGAGCATAAAGCATTGCATTCTATCTTGAGGCTTCACCCCACAACTTGGATATGACATCAGAAGATCTTATAACCCAACATCACTCAGTCGTTCAAGTTCTAGTTCCCGTTTGGAAGACCATTTCAGAGTCTAGTTCTCTCCTGGCCAACCATTCATTCGAAGCCCAGTCCCCGTGTAAAAAAACCTTCATGAAATACTAGTTCTTGTTTGGTAGACAACATTCAAGTTCAGTTCTCTCCAGGTAAACGTTAACTTAAAAAAAAAGAGTACTCGTTCAGACACATTTTCTTTAGCCTACAGTTTAAACTCCAGTTCTCGTCTGGTGGTCGAATTTCTTTTCACAACCAGTTCCCGTCTGGAAAATCATACCAAGATACTAGTTCTTGTCTGGTAGAATTGTTTTCACACCAATTTCCGTTTGGTCACCTTTTCTTTCAAAGTCAATGCTCGTCTGATAAACCAAGAGAGAGGTCAGTTCTCGTCTGACAATTTAATCTTTGTCCACCAGTTCTCGTCTGGTAGTCTACTTTTAAAAACCAGTTCCCAGCTGGAAAATTGCTTTAAACCAGTTCTCGGTTGGTCACCATATCGTTGGCCTGTCTTTAACACCAGTTCTTGTCTGGTAAAAAACCATTTCGAAGTCCAGTTCTCGTCTGAAAATCTACAAAATTAGTTCGTGTTTGACACAAAAACAAGAATTCAGTTCTTGACTGACAACTTTTCCATCAGTTCTCGCCTGGTAGTATACCCTTTTCAACAAGCTCTCGCCTGGTGATTTACATCCAAATCCTAACCATTTCGGTACAATCATAATTCTTGGATCGTGTATCCTCATATCCCCAGTGGAGTCATCCCATCGTTGGGTCGTAGGTCCATGGATTCTACTTCTGGTCGACCCTTCTCGGATCACGATCGTCTCTTTGTTGTATGCCCGCCTTTGATATGCGCTCTTTATAACATTTGGTTCCCGATCAACCACTTTTTGGTCTCTGACCAACCATTTGGTAAACCCAATTCTCGTTTGGTAGTCAGTTCTCGTCAGACCCATCTTTTCAGAACCCAATTCTCGTCTGGTAGTCGATTCTCGTCTGACCCATCTTTGCTGAACCCAGTTCTCGTCTTGTAGTCAGTTCTCATCAGACCCGTTTTTTTAGAACCCAGTTCTCGTCTGACCCGTCTTTTTAGAACCCAGTTCTCATCTGGTTGTTAGTTCTCGTCTGACCCATTTTGTAGAACCTAGTTCTCGTCTGGTAGTCAGTTCTTGTCTGACCCGTTTTTGTAGAACCCAGTTCTCGTCTGGTAGTCAGTTCTCGTCTGACCCTTTTTTCAGTACCTAGTTCTCGTCTGGTTGTCAGTTCTCGTCTTTTCTTCAAAATCAGTTCTCGACTAGTAGTCAGCCCTCGCCTGACCTGTCTTTATAAAGTCCAGTTCCAGACTGATGTCCAATTGGCCTTTTCTTCTTCCCTCGCAGGTTGTAAGTTTCTTGGGTCGTTTAATATTCAAATTCCTTCGACCTTGAATGTCTGAAAGCTGATGCTTTTCATCCCTTCAGGTCCAAGTTGTTTGAATAGGGGCAGCCGTAGCACCCCAAAATTTCCCCTTTTGTTTTAACCGTAACTGGCTTTTGTTTCTCTGCATTTTTCATTTCTGTATATCATAGAATTGGTTCTTGAGGCATGGGATCAAGGTGCTTTCATGGCTCAGGGTTCTCTTTTAATGCAAGAGTCTAAACGACGAGCTTCAGAGGCTCCGACATTTATTTTGCCTAGCGATCAAATGGCCGATTTTATTCTTTTCAACATGTTATTTTCAGCTAAGGAGACGGTGTACAGGTTATCTCAAGCATTCTCACAATCATAATAGCCAAGGGCAAGTTTCAGAGTCTTAACAAAGCTTATAACAGGTGGCAACAGATGATTACGCAAGTTTCCCTCCATTTGGCGCCAAAATTGGCCTTTTTTTGGATAGGGTAACCGGTTACCACATATAGGGTAACTGGTTACTTCAAGCGAAACTTGCCTAGATATTTAAATTTTCAACATTTACAATTTTCCAATCATTCTCAACCATTGATTTCACTTGATCATATTTGGAAGGATCTTGAATTATTTCAATTTTCACCATTTCCCTACAGATTTCAAACACTCCATTCCTACCATTTCCCTCCATTTCCCTACAGATTTCAAACACTCCATTGATTTCCCTACACTCATTCTTGAGAATTTTCTCTCAACTTTCTCTCCACTTTTTCACTCCCAAAACCTCCATTAAAGCTCTCTCACTTGAGTTCTTTGATTATTTATTGGAATCATAGAATTCTATAGCTAAACCTCCATCATTCATCTCCATTATCTTCAATTCATCATTCAATTTTCGTTTGGTTTTGAATCTGAATTTGGAAGCTAGATTTGAAGTGATTTTTTGGATCATTTTTGCTTGATCTTGCTTGTTCTTCATTTCTACCACAAGGAAACTCTTGGATCTTGAAGAATCTCTGGGTTTCTTGCTAGGATATGCTAATTTCAAGTGAATCAACACTCACCAAATCAAATCTCAGCTTTGAAGGTTGGCAATTCTAGATATAATACTATTTTGAGCTAATCACAATGTAGATCCATGGTTTTTGCTGCTTTTTGATCCATTTTGATTATTTGGATCTTGATGATTTGTGATTTTAGTGTTTGATTGTGCTTGCATGATGTTTGATCACTGTTTATTAATGATAATTTCGTACTTGATTGATATCATGTTCTTATGGATGATTGGAGAAGTTGTTTGATGCTGAAAACGGATTTTAAAAGCTGTTTTTTCTGTTTCTGGTTTAGTGGTAACCGGTTACCTTGCATGCTATCTTTGCCTTGCTTGTTTGCTGCCTGCCTTTTACACCTGCTTTTGTGCTGAAATGGGTGTTGTTATAGGTTGTCTTACTTGGATGCTGGATATTATCATTGCTCTGTGCAGGAGGCGCTGTTGTAGTTGCTATTTTAGCCTTGCTTATTTTTGCTTTGTCTTTGCATGCACCCTTAGGATTCTTATTCCAATTTAATTTTCGATTAAATTTGGAGTAAGATAGACATTAGGAGTTTAATCCAAGCATGATAACAAGTAGGCTAGTCCTTTTTAACCTCAAACTTAGGTCCATCTTTTACATAATAACATTAGGATAAAATCTCCTTTCGCATCCTAACTTTAGGACCATTTTGCATGACAATGTTAGGGCCGAGTTTCCCTTAGACCTTTCGTGCGTCTCTCTTCTCATTTCAAAACCCTTCTAACTCATCTAATAAACACGATGGACATTATACACTAAGATCCTTAATTACATGGGAAATAATGAGTGAGGGGTCTCCTCTCGCTTGTTTAGAGTGTTTAGTGTACGTCCCGTTTGGGGGCGATATGCGATGCATTCGTTCCTATGTCATAGTCTTTAGTGCAACGTGAATCACAAAGCAAACTAATTCACTTCACTAAAACTCAAAAACAAAATTCAAACCTTTTTATCCATCGAGATTTATGTTTCAAATTCATTTTCAGAAAAGAGTGCGTTACTTTTCCGTTCTACCCTAAACAAGCATCGACCCTAACTGATGGAATGGGAATGTAACATCACTCATAAAAAACACTTAACAAACCTGTGGTTTAGTTACCCGAACTACGTTTATTCTGATTTCTCATACCAGATGAGGATATGTAGGCAGAAGACGACAATGTCTTGGCGAACAACCTTTCCCCCATCACCCGTAGTTTCCCCAACTACGTTGACTATGACTTTCCCATTGCACGAGGGAATACGTAGGCATATGGCGGCGATGTCCTATCGAGTCTTTTTTTTCTTTTTATTCTCGTTTCCGTTTAGTAGTAACTTATTGTCGCTGTCATACCCTAAATTTGCCCGCCTTTTTTTTGGATCAAAAGCATTGGTACAAGTCATCAGGAGCATGAGAAAAAGAAAGAAGAAGCCTGTTAGATATCTCAAAAGTCATGGTGGAGTTGGAATGATCACCCGGTTCATCTGCACAGTGCCCAAGCAAAAAGGGGAAATTAGGGTTTCCGCACAGTTAAAAGTCGAGGTTTCAATGGTTTGATCAGTCAATGTCTCGAATTGATTTCCCATAAAATAGGGTCAAGGATGCTACATTGGTTCGAATATGAATTCAATTTGAGGTTGACACTCAAATATTGAAGACAATGCAGCTCAGGCCCGATTAGGGTTTTCGATCGAGAAAAATCAACTGTAGTTTGACTTTTGCTTTGAAAGGTTTTCTAATGATGCAATCTTAATTCATAGGGTTTATATGGCTTAGTGAAGTCCATTCAAGAAGATTCAAGGCTTCAAGACACCCGGATCATCAACAATCAACTCGGTAGTCACCGATCGATCGAACAGTTGACCGAAAAGTCAACTCTCCAACCAGAAGGAATTTGACTTCAAGATGTGAAACAAAAATGTTCCTTATGTTATATTACACCTCCCCATAAAATTTCATGGCCATTGGATCAAGGGTTAGGAAGTAATTGCAAAAATCGGGAATTAGGGTTTCGAAAGGGGCAAGACCATAACTCCTCAACCACACACCCAATTGAGGTGGTTCAAAGCTCGTTGGAAAGCTCTTGACAAGTCCTAAAAAAGCCTCAAAGTGTTCCATGATAAAAAATGCATATATTAGGAGTTATGACAAAATTCATTTTAAGAAGGGAAATAACTTAGAAAAATTCTAAGTTATTTAGCCTTTTTAAGTGATTTTTTCAGCAACTTGGAAGAGTTTTTCAACCTAGTTCCATCTAGAATTTGGAAATATCAAAAACATGAAAGTTATAGAGCTACTTGAGGTTTTTCTAAATTGTGGTAGAACTCCTCAATAGCATTTGTGAGCTGAGAGTTATGAAGTGAGAAAGTTGGGCCTGTGCACTAGTTTGTCAACTTGCCAAAATCCAACATGAACTTGATTTCCAACTGTACACTTCACCTCTAACCATTTAATAACCTCTGATATGATGCATTAGGTGGTGAAATGAAAAATTTCAAAAGAGGATCCAAAGCAAATCTCAAAAGCTAGACAAGATATATTATTTTAATGAAGGAAAAAGCAAAAAGTGACACTAGGAAAGAGAGTATTGGTGGTTGCAGCATGAAGGGGCTGACTTGGCTCACTCAAATGTCACTTCTCACCTCTCTTTACTAGCTAGATCTTGAGTATTAAGCCCTTGGCAAGCAAGCAAAGTCTGCTGAACCAAAATCATACTTGGATTTCACAAAGATTTTCACTAAAACTCCCTCCAAAATGTGGAAAATCCAAATCTGCCCCAAGCCTCTCATGGTCTATAAATAGAGACCTATTCACCCTCTCCAAACTACACCAGGGCTATTGAGAATACACAAGAAACTCAGAGCTCTCTCGTTCTTATCCTTGCTTGAAAATTGCTTGTTTCATAAAATCACCAAAAACACCACTTTTCACTTTTCATGCTAGTTCTTTCTCCAAACATGAAAACACTTCAAAGGACATCTATACACCCTTAAAATGGCCATTTGAAACTGTTTCAACCATTATTTTCATCAAAAAAAACTCACCAGTCTAAAAGTCAACCTTCATACCTTTGTATGTTGACTTTTATGCACTTTGGAAGCCAAATCCTTACTTGAGGCATTTCCTACCATTCCAACACTCCCAACACCTCATATATATCATACCTCAACTGTCCAAACTCACAAAAACCAACTGGGAGGTACACAACTCAAACTGTCTTGAAAGATAGCTTGTTGCTTCAAGAGGAACAAAGCTCTAAATCCTTGCCAAAGAAGGTCTCTGGGTTTCTTAGCTTTTTAGCTTGCTCAAGATTTTTCTACAAGAGGTATGTGATGCTAAACCTCTTTATCATTCACTTATTGTCATGTTTTACCATTTTTTTGAAGTTGCTTGTTGTGAAAATGTAGTCTTGTTGTCCCATTTTGGTTCTTTGTCAAGAACTCATGTTTTATGGCTATGTTATTTACTTTGTTAAGGTATTTCATTCATTAATGATGTGTTGTTGTTATGTTACCATGTTGAGCTTTGTCATTGTGTGTAACTTGTGTTTGAAGATTTTGTCTATATGGTAGTTTTAAGGATCCAAACATGGAAATGTTGGTATACTTGCCTTAGATATGCTAATCTTAGTTCATTGATGATTTTTGAATGACTTGTAAGTTGGTTCATGGGGTCCCCCTTCCCTAGATCATGTTTGAATCTAGTTTGGCCCTTGTTTTCACATTTGTGTTAGTTTTGTGTCATTTTACTCTATCATTACCATGGGACTGTTTGTGCTTGCCTTTTTTTGTATCTCAAATATTCTAAACTATTGGTTGTGTTTACATGATCTGTTTGCCTAGTGGAACTTGTTTGAGATATTGAAAACATGAGACTTAGCCATTAGGGCCTGCTGTGAGATTTTGTGGTTTTGCTGTCAAAGTTTGGATTAGCATACCAATCTTTATTTGGAGAAATTTTTGTTTGATTTTAAGTTGGGGAATCATTTGTTAGCATGTTTTGAGGATGTATGTTGTGCCTATATGTTCAAATTCCCATTACTTGTTCAAAATTGTGTTGTCATTCTTCACTTGCATTTTCAAGACCTCATGATACCATGGCATATCATATTCTGTTTTAACCTGTTTCTACTTGATCTATGTGCATAAAATCAATGTCTTACATGTTTGAAAATTGTATGAGGTGCCAAATCTTCCCAACTGTCATGAATATACCTGCTGCCCTAATATGTTGTTGTTTATGCATTTCTTGAGTTTCAATATGCTTCCTTTTGTGTGATGATGATTTGAACTGGTTTGTGAGCATGGAAGTGTCCTTTAACATGTCTATGATGTGTGTATGTCTTTGTTTTGGTTTGAAACCTCACCATTTGAAAACACCTGCTGCATCATTAATCTGCCAAGACAGTCTTTTCTTTTCTTACCATTAACATGTTAAGTTTTGCTCCAACTGTCATATGCTTAACCTTTAAGTTAAAGCTCATTCTCTTTGGTGATTTTGATGTGTACACATTGTTGGTTTGATCCATCCTTACATGTTTCTTCTTTTCACTCCCAAATTGCTTTTTTCAAGCCAAATCACACCAAGACCATACCAAATCTCATTCCAATTACCAAATGCTTGTTTCTTGAGTTAAAACATTTTCATTGTTACATTTATGATGTGTATGTGCTATCTTTTTAACTTGGGGCCACTCACATTTTGTTAGACCAGTTTGTAACCTTATGCTGCCAAACTATTTTAACACAACAGCTGCACACACTTCTTTTTTGGTTTGATTTGTTCTAGTTTAGCTCATGAAGCCTTATACCTCTAAGTAATGTTTAAGATCTGTGTGTGTTTGAATCAAACAGTTGTGTATGCCTTGCTTTACTGTCATGACAGTCTGTTACCATGTATGGTACAAATTGCAACTTGATCACTTGTTTTTATTATGTGCATTCCATGATTATTTTAAGTGCTAGACTCATTCGCACTTGTATTTGAGGCTTGTATGTGGTTTCCCTTTGATCTCATTCTGTTTCAATTATGATATGTGTCAATTTGTGCCTTTTATGCCTAAGTGAGCAGTTGATAAGTGATTTTCAGTTCTAGGTTGTTTGTGGCCAATTTTGAGGTATAGACACACTTAATATCATGGTTTGAGTTTGTGTATGAGGCCTATTCAAACAGATTATGCAATTACTACAAATAGTTGTTGGCATTAGTGACTGTCATTTGAAGAGGATTAGGCTAGTCTGTTAGTTTTGAACTTTGTAAATCACAACTTTGCTGTCAAATTCATTTTTGAATTGAAGTTTTGTCAACTGGTGTTTTTCTGCTGTTTTAAAGCTTATTCTCATACTAAGAGTTAGTTGGTAAATTGGTAATTAATTTTGAGAGAAATGTTTGATTTTAGTGTTTGACAAGGGCTTTGTAATGGCCAAACTGTTGATGTCAGTTTTAGTTCCTCATAGTTAGGAGTTTGGTTTTGTATTAGAGCAGGATTAGATCTGTTTCTGTCATGAGGGTTAAGGCTATGTTGACCTTATGTCTGTATGATTCTTGAAGGCATTTTCCTTTTCTTGAGGCAGCTGCTAGTTTGGTTTTAGTATGACATGTAGGATTTGGACTAGGCTATTTATTTTGAATTGTGTAAGCCTGCAAGTGCTGCCAATTTACTTTGACCTCTTGAGTTTGTTCAACTCATGTTAGTCTGTTTGTAGGGCATTGTTTGTGATTTACTACTGTTGTTCATCTGAAGCAAGTTTATAACTGATTTGTTGGTTGTGAGTGCTTAGGTTTGTTAATTAAGTTTGTTTTGAGCTTTTGGTGCTGGTTAAACATTTAGCAGCCTGTTGGAGTTTGAGGTGCTTTGTTTGGATTGGTCTCTGCTGGTATGCATAAGAGAGAACTTGTTTCTAGCAATCATCTCATGTGTGTTTTGGAACCTTTAATTCTTGAGACTAGAGTTTAGTGTTTGACTTGTCCATCAGTTGTGGTCCTGTGCTTGAAAATTCAATATCCCAAATACCATGGTCATTTTACAACACAGTTACTACCAACTGAACATAAACCTCAACACCATTCTGAAACAAGTCATGACCAATATTCCAATGCAACAAAAGCATGTTACATATCACAGGCCATATTTACCAGCTGAACATAAACCTCAATATTCTTCTGCCACAATCCATAACACGTATCTGCTAGCATATTTTGTTAGAACACAGATTGGTGTTTCTTATATCTCTATGTTTTGATGATAACTCTTATGGAATTTTGTATTAAGAAAATATATACTCTAAAATTTGTTCAAGTATTATTGTTTCAAGTATTAAATTAAAAACTCTTAAAGAAGCAAAATACATAAGTACAAGAAACTATGCAAGGCTCTGAAGCATCAGATGCAAGACTATCAGAAGAAACTATGGAATTGATGTATAGTTTTATTTGTACTTAATCTTAAGTGTAAATATCACAGTTGTGATACAGCTTATTAGAAGCAATCAAACACTTGTTAGTTTACATTAATTTGTAAGAAGTTCCTTAAGAAGACCAAGGTGTGGTCAGTAGTTCTTGAGAAGACTAAGACAGTTGTTCTTAGTGCTTACTATTGTAATCTGTTGATTAATAGTGGATTAAGTCCTTGTGGAGAAAGGCAAATCATCTTTGATAAGGTGGACTGGAGTAGTTGAGTTCAACGAACTAGGATAAAAATCATGAGTTGTTTTATTGCCATATTTCTTAAAACTCTTATTCAACCCCCCCTTCTAAGTGTTTTTCTCACCTTCAGTTGGCATCAGAGCTCCGGTTCTGTTTGTGCTATCACTTAACCGTGACCAGAAAAGATCCAGTGGGAAAAACTCTTGATATTCTTGGTTGATATACATTATGGATGCTGAAACTTCAACATCCAACAACAACAAATATGAAGAAAGAGTCAGCACAAAACCTCCCATGTTTGATGGAGAGAAATTTGACTATTGGAAAGATAGACTAGAAAGTTTCTTTCTAGGATTTGATGCTGATCTTTGGGACTTAGTTATTGATGGATATGTTCATCCTATTGATGGAAATGGCAAGAAAATTGATAGAAAATCAATGACTGAGGCACAAAAGAAGGAATTCAGAAATCACCACAAGGCTAGAACTATCTTGCTAAATGCTATATCTCATACTGATTATGAGAAAATAACCAACAGAGAAACTGACTTTGATATATTTGAATCCCTGAAGATGACTCATGAAGGGAACTCTCAAGTTAAAGAAACCAAGGCTCTGGTGCTGATCCAGAAGTATGAAGCTTTCAAAATGGAAGAATCTGAATCTATTGAAGCCATGTTTTCCAAATTCCAGATTCTCACTGCTGGCCTAAAGGTTCTTGACAAGGGTTACTCTACAGCAGATCATGTCAAGAAAGTAATCAGAAGCTTGCCAACCAGATGGAGACCCATGGTCACTGCTCTGAAGCTGGCAAAGGATCTGAACAAGATTACGCGGGAGGAACTAATCAGTTCTCTGAGGAGTCATGAGATTGAACTAGAGGAAGATGAGCCTCTAAAGAAAGGTAAGTCAATTGCTTTAAAATCTAATAAATTTGTTAAAGCATTGCAGGTAATAGAAGAAAGCTCTGAAGAGTCTGCTTCTGAAGATGAAGAAGAACTATCCTTGATGTCCAGAAGAATCAACAAACTCTGGAAAAATAAGCAAAGGAAGTTCAAGAACTTCAGGAAACCAGATCAACACAAAGAGTCTTCTGGACACAGAAGATCTGGAGAACCCTCTGGATACAGAAGATCTGGAGAATCCTCTGGACACAGACGATCTGGAAAAAGAGAGGTTGTTTGCTATGAATGCAAAGAACCTGGGCACTACAAGAGTGAATGTCCAAAGCTTCAGAATGAGAAGCCAAAAAGAAAGTCAGATCACAAAAAGAAAGTTCTGATGGCTACCTGGGATGACTCAGATGGATCTGATTCGACATCAGAGTCAGAAGAGGAATGTTCTAATGTAGCATTCATGGCTGACATTGAAGACAGTGCTGAATCATTTGGATCAGAATCAGAATCTAATTCTGAGGAGGTATTTGCTGAACTTTCTAGACAAGAACTTGTTGAAAGTCTATATGATATTCTTGAAAACTATATCAAAGTTAAACTCAAATACAAAACGCTTCTAAAGCATATTGAATTTGAGAGTAACAAGTTTGAATCAGAAATAGCTGAGCTTAAAGCTGAAAATCTTCAATTGAAAAATAATTTAGAATCTGCTCAACTAAACTCTGATTCAAAGTCTGAACCATGCTCTAAAAATATTTTACAAGAGTATGACTATAGCTTCAGAAAGTTTCTAACTAAAAGCCTAGATAGAAGCAAGATGGCTTCAATGATCTATGGTATTAGCAGAAACTATAGAAAAGGTGTTGGATATAAATCTTCATCTTATGAGGATTCAAATCCAAAATCTGTAGATAAACTGGATATCAAGTATCCTCCTTTATATTCTCAGTTCACATTTGGTCATCTAAATGATATTAAACACACAAGTTCTAATCAGAACAAACCTGTGTTTAACAAATCTAAAGCTAATCAGAACAAGTCTTATGTTGAAAGACAGAAGTTCAAAAAAAGCTTTAAGGCAACTAACCAAAAAGGACCCAAGAAAATCTGGGTACCTAAGGATAAGATAATCTATGTTGCAGACATCCTTAGCAGCAAAGTCAAGACTCCAGTCATGGTACCTGGACTCTGGATGCTCATGACATATGACGGGAAAAAGGTCTATGTTCCAAAGTCTAGAGCTTAGATCTGGAGGAGATGTCAAGTTTGGAGGGAATCAGAAGGGCAAGATAATTGGCTCTGGAACCATAGGCAATGGTAAACTTCCTTCCATAACTAGTGCTTGCTTGTTGAAGGATTAGCTCATAATCTATTGTCCATAAGTTAATTAAGTGACAATGGTTATGACATAATATTTAATCAAAAGTGTTGCAAAGCTGTTAGTCAAAAGGATGGCTCAATCCTCTTTAATGGTAAAAGGAAAAACAACATTTATAAAATTAGTCTTTTAGAACTTAAGGTTCAGAACGTTAAATGCCTTATGTCTATAAATGAGGAGTAATGGGTCTGGCACAGAAGATTGGGTCATATTAATATGAGACGTATATCTCAGATTAATAAGCTTAATCTGGTCAGAGGACTTCCTAATCTGAAGTTCAACTCAGATGCTCTTTGTGAAGCATGTCAGAAAGGAAAATTTTCAAAATCATCTTTCAAATCCAAAAATGTTGTTTCAACTTCAAAACCATTAGAGTTACTTCACATTGATCTGTTTGGACCAGTGAAAACTGCATCCATCAGAGGCAAGAAGTATGGATTAGTCATTGTTGATGACTACAGCAGATGGACATGGGTAAAATTCCTAAAACACAGGGATGAGTCACATTCTGTGTTCTTTAACTTCTGCAAATAAGTCCAAATTGAAAAAGATTTCAAAATTGTTAAAGTCAGAAGTGATCATGGTGGTGAATTTGAAAACAAACATTTTGAAAAATATTTTAATGAAAATGGCATTGCTCATGATTTCTCCTGTCCTAGAACTCCACAACAGAATGGAGTTGTTGAGAGGAAAAATAGAACATTGCAAGAGATGGCCAGAACCATGATCAATGAGACTAACATGGCAAAACATTTTTGGGCAGAAGCAATTAACACAGCATGTTACATTCAAAACAGAGTGTTTATTAGACCTCTTCTGGAAAAGACTCCTTATGAATTGTGGAGGAATAGAAAGCAAAACATTTCTGATTTCCATCCTTTTGGATGTATTTGTTTTATGCTTAACTCTAAAGAGAGTCTTAACAAGTTTGATTCTAAAGCACAAAAGTGTTTCATGCTTGGATATTCTGAACGCTCTAAAGGCTACAAAGTATACAATACTAAGACACAAATTGTGGAGGAATTTATACATGTTAGATTTGATGATAAGCTTGGCAATCAAAAGCCAAAGCAGCTTGAGAACTCTGTAGATGGAGAAGTTATTCTCACAGAATTTGAGAAACCAGATGTAGGGAAAACTCAAGAAGAAGCTACGCCAGATGCAACTCCATTGGCTGCTCAGATGAATAACATGAATATTTCTGAAGAACCAACAGTTAAAGGATCATCCAGAATCAAAGCTTCTCATCCAGAAGAAATGATTATTGGGAAGAAAGATGACCCTATAAGAACAAGGTCGTTTATCAGATCACCTGGAACATCACTTGTTGGGTTGGTGTCTATTATTGAACCAACATCTGTGGATGAGGCTCTGAGTGATAATGATTGGATACTTGCAATGCAAGATGAGCTGAATCAATTTACAAGAAATGATGTGTGGGATCTGGTTCCAAGACCAAAAGGTTTCAACATTATTGGAACAAAGTTGGTATTCAGAAATAAACTAAATGAGCAAGGAGAAGTTGTTAGGAACAAAGCAAGGTTAGTAGCTCAAGGTTACAGTCAACAAGAAGGAATTGATTACACTGAAACTTATGCTCCAGTGGCAAGGCTGAATTTGAAATGAGCATGATGGGAGAACTTAGATTCTTTCTGGGAATCCAAGTAAATCAGAATCCAGAATGCACATATATTCACCAGACTAAATATGTCAAAGAGCTTCTGAAGAAGTTCAATCTGAATGAAAGCAAATTGACAAAGACTCCAATGCATCCTACAACCACACTTGGTAAGGAAGAGGTAAGTAAGAAAGTTGATCAAAAACTTTACAGAGGTATGATTGGATCTCTCTTATATTTGACTGCTTCTAGACCTGATATTTTATTCAGTGTTTGTCTGTGTGCTAGATTCCAATCAGATCCTAGAGAATCTCACTTAACAGCTGTTAAGAGGATTCTAAGGTATCTGAAAGGTACTACTAACGTGGGTCTGTGTTACAGAAGATTTGATGATTATAAATTAGTTGGATTCTGTGATGCTGACTATGCTGGAGACAGAATAGAACGTAAAAGTACTTCTGGAAGCTGTCAATTTCTTGGAAGTCATCTGATCTCATGGTTTAGCAAGAAGCAACCCACAATTGCACTTTCAACAACAGAGGCAAAATATATTGCCGCTGCTAGTTGTAGCACCCAGATGCTCTGGATGAAAAGTCAGCTGGAAGATTATCAGATTTTTGAGAGTAACATTTCTATCTTCTGTAATAATACTTCTGCTATATGCTTATCTAAAAACCCCATTTTACACTCTAAAGCTAAGCATATAGAGATTAAACATCATTTCATCAGAGACTATGTTCAGAAGGGAATTATCAATTTAAACTTTGTGGATACAGATTATCAGTGGGATGATATCTTTACAAAACCCCTTGTTGAAGATAGATTTAAATTTATTCTGAAAAATATAAGTATGGACTTCTGTCCAGAATAAAATATTCATCAGATGAAATTTTTTCTCAGATGATAAATGTCTAAACTCTGAAGTATTTCTTCTTTTCAATTCTGTGTTTATTTATTTGTGTGTAAATCTGAACTAACAAGGCTCAGAGGATCTGAACGTTGCCTAACGTTTCATTTCTCAAGAAGTTTCAGAGGCACATGCAAACAAACACGTGTAGCTCAGAATCTGGAAAGATAGAGTGCACCATACTGAATTGACGTTTGAGGTATTGCTTTGAAAATCCAAAATCTCTTGTTTTTCCCCCTTCTGTCAGAATATTAATTGCTTGATATGATTATGTTTCACTTCATTAAATGCTTATGTGTACGCGTGAGATTGTTTGTGACTTTTGCTTGCCCTAAATTGCTCTATATATTCTCACAACACTTCATAAATCACACTTTACACTCTTTACACTTCTCATATGCATTTTTGTCTTCTCTATTGCTTCCATCTCATTTCAAAACCCAAAACCTCTCGTAAACCCAGACGCATCTCAAGAACATCAATGGCATCATCATCTTCAACATCTGCTCAGATGCAAACCTCAACTGCTGCTGCATCATCTCCAACTGCTGCTGCTTCATCTCCAACTGCTGTTGTATACAAGGAACCAGTGAGAACTCTTCTCACTCCAATCAAGGATCTTGAGGTTCTGTGTGAGAACTTTGTGGATTTTGATTCCATTAAATAAAATGGTTTTGATCTCTACCCAACCATCAAAACTCAGAACTGGGAAAAGTATTTTGACAGGATGATGGGTCCTGTTTATCCAACATTGGTGAAGGAGTTCTGAATACACGCTCAAGTTTTCCCTAAGTTCATTCATTCTTCTGTTCTTGGAAAGGAAATTATTATCACTGAGAAGTTAATCAGACAACTGATTGAGTATAAGGAAACTGATGGAATCACAAGTATGGCTACTGCTCGTATGGACTTGGATGATATTTTTCAAGAAGTTTTTGTTTCTGGGGAACCATCCAACAAAGTCAGAGATCTGAAGCCTGTTTACAGAATCTGGGCTAAGATTTTCATGAGTTCTATCTTTCATAGAAAATCTTCAAACTCTCCAGATTATGTCAACTCAGAACAAATGTACTTCATGTTTTGTATGTGTAAAGGCAAGAAGGTGGATCTGCCTTATCTTCTATTCAGTCATCTTCTGAATCACATTAAGGAAACAAGAGAAGAAGTAAGGGTTAAGGCTGGAAAGATCAGAAATTGGATCCCCATGAGAAGACTGATATCAGACATTCTAACAGAGAATGGTCTTGTGAAGCATCTAACTGATGCTGGAGTGACAGATGATCTGTCTTATATTGTAGGATCTGTCATCAATGGGAACACTCTGAAAAGGATGAAGGTCATTTCAGAGCTTGCTGGCAAACCCAAGAAGTTTAACTCTGAAGAAGTCAGCAGAAGGAGAATTCCTTTAGAAGATTTTCCTATGTTCAGTGCTGATGAACCTAGGAACATCATTATGACATTCATTGCTGATTGTTTGAAGAATGGTATCCCTCTGCCTGCTAACATAGTTCAAAAGGAAGGAGAAGTATTGCCAAATCTTCTGAAAGAAAGGCACAAGAAGAGGAAAGCTGAGGAAGGATATGTTGCACAGCCTAAGAGGAAAGCCTCTGATGCTGCTGACAAGCCTGAGAAGGACAAGAAGCAGAAGGAAAATCCTCCAGAAGCTAGCGTGGAGGAAATAAGAGAAACAATTCAACAAGTATTAACATCTAATCCAAAACCATATGCCCCTTCACCCTCACCTTCACCTACACCATCTCCTCCTCAACCATCTGAACCTCATTCATCTGAACCCATTTCATCTCCTCATACACATTCTCAACCATCTTCTGTTCAACAACCATCTGAACCACAACCATCTGAACAACCATCATCTGATCACCCACCTCCTGAACAAAACCAACCACCTCCTGAACCATCACAAAAAGTCACCATAGAAGACTTTCTGAACCCCAAACCCAGATCAAATGTTTCTACTTTGTTTAAGAATTTCAAGAAGGAAATGCGTATGGGGATTGCTTCTGTAGAGAAAGAGTGCATGGCTAGTATGGATCCTGCTGAATCTGAAGCTTCTTGGAATAGATTCATCTCTAAGTTCAACTCTGCTGCATCTGATCTCAGAACAATTTGTGTTGTTGATGCAAAGGCAAAGTTTGCTAAAATGGTCAGACAGACTCTGTTGAGCATTCTCACAACCCCAGTGCTTCTTCTGGAAGATGCTCCTGCTGAAGATACTGCAATGATAGAAGATACTCCTGCATCTGACATGGAGATTGATCATCCTATGGCATCTGCATCTGCTTCTGCACCCTCTGCATCTGAGATGAAGACTGAGACTCCAGATGTTATCCAAGAAGTCAAGGAAATCAGATCATGGATGATAGATCAGGAACAGACTACTGAAGAGATTAAGACTTGGATGGCTAAGCAAGAAGAGTCTACTACAAAGATTACTGATCTTCTAACCCTGATTACTTCTTGCCAGCCCTAGTTTTCTTTTCCATGTTTTTTTTGCATTCTTGTTTTGCACTTGTTTTCTGTTGTTCTATTTTCTATCATCTGTTGTATGAACATCTTATCTTTTTGTTCTGTTTGAATCTGAATGAATCTGGCTGTTATGATTTTCATTTATGTGTTGTGTTTTCTCTTCTTCTGTTATCTTTTCTGTCTTTTAAATTCTTTTTGATTATGACAAAAAGGGGGAGAAAGAGAATCTGATTGTTCAATCCATAAGCAATACTAAAATGAAATTCAGACATAGTATTAATCTAACATTGAATCTTAAGACTTTCAGATCTTATTATTTCATCTGACAAAAATTATCTGAAGTTACCCTGAGAATTACCCAACTGGGCTCTGATCCTTGAAGCAAATTTGACTCTGATTCTGGAAGACATACCAGACTCTTTATTTGAAAGAAATCATCAGACTTTGATTCTGGAAAGCATCCAAGCTCTAATTCTTTCTCTTAACAAGGATTTCTACCAGGTTCTGAAAGTTACTCAAGCAAAAAGGGAAGTGCTCTCTTCTATTAGAGTATTCATTTCAGGGGGAGATTCTTAATCTCAAGGGGAGTTTTTTTTTATTTCTCTTTATTGAACAAAATTTTCTATGTTTTGTCATCATAAAAAAGGGGGAGATTGTTAGAGCACAGATTGGTATTTCTTATATCTCTATGTTTTGATGATAACTCTTATGGAATTTTGTATTAAGAAAATATATACTCTAAAATTTGTTCAAGTATTATTGTTTCAGGTATTAAATTAAAAACTCTTAAAGAAGCAAAATACATAAGTACAAGAAACTATGCAAGGCTCTGAAGCATCAGATGTAAGACTATCAGAAGATTTTAAAGCGCTGCCAGAAGGATCTGAAGCAGAAGCTACAGAATGATCTGAAGCGTTAATGAAAGAAGTGTACAAAGAGTTGAAAGCTTTGATCTAATCAGACTCTTATCATTAATATTCACGCTCAAGCACATACTGCTGCATACACTGATGAAGACTCTGATCAATATTGAGACTCTGATATATTAAGATCTGATCATCTATCAAGGCTCTGAACATCTCAATCATTTTAGCTCTGATCATCTTAAAGTATTTCATTCCTTTAAGCTTGCTACAAGTTCTAAAGTGCAGATTATGAAGACTTCATCCTGAAGGAAGCTTGTTGAAGAAGCTGTAAACTTGATTGGACGTGGTGCTACTTCCAAAGTAACCAACGATATTTTGTCCAAAGAAGTGACGTGGTGCAAATCCCAAGGCTTCTACAACCATACTTTTCCTGCAAAAAGCATATCTCTGCCCATACTTTTTGGTAATGAAAAGTCTTATATTCTAATATAATATTCAGCTGCACATTACTCAAAGCAAATTGGAAAAGCTATAAAAGGAGAACTTCTACAACATTTAGAAGTTGCTAGTTCACTCAGAAAGAAATATTCATCAAAGTGAAAATCTCACAAAGATCTTATTCATCTGTTCTTTCATAAAATTGTATAGTTTTATTTGTACTTAATCTTAAGTGTAAATATCACAGTTGTGATACAGCTTATTAGAAGCAATCAAGCACTTGTTAGTTTACATTAATTTGTAAGAAGTTCCTTAAGAAGACCAAGGTGTGGTCAGTAGTTCTTGAGAAGACTAAGACAATTGTTCTTAGTGCTTACTATTGTAATCAGTTGATTAATAGTGGATTAAGTCCTTGTCGAGAAAGGCAAATCATCTTTGATAAGGTGGACTAGAGTAGTTGAGTTCAAAGAACCAGGATAAAAATCATGAGTTGTTTTATTGCCATATTTCTTAAAACTCTTATTCAACCCCCCCCCCCCCCCCCCCCCTTCTAAGTGTTTTTCTCACCTTCAATTTTCGGATTGATGAAAATGGTATCATGAGGTGTCTTGATAGAGTTTATGTTCCTGATGTTGTTGAGCTGAAAAAGAGCATTCTTGAGGAAGGGCATCGTAGTGGATTGAGTATTCATCCGGGTGCTACTAAGATGTATCAAGATTTGAGGAAAGTATTTTGGTGGCCTTGTATGAAGAAGGATATTTCCGAGTTTGTGTATTTTCTTGTTTGACTTGTCAGAAGTCAAATATTGAGCATCAGAAACTGTCGGGTTTGATGAAACCGTTGTTTATTCCAGAGTGGAAATGGGATAACATTTCTATGGATTTTGTGTCTGGTTTACCTAGAACGCCGAGTAACTTTGAAGCTATTTGGGTTATTATGGATAGATTGACCAAATCTTCTCACTTTATTCCTATGCGAATGGATTACCCGTTGGAGAGGTTGGAAAAACTGTACATTGAGAGGATTGTCAATTTGCATGGTATTCTGTCTAGCATTGTGTCAGATAGAGATCCGAGGTTTACTTTGAGATTTTGGGAAAGTTTGCAAAGTGCTTTGGGTACGAAGTTGCATTTGAGTTCAGCTTATCATCCGCAGACCGATGGTCAGACTGAGAGAACGATTCCGTCACTTGAGGATCTTTTGAGAGCTTGTGTGTTGGAGAAGGGAGGAGTTTGGGATAACTACTTACCTTTGATTGAATTTACTTACAACAACAGTTTTCATTCGAGTATTGGTATGACACCGTTTGAGGCATTATATGGTAGACAATGTAGGACGCCATTGCGTTGGTATGAATCTGGAGAGAGTTCTGTGGTTGGACCCGAGATAGTCCAGCAGACTACCGATAAGATTAAGATGATTCAAGAGAAGATGAGGATTTCTCAGAGTCGTCGAAAGAGTTATCATGACAAGAGGAGGAAAACACTTGAATTTTTGGAGGGAGATCACGTGTTTCTTTGGGTTACTCCTGTGACTGGTGTTAGTAGGGCATTAAAGTCGTGTAAGTTGACGTCGCGTTTCATTGGTCCTTATCAGATTTTGCATAAGATGGGAAAGGTAGCCTATCGTGTTGCTTTACCACCGTCGCTTGCTAATCCCCATGACGTGTTCCATGTATCTCAGTTGAGGAAGTACATTGCGGATCCGTCTCACGTAGTCCAAGTAGATGATGTGCAGGTGAGAGATAACCAGACTGTGGAGACATCACCTATGCGGATAGAGGATCGGGAGTTGAAGCAACTTCGAGGCAAAGAGATTGCTTTGGTAAAGGTCGTTTGGGGAGGACCGGCTGGTGGAAATGTGACTTGGGAACTTGAAAGTCAGATGAGGGAGTCTTATCCAGAGTTGTTTGAATCAGGTAAAATTTTCGAGGACAGAAATTCCTAAAGTGGGGGAGGGGTGTAACAGCCCAATTTTTCAATAATTAATTATTTATATTAATTAATTGATCTATTTGGATTGTTTTAATTATTGGAATTATTGGTAGATATTTGAGAGGAGAAATATGATGGAAGGAAATAGAATGGAAAGAATATAAGGAAAAGTGGAAAGAAAAGGAAAAGATAGAAACATAAGAGAAGAGAAGAGAAAGAAAGGAGAAGAGGAGAATAGAGAAGGAAGAAAGGGAAAAAGCTTGGAATCGTCAAGAACAACTCCTAGCTTTCGATTTAATCAAGGTAAGGGTGTGAAATATCATTATATTGTCAATGTATATGATTATGTATGATTGGTTTGGATTGTTTGGATGTTTTTCTCCATTTTCCATTCTAGGGCATATATGAGTTTAATCGGTAGAATCAAGGTTTTAACGGTTGGAATCCGGAATAAGTGATGTAGATTAGTCGAGGATTGTTAGACTAAGAGTAATGGAACTCGTTGGAATTGAATCGGGTGATTTTGGGAGTTTTGGAGAGTTTTGGACAGTGAGGGTTTCGAATACCGCAGACGTTCGCTTGCACCTTCGCTAGGCGAGCAGGTCGCGAGTGTTCGCTAGCAACTCGCTAAGCGAGCAAGCTAGCGAGTGGTCCCAGACTTGGACAGAATATATTTGATCTTGTTCGCTGGTAGCGAGTGAGGTAGCGAAGGATTCGCTAGGACCTCGCTGCAGCGAGTAGGTAGTGAAGCCTTACAGTAGCTTCTGTTTTCCTTCGCGAGCTTGTTCGCTAGGCGAGCAAGCTAGCGAGCGTGACAGCATTTTCATTTCGTTGTGTTTTCCATCCAATGTTGATTGTTTGGTTCGATTGTGTTCAATCTTTATCAGAAATGAATAGTTTGTGTACTGTTGTGATGTGATATGCTGTGGGTAGCCGTATGGCGTGAATCCTAGATTGTGAAATATTGTGAAATGCATGTTGAATGTATGCAATATTGTGAATAATGCATGAGAACACATTGTGGATATGTGTGCATTGCTTGATAAATATGATGATGTTAAAAGTATGAATGCTTTGATATGATGTGTGAGTGTGCAATCATGTTATAATTCTTGTCTGATGAATTATTGAATATGCATGGGATTAAGATGCGAGAACGGTCTTAAGTGCATATGATTGTTGATTGCATATGCATCATTTGTGTCAAGAGGCAATGCTTTCTAGTCTCGTGGAGGCTAGTGACTTGTCCCAAACCTAGAGCAGGGTTTGAAAGCTTAGGGAATGGGCTTTTGTTGTTATCGGTCTAGGGAACGGACTTGGTTTAATGTAAAAACCGAAAAACGATAACAAGTGTTGGTACCACATGGCATGAGTTGCATTGAGTTGCATTGAGTCACATGGCATAGAGATAAATGTTGTGCGAATGTGTGCATAGGTGTATGTTATGTGAATTGATGAGAATTATGGATGTGTGCATGACAAATATGCTTGGTGATCATTCTATATTTGTTTATATATATATATATATATATATATATATATATATATATATATATATATATATATATATATATATATATATATATATATATATATATATATATATATATATATATATATATATATATATATATATATATATATATATATATATATATATATATATATATATATATATATATATATATATATATATATATATATATATATATATATATATATATATATATATATATATATATATATATATATATATATATATATATATATATATATATATATATATATATATATATATATATATATATATATATATATATATATATATATATATATATATATATATATATATATATATATATATATATATATATATATATATATATATATATATATATATATATATATATATATATATATATATATATATATATATATATATATATATATATATATATATATATAATTATATGCATTGATTATTATGATAATATTTCTCACCCTTCTGCTGTTTTATAATGCTCTATGAGGCATTGCAGATTAGGTTGCTGGAGGTCTTTTGTGAAGTATAGCTTCATTCTTTTGGTCGGCTAAGCTCTGATATGTAGCACCAGGTAGCTAGGATTGTATAGCATTCTTTTGAGATACATTTGTATATGTATCTGATGACAAATGTTTATGTAAACATGAATTATGTGGTGAATCAAACTGAATGATATGTATTTATATGATTAGCATGTTTAAAGTGATGCAATGTTTAGATTTTCCGCTTTTAATTCTAAATATTGAAATGTGGGTGTAGGGACTAAGTTCCTCTGTTGAAACTACCCCATTGTTGCATGTCTTTTATCGAGCAGGTGTTGTATGTTTTATTTCACGTATTATGTGACATGCTCCTTTTATACCATGTTTTCAATTATACTCTGATGAAATTTTAATATGTGCTTAAATGATTTATTGTTTATTTAGGGGTATAGAAGGGGGTGTTACAACAAGCATGGATCCCGTTGAGTACAACGGACGTGAGGGGTGCTAATACCTTCCCCTTGCGTAACTGTAGCAGTAAAAATCGTGAGCGTAAGTTATTAATTAACTTAACTCAAAAAACAAGAGTCACCACCGCACTTTTATTTTATCCAAATAAAGGAAAGGAAAAAGAGCGAACAAAACCAAAGAGTTCTAAAACGAGAACAAGAAACAGAGATCGGGGTAAGGGGTTGGTTACGCAATGGGAAGGTGTTAGCACCCAAAACGTCTATAGTACTCTATAGGAGCCCTTTGAAATATTTACGTTTTTTGGTTTGAAAATGGTTTATTTGAAAAGAGATTGGGGAGATGAGAAGAGAATTATTTTTTAGATTTTTGTGTTTGGAGAGACTTATCGTCTCATGCCTACGTACCCACAAAGTGCAATATGGGATCAAAACCCCGTAGTTCGTGGTACAAATGACAAAAATTTGTTGGTTTTGATTGATTTTAGATGTAAAGACAAGTCGTCATTTTAAGGAGAAAACTGCGACTATTCACCCACGAGTATTAAGACAACATCTGCGTCACATAAAGATGGAGGATTTGCTTGGATTATCAACAAGACTATCACTCAACATTAACGTGGAAAATGTCAAAGTCTTAATAATATGGGGAATAGGAGAATTACATCTCAACTATAGAAATGAATCATGTCTAAACTTTATGAAAAGTTTTTAAAGTGAAAAAGTGCATAAAGGCACAAAAAGAGTTGATGAGTTTTTGTATTTTTTTTATGTCTTTTGAAATTGGTCAAAGCATGATTAACATTGATTGACTTTTATTAAGAAGAACAAAGTTTGAAAATCACTTGACGAAAGTCAAGGTTTTATTGCGAAAGCGGTTTTGAAGTTTGAAACCAAGAAGGTTTTGAAAGAGGGAGAAAGTTTTGAAAATTTAAGAAGGGGAGGAGATGAAGTGACTATCATAGAAACCAAAATAAGAGCTAGAGGTAAGAAAGATCTAACCGACTTGTAGCACACTCCATAGCAAGCAAAAAGAATTCCATCCGATTTAAAGCATAAGCTAATGAGCGAGCCAAATAAAGGCTAAGATCCACAATACTCCAAGCATAGGAATGAGAGCCCTAATTCTAAGTCCAAAGGTCCATGAAGTCCAAGGTCTAAGAGTAGCCCAAGAGCATAACCACAAAGTTAACAACACCAAGTTTTTTAGAGATTTTTTTATCCTTTATTAGTGTTTTAAACAAGGTATGGTCCAAGTGGACAAAAGAGAAATGACATAAACATAAACAAATATATGATATGAAATGATAATATGGAAACATAAAAGTAAAGAAATAAGGAGTAAGAAGAGAATATAAACAAAATTAAACAAGGATATTGTTAGTGAATTAGTGGTTAGTGGTTAGAACATATGATCAATGATGATTAATTCTTGCACTTAGACCAAGGTTAATGAAAACTCATTAGAGGATTGATAGAATCAAAGCCTCCTAACAATGATTTTCATAGTTATTGGGCTTAAGACGAGCAACTAATCATACTTGGACTTTTAAACATAAGTTTGAGCCACGAATGATCATTTTCCGATTAAGGGACACTTTAGCGCTATGTTAAGCAATCGTAATCGGGTTTATGTAGAAACCACGACTATCTGAGGCCGGTCAATAAAATGTTAGTGTTAATACATGTTAGAGAAGTGATATGTAAATCACTCTCCTAAAACATGCCACACAAAAAGAAAAGAGGTAGTGATCTCATCATAATCAAGATTTTTTATCAATTAATCAAAGGTCATCTATCACTATTCCAAAGTAAGGAGAATTATCTCAATGATTATTCGTCCATAGATTTGAAATAATGAAGATTAAACTACCTTGATAATCAACAATCTATGATCCATAGATTTCATCGATCAAAAGAAAAAGAAGAATAAAGAGAACTAAAATGAAATGAAACCACAATTTGAATCTTAAATCGATTAAATTATCATCAATATCAATCACCTCTCTTGGTGTATAAAATCAACACCCAGAGTCCATTGATATTGATGAAATCTTATCAAAAATTCAAGATCCAAATCTATTTTTTAAGAAATTATTTAAAAGGAAAAGCAAATATTAGAAAATTATTAAAAAAAGAAATTAAAAGAAAATTTTAACAAAAAAAAGAAACAAAGGGAGGTTTTCTTTTAAAAAGTGACGAAGTACTAATTTAGGCCCAAAGGCCTGAGATCCGTTAAACAAAAGAAAAAGAAAAACAAACTAAAGAAAGGAAAATGAAATGAGAATCAGAAACTTCATCATCTTCTCCAAAACACATGGTAACTTTCACAGCCATGGATAATCAGAGTTCTCCATAAATTGGAGCGGCGGAATACGAAAATCACACTGAACGGATCGAAATCAAGAGCTCTTCACAACAGTACCAACAGTTCAAAGAAATGCAACCAAAAGTAATGGATCGAAAACGACAGTGAAGCTCAAACTACCTTCAAACTCAGGTAAACGGTGAAACAGAAACTCTCTTCTTCTTCTTCTTTGATTATGGTTGAATTTGTCTTAATTGGAGTGAATTTTGTGGAAGGAAGTAGCAGAAGAAAAAAGTGAGTGAAAAGTTTCGTGGTGAGGATTTGAAGAAGAAAATTAGCAGAGGTTTTTTGGCTTGAAAAGCTTCAGAAAATGAGTGAGGTATGTGTTCTATTTATAGATGAGAGTGAGGGTGAGTGATTTGCCGTTTATGAAAATTTACTACCGTTTTGAATTGGGTGTTTATGCGTGACTTGTGCTGAAACTTTTTCATGTCGTTTTTACTCCTTTTCTTTCAGCTCACTTAAGTGACGTGGAAGGCTTGTGGGGTCAGCTTGGAGTGTAACATGGCTGAGATTATATTCACATGGCTTGCAATATGGCTTGGATAAGTGATGAATTGTTTCCTCAGCTCAACCTCAATTTCGAGCCGTTTTTGCTCTGTTGCTCCATAGACATTGAAGATGATACAGACATGACAATATCACTAATGAATTTGCTTGTGGAAACTCAAAGAACCGGGACTGGTACACAACTCTCCAATCTAAGCCACTCAAAAATTCTTGCCACATAGCCTAGCATCAGGATTTTCATAGTCAGATAAAGCAAGACTGATGGTAATTTTCTCCAATAAAGACAGCTGTAATCCATTACAAAATCTTTCGAGGAAGCTTTCATTAATGTCTACATTTTTCATTGACTCAGAAAACACTGTGCTGAAGTTTGGTTTGTCCAAGAGGTACTCAACTACTGCCCCAAGAAATGGCTCATGTCGCATATCTTTTCATAACTTAAGTGATCCAATCAAATTTGGAGCAGCAAAATGCATCCAACTGTTCCAAATTCAGTGAACTGAGAATGTTGCTGGAGAATGGAATCAAAGTTGACTTTGTTCAAGGAGTTGAGCAGGAACTGAATCTGATTGGAAGCTGTGGAAGAAAAATTGGCCATCATTCGCGACGAACCGGGAGCTATCATGAGTGTCATAAGAGACCATTATATGTGATGTTTCCCCAACTGATTCATGACTCAATTTCTCTCCATGAATGGCTGATTGGAAAGCTGGATAGGAATTCAATTGACCAGCAATGACACTGTTATTTAAACCTGCGGATACCCTGTTAGTTAATCTTTGGATAACTGAGCTCAACGTAGAATTTTGGGACTGAAACTGTCGAGAATTATCACTCAATGAATACATGAGCTTTGAATGTGGTGATGCATCTAGAACTGATTTTGACGGAAAGGATGTTGCATCAATCCCTGGCGCACTGAAATTGAATTGGCATTTGAAACAGGCAGAATTGGTAGCTTCTCTCATTCTGCTCGAATAGGTGGAGACGTAACTTCCGGCTTGGTTTGAATATTCCTGCTGAAATGATTCTTGGCAAGTGTTCTTGTTCCATTATCAAGGCTTATTTCATTGTGCACTGAGTTTATGTCGTTAGGCATTGAAGAGTAGTTTGCGAAATCTGTCCCAAGCAACTTGACATCATCAGTCCATATCTATCCTGAATATCATGTATATAGACAGCATTTTGATCATGGTGCAAACTTCTCAGTTAGAATAACCGCTTTAAGTGACAATTCTTCATGCATTGCAAACTCTGTCGTGCTGAGATACCGCAGTAGTTCTTCAACTATATCCATCACGTTTGTAACATCACGCATGCCATAAAGCAAATCTAGAGCACGCCTCCGAATTCTGATGTCAGGATCTATTCTTCTTCCAACTTCTGAGCAAAACGCCTCATGGTGCTAGGATTAAGGTGGCATATAAACAGATCAAGCATGCTTTCGTAATCTGCGGTAACTTCAAAGGTTTCTTTTGCTTTATCAAACTGTCCAAACCTGATACATGAATAACCCAACTATCTGAACCTATGAAATAATTGAGATGTCGGAGGGCATCATGGATAGTCTCTTGAACGCAGAAACTCATCTTTCAAAACAGATGAAGCTATTGAAAAATGAAGAGATTTCACAGCATAGGCTCCTCGCATCACCTGGGTGAACTGTCGACCTGATTAGGATAATGACACAACTAAATCTCCACAAACGGGAGAGCCTAAAGCAAGGATGTCCAGAGACCATGGTGTTACACGCAAGCTGTCAAATCTTGATGTTATTTGGTATAGTATTTCTGACAGTTCTAGCTTCTACTTAAAACTTTGTTGCATTGTGACAAATCCAATGAGAAGAGGCTCAAGAAGACCAACAAGACAGCTTTTAATCTCAACTCCCTTCTTCTATCTGGGATTTATCTCTGTCGGGCTAGCAAGCAACAACCGATCATTCAAAGCACCAACCAAGACTGCACGAGGCATACTAATTGAAAGAATAGTCCTCACTTTTCCATCCCACCCTAGTATACTGATTGCAGTGGCAGTAGAAAAAAGAAGGACAGGCCCAACTCATAAGAGTGATCTGAACAGAGGAAGTCCCTTGTCAAAATTTGTAGAAGTGCCAGCAAGTATATCAAGTGCTGCAGAAACAATAAGAACTTTCTGAGTTGTCAAAACCCCTGCAACTTGACCCCTCAGAGTCTCTTGCCAATGCACCTGGAGTACAATCTCATTTATTTTCAACTTGAGTGACTTTTCCCCCTCGCTATTGCTTGATATATACTTTCCATTAGAAGTTGAAGTCGAAGTTGAAGTTAAAAGGCGATACCCTTCTACAAGCTTCACTAATCCAATTTGGTTTCCATGAGAAGCAAACATCAACGTTGACTCTAAAGGAGTAGAAAAGATACGATCAACTTCAGTTTCAAACATAAATGGTGTTGAGCAAGAGAGTTCTTCCAGCGGGTTCAAAATATTCTTCACCGTACCATGTGATTCGATGAGGCTCAACTAGTCCGACACCAATACAAGATTCTTCTCTCATATCTGTTTTCCTAAAACCAAGCTCCTAGTTCAACCTTGACATCAAATCTTACTCCAACATGCAACAGTAATTTAACAACATTTATCTACCTGCTGACAACAACAGCAAATAATGCATTGCAATAAACATTAGTGTGGAGGAACGGCTTCGAAGATTGAAGCAAAATCCTATCCATTGCATTGATATCCACTCCTTGCTTGATGAGTACATCAACAACCTCAACGAATCCTTTGCAACAAATAGAGACAAGCTTATCAATGTAAGTTGCTTTTAAGTTTTTTCAATGCGATCATGGTTTCAGGACAGTTATGAAGACGAGCGTCTACTTTGGCAGAAAGCTCCATCTTGTCAAATCCAAAACATGAAGATCACTGAGGTAACGGACATTACGATTTCCACCGTATATGTACAATTCATCTTGCACAGCTGCAGCTCCATGCTCATATCGGATTTTTGGTCGTTGACCAGATACTGGAGGTGCAATCCGTTGATTATAAACTCCAACTGAAGCCATGCCTTCCACAACAACATCTTTAGCTTGTGTTCCAGCTTGACTTCTATTTGAAATACCAACAAGATTTTGCTCCATGGTCAAGTTAGAAAACTTCAAACCAAATGAGATATGCCCCAGGTCATTTTACACATCACTGTACAAAACATGAAAATTTTGTATGTCCACTTGAATGTTGTCAATAAACTTTGCAGTGACATGAAAAATAAAATATTTCCCAGCAAGACCACCACGTCTGGACAATTTCCCCAACTCTGGTGCCACTAGCTTGGCCTTAACAGACATGCCCGTGTCTTGGTTTTGTAACAACATCACCACTAGATGAAATTAACCTGCGTTAGAAATATCCTTAACATCAAATGAAACATCCTCAGAAAATTGACTAGAATCACCAGCACCACCAGCACCAAGCATGCCACGAGATAGCCAATTCAACCATCCTCGTGATTTAACATTGTGCTCATCACTAAAAGTGAATCAAACTTGTAATAAGTCTTGAATCATATCTTGAATTATTCTTAGTCACTTGACTTCATCAGATGAAACTCTGGTAATAAATGACAAAGGTTCTGAACCATTTTGAATTTGGTCTGAATTAATATCTGAGAAAAATAAATCCACAGATGAACACAACCTGGACTGATGAATCTTGACCATAATAGTCTGGATCGAGCTTCTCATAAAACACTGCTCGATAAACTGATGATTCTCCACAAGACCACTTGACCTCGAATAATCATCTCTTGAGAATATAGACAACTGATACTGATACTTGCAAATGAAGTAATCCCTTGATAGTTTGACAAAGATGAGGTCAAACTTCCATCTGATTTAGACTCGAATGAATGTCCTTGCTATCAATCTCCTTACAAAGTCCTAAACACACAAAGAAAGAAGAAGAAACAAGCAAATTGAAAAATATTTTTTTTGTATTTTGGTTAGAGGTTAGTAAACATAAACAACAAAAAGCAAGTAAGGAACAAATAAAGGTGAGAACCAAAAAGTACGATCTTGTTTGTGGAATGATATGCAAATGAAATGTGGGATCTTAGGGGTAAAAATTAGGGTATTACAGTAACCGACTCCCAAACCCAAGATTTGGTTGCGATGACCTTGTCTTTTCTTGTTCTTGAGGTTTTCTTCGATCATTTCCTTTCCCTCTCTTTGGGATAAATAACGTTCGGTGGCGACTCTTCTGTTTTTTCGCCGGGTGTTTTTCACAGTTGTGACAGCTGACGACTCTGTTGGGAGTGTCGGTTCCCTATGCGAGTCAATCCTAGTGCTTGTTTGTTTCTGTTTCTTTGGGTGTTTACTTTTGTGCATTTATTTTCTTTATGTATATTGTTTGTTGTATATTATTGCATTTGCATTTTACTGTTATCATATTATATTGTTGTTGCTGTGTTGTGGGTGGGTTGTTCCATTGAGAGATAAGCCCAATAACCAAGCTTGATTATACACACAAGATTAGTGTGGAGAGTAGCGGGAGCTTGTGTGGCGTCTGGCCATGCAATAGCTCGTGCAAAATTCACGTCCAAACGAGGTTTTTCTTTGGAGATACTTTATCCTGCGCGTCTGGTGCAGTTGAGGGAGTATTGACTTAGAAAAACTAACGACTCTAGAGACCGTTCATTGGGAAGTCAGTTGAGACCTCCTCGATTGACCATGATGCCAAACCAGAAATGGTGAACGTATCATCGTCTCTTGACCTGAGGGTCCGTGATACTAATGACCTGCATAGGATGTCATACCGTTCAAGATTAGAACCCACATGTGAGAGGGGAGGGTTTTGCAGGAAACTTTGACTTTCAACCAACCCGGTTTTATGGTTTTCTCGTCCGAACGGACTTTTGATCCTGAATACTCCGGTCTTCTATCATCTCAGTGTTCTGGTTTTCTGGGATTTCTTATTAGAGCAGAGCTATGGTTGTATTCAGTCAATAGCACAACATCAAGTTTGAGCATTGGATACCTTGATCCCATGTTTGCATCTGGATAATCATCCTACACTTAACATTGCATGTCTGTGTGTTTTACAGGTTCTCGTCTCTCCTTTGATTCTGGTACCGATCTTCTATAGGGATGGAAGTAGACAGAAAGAGGATTTTTGTATACAATTTTCTAGCACCTGAACTAGGACCTTTATTTGGTTTGATTTCCATGGTTGAGCCTAGCGCCCTTGAAACCTTCAGGAAAGATTTTACCTGATATATGAGAAGATTATTGTCGTGTTCTTATCCATCTTTGTTGTTCCTATTTATTGAAACTAGAATCAAGGGGGAGATCTCCCTGTAAATACATAGACATGTTTGCATCTTGCATTCTCATTTGCATCACAGGTGTTCTCAGTGGCTTTTTGTTCTTATCTCTGCTTGGTTTTCTTCAGTAACAGGATTGAGGAGTTCAGGTTACACAAATATCCAACTCGAGGGAATCAGCAAAAAGTAATGGACCAGGTTCAGGTTGAATTACAGGAAGTCAGAGCTCGCATGGCCCAGTTCATGGCACTGATGCAGAATGTTGCCAATGGGCATAAACAATTAAGAACTTTGGTCGAACCGTTGATAGCACGGGTAGACGAAGAAGGTGTTTTTCATGGAGGATCTGGTGTTATTCCTCCATCGATTGGTGGTTCTATTCCACAAGGTATTCCTACGATTGTCTTACCTCCGGGAGGAGGTGCTGTGATTGAAAATGGTAATATTGCTGATGGGAGTGTGTGCGTTATGCATAGGGCTGCTGGCCCTCATTGGGAAGATCACCAAGATGACGTCTTTTCCATGAAAGATATGGAGGGTGGTTTTCCAACTGAAGCCGATAGAAGGTTTAAACTGATCGAGGAGAAGATGAAGTCTTTTGAGAATCAGAATCCTCTGCATCTTGATATGTCGGATTTGGGACTTGTGCTCGGGGTCAGGATTTCCCCCAAGTTTAAGGTACCAAATTTTGACAAGTACAAAGGGACAACATGTCCTAGAGTACACATCCGAGCGTATTTCAGAAAAATGTCTGCATACTCCGATGATGAAAAGTGGTTAATGCATTTTTTTTCAAGACAGTCTGGCAGGGGCGTCTTTGGAATGGTATATGGGGCTTGAGAGAACCCATATCAGTAGCTGGAGAGAATCAGCTGAGGCCTTTGTTCGTCACTATCAGTACAATAGTGATATGGCACCGAACATGGTACAATTGCAGAGCTTGTCGCAGAAGAATACTGAGAGCTTTAAGGAGTACGCCCAAAGATTGCGAGATTTAGAAGCGAGAGTCAACCTCCCATGGTGGAGAGAGAACTGACTGACATGTTCATGGCTACACAGCCTGGAGTGTATTATGAGAAGCTAATAGGTTGTATGTCGGCGGGTTTTTCAGATCTTGTGATGGCGGGAGAAAGAGTCGAAAGCGGTATCAAAATGGGAAAGATTCAAGTTGCTCTTGATTCTTCTAAAGATGCAAATAAGCCTTATGTTAGGTTCCCCACGAGGAAGGAAGGAGAAACTAATGTTGTATCTGTTCCAATTGGTGCTCAACATTCGGCTCGATACCAACAACCTTATGCTCCTCAGCAACAAAACTATCGGCGCCAAAATCAGAATAGGCCTCGCAATAATTTGGAAAGAAGGAATGCTCCTCTTCATCCAGTTATTATGTCGTACAGTCAGCTTCTGCCACATCTGATTCAAAACTCATTAGTGGAGCCCAAGACTCTCAAGCCATTGCCAGAGCCATACCCTCCTGGGTATGATCCCAATGTTTAATGTGGATATCATGGAGGATCCATGGGGAACTCAACTGAAGATTGCAAAGCTTTTCAAGCCAAAGTGCAACAGTTGATTAACAAAGAGTACATATCCTTTCTAGAAGGAAATTTGGTCGTGCACGTCAACCTCTCATTTGTTTGAGTTCGAAGACTTCAAGGGTCACCTTCTCCAGCCAGTGGTTCAAATAGGAAGACATCCTCCGAGCTGGCAATCTTGGGATCACTTTTAACATGTCATTTGCATTTGTATTTTCTTTTCTGTTAAAGTGCGAACTCATTTGTAAAACTTATTTCTTTTTGATTTATAATGATAATGAAATAAATATGCATATTTTGATTAAATCCATTTATGTTCACTCATACCTTTTTATTAATGTCAAACGCTTGTTTAAGCAAAATCCAGGGAGGATGACGAAATTGAAAGACGCAAAAATTTTGATTGTATGCTTTTGAAATCAAACCATGCTGATGATGTACAGGCGTTGTTTCAAATCCCCAAACACCAGAGATATAAGGAAGATAATCCCTTATCAACCCCTTTGAGCCTAGAAGTAGGAGTTTCTTTCTGAAAATGAAAAACCCTCAATCTTAACCTAGGGTAGGGTAGGTGTCAGTTAATTTGACCAAGCGTTCAAATTTCAAAAAGAAAAAGGAGTGCCCCATTCGAGGATCAACCACCTTTGCATTCCTCACGTGCTAGAAGGACAAGAGAGTGTGAAACCATAATGGTTATCCCTAATTGCAAGGAATGAGGCAGTCACAAACCCTTTCGGAGAAATCAAGATAAGCCATGTCACATGATTTGTAAAAAAAAATTGAAAGAAAAAATATAAAACCCCGCTAAGTTGAAAACTCGAAAATGAGTGACTTAGGAAAAAAGTTAGGGTATTCCACTGGACTTCAAAATCGAAAATTCAAAAGAATCAGTCCAGGCAAAAATTAGGGAAAAGGAAAAAAGTAGAAAATGAAAAGGATTACAAAAGAAAAATCCTCAAAAAAGAACAAATTCGTATGATTACAGATGCCAAAGACAAAAGAGGTGACTGTCACTCCGTAAACCTTGTGGGTTCCACAACCATCACTCCTGCCATTCAACAATATTTGAAAGGTGAGCGCTTGTGTCGAATTAGCTGAACATAGGACTGGAGAACATCAAGGATAATGGGTGGGTTAAAACAAAACTTTTAGCCTTATATCCTTTCTTTCTCAAACCGTGAACCCAACCACATTACAACCCTCAAAATTCCTAATTGAAGCAGGGTTTTTTCGAAAGCATACTTCGATAAAAGTCGCGTCAAAACTGATTCCTAAAAGGATTTTCTTACCATTCATGTTGGTATTGATGTGACATGTTAATCAGTGATTTATTCACTATATGTCATAACTTTTGTTTTCCAGTGAACAGACTTGGATTTCAAAACTGTCATATGCATTGCATTAAAGTTATCATTTTTAAAACGATTCGTTTTACTTGCGGGAAAGCACTTGACATCAGGAGAGTTTCTATAATGAAAGGATTGATCAAAATAAGATGTAAAACGCCTGAGTACTTCGTTGAGCACGGGTAAGTCATGTCAAAAGATCACACCATGGGAGGTCAACCATTCCAAGATTCAGTTAATCTAGGGAAAGCAGGTCGAGATTTGATAAATCTCTCAAAGGTCAGTTAGTTAGAGGCGCTAATTCACAGATCAGACAATCAGGGGAAAAATCACTTCAAGGCTGGGGCAGGCCACCCCAAGAGCAAGAAGTCATCCTTTCCAAAAGAAGGTTAATCTGAAATACCTCTCCGAGGTTCAGAATGCTTGGGTCAGTTCATCTTAAACCATCAGGGTACAAATAGTCCAGTCTCCTTTCGAGGATGATTTTTACAGAGATCCCACAGGCTGGGGCAAGAGTGGAGACGAAGGTGCATTTCCTCTCCATATTTGCAGAGCTACTCAGAGCTACTCAAGCAAGTTTTGTCGATGTTGAGTTCAAGACGAGTATCAGGGATTCATGTTATTACCCAATCAAGTACCTTTTTGCATTCAAATAAGAAGCCTTTCCAGAGACTTGCCTTTCATCCTTGGTAACCTGCATATTCATTGCATAAATCATCCTCGAGCATAAAGCATTGCATTCTATCTTGAGGCTTCACCCCACAACTTGGATATGACATCAGAAGATCTTATAACCCAACATCACTCAGTCGTTCAAGTTCTAGTTCCCGTTTGGAAGACCATTTCAGAGTCTAGTTCTCTCCTGGCCAACCATTCATTCGAAGCCCAGTCCCCGTGTAAAAAAACCTTCATGAAATACTAGTTCTTGTTTGGTAGACAACATTCAAGTTCAGTTCTCTCCTGGTAAACGTTAACTTTAAAAAAAAAGAGTACTCGTTCAGACACATTTTCTTTAGCCTACAGTTTAAACTCCAGTTCTCGTCTGGTGGTCGAATTTCTTTTCAGAACCAGTTCCCGTCTGGAAAATCATACCAAGATACTAGTTCTTGTCTGGTAGAATTGTTTTCACACCAATTTCCGTTTGGTCACCTTTTCTTTCAAAGTCAATGCTCGTCTGATAAACCAAGAGAGAGGTCAGTTCTCGTCTGACAATTTAATCTTTGTCCACCAGTTCTCGTATGGTAGTCTACTTTTAAAAACCAGTTCCCAGCTGGAAAATTGCTTTAAACCAGTTCTCGGTTGGTCACCATATCTTTGGCCTGTCTTTAACACCGGTTCTTGTCTGGTAAAAAACCGTTTCGAAGTCCAGTTCTCGTCTGAAAATCTACAAAATTAGTTCGTGTTCGACACAAAAACAAGAATTCAGTTCTTGACTGACAACTTTTCCATCAGTTCTCGCCTGGTAGTATACCCTTTTCAACAAGCTCTCGCCTAGTGATTTACATACAAATCCTAACCATTTCGGTACAATCATAATTCTTGGATCGTGTATCCTCATATCCCCAGCGGAGCCATCCCATCGTTGGGGCGTAGGTCCATGGATTCTACTTCTGGTCGACCCTTCTCGGATCACGATCGTCTCTTTGTTGTATGCCCGCCTTTGATATGCGCTCTTTATAACATTTGGTTCCCGATCAACCACTTTTTGGTCTCTGACCAACCATTTGGTAAACCCAATTCTCGTTTGGTAGTCAGTTCTCGTCAGACCCATCTTTTCAGAACCCAATTCTCGTCTGGTAGTCGATTCTCGTCTGACCCATCTTTGCTGAACCCAGTTCTCGTCTTGTAGTCAGTTCTCATCAGACCCGTTTTTTTAGAACCCAGTTCTCGTCTGGTAGTCAGTTCTCATCTGACCCATTTTGTAGAACCCAGTTCTCGTCTGACCCGTCTTTTTAGAACCCAGTTCTCATCTGGTTGTCAGTTCTCGTCTGACCCATTTTGTAGAACCTAGTTCTCGTTTGGTAGTCAGTTCTTGTCTGACCCGTTTTTGTAGAACCCAGTTCTCGTCTGGTAGTCAGTTCTCGTCTGACCCTTTTTTCAGTACCCAGTTCTCGTCTGGTTGTCAGTTCTCGTCTTTTCTTCAAAATCAGTTCTCGACTAGTAGTCAGCCCTCGCCTGACCTGTCTTTATAAAGTCCAGTTCCAGACTGATGCCCAATTGGCCTTTTCTTCTTCCCTCGCAGGTTGTAAGTTTCTTGGGTCGTTTAATATTCAATCTCCTTCGACCTTGAATGTCTGAAAGCTGATGCTTTTCATCCCTTCAGGTCCAAGTTGTTTGAATAGGGGCAGCCGTAGCACCCCAAAATTTGCCCTTTTGTTTTAACCGTAACTGGCTTTTGTTTCTCTGCATTTTTCATTTCTGTATATCATAGAATTGGTTCTTGAGGCATGGGATCAAGGTGCTTTCATGGCTCAGGGTTCTCTTTTATTGCAAGAGTCTAAACGACGAGCGTCAGAGGCTCCGACATTTATTTTGCCTAGCGATCAAATGGCCGATTTTATTCTTTTCAACATGTTATTTTCAGCTAAGGAGACGGTGTACAGGTTATCTCAAGCATTCTCACAATCATAATAGCCAAGGGCAAGTTTCAGAGGCTTAACAAAGCTTATAACAGGTGGCAACAGATGATTACGCAAGTTTCCCTCCATTTGGCGCCAAAATTGGCATTTTTTTGGATAGGATAACCGGTTACCACATATAGGGTAACTGGTTACTTCAAGCGAAACTTGCCTAGATATTTAAATTTTCAACATTTACAATTTTCCAATCATTCTCAACCATTGATTTCACTTGATCATATTTGGAAGGATCTTGAATTGTTTCAATTTTCACCATTTCCCTACAGATTTCAAACACTCCATTCCTAATCCCACTCCTAATTTCCATTCCAAATGCTAATCCACACTCCAAACCACATTTTGACTCCAAACCTATAGCTTATTTAAGTGAACTTGCTCCAAACCTCACACAAAATGACCCTCATTTTCAGATTTTACACTCATTCTTGAGAATTTTCTCTCAACTTTCTCTCCACTTTTTCACTCCCAAAACCTCCATTAAAGCTCTCTCACTTGAGTTCTTTGATTCTTTATTGGAATCATAGGATTCTATAGCTAAACCTCCATCATTCATCTCCATTATCTTCAATTCATCATTCAATTTTCGTTTGGTTTTGAATCTGAATTTGGAAGCTAGATTTGAAGTGCTTTTTTGGATCATTTTTGCTTGATCTTGCTTGTTCTTCATTTCTACCACAAGGAAACTCTTGGATCTTGAAGAATCTCTGGGTTTCTTGCTAGGATATGCTAATTTCAAGTGAATCAACACTCACCAAATCAAATCTCAGCTTTGAAGGTTGGCAATTCTAGATATAATACTATTTTGAGCTAATCACAATGTAGATCCATGGTTTTTGCTGCTTTTTGATCCATTTTGATTATTTGGATCTTGATGATTTGTGATTTCAGTGTTTGATTGTGCTTGCATGATGTTTGATCACTGTTTATTAATGATAATTTCGTACTTGATTGATATCATGTTCATATGGATGATTGGAGAAGTTGTTTGATGCTGAAAACGGATTTTAAAAGCTGTTTTTTCTGTTTCTGGTTTAGTGGTAACCGGTTACCTTGCATGCTATCTTTTCCTTGCTTGTTTGGTGCCTGCCTTTTACACCTGCTTTTGTGCTGAAATGGGTGTTGTTATAGGTTGTCTTACTTGGATGCTGGATATTATTATTGCTCTGTGCAGGAGGCGCTGTTGTAGTTGCTATTTTAGCCTTGCTTATTTTTGCTTTGTCTTTGCATGCACCCTTAGGATTCTTATTCCAATTTAATTTTTGATTAAATTTGGAGTAAGATAGACATTAGGAGTTTAATCCAAGCATGATAACAAGTAGGCTAGTCCTTTTTAACCTCAAACTTAGGTCCATCTTTTACATAATAACATTAGGATAAAATCTCCTTTCGCATCCTAACTTTAGGACCATTTTGCATGACAACGTTAGGGCCGAGTTTCCCTTAGACCTTTCGTGCGTCTCTCTTCTCATCTCAAAACCCTTCTAACTCATCTAATAAACACGATGGACATTATACACTAAGATCCTTAATTACATGGGAAATAATGAGTGAGGGGTCTCCTCTCGCTTGTTTAGAGTGTTTAGTGTACGTCCCGTCTGGGGGCGATATGTGATGCATTCGTTCCTATGTCATAGTCTTTAGTGCAACGTGAATCACAAAGCAAACTAATTCACTTCACTAAAACTCAAAAACAAAATTCAAACCTTTTTATCCATCGGGATTTATGTTTCAAATTCATTTTCAGAAAAGAGTGCGTTACTTTTCCGTTCTACCCCAAACAAGCATCAACCCTAACTGTTGGAATGGAAATGTAACATCACTAATAAAAAACACATAACAAACCTGTGGTTTAGTTACCCGAACTACGTTTATTCTGATTTCTCATACCAGATGAGGATATGTAGGCAGAAGACGACAATGTCTTGGCGAACAACCTTTCCCCCATCACCCGTAGTTTCCCGAACTACGTTGACTATGACTTTCCCATTGCACGAGGGAATACGTAGGCATAGGGCGGCGATGTCCTATCGAGTCTTTTTTTTCTTTTTATTCTCGTTTCCGTTTAGTAGTAACTTATTGTCGCTGTCATACCCTAAATTTGCCCGCCTTTTTTTTGGATCAAAAGCATTGGTACAAGTCATCAGGAGCATGAGAAAAAGAAAGAAGAAGCCTGTTAGATATCTCAAAAGTCATGGTGGAGTTGGAATGATCACCCGGTTCATCTGCACAGTGCCCAAGCAAAAAGGGGAAATTAGGGTTTCCGCACAGTTAAAAGTCGAGGTTTCAATGGTTTGATCAGTCAATGTCTCGAATTGATTTCCCATAAAATAGGGTCAAGGATGCTACATTGGTTCGAATATGAATTCAATTTGAGGTTGACACTCAAATATTGAAGACAATGCAGCTCAGGCCCGATTAGGGTTTTCGATCGAGAAAAATCAACTGTAGTTTGACTTTTGCTTTGAAAGGTTTTCTAATGATGCAATCTTAATTCATAGGGTTTATATGGCTTAGTGAAGTCCATTCAAGAAGATTCAAGGCTTCAAGACACCCGGATCGTCAACAATCAACTCGGTAGTCACCGATCGATCGAACAGTTGACCGAAAAGTCAACTCTCCAACCAGAAGGAATTTGACTTCAAGATGTGAATCAAAAATGTTCCTTATGTTATATTACACCTCCCCATAAAATTTCGTGGCCATTGGATCAAGGGTTAGGAAGTAATTGCAAAAATCGGGAATTAGGGTTTCGAAAGGGGCAAGACCATAACTCCTCAACCACACACCCAATTGAGGTGGTTCAAAGCTCGTTGGAAAGCTCTTGACAAGTCCTAAAAAAGCCTCAAAGTGTTCCATGATAAAAAATGCATATATTAGGAGTTATGACAAAATTCATTTTAAGAAGGGAAATAACTTAGAAAAATTCTAAGTTATTTAGCCTTTTTAAGTGATTTTTTCAGCAACTTGGAAGAGTTTTTCAACCTAGTTCCATCTAGAATTTGGAAATCTCAAAAACATGAAAGTTATAGAGCTACTTGAGGGCTTTCTAAATTATGGTAGAACTCCTCAATAGCATTTGTGAGCTGAGAGTTATGAAGTGAGAAAGTTGGGCTTGTGCACTAGTTTGTCAACTTGCCAAAATCCAACATGAACTTGATTTCCAACTGTACACTTCACCTCTAACCATTGAATAACCTCTGATATGATGCATTAGGTGGTGAAATGAAAAATTTCAGAAGAGGATCCAAAGCAAATCTCAAAAGCTAGACAAGACATATTATTTTAATGAAGGAAAAAGCAAAAAGTGACACTAGGAAAGAGAGTATTGGTGGCTGCAGCATGAAGGGGCTGACTTGGCTCACTCAAATGTCACTTCTCACCTCTCTTTACTAGCTAGATCTTGAGTATTAAGCCCTTGGCAAGCAAGCAAAGTCTGCTGAACCAAAATCATACTTGGATTTCACAAAGATTTCCACTAAAACTCCCTCCAAAATGTGGAAAATCCAAATCTGCCCCAAGCCTCTCATGGTCTATAAATAGAGACCTCTTCACCCTCTCCAAACTACACCAGGGCTATTGAGAATACACAAGAAACTCAGAGCTCTCTCGTTCTTATCCTTGCTTGAAAATTGCTTGTTTCATAAAATCACCAAAAACACCACTTTTCACTTTTCATGCTAGTTCTTTCTCCAAACATGAAAACACTTCAAAGGACATCTATACACCCTTAAAATGGCCATTTGAAACTGTTCCAACCATTATTTTCATCAAAAAAAACTCACCAGTCTAAAAGTCAACCTTCATACCTTTGTATGTTGACTTTTATGCACTTTGGAAGCCAAATCCTTACTTGAGGCATTTCCTACCATTCCAACACTCCCAACACCTCATGTATATCATACCTCAACTGTCCAAACTCACAAAAACCAGCTGGGAGGTACACAACTCAAACTGTCTTGAAAGATAGCTTGTTGCTTCAAGAGGAAGAAAGCTCTAAATCCTTGCCAAAGAAGGTCTCTGGGTTTCTTAGCTTTTTAGCTTGCTCAAGATTTTTCTACAAGAGGTATGTGATGCTAAACCTCTTTATCATTCACTTATTGTCATGTTTTACCATTTTTTTGAAGTTGCTTGTTGTGAAAATGTAGTCTTGTTGTCCCATTTTGGTTCTTTGTCAAGAACTCATGTTTTATGGCTATGTTATTTACTTTGTTAAGGTATTTCATTCATTAATGATGTGTTGTTGTTATGTTACCATGTTGAGCTTTGTCATTGTGTGTAACTTGTGTTTGAAGATTTTGTCTATATGGTAGTTTTAAGGATCCAAACATGGAAATGTTGGTATGCTTGCCTTAGATATGCTAATCTTAGTTCATTGATGATTTTTGAATGACTTGTAAGTTGGTCCATGGGGTCCCCCTTCCCTAGATCATGTTCGAATCTAGTTTGGCCCTTGTTTTCACATTTGTGTTAGTTTTGTGTCATTTTAGTCTATCATTACCATGGGACTGTTTGTGCTTGCCTTTTTTTGTATCTCAAATATTCTAAACTATTGGTTGTGTTTACATGATCTGTTTGCCTAGTGGAACTTGTTTGAGATATTGAAAACATGAGACTTAGCCATTAGGGCCTGCTGTGAGATTTTGTGGTTTTGCTGTCAAAGTTTGGATTAGCATACCAATCTTTATTTGGAGAAATTTTTGTTTGATTTTAAGTTGGGGAATCATTTGTTAGCATGTTTTGAGGATGTATGTTGTGCCTATATGTTCAAATTCCCATTACTTGTTCAAAATTGTGTTGTCATTCTTCACTTGCATTTTCAAGACCTCATGATACCATGGCATATCATATTCTGTTTTAACCTGTTTCTACTTGATCTATGTGCATAAAATCAATGTCTTACATGTTTGAAAATTGTATGAGGTGCCGAATCTTCCCAACTGTCATGAATATACCTGCTGCCCTAATATGTTGTTGATGCATTTCTTGAGTTTCAATATGCTTCCTTTTGTGTGATGATGATTTGAACCGGTTTGTGAGCATGGAAGTGTCCTTTAACATGTCTATGATGTGTGTATGTCTTTGTTTTGGTTTGAAACCTCACCATTTGAAAACACCTGCTGCATCATTAATCTGCCAAGACAGTCTTTTCTTTTCTTACCATTAACATGTTAAGTTTTGATCCAACTGTCATATGCTTAACCTTTGAGTTAAAACTCATTCTCTTTGGTGATTTTGATGTGTACATATTGTTGGTTTGATCCATCCTTACATGTTTCTTCTTTTCACTCCCAAATTGCTTTTTTCAAGCCAAATCACACCAAGACCATACCAAATCTCATTCCAATTACCAAATGCTTGTTTCTTGAGTTAAAACTTTTTCATTGTTACATTTATGATGTGTATGTGCTATCTTTTTAACTTGGGGCCACTCACATTTTGTTAGACCAGTTTGTAACCTTATGCTGCCAAACTATTTTAACACAATAGCTGCACACACTTCTTTTTTGGTTTGATTTGTTCTAGTTTAGCTCATGAAGCCTTATACCTCTAAGTAATGTTTAAGATCTGTGTGTGTTTGAATCAAACAGTTGTGTATGCCTTGCTTTACTGTCATGACAGTATGTTACCATGTATGGTACAAATTGCAACTTGATCACTTGTTTTTATTATGTGCATTCCATGATTATTTTAAGTGCTAGACTCATTCACACTTGTATTTGAGGCTTGTATGTGGTTTCCCTTTGATCTCATTCTGTTTCAATTATGATATGTGTCAATTTGTGCCTTTTATGCCTAAGTGAGCAGTTGATAAGTGATTTTCAGTTCTAGGTTGTTTGTGGCCAATTTTGAGGTATAGACACACTTAATATCATGGTTTGAGTTTGTGTATGAGGCCTATTCAAACAGATTATGCATATTTCTTGATCTAGCTGTCAAACTTGCATTTTTTCTCCCATTTTCACTTGGCATAGCATAGCAGTTGTGTTTTTGTGTTTATGATTAACATTGTGATGGTTATATATGTGTTACTCGTAGCATTTCAAGTATGCCTCATGATGTTCTTGTTTTGTTTGATCAAGTTTTGACATATGCCTCCATGTTTGGCCTGCTACTTTAGTTTTCAAATTGATGTCCTTTTTCATTTTGGCTTTTGAGATCTGTTTGGTTAAATTTGTTGATCTTGAGGTTTGTCAACTGCCCTCCTTGCATATCAGTTGGTTGATAGAGTTCATTAGGACACTTTATGGATATGATGTTTTAGAGGCACTCCACTGTTAAGATTTTTAGGTGCTTTGATGTGCTGAGCATTGAATCCCTTGCTGGGAATTGTGTATACTTGATAGCCTGAGGTTACAGCTTTCCATTTGGGGCAGTTTGCTTGATCTGTTGAGTTGGTGTTTTTGTCTAATTTGTTATTTTGGATAGGTCTGTTTTGAGATTTATTTTTAAAACATGTTTTTAAGTCTGTCAAAACCTTGACCATAGTTGTGCAATTACTACAAATAGTTGTTGGCATTAGTGACTGTCATTTGAAGAGGATTAGGCTAGTCTGTTTGTTTTGAACTTTGTAAATCACAACTTTGCTGTCAAATTCATTTTTGAATTGAAGTTTTGTCAACTGGTGTTTTTCTGCTGTTTTAAAGCTTATTCTCATACTAAGAGTTAGTTGGTAAATTGGTAATTAATTTTGAGAGAAATGTTTGATTTTAGTGTTTGACAAGGGCTTTGTAATGGCCAAACTGTTGATGTCAGTTTTAGTTCCTCATAGTTAGGAGTTTGGTTTTGTATTAGAGCAGGATTAGATCTGTTTCTGTCATGAGGGTTAAGGCTATGTTGACCTTATGTCTGTATGATTCTTGAAGGCATTTTCCTTTTCTTGAGGCAGCTGCTAGTTTGGTTTTAGTATGACATGTAGGATTTGGACTAGGCTATTTATTTTGAATTGTGTAAGCCTGCAAGTGCTGCCAATTTACTTTGACCTCTTGAGTTTGTTCAACTCATGTTAGTCTGTTTGTAGGGCATTGTTTGTGATTTACTACTGTTGTTCATCTGAAGCAAGTTTATAACTGATTTGTTGGTTGTGAGTGCTTAGGTTTGTTAATTAAGTTTGTTTTGAGCTTTTGGTGCTGGTTAAACATTTAGCAGCCTGTTGGAGTTTGAGGTGCTTTGTTTGGATTGGTCTCTGCTGGTATGCATAAGAGAGAACTTGTTGCTAGCAATCATCTCATGTGTGTTTTGGAACCTTTAATTCTTGAGACTAGAGTTTAGTGTTTGACTTGTCCATCAGTTGTGGTCCTGTGCTTGAAAATTCAATATCCCAAATACCATGATCATTTTACAACACAGTTACTACCAACTAAACATAAACCTCAACACCATTCTGAAACAAGTCATGACCAATATTCCAATGCAACAAAAGCATGTTACCTATCACATGCCATATTTACCAGCTGAACATAAACCTCAATATTCTTCTGCCACAATCCATAACACGTATCTGCTAGCATATTCTGGTGCAGGAGAATCTTGATACTTTTCTGCTGTTAGCCATGTTCAGTGAATTTTAGAGGAAGAAGTATTATGGGAGATTAACAACATCACCATGAGCCAAAAAAAACTGTTGCAACAATTTGTGAAACACAATACCCTTCACCTTGTGTTGGAATTCACAACCAATTTCCACCACAACTTTCAACTGAAACCAAAGCACCTTATCCATCATCAAATATAACATAAAAACTCTGACTGTTGGATGTTTCTTGTACATTAAAATGCCAAAACCAGTGGCTGCTATCCATTCAAGGCAGGGGGAATTCACCAAAATGTTTGGTTGAAATACCACTGCTGCTTCTTTTCTTTTCCAATCAGCATACCCCTGCTATGTTCTTTTTATTCTTTGAATTTATACTGTTGGAACTATGATGGCTGTCAATCTTGTTTTGCTTATAAAAAAAACTGTCATTAGAATCTTCTTTACATCTTGGTTTGTCATGTGTGGAACTTGTCTTATTTTGTTTACTCATGATCCATCAAACTCACTGTGGTGGGTAATGACTTTGTGTGTTTTGTTCATGTTACATTGTGAAACTTATGTGCATTGTTTGAAATTGCTTAAACTTGTTGATGCTGAGGTCTTCCAGCTTAATCCAATTTCAGTGGGGGGGGGGGGGGGGTATGATCCTATCCATGTCATAATTGCTGCCTAGGTCAATTTAAATGTGATTGGTGTGTTGTGACCATGTGAGGCATTTGGTTCTTGATTCTGTCAGCTTCCTGCTTTGAGTTTGGTCCACATTTGATAACATCAAGTTTTGTTATTCATTACCATTTATGTGGAAGTCATTATCAGTGCTATTATGGTTTGGCTGAGATTTGCTTTGCCCTTGAGTGGTCTGTTTTAAACTTGGTCTAGATGCAAGTCTTTTAAAGAAAGTAACTTCACCATTTGCAACTCACATACTCTTTTTCTACTCTAGTGTTTTTTTGAACAAACTTGTTGTTAGAACTTTTTCTACATCATATTTACAAGGTGTGTAGACCCTCATTGGTGTGTAGTTTCATCAATTTTAATCATTGCCCCCAAAAACGCATTTTAAACTTCACATTATGTGAGCATTCGAATTTTGAGTTGTGAGCATATTTTGAAAAATCCAACAGCACCATTGTGTTCCTCATGAAAAATCAAGCAATTTTGACTTTTATTTCACTCAATTTGGATGAGTTTTGAAGAAGTTACGAATCAAACCGTATTTAGCATTTCACTTGTTCTTGCTTTCATTTCTAACCCTTCTCCCTATATTTTAGAACACTTTTATAGCATATTATTTTAGTAGATATAATCACACGTCGACAAGCAAATGGTTCCCATCGAGTACGATGGATGCGAGGGGTGCTAATACCTTCCCCTCGCATAAACGGCTTCTGAGCCCGTTCTTGGTTGCGAGACCATCTTATCCTTCCACTTCTTTAGGTTTTCTCGATATTTTCCTTTCCCCTCATGGGATAAATAAAGTTCGATGGCGACTCTTATGTCCTTCCCTTTTTCGCCTCCCCGTCGTTGCGCGATGCATTTTTTCGAGTAGCGACAGTCGCTACTGCGAAAATCGAGGCCGACAATGACAGAAGAGTCGCCACCATGCGTTATTTATCCCAATAAAGGGGAAGGAAACGCTCAGATAAAACCTAACGAAAAGAGGGATAAGATCGGCCATCGCAACCAAATCTCGGGTTCAAGAGTCGGTTACGTAAGGGGAAGGTGTTAGCACCCCTCACGTCCGTTATACTCGACGGGATCCACGCTTGTTGTCTATCTAAAAGGGTGATTGAAACTATCTAACTACTGGCTGAAGGACAAAAATAAAAAGAAGTGACTCGGCAAAGCAACGACGCTTTGTGCCTACGTATCTCATCTGAAGTGAGAAGTTAGAGTCAATGTAGTTCGGTTAACTACGGGTGAAAGGGGGGAAGGTTGCTCGCCAAGACATCGGTCTTGTGCCTACGTACTTTCATCTAGTATGAAAGATCAGAGCAAACGTAGTTCGGGCTAAAAGGGAACACAGGTTTGTTCAACTATTTTGCCCGAGTAGGGTTAACAATCAGTTCTAGCAGTTTGGTGTATGCAGCTCGACCATTGAAGACTTAGGCATTACCGTTTGCGATAGAACTAATATTTAACAAAACTCTCCTTATGAAAATGATTTTCCAAGATTAAAGGCCCCAAAGGGCAAAAAAGGTTTGAATGAATTGTTTTTGTGTTTTATAGAGAAAAAAATGTTTTTGAGTTGTTTGCAATTCATATCGTACTAGAGACTATGGCTTAGGAGTGAATGTGTCGCATATCACCCAAAGGGTGCTACACTAAACATCCAAGCCATTTAAGGGAAACCCCTCAACAACCCTTTCCCAAGTGCTTAAGGCTCGTAACGCACAATAATCATTAACCTTTATTAGGTGTTTTATGATTGTTTTGAGATGAGAAAGGACACTAAAGGGGGACTAAATTCAAACCTAAAGTTGTCATGCAATGGTGATCCTAAGATTGAGATGAAGGAATGCTACCTAATGTTATCATACATGGTTAAGATCCTAATGTCTATCATAACCTCCCTTGAACAAGAGAGATTAGAGATCCTAAGGGAAAGGAGACAAAAGAGGAAAAAGAAACAGCACAAACATGCAAGAATGCAAACATGGAATGCAAGTGGGGGAGGAAATTGGTGTTGGGTAATAGCCTCCACAAGCTCATCTCAACCCCAAGCAACAATATGATAAATGCAAGAGATGAAAGCAAGCATGCTTCACATAGAAACCCTAATTGAAAACTCAAAAGTAAACAACCAAATGAACAGGCAATACATAATGTAATGACCTAAAAATGAGCAAGCATCATCCTTAACATGCTAGAAACATGAATAAAAAGGCATTGGAGGCTCAAAGGATCCATAAATGTCATATTCAAAGCAAACTAGGTCAATGTGTTTGTATGAACCTCCCTTTGGGGTAACTTGACTTACAAGTTACCCTAAAATTAGGAAAATGATTCAAAAATAACCAAATAAAATGCAAGAAGCTCATAAACATGTTGGAAACCAGAGGCCAAAAGATTACAATCAAAGTCACTTCACAACATCACCATAGAAATTGATTCACAAGGGTTCTCCATTGTGAAGGAGGATTGTCGAGGGTCAAATGAAGTGCATCAAAAGTCAACTCAAAAGTCAACCAACAGGGGCAAAATGGTCCTAAAAAATTAATCAACTCATCATTCATATGAGAATTGATTTTTACTCATTGGATCAAAAGGAAATGAGAGAAACAAAATAAAAACCAAAATATGTCAAGATTTAGGTCAAATAAAACACCTTTAATGTTAAATTCCATTTTTAATTGAAAAATAATCCAAAAAAATAAAATAAAAATTTTATAAAATTAAAGACACTTCAAATTGTCTAAAACCTATTTTTGGGGAATTTTATGACCAATAGAGGTATTTTATTTTGAATTAAATCTAAACAGCAACAAAATAGAAAAAATAAAGAAAATGAAATTAAAATAAATAAAAGCTGGGTGCAGAAAGTAATCCAACACGGTTCAAAAGCAATGGGTCAGCGTGCAGGGGGGTGTCAATAGCAAGCCCAGTCCATCGGCAAAAAAAAAAGAAACGTGTGCATTGGGTGTGGTTAATTCAACAGAGGCCCATGGTGGAAAGCGTTCAGGCACGTTGGATCAAAAAGTAATCAGATCAGAGGGATCACATGCATGCCACGTAGCTCAGGCCAAGGTTTAAGTGAAACGGTGTGTTTTGGAGTGATTGTGTACGTGCAGTCAAAAGGTGTGTACCATACGTCTTAATCTGGAGCGTGCAAATAAAAAGTAAGCTCATCCAAAGGCTACAAACATACACACGTGGCTCTGGTGATGTTCAAACCATGGAGGGAAAAACCAGACGGCCAGAACCACTATTCCGATCGTCTTCTCCGGCGAAACATCAAACCATTCACGGCCAAAAACGCAGATGCTTCAAAACTTAACCAAATCAAACAAAATAAAATCCAAAAATGATCTCCAGGTTATATAGATTTCAAACCCACTACCCATTTTCATTGATCATGTCTAAATAAGCCAGAACAAAAAGAAAAAGAAATGAGCTCAAAACTCAAAAGCTTACAAACAGCCACAAAATCATACCAGAAATCATCTACACATCAAGAGGTTCACAAATATGTAAAAATGGCGTAACAACAATGCTTAAACAGAGAGAAAAATGGATTGAAAAGAAACTTAAATGAAAGCTTCCTCAGAGCTCAGTTCTTTAGTAAAGCTTAAAAGAAACCACCCAGAAACGTCCTATGAACCTCAAGGAACCTTTTTAGATGTTTGGTTTGGATTGAAACTCACAGAAACATGAAAAACGATTTTGACTTTGCTCTCACTTTTTCTCACTATGTTCTTGACCAATTTCACACCAAAGTCAGTTCTGAGGACTTGTGAACAATGCTGAGAATATGTATGATGGATTCTGATACCAAGAAGGCCCAATCCTATGCTCCTTAAGCCCAATTGAAATTCACATTTTCTCCTTATGGCCACTTCCAAAAGTGCACAAAAATGGCCTTGCCAGGCTGTAAAAATGGCTCAGTTACCTTGCACCTGAGGTAAATTGATCCAAGGGCTGAAAATGGCTCCTCAATTTAATCTTGTGGCATGGTTTGTAAGTGTTACTTAAACTTGAATTAAGCATGAAAATGGTCACCAAAATGATCTCAAATCCAAAATCCAAAATTGGCATTGTGCTTGAAATGTATTTGGCACTCAAAAAATGCATAAGGTTGGTACAAAATGATCCCAAATGAATTTAATTTGATTTTCCCCTTTTAAGGCCTTTTTCATGGAAATTTCTATAGGGATTCTTCAATCCAAGCCAAACCCATGATGCCTTGATGTTTGGTTGAGCAAATGACCCCATTTGGAGCAGGTTTAAGTTGTAAATATTTCCATTTGAAGTGTGCAAAGTGGTGAAATGGACCTATAATGAAAATGACCTGTAATCCTGCTTTCCCAAAATACCCCTGCCTTGCAAGCCTCATAACTTGAGTTCTACAAATCAGATGAAGGACTTCTAGTACTCTTTGGAAAGCTAAGATCATTAGGAACAACGTTTATGTTCATAAGAAGTTGAGGAGAAACATCCTTCTAGGTCAAAAGTGGCTTGGAAGTTGGTTGACTTTTGTTGACCAAAATCACATTCATCTAAGGACCTGTAACTTGCCAGCATCATAACTTAAGTTCTAGAAATCAGATGAATGACTTCTAGTACTCAAAATAAATCTAGAAACATGCTCTACAAGTTTCATGTTGGGGTCAAGATGAGATGAGACTTGTATCTTGAGATAGGTGGTCTTGAAGTTGGGCACTAAATAGGGGATTTTACACTGAGAACCCTAATATAGTAACTTCTCACACTCTTGATTCTTCTTGATTTGATCTTGAAATGATATATTATGCATCTCAACACAACATTCCATGACCACAAAGACTTGGAATTGAGTCTTAATCTCCTTCAAATTCACAGTTGACTTAGGGTTGACCAGATGAAAACCCTAATTGCACCATCTTCAACTGTAGCCACATGCACCTGGTGTAAACACTTGAATGAACTCCACAATGACCTACAAGGCCTCCAATGAGCTTAAATGATAATCTCCCTCCATAACCATGGGCTTGTGATCCTCAGATGACCTTCAAATGGCCTCCTAGATAGGAGGTGAACCACATATACTTATCTGCATATCCAAAGGGCTTTGACTTGTCTCTGATGATGATAACCCCCCTGTTGACTTGAATACAAACTCTTGATTAGGCTTAGAACCCTTGGAAAATTCCTCTTGTTATACACACATCTCTTAATCCCCTGTAAAATGCAAAATGCTATGCCATGCAATATGCTAGAACAATGAAATGAAACATAAACCAAGTAAAGAAAAGGTTGGGCAAATTTTGGGGTGCAACACTTATAGATAAACCCACCCTTTCATTAGATAATAAGCATGAATCCTATTGAGTACAATGGACGTAAGGGGTGCCAATACCTTTCCCTTGTGTAACTGACTCCCGAACCCAAGATTTGGTTGCGATGACCTTGTCTTTTCCCGTTCTTCAGGTTTTCTTTGATCGCTTACTTTCCCTCTCTTTGGGATAAATAAAGCTCAGTGGCGACTCTTCTGTTTTTCCACCGTGTTTTTTTCGCAGTTGCGAATTACCCATTTGACGAAATCTGATATTGATGCTAATCTGATGTTTAAGGGAGGCATCAAGGGTTTGACTTCTAATTTCTTGATTGGGAAAACCACTTTATTTGCTAACTCTGGTCGCACATTGGCGTTTGAGGCTATATTTGCTTTGCTTATCTACGGACTAGTCTTTTTCCCTAACGTTGACAACTTTGTGGATGTTAACGCTATTAGGATATTCTTGATTGGGAACCCTGTTCCGACTTTACTTGGTGACACATATTTCTCCATCCATAGTAGGACTTCTAAAGGGAACGGTACCATCATTTATTGTACACCTCTACTGTATAATTGGTTCATTTTGCACATGCCACAATCACCTGTTTTTAAGGAGAACAAGAATTGTTTAAGGTGGTCTCAAAGGATCATGTCCCTTACACATGCTGACATTACTTGGTCTTCTTCTGTTTGTGAGAATGTCCAAATTATTATTAGTTGTGGGGAGTTCTCCAATGTTCCTCTTCTTGGAACACAAGGTGGAATTAACTATAACCCGAGTTTAGCTCGCCATCAGCTTGGTTATATGTTGAAGGATAAGCCTAAAAATATTCTATTAGAGGGTTTGTTTTTTCAAGGAGGGAATGACTCTCTTGGTTTGAGGAATCATGATTGGACTAAGATTCATAGGGTGGGTAAAGGAGAGCTTGGAAGACAAGTTTGCACTGCCTTAGAACCTTATACACTTTGGGTGAAGAAAAGAGCAATGGAGCTCAAAATGCCTTATCCTTTTGAGAAACCCATGACTATAGTGGTCTCTACGCCATTTTCTGTTTCTTCTGATGATGTGAAGACTCTTCAAGATGCTTTGTCCAAGATGAAGCAAGATAAAGAGATGTGGGAAGGTAAGTTTCAAGTTTCTGACAAGGAGAAGATGGAGTTGCAAAAGCAGATGAAGGAGAAAGATGACTTGATTTAGTTGCTTGAGCGACGCGCTATGAAGAGACATGCAGAGGATTTATTTTCCTCTACTACTTCATCTGCTCATCCTCCTACTTCTGGTGTTAGAGAAGACCACCATGAATAATAACTATAAGGGAGAGATTAATAGACTCCGAAGGAAGTATAAGCTCGGATCGTCATCAGATGCTCCTTAGGACCTAGCTTTTTCTTATTGAATTTTGATATAACTTGTACTTCCAAGTGTAACTCTTTCCAATATTCAATGAAATGAGATGTTTATCAGAATTTCAAAAAGTGTTATTTCTTTACGATGTCTGTAATTGCTTTATATCTTAAAGATCCTTGAAAACTGATTGAAACATTTGCATTTTGCATTTGCATTTGCATCATTGTGCATTGTGTTTTGCCTTTTCCAGGTGTTTTATTTGTTTCTTTTAGTCTTCGTTCAGCCAAGCTGTCACATCACTATAACACTCGAGCTAATCTCAAGAAAAAGATGGATCAGTTGCAACAAGAGAACCACGACCTCTGTGAAGAGGTATCAACTCTGAAGGATAGTATGCAAAGACTCACTGCAGCGATGGAAGCTCTGGTGGCTGCTCATAATTAGCCACCACCGCCTCTTTCTTCTCCTGTGCAGAGAATTGTGATTTCTGAGATCGAATCAACACCAATTTCTGTGGCCCCAATTAATGCTTCTCAATATCAGATGCCTACTGGTTTCCCTTGTGGCATGCCTTTTAATTATGTGCCAGAGGGATATCAACCTCCTGCTTCTGAAGGTCCAAGAATTCATGTTGTTATGATTGTACCACCTCCTATGGTTAATATTATTCCTAATGTTGAGATTCTAATTGTTCCTACTGTTGTACTTGTGCCACCGCTCGTGGTTCATACTACGCCTTATGCTGAAGAGCAAATTTTCCACACTGCTCCGAGCGAGAGTTTGGATGTTATTGATCGTATGGTTGATTTTCAAGATCAGTTTACTAAGATGCAGAAAGAAATCAGGGCTTTAAAGGGAAAAGTGTTATTTGGGAAGAATGCTCACGAGCTTTGTCTTGTTCCTAATCTGAAGATTCCTGCCAAGTTCAAGGTTATGGATTTTGAGAAATACAAAGGGAACACTTGTCCACAAAGCCATTTGGTCATGTATGCCAGAAAGGTGTCTACCTATACTGACAACCATCAGTTGTTGACTCATTATTTTCAAGATGGTCTTACCAATGCTGCACTAAAGTGGTATATGGGACTTGATAGTTCCCAAATCAAGACATTCAATAATCTTTGTGAAGCTTTTATCCGTCAGTATAAATACAATCTGGATATGGCGTCGGACCATGATCAACTTTGTGCGATGTCTCAGAAAGAGAAAAAAACTTTTAAAGAGTACGCGCAAAGATGACGCGAGATTGCAGCTCAGATAAGCCCTCTGCTTGAAGAGAAAGAGATGACCAAGATCTTCCTAAAGACTATGGGTTCATTTTACTATGAAAGGATGGTTGCAAGTGCTCCTAGTGATTTCATAGAAATGGTTAATATGGGAATGAGACTAGAGGAAGTTGTTTGTGAAGGACGCCTGACTAAAGAAGGTAGTTCTGGAAATACGAAGAAGTTTGGCGCTGGTTTTCCAAAGAAAAAAGATGGAGAAACTAATGTCATATCTCAAGAGAGGTCTAGAAGACGCAGGGTTGTGAACAACAATGGTAGTCGTCATCAGCAACATGTAACGTCTGTTACGCTAGTGATCAATGCCGCTCCTACTTCTCAAGCTACTTTAAGTTATCAACCACGTTTCCAACAGAAAATAACTCAGCAAGGTCGTGTGTAGAGGAAAGTGCAATTTGATCCCATTCCAATGTCGTATACTGATTTATTTCCGACTTTGATAAAGAAGAATTTGGTTCAGACTCGTGATCCTCCGGATGTTCCTCTTGATATTCCATGGTGGTATAAGCCAGATGCCTATTGTGCATTTCATCAGGGTGCCCCTGGGCATGATATTGAAAATTGCTATCCTCTGAAATATGAAGTTGCAAAGCTCGTAAAAAGGGGTATTCTATCTTTTGAAGATACCAACCCTAATGTGCAATCAAATCCGTTGCCTAATCATTGTAACGTGGTTTTCAATATGGTATATGGGTGTCCTGGTACATACCGCATTTTTGATATTCGCTGGATTCAGAGGTCGCTTGTGGAAATGTATGCTACTTTGAGTGAATTCCATGATATTGAACATGATTATGCCGCTTGTTGTATTTGTTCTGTGAACCCCCGTGGGTGTGTGATTGTAAAAAGGGACTTACAAAAGATGATTGATCAGAATTTGATTCAGGTTACTGTAAACAGAAATGAAGTTGAGAATGAGGTGAATGTCAGAGTTCCACGTTTCAATATCCCAGAACGAGTGGTAATTTCTTACAATAGTCAAAAATCTGATGTGACGCCTTTGGTCATCCGATTTCCTGGCCTAGTACCGTATGAATTAGATAAGGTCGTTCCCTTCAAATACAATGCTACTATGTTAGAGGATGGAAAAGAGGTTCCCATTCCTTCTCTTCCCTCAATTGTGACTATTGTTGATGTAGGACGCGTGACCAGAAGTGGTCGAGTATTTACTAATGTACCCTCGAAGACAAGTGAAGATGTTGTGGGTAAGCAAACTCAGTTGAAGACTTCTATTATATCCGGTCAATCAAGTGAAGTGAACCAAAAATTAGATAGTGATGAGGTATTGAAATTGATCAAGAAGAGTGAATATAATGTGGTAGATCAAATGTTGAATACACCATCAAAAATATCTGTTTTTATCTCTATTAATGAAATCTGAGGCTCATCGTGAATCGTTGCAGAAAATATTGGAACAAGCTTATGTAGATCATGATGTGACTGTTAACCAGTTTGACAACATTGTTGCCAATATCACTGCGTGTATAATTTGAGTTTATGTGATGAAGAGTTGACCGAGGATGTAAGAAATCATAATTTGGCTCTCCATATTTCCATGAATTGTAAGGAGGACGCTCTATCCAATGTGCTAGTTGATATCGAGTCATCATTGAATGTGATGCCAAAATCTACTTTATCCAGATTGTCTTATCAAGGTACTCCTATGAGATTCAGTGGGGTCATTGTGAAAGCCTTTGATGGCTCAAGGAAAATTGTGATTGAAGAGGTTGATCTCCCTATCAAGATAGGTCCGTGTTTATTCTAGATTACTTTTCAAGTCATGGATATTCATCCTGCTTATAATTGTCTTCTAGGACACCTGTGGATTCATGAAGTCGGAGCTGTCACTTCGACACTCCACCAAAAGTTAAAACTTGTCCAGAATGGAAAACTTGTTGTTGTTGGTGGAGAACAGGCTATGTTGGTAAGAAATTTGTCATCTTTTTCCTATATTGATGCTGGAGAGGTTATTGGAACTTCGTTCCAGGCTCTTTCTATGGTTGATAATGCTGTTAAGAAGAATGGAGTGTCCATGTATTCTCTAAAAGATGCACAACATGTGTTGGAGAGTGGTCAAGCTGATAGATGCGGCCGAGTTATTGAAGTTGCTGAGAAAAGAGATAGAGTTGATATGGGTTTTACATGTGGTTCAACCCGCAAAGAGCTGAAGAGTATTCATGATGTTTTTTGAAGTGCTAGGTTCATCCATACCAAAGATCATTTTACAGCTGCAATTGTTGAAGATGACTCTAAAGGTTACATCTCATATGGTTCTAAAAATGATTCCATTCCTGCTGAAGACTATGAGCCTTATTTGGATGATCCGGGATATGATTCTAAGACAGAAGATGCATATGTACCCTTCTACTCTTCTCGGTCGAGACTTAAGAGACCTGAGTATGAAGTCAGTGCTATCATTAAGGATGATCAAGAGGAAGAAACGCCCAACTTTGTGACGCGTGGGTTAATATGCCAGAATTGGATCGCTGTTGAAATTCCTACTGTTGTTCATGTTTCAAAGTAATTTGTTTTTGTTTCTTTCAAAAATTCTTTCACTCTGCCCAAGGTGAAAGTGAATTTGTGAGGGGTTTGTTTCAACTTCTATCATCATCAATAAAATGTTATTCTGTTTATCCATATTATGTTTTTGACTTTTGCTTTATTTCTAAAAAATGGTAACATAAAAAACCAAAATAATAATAATGTTATGATCACTTTTATCTGCATAATACTTGCACTTCTTGTTCATATTCTAAAACCAAACATAAACTATTATGCGGATTGATTGTTAAACCCATTGAAAATAATGACCCTATGCCCTCTCCCAACTTTGAGTTCCCTATGTTTGAAGCGGAAGAGGAGGATGTTGAAGAAATTCCTGATGAAATTTCTCGGTTGCTTGAGCACGAGGAAAAGACCATTCAGCCTCATGAAGAGCTGGTGGAATTGGTTAATTTGGGTTCTGAAGATGATTAGAAAGAAGTCAATATTGGGGCACTACTTCAGTCAGATGTTAAGAAGAGGATGGTAGAGCTTCTTAGAGAGTATGTTGACGTGTTTTCTTGGTCCTATCAAGACATGCCTGGTCTTGATACTGATATTGTGGAGTACCATTTACTGTTGAAGCCTAAATGTTCACCTGTGAAGCAAAAATTGAAAAGAACTCATCCTGACATGGCTGTGAAGATTAAGGAGGAGGTTCAAAAGCAGATTGATGCTAGTTTTCTTGTGACTGCTGCGTATCCTTAATGGGTAGCCAATATTGTGCCTGTTCCAAAGAAAGACGGAAAAGTTTGAATGTGCGTTGACTATAGATGTTTGAATAAAGCAAGCCCGAAAGATGATTTTCCACTGCCACACATTGATTTGTTGGTAGATAATACTACTAAGTTCAATATCTTTTCATTTATGGATGGATTTTCCGGTTATAATCAAATAAAGATGGCACCTGAAGATATGGAGAAAACGACATTCATTACACCATGGGGAACATTCTGATTTGAGTTGGTAGATCGGTTGAATTTGATGGATCAAAGTCGAAGAGCTTATTGTCGGATTAATGAAAATTGTATCATGAGATGTCGTGATAGAGTTTGTGTTTTAGATATTTTTGAGTTGAAAAAGATTATTCTTGAGGAAGGAAATCGAAGTAGATTGAGTATCCATCCCGATGCTACTAAGATGTATTAAGATTTGAGGAAAGTATTTTGGTGGCCTAGTAGGAAGAAAGAAATTGCAAAGTTTGTGTATTCTTGTTTGACTTGTCAGAAGTCGGAAATCAAACATCAGAGAAACTGTCGAGTTTGATGCAACTGTTATCTATTCCTGAGTGGAAATGGCATATCATACTAAGGGATTTTGTCTCTGGTTTACTTAGAACGCCGACTAATTGTGAAGCTATTTCGTTATTATGGATAGATTGACCAAATCGGCTCATTTTATACCGATAAGGATCAATTATTCGCTGCAAAAGCTGGCCGAATTATATATTGATGAGATTGCAAAAATGCATGGTATTCCTTCAAGTATTGTGTCTGATAGAGATCCGAGATTCACATCGAGGTTCTGGGAGAGTTTGGAGACAACTTTGGGTACTAAGCTGAGGTTGAGTTCTGCCTATCATCCGTAGACGGATGGTCAGACAGAGAGAACTATCTAGTCTTTAGAGGATTTGTGGAGAGCTTGTGTGTTGGATCAAGGTGGATCATGAGATAGTCATTTTTCGTTGATTGAGTTTACCTACAACAACAGTTACCATTCTAGTATCGGAATGGCACCATATGAGGCATTGTATGGTAGGAGATGTATGGCTCCTTTTTGTTGGTATGAATCAGGTGAGAGTGTTGCACTCAGACCTAAGATTGTGCAAGAGACGACTGAAAAGATCAAGATGATCCAAGAAAAGATGAAAGCGTCGCAGAGTCGTCAGAAGAGTTACCATGATAAGAGAAGGAAAGCACTTGAGTTCCATGAAGGGAATCACGTGTTTTTGAGAGTTACACAGGTAACTGGTGTTGGTCGAGCTTTAAAGTCCAGAAAGCTCACACCGCGTTTTGTTGGTCCGTATCAGAGTGGCACAGTGGAAGCATGGGAGAAGTAGCATGTCAGACTGCTTTACCGCCGTCGCTTGCGAATTTACATGATGTGTTTCACGTGTCTCAATTAAGGAAGTACATTCCAGATCCGTCACATGTGATTCTGATGGATGATGTACAAGTGAGAGATAATTTTATTGTTGAGGCATTGCCAGTACGGGTTGATAAAAGAGAAGTGAAGCAACTACAAGGCAAATAGATTTACTTGGTAAAGGTAGTTTTGGGAGCACCAGCTGGAGAATGTTGGACTTGGGAGCGTGAGGATCAGATGAGGGAGTCGTATCCGACTCTATTTCCTTGAGGTAATTTTCGAGCCCGAAAATCCTTTTAAGTGGGGGAGAGTTGTAACACCCCAAATTTATTGGAATATTTATTTAATTTATTTAAATATAAATATTCGTATTTTTGGTGATTTTCGGTGGTTGGTGTGAAATATTGAGAATTATGGATTTTAGGTTATTTATTTAAATGATAGTATATAATATGAATATATTGGTATTATTATTAATTTAAATAAATATAAGTTAACTAAGGGCAAATTGGACAATTAAGGAGTTAGTGAGGGTAATATTGGAAAAGCCCAATTTATAGGCCCAAAGCTAGGTTTAACAAAAATGAATTTTTGAGGGAATTTGGATTCATTCTTGTTAGACCGTGAAAAGGGAAGAAATAGAGGCCAGAGCTCTGAGGAAAAGGTTTGAGGAAAAAGCTTCGCGAGACTTCCAAGAATCAAGGAGAAAGGCTTAGAGTCGAAAATTAAGGTATGAGGAGTATTGCTTTCATTGTTTTCAATATGTGATTCAATGTATTTAAGTCTGATTTAAGGGTTTAAAGGGTTTGAGGTTGATTTGAGATAAAGGAAATTAGGCCTTCATGGCCAAAATCTATTATTGAGGTTTTAACCGTATAGGAATTTAAACCGATGGTCTGATAGGTTTGAGGTCGATTTGGGTTTGAGGGAAAGTAGGCCTTCATGACCAAAATATACTATTGAGGTTTTAACCGTATAGGGATTTGAACCGATGGTCTGATAGGTTTGAGGTTGATTTGAGAGTAAAGGAAATTAGGCCTTCGTGGCCAAAATCTGTTGTTGAGATTGTTTAACCCTGTAGGATAAGTGATTTGTGATAACTCTAATGACTGTGAGGTATTTCTAAGAAATTATTGGAATTAGAGGTGTAAATATGATACGGGATTGAACTTATATCCCTTAATTTTAATGGTTTTAGGCATAGTCTTAAAACAAAGATCAGATGGTTTAATTGTATTAAAATTGTAAATTTACTTGAGAAATTATAGTGTTGAATGGGTTGTAATTTTCTGAGAGTTTGGTTTTTCACGGAATCGAAATTGGAGGTCCGGAAGGCCTCAAATGGTGAAAAAGCAGAAAATTGCATGTTGTCCGCCACTACTGTTCATGTTTTCAGTCAAAATTGTTTTGGACATAACTTTTGATCCGTAAGTCTGTTTTGGCCCCCGTTTGAAGCATTGGAAAACTAATGAACAAGGCTATAACATAGTATAGATATAGGATTTGGTTTATCAATATTTTTATATCTAATTATGTTTGAGAAGTCAATTGTGTATATGTTCTATTAATGAATCATGTTCTGGTTCAGTGATGTCTTGATGTTTTGATGTTGCGATTTTCCTGATGAATTACCATGAGGGTAACTGTGATTTCTATATGACTAAATGAATGTATGATGAATTAGTATGAGTATAGTTGTGATTCCTATGTGATTAATACATGATTGTATAATGAATTCCCATGAGTAATTGTGATGATTCATGATGTTGATTCCATGAATTTTTTAGGATTATATGATGACATGATTATTATGATGACTTTGATGAATGATGATGCACCTAATGAGTTTATTATGAGGATGATATTAACGTGGGCATCATGCATTCATATGCATCAGGACTTTGGTTCAGGACCTTGATTTCTTTTGCTTCAGTCCCATTGTGCGGATGTGAGGTATTTTGATGTGCTCCGATTCATGTATATAACCGGTCCTATTGATGGAGATCTATGGAGGGTTGATGACCCAGTTTCCATCGAGCTGTGATGATTGGTACCACATGCATGAGTCTTGTTACATTTGCATTTATGTGACAATTGGTGTAATTTATAATTTTGTGGCCTTTGATGTTCCTTGATGATTATGATGTTAAATATTAAAATGATGTCATTTTATATATTGATTCTTATATTGATTATTATGAATCGTTTTACTCACCCTGCCTGTTTGAATGTTGCCTCCATGTGGGTAACGTACAGATGACTAGGTTTAACCGTGGATGCCATTGAGGATTTTTGAAGTTTTTGGGCCGTTGACCATTGTGGTTGACTTAGAGGGTCTTGCCCTGATAGTGTAACATTGGGTTGGGGTCTTTGAATCAAACTATTTTATTGAGTTTTTGTTATGTTTATTTCCTTGCGGTAAAAGGAAAACTTTGGATTTTTGCCTTTTTGAGTTCCGCTGCCATTTGAGCACTTTTGAGTAATTTTGAGAAAAACCCGTTGCTTACGGAGCATTGACCTTGATTTGAATTTATTGAGAAATGTACGCCCTTTGAGGTGATTTTTATGGTGTTTAAAATTTTACTCTGATAAATGTGAATATTTTGCCATAATAATTGTGGGGGTAGAGAAAAGGGTTGTCGCTACCGCGAAAATAAGGTGCCGACAAAACAGAAGAGTCGCCACCTTTCGTTATTTATCCCTCAGAACGGGAAAGGAAACGATCGGAAAAACCTAACGAGAAAGGTATAAGACAAGGTCATCGCAACCATTGTCTGGGTTCGGGAGTCGGTTACGCAAGGGGAAGGTATTAGCACCCCTTATGTCCATCGTACTCGATGGGATCCACGCTTGTTGTGTTTATCTGACGGGTTGGTTTTATCTATCTACCTATCAAGGCTGGTACGAAAAGAAAAGAAAATGACTCGGCAAAGCGTCGCGCTTTATGCCTACGTATTCTCATCAGAGAATGAGAAATCAGAGTCAATGTAGTTCGGCTAACTACGGGTTACGGGGAAGGTGGCTCGCCAATACATCAGTATTGTGCCTACGTACTCTCAACAGGCATGAGAGATCAGAGCTTACGTAGTTTGGGATAATACGGATTACGGGGATTCAGATTCATCTGTTTTTATCGAGTAGGGTTAACAAACAGTTCCAGCGGTTTGGTGTATGCAGCTCGACCCTTGGAGACTTAGGCGCTACCGTTTGTGGTAGAACTGGGAGTTAACGACACTCTTTTCTTCAGAAAAGCTTCCTTTGACTTATGGGCCCACGGGGCAAAAAGGTTTGAAGTCTGTTTTCTGTCTCTTACGAAAGAACTGTTTTTTATGGTTGTCTGTAGTTTGTACAGCACTAGAGACTATGACCTGGGAACGAATGCGTCGCATATCGTCCAAAGGATGTATACTAAACATTCTAGACGATTGAGAGGAGGCCGCTCAATCATCATTACCCAAGTAGCTTAAGGATCGTATCGCGCTTATACTAACTTGCCTTTATTACGTTTTTTACTGTTGTTTGAGATGAGAAGAGAACGAACTCTATGGGGAGACTATCAAGTCCTAATGTTGTCATACCAAGGATTCATCCTATGGTTGAAGTTTGAAATAGAGATCTCCTAGAATTTATCATGCATAGGTTTCAACCTAAAGTTCTAATCATCACTTCCTTATCAAAGGAAGTGAGATTCCTAAGGGATCATGTCAATGATAAACAGAAACAGATAAAGAATCAGCTTAAACAGTAAACAGTAAACGCCTGTAAAATGCATGCAATGCAAGTGAGGGAGGAAAGGTGTGTGGGGCATCAGCCTCCACAAGCTCATCTCGACCTCAAGCCAGATATGAATAACTGCAATCATACAGAAGAAATAAAATGCCATCAAGCAAAACACAAACCACATAGGCAAGGGAGCAGGGCTCTACCGAATACCCGCAAGCAGAGCCATACAGTAAAAGTACAAGCAGAGGGAGCAACTCAACCTCTAGTGCAACCATGCTCCTAGATTAAAAGAATCTAAACATGAAATTATTCTAATGCATCAAGCAAATCACACAAGTCACAGCAATACAGTTGCACAGAAAGCAAACAGACAGGAAAGAAAGCAGATCAACAGCTTCCCCATCCTCACAGCAAAGCAATCCTCTGACAGCAGCTTAGTCCTCAGTCTGTAACTGTTCTCCAAGGCTCTCATCTTCAATGGCAAGTATCAACTTGCTTCTTCAAGCTTTCACTGCATCAAACACAAGTATCAACTTGTTCTTCATTTTCTTCAAGCTTCAGCTCTCAATTTGATCTCCTTCACACAAGTGTCAACTTATTCTTCTGGGTCTTCAAGCTTCAGCTCTAAGGGCAGTCTTTAATCACAGGAGAAGTGCAACCTCTAGCATCTTCAGTCTTCTAGCAAGGAACTCCATCCTCTAGCAAGGGAGAAAGATTCATCTAACAAGAGCAAGGTGGGGATATGGAAAAGCAAAGTGAAGACCAAAGGTCACCTCTAAGCACTCCACCATCAAGGAAAGGAACCCTCAAAGGTTCTACCAATTTGTGAGGAGTCACTCATCCTACCAAAGGAGGGATGGGGCCTTCACAATGGGACCTTACATCATAGGGAGGAATGGAAGTGATCAACACCTTCCATGTTTCATGAAGGAAGAAAATCTATTCTAAGAGATCTCCCTAAAACCCTAATCCTTAACCCTAAATAAACTACACCAAAGGAAGAGCAAACTTCAAGTCCAAACTCCATCATGCATTCCACAGCAGCCCACACATGTCTTCATCATCATCCAAGAGAAAGAGAAGCAAAACCCTAATCTAAGGGAACTAATGAGGTCATTCTAGTTGAATTAGCAAGTTAGGATCACCTCAAACCTAGTACTAAAGTTAATCCTAACTAAAATACTAAAACCAATTGTAAAATACTAAAAAAATAACTATGGGAACCTAAGTTAATCATGACTCTACCATGTTAATTCCAGAGATAAAATCCTCAAATAAGACCTAGAAATAAATTCTACATTACAAGGTACTAAACCTAAACCCTAAAAGGAAGCACCTAAAGTTTCAACCTAAAAACCACACCTAATTTCATCACAAAAATGTGAGAAAAATACTATGGGAGAATACATGTCTAAGCTAATCACACACAAAAAAAATCAAGCCAAAAATCATCACCAAGTGCTCACACTAAAATCATCAAACATAGGTATCAACCATGGCAATTTTATTATCAAACAAAATGTAAAAAAATGCACAAAAATTGAAAATGCATAATTTTCCTAATATTTTTATTCAACAAAATTCTAGATTCAATCATGAATCAGGGGGAAAAATCTGGAATTAATTGACCTATTTTCCTATTTTTCATGAATTGTTTTCAAACTAACATGAAATGATGAATTTAAAAGAAAAAACAAGAGAAATTAATAAACCTACGTGCTAAATAGTAAATATAATCAGTTCATAATGTGGGTTGTGCCAGATGGGGGAGTGTGGATAGCAAGAAAATACCAAGGCGCATGCGCTATGCTAACTCATCAGCTCAATTCAATTCTCAAACTGAAAAATAAAAAGAATACATGCCAGGACTCGAACCCACGCGTGTTTGGTTCACCCAGCGAAGATTCACAAGCTTGGATTTCTGATAATCAAAACGCTGCATTGAGGGGGGGGGGGGTTACGTGGCGCAACATACACGCTAGGATGGATAGACTGAGTCAACATTCCCACACAAACGGACGGTCAATGCTTCGTCTTCTTCATTCAAACCTGCAACACTCGCGCGCAGCCCACGGCCACCGCCGGTGACATTTCCGGTCACCCTGCACAGCCCTAACTTCCTCTACACACATCCATTTGCCACGATCTTTACATGAAACTTGACCAGAATTTCACCAGGAACTCAACCATAGCATCTATTCGCTCTAACAACGCAAGAATCTTGAGATAACCATCTCAACCGAAAATGCAATTAACCCTAAATTGTCTCTAAAGTTGAAATTAACTATCCGAAATCCATCTAGATCATGAATAGAACCTAACCGCATGCTTCTAGTTCACTAAAAACACATAATCAGAGAGATATTTCAAGAATTTAAAACCTGGCTTTGAGCTTGGATTGCAGTGGATTCAAGCCTCAATTCTCTTCCAAACCTTGCAGAAACGTTCAGTGATCAATGGTGAATGCTTCTTGGTGCTCAATTCTGGTTGAAAACTCTTGATTCTCCAAAATGAAATTTCACTTCCAAGCTTGCTTCTTCACTTTTCTCCAATGGCTTCTCCACGAAAATGATCACCAGAACCTTCCAATTCTATTCTAAATCCTTTTTATATTCTGTTTCAATGGATTAGAGGCCCAAACCAGGCTCATTCATGAGTTTTGGATTTTCACTTTTCTTCCAAATTTCCAAAGTTGATGTCCACCTTCAAGCCTTGTTCATTCTCCAAATTCATTCCAAACCGTTCACTTAAGCCTTGTGGAATGTAGTGATGTGGTTTCCTTCCTTTGATTTCAACCTATGGAGTGTGTGAGGTGTGTTTCTTATTTGTGAAGCAACCTTTCAAATGGCCATGTTATGGACTTCAAATCAAAAATGTAATAATGCCAATCTTTCTAAAACATCAATTCCATTCAAAATGACTACAAATTTGACTTGAAAACATGTTATTCTCAATTGTTTTGAATTTTCTCATCTTAATTCATTAAAATGGCTTTTATATGAACTTTCTTCCACCAATGCTTGATATGATCCATATCAATGGACCCTTGATACTTGGCCAAGCTAAAAACATCATTTTGAACAACTTTCATGTTGAAAAAAAATCCATTTGAGGCTTGCAAGATGGTGAAATTGACTTATGATTCAAAATGACCTGTAATGTCCAAATACCCAAAATACCCTTGACTTGTCAAAGCCATAACTTGAGTTTTACAAATCCAATCATGGAATTCTAGTACTCTATGGAAAGCTAAGACGATAAGGAACAACATTCATGTTGACCAAAAGTTCATAGAAATCATCCTTCTAGGGCAAAGGTGTCATGCAAGTTGGGTAACTTTCAAGCTCCAAATTCACATGCCTCAGATGACTTGTAACTTGTCTGGCTCATAACTTGAGTTCTATAAACCCTATCTAGGACTTCTAGTACTCAAATTAAAGCTAAGCTCATGCTCTACAACAATAATGTTGGCGGAAAGATGAGATGAAGATCATATCTTGAGTTAAATAGTCTTGCAGTCATGGGTCAAACTAGGGGATTTTACACTGTCAAGTCTTAGAAACCCTAGCTTGAAACTTCTCAAACTCTTCAATCATGATGATTTGACCTTGGAATCATCCTTAGAACATCTTAATGTATCAATCCATGATCACATGGCTCTTGGATTAGGTCTCAAACTTCTTCAAATCATCAGTTGACTTAGGGTTGACCCAGTCAAACCCTAGCTGCACCACTCATGGCTGAGGCTTCTTAGCCTTGCACAATGACCTGTCTAGGACTCAAAGTGATCTTCAAAACTTCTCATGAGCTCTCTCAAGACCTCAAGTCTAACTTCATGGCTTCAGAATCATCTGATGACTTCCCACAACTCTCAAGTTAGGAGACACACCCTCTTGGCTTCAATCACTCTCTGAGGATCTTTTAACTTCTCTGACAAGGATATCAACCCTTGAACACCTGAATAAGCCTCCCAGCTAGCTTCAAAGTCTTGTGTAGCCCTTGATTGGTAATTATACCTCTTGATCTCCTGCATACATGTCAATGAAATGCAAATGATAATGCTAATGTGCATGAAATGAAACATAAGCTAGGTAAAGAAAAGTTGGGCAAATTTTGGGGTGCAACAGCTGCCCCTATTCAAACGGCTTGGACCTGACTAGGTGAGAAGCGAACGAATCTCAAACAATCAAGGTAAAAGGCGATTGAATACCAATAAACCCGGAAATTTGCCAACTGCGAAAGTACACGGTACTCTGATGGGACAAATCTTCGGAAACTGAAATCATAGCTGCACGGCAACTAGCTGGAGAAATACTGATCTGAATCTCCGTCAGGATGATTCTCTGATTTATTTGATATCATTGCATCCTCAAATCATCGAGGGATCACTGGTTACACGTTAACAGGTGATTTGCCAACCACGCACAGGTAAACGATACTCTGATTGTTAGGAACATCTTCAAACTGAGCATGACAGTTGCACGACAACTCTGCTGGGGAATTGGTCACATGGTAATTGGTGAAGGGTCTAATCTCTGTCAGGATGATCACCTGATTTTGCTGTAGATCTTCGTCCTCAAGTCATCAAGGGGTCACCGGTTACACGGTAACTGGTAATAAATGGTTGATTATATCGTCAGGCGTTCTGTGTCATAGCAGAAGAATTCCTTGGGACTCATCAGGTCCTTAGGAACTTTTTAACAATCAAGTTAATCATGCCATCGGGCATTCAAAGAAATTTTCGGGCGTCAGCCGGACTTCGTCAGTAAGTCGGGAATGGAATCCTCGGTCAATCATGAACCAAATAGGGATACCCAAACTTCCGCCATCAGGCACTCCGCATCAGCTGAGAGAACTGCTTCGACATCACAGTTGGACTTCGTCAATAAGTCTTCAAGTGGAATCCTTAATCAATCAAGAACCGCTAAGGATATACAATCTTTTGCCGTCAGGCACCCTACGTCAGCTAGGCAAACTGCTTCGACATCGCAGCTGGACTTCATCGGTAAGTCTGGGGTTTTGGCACCGCTTCCAGACTTCAATCATCAAGTCTTCAAGAAAATTTCAACTTCTATGTTTAAGACCCGCTGGGGACGACACATCTCTGCTGGGGATTCTGGAGAACTATCAAGTAACTCTGCTTCGGGGATCCAAAAATCATTCTGGGTGAATCAACTCTGCTGAGGACTTCAAGAATCATCTTGGACAAATAACTCCGTCGGAGACTTCAAGAATCATCCTGAACCAATAACTCTCTAGAGATTTCAGGAATCATCCTGAGCAAACACTCTGTCGGGGACTCTAAGCATCAACTTGAGCAACCAATTCTGGTGACTTCACTGGGGATTTTAAGAATCATCTTAAGCAACCAACTTCGTTGGGGAATTCAAGAATCATCTTGAGCAAACCATTCTGCGGAGGAACACCTGCAAAACAAGAACGGTAACGACCTAGCTCATGTTTCGTATGCATATGATTTGACAATGGCGTAATGCTCCACACGGTGGAAATGCTACGTGTTTAGGGTAAATGCTATGCAATCATGCAAAATTCTACGACCCCATCAGCAAAATAAATGCTGAAGGGAGAATCCTCCTGTCAAGGAGAAAGAACCACTCTGGTGGAGGAAGGACTCATCCTGTCGAGGAGAAGAATTCGCGCCAATCTCAATTGGATTCCGCCTGGGGAAATGATCTTCAGTCGACTACTGCAGGGGAACAAAGTTCTACAAGAACCTGAACCCGCTCAACCAGGTATTCAAACCACAAACTGTCGAGGGAACGATATCAATCGCAGAAATAAACTGCACGGCCTTCGCGGCAAAGCTTTCCTGGAGATAACGACTCCGATGGGGAAATATAGCGTCAGCTATTTGTTGCACCCTAAAATTTGACCAACCGGGTCCCGTATCTGGCTCGATGTTTCGACGCATTTCGCATTAGCATTTGCATACTGCATATAGTGCATTTTCTCAATCATGGTGATTTTATCGGGATTACAGCCCTGTTGTCGTATTTCAGGTATCTCAGACCGGTGCGGATAATCGGAGGTTATTTTGGGAAGTCGCGCGCTTCCTGGATGTTTTCAGTTTATGCAGTGATTTTTGAGATTCTTGGTGTCCGGGTTACTGTTTGCTTCGATCTGGTCTCGCGCTCTCTTTTATATTGGTTATTTGCCTTTGTTTGCATTTTTTTGGATTTAATAGCCTTTTGTGGATTTTAAGTAGGCTTTATAGATTTTTTTAGAATTTAAATAGATTTTTAATATTTTAATAGTTTTAAATCTTTTTTAGAATTTTATAAATTGTTTTTAATAGATTTTTTAGAATATAATAGTTTTTCTTTTAATAGTTAAATAGAATTCCTTTTAATAAATAGTTTAGTTTTTAATATGGAAATAGAATAGATTTCTTTTAAAATAGCTTTAATAGAAATATATAGATTTTTCTTTTATATAAATAATATAGATTTTATTTTAGATAATATAGAATAGTTTTTAATAGCTTTTTAGATATTGATTAATTGGAATTGTTAGGTCTTAATCTTGTGTTTAGTTAGTTAATTAGGTTTAAGGTCTTTAATTAGTTCTTAATCAGGTTTAATTCATTTTAATCCATTTTAATCCAGTTTTTTGGGTTTTTTTAATCATTTTCGTATTGGGCCCAGATTTTCGTTTTTGGAGGCCCAGTCATCCAGAGTTCAGTCCAAGATCATTGCCTCATATAAGTTCAGCCACGTGTTGTCAGCAGAAGGAACCACCTCACATTTTTTCCCTTCACCAGATCACGCCACATCAACCCCCACTAATTCTCTCTCCACACCACGTGGCCAACATGCACGTTTCTACCCTGACACTTGTCTAGCTCAGAGCTCCACCGGTTGCATGGCCGGCGGCCATGCAACCACCGTCCCCAACCTCCTCCGGCAGCCATAACCGAATCCCAACTACCTCCGGCCGCCGTAACTTCCGCCGGAAACTGAAAAAACCCAGAAATGATTCTAACACCAATCATCATCATCTTCTCCGATCGCCCTTCATCCAAGCATCATCAATCATCAATGTTCATCTATTTTCCCAGTGATTCTTCATCTTGCTCACCATTTCCCAGATTCTTCATCTTGTTCACCATTTCCCAGCGATTCTTCATCTTGTTCATCATTTCCCAGAATCGTTATCATGTTCATCAGAAAACCTTCATATGTTCATCATCATCTCCAGTTTCCGTCATCAATTAATCATCACAACTTCATCGACAACCTTCAAGATTCATCATTATCTTCATAGATCCATTCAAGATCCATAACAATCCTCCGATTCAAACACTCATGCGAACAATCAACATCATTCATCTACCTGTGAATCAACCTTCGATTAACGCATCTCCAGAATATTCATTTTCCTCAAACGATCTTCATCAGATCTTCATGAGCATTCCAGATTCTCGTCTTCTTCGTCCAGATCTCCATCCTTCATCACACGTTCATCAACTTCATCAAGGATCTATCCATGAAACTTCCTTTAATCGTTGTTCATCAGGTGTCCAGATGCTTCAAGAACAATCTCCAGAAACAAGCTTCAGCAAGAACATTCATCCATCATTTTCCAGATCGTCAAGATTTCTCCGTCACAACAAGATCTTCAAGGCAACCGTTATCATCATCTAGATTCGCGAAGAACATTCCTCAACGTGTGATCATTTCCAGGTTATTTCTTCAATGATCCTCAAACCTTCATCATCCCTCAAGATCCTCGCATCTTCGTAAGATTTCTCAGGATCTCCTTTACATGGAAAAACTCTGATAGCTCATCTTCAGCTTGTTGAGATTCTTGCAAATCAGTTGATAATAAGAAGACATTTTGATGTTGTTTGTTTTGATTCGCGTTTCGTTTTGCTGAGGATGATTGAGTTGAAGAGGCTTTCAGCAAGAAGGATTGGATGGAGATCGAAGAGAAGGAAGAGAAGTGAACAGTAGACGGCCGTGAGAGAGGGAGAGAGGGGATTAGGGTTTCTGAGGAGTGTATGGGCGTTGGGAACCCCTTGGGTTGATTCGGGTTTGGGCTTCTGAGGCCCAAAGTGTTTTTCGTTCGTACACCCCCTGGTTCCAAGTTGCCCTCCGTTTCTCTTCTTTCTTTGAACCTGGGCCAGGCCCAGCGAATCCCTTGTTGCACCCCCCTCATTTTTGTCTTACCTCCGTTTTTGTTATGGATTGGGCTGGGCTCTTCTACTATCAGCACCACCCCGTTTTCACTCCTTGCGCCCCCTTTCTAGTCTTCTTGTTTGGCTGAGTATTGGGCTGGGCCCATATTGTTCTGTTTTTGCTTTCTTTTACTTAACACCCCCTTGTACTGCTGCACCCCCTTCCCCTTTCATATTTTCTTTTTTTGTTTTTTTTGTTCTTTATTATAGGATGTGAAGGATTTTATATGGAAAAAATAATAAAAAAATATATGAAAAAGAAATTAAAAAAAAATATGAAGAAAAAAGAAATATGAAAAAAATATGGAAGAAAAGAATTATTGAAAAAAATATAGAAAAATAGTGAGAAAAAAAATATAGAAAAAAATATATGGAAAATGATTTGAAAAAAAAAGAAAAAGAAAAGAATATAAGAATAGAGAAGAGAAATATTGAGAGAAAATATTTGAGAAAAAGAAAATAGTGAAATATGAGTATAGAAAAATTGGGAAAAAATATTAGTGTATACTTTTAATATTTTCTTTTAGGATACCTTTTTTCGTAGAAGTTTATTTTACACTTTTAAAGGTAGTTTTAGAAGTCCACTTGTTAAGGGACTATTTTCCATTTGATTTTTTTTCATGATGAATAGGATAGGATTTTTAGGAGTTTATTTTCAGTATTCAATCATTGTAACCATTTTTCAGAATGTTAATAAAACGAGACTTGAGTTGTGGTCCCGAAGTAGCCGAACTACAACTGCTCTGATTTCTCGTACCAGACGAGAATATGTAGGCATAGGATGCGATATCCTAGCGAGCACACTAACGACTAACTTTTGTTCTCTCGCTGCTGTGCGATCGAGACTTTCCCGCTGACGACTGATTGTTACCCTTTTCTCTTGCCCGAGTGCATTTGAGACCAGACCGTAGTTTTTCCCATAGGTTCCCGTACCTCTAAAACCAGATTAATTTCTCACTGCTGTGTGAGAACACCCAGTTTAGCCGTAGTTAGCCTGAACTACGAAAGCTCTGATCTTCCATGCAGTGTGGAAGTACGTAGGCACAAGACGCGAGGTCTTGGCGAGCCAATTCCCTCGCAGTTTCCCGAACTACGTTGACTCTGACTTTCTCTCTTGAGAATACGTAGGCATAGAGTGCGACGCTCTATCAAGTCAATTCCCTTCCGTTTAGATGTAGCAGCCGTAGATAGATTGTTTTGCATCCTTTAGACAACCCAAGCAAGCGTGGATCCCGTCGAGTACGACGGACGTGAGGGGTGCTAATACCTTCCCCTTGCGTAACCGACTCCCGAATCCAGGTTTTGGTTGCGATGACCATACCTTTCCCGTTTTTTGCGAGGTTTACTTCGAGCGTTTCCTTTCCCTCCGTTGGGATAAATAACGCACGGTGGCGACTCTTCTGTCAGCCGGCGCCGATTTTCGCAGTAGCGACAGCTGGCGACTCTGCTGGGGAGTCAATGTCCCCTGGCTGCTAAGGACTGCGATAGTCCTTATGCATGTGGGATCCAACGTCCCCTAAGAGAGTCAATCCTAGCGCTTGTTTGCTTGTCTTTTGGGTGTTTCTTTTTCATCGCTTTTTTTTGTTGCCGTTGTGCTGGGGAGGGTGATATTCTGAGTGATAGCCGGACCTGGGCTGCTTGAGTGTGCATTTAGACATAGTTGCGGAGAAGTAGTAGACGAACCTGTCTGCTGGGCAGGCACAGTTCCCTACGAAAATCTGCGCTCAGACGAGGTTCTCTCCGAGGTGCTTCTCTAAGGTCCTGAGGATCATAGGGGAGTCCAGACGTGGGGATTGTCAACTCTGGGGACCGATCAATTGGAAGTCAGCTAAGTGAGGCCTCTTCATGAGATGACGATGCCACTCCTTCTGGGAATCGTATCATTCCTCATGAAAGTCTGTGACGCTGACGACCGTATAGGATGCCGTATCTTAGGTCCATACCCGTGAGTGGGGGGGGGGGGGTTTCTTTTTTGCGAAACCTTGACTTCCAGACTACCATCTATCCTGGAGTTCTCTTTTAGAGAGAACGTACTTCGTCAGCAGTGCAGTGGCACTCAGTTTGTTGTGTGGGGGCTGTGATCCCGTTGTTTGCTGCATCTTGCATATCATGTGCATAACAGTGTTGCATCATATTGCATATCATCCTCCAGTTAGCCAGAGTTCCGATCCAGCCTTTGTTTCCTGAAGGTGATTACCTGGAGTTTGGATTGAGCAGCTGTTGATTGTCAGAAGACCGACCTAGGGGTTGAGTAGATTTGAGCAGAATCGAGCATTGAAGTCAGCTGAAGACTATTGGTGGCTATGTCTGAAGGCAATCTCTAGTCCCCTAATACCTTGACGGGGTTCACTATGACGTCCAACCCTCTGTATGATTCTATGGAAGACTTCCCGCAAGCGAACAACGTTACTGCAGACCAAGTCGTGCAGCCTTCTGTTGAGAACCGAGATCGACATGAGCAGTTTGTTGCCCGAAATGAACGTCCTCCTCCTGTTAACAATCAAGGTGTTGGTTTCCCTGTGATGAATTACTGAAGATATATTCCAATAGCCAGGACCGAAGATCCAAGAGCTCTTGAGACGGATAGAAAACTCCGAGCGTTGGAAGAGGGAATGAAAGCTTTGAAAGCGAAAGATGTTGTTAACCTGAATGCTGCAGACAGGTGTTTGGTTCCTATCCTGGTGTTGCCTTATAAGTTCAAAGTGCCGAAATTTGAGAAGTACACGGGAGATAGCTGTCCGAAGCAACATCTGATGACTTCGTTTGTGCGAGATGACAAATTGATGATCCATTGCTTTCAAGATAGTCTGACTGGGGCATCTCTGAGTTGGTATATGCAGTTAGAGAGAAATCAGATTCGATCATGGATGGATTTAGCCAGAGCTTTTCTGAAGCAGTACGATTATAACCTAGACATAGCTCCTCATCGCATGCAGTTGCAAGAATTGTCTCAAGAGAACAATGAACCTTTCAGGAAGTATGTTCAGAGATGGAGAGAATTTGCTGCTAGAGTGCAACCACCGCTTCAAGACCGAGAGTTAACGAGCATGTTTGTACACTCCCTGGAGAGCCCGTACCTTGAAAGAATGCTTGGAGTTACGTCAAACAGTCAGGCTAGTGAAGCTGAATCTCTTTATGACTATCAGAATGAAGAGGGAGTTGTGATCAATGCAGTCATGCCAGATGTTGGGTATCCTCGAGATGAATCGGTGAAATCTGTTGGATCAGTATCTTCTATGCCTTGTTATGCTGGACAGACAACCGTGCCTGGGGCACCCTATCAGGAATCTTATGTCGCTTCTATTGCAAATCAGTGAACTCATGGTCGAGGTTATCAGAATCAGCGTCAGAATCAGAACAGGCCTCGTAACAACTTGGAACGAAGGAAAGCTCCTTCTCACCCAGTTCCTATGCCGTATAGTCAGCTACTACCATCTTTGATCCAGAGTTCTTTGGTGGAACCTAAAGCTCTTAAGCCAGTTCCAGAACCTTACCCTCCTGGGTACAATCCTCACGTTCAGTGTGGTTACCATGGTGGCTCTCCAGGGCATGCAACCGAAGATTGTAAAGTATTTCAGGCGAAGGTACAACAGTTGATCGACCAGGGTTGCATTTCCTTTCCAGAAGGAGTTTTGTTTGTTCATGCCAACCTCTCAACTGTCTAAACTCGTAGATTCAGAGGGTCCTTTTCAAGAAGCCAATGGTCCAGACAGGAGGGCACCCTCAGCATTGGCAGTCCTCGGACTTTATATCATTTGCATTTGTAGTTTCTTTTCTGTTAGTTACTACTTGCTGTTAAATATTGATTGTTTTCGAATGGTAATATTGATAAAGTGACTATGCATTTTCTGAATTAATCATGTCGTTGTCGCTCATTTACTGCATTGCACTGACACTTGCATTTTATTCACTCTACTTTATCACTGTGACTAGCAAAGATTGGAGGGAGGATGACGAAACTGAATACTCATGACCGATGATCGTATGCTTTCAGATAAGACCTTACCGATGACGTACAAGGCATTGTTTCAATTCCCCAAACACTGGAGATATAAGGAGTTAGTCCCTTGTTAACCACTTCGAGCCAGGGAGTAGAAGTTTTTTTCGGACTTTCAAACCCTCACATCTTAACCCGGGGCAGGGTAGTTGTCAGTTAGCTTGGCCGAGCATTCAAGTCTTACAGAGGAGTGTTGTCTTTCGAGGACCAATCAGTTTATGCCTTTCAAGAGGTCAAACCTCACCAATCAGGAGTGAGACAGTTACAATCCTTTCGGAGCAATCAAGACAACCAGTGCCACACGACTTTGTTCCACAAGAAAGAAAGAAAGCCCGCTAAGTAAAAAGAAAGAAAAAGCTGGAAGGCTTATACTTAGGCAAAAATCAGGGCATCCCGCTGGACTTCAAAAGAAAACGAAAAAACGAAAAGAGCTCAAAAGGAGTCAGTCCAGGCAAAAGTTAGGGAATCAAAAGAACGAAAAAGAAAGGATATCAATAGAAATTTTTTCCCCAGCGAGTCACAAAGTCGTGTACACAGACACCGAAAACGAAGAAGGAGTAACTGTCACTCCAGGAAAAAACCCTGTGAATTCCTTAATTGTGGTTCTTACCATTCAACATACCTCTCGAAGAGGCGAGCGCTTGTGCCAAGTTAACTGAACTTTAGGATCGGAGATCATCACGTAGAAGGGGTGGGTACAAATCAAAATTTGAGCCAAATATCCTTTGTTTCACGAACCGTGAACCCGACCACGATACAACCCTTAAGAGACCTAATTAAGGTAGGGTTATTCTGAAGCGCATTACGGTAAGGTTGAGTAACCTGACTCCCCCTTGATTTTCTAGTCATATCCTTGTTGTATTTTTCACTGATCACATAAGCACTACGTTTGAACTTTGGTTCATTCGTCACTCACAGTCATGACACGTAAATGAGTGACAGCACAAATTTTTTCAAAATCTGCATGAACACTGCATTAAAATTACCATTCGGGATTGAACAATCTTACTTGCAGGTTAGTAGTTGACAGGAAAGAAATTCCAACAAGGAATAATCGAACAGGATTGAATAATTCAACAGTCTGGATCAGAATGGTATGTTGTGAAGCCCTGTCAATCTGGGGCATCGATTTCCAGTGAGTTCGGAATCATTTAGTCTGAAGAAAAGTCCCGAAGCATCAGTTGAGTATGAGGGCAGTGTACTTGAGAAGCAGTTGATCCGAAGCGAATCTTCTCGAGAGCCAATCAGGGGCAGTTATCCAGAATGCTATGTTTGGTCAGGGCAGGTTAAGTCGCTCAACGCTTGTTCAGGGGCAAGTCGCGATGTGGATAGTTGTTGAGTTGAGGGAAACACCGGGGTAAGCCACCCCAAGGTCGTATTGTAGCAAGGCGCTTTCGGTTCAGAGTGGTTTTTTCCGAGAACCAGATTGAGGCAAAGTCATTACAGACAGGGGCATGCCATCCCAATAGTGCAGGGAGTATTCTTTATTCGAGAGGCGTTCGATTCGAAGTATCTCGCGGAAGTTCAGAATGCTGAGGCAGTTCATATTAAACCATCAGGGTACAGATTTTCAGACTATCCCACAGGGATTCCAGCAGGCAGGGGCATAACAGAGGCGAAAGAATTGTTCTTCTCAGTGTCATCAGCGTTACTCAGAGCTACTTGAGCAGATTCAGCCAATCTTCAAGTTTGAGACAAATATCGGGAAGTCGTGCTGCCCTCCAGTGACCCTTCTACTAGAAGCCGTGAATTTAGACAAGATATTGTCCAGCATCAGGCGTGTATGACCCACCACGGATGATCAGAAGTCCAGCCTACTTGGCACACTCGTTTATCCCCCAGCAAAGTCATAAGGTCGAGAATCAGTTAATCTGGGGCAATTAGGTCGAGATTTGGCAAATCTCTCGCAGCTATGGGCACTGCTCCACGAATCATTCGATCAGGGGCAAAAGATTATCGCAAGACCGGGGCAGAACACCCTAAAAACAAAAGATGTTGTTGGGACATCAGTTTGGGGGTTTGACGTACAAAAACAGTTCAGATCTAACCGTCAGGGTACAGAGATCGAAGAGTCCTAACCAAAAGCTCGTAACGAAAAGACTTGATCGTTGCGTGAAGTGAATCTCCACGCAGGTCGCGCTTCCAAGATAACAATGTCCCTCACTGAAGAAGGATCAAATTCCCCAGCTAGTCGTAGCTTATCCAAAGGATATTCTCCAGCAAAGTCGTTTATCCTCAGCAGAGTTTGATGATTCCAAGATCAAAGGCTGTATTCAGACAGTGTGGTGTCTCCCAAAAGGATCCCCCATCTCAAGCAGAGTGGTTTAGCCTCAGAAGATCAATATTTCCAACTCGTGAGCGGCACTCAGGAAGTCTACCCTTCCCAGTAGGGTCATTTACTCTCCCCCAGCGGAGTCAGTTGATTTTCTCCAAGAGAATTGTTGCGTCCCCAGCGGAGTTCTCTTTTCAGCAGGTGTTTTCTTTCCTCACAGTGGAACTCGAAGATTAAAACTATCCCCGGCAGAGTTGGTTGTGTGCTCTGGCATTTATTTTGCCAGAATATCGCGTGATACCCATTCATTCCCCAACAGAAGTCCAATCCTGATTAACGCATTCAGTTATTCCTCAGCGAAGCGGGCTTCACTCTCCCAGCATTTATTTTGCTGGAGTAATTCTGTGGCACCTGGTTCCCCCCAGCGGAGTTGGCATTGGCTTCAGCATTTATTTTGCTGAAGCGGTTTCTGTATCCCAGCAGTTCGAGTCTGCATTTGCATTGGCATATAGTGTCATACTTGCATCCATCAAATAAAATAAAAAAAACGCATAGCATTTCCATGTCGAATGGAGCATTGTGTCATTGTCAAACATATGCATACTGAAACATAAGCCAGGTTGGTTACCTGTTTGTTTCAAGTATTGTTTCTCTTGCAGGTGGAGAGAGCTCTTGCTCAAATGAATTACTAAACATTCAAGATCTCTGCGTGAGATATTCAACGATAATGTCCGTTTTGGCATTATTCCCCACAGAGTTATCATGATAAATTTCTCTTTGTCCCCGAGCAGAGTTATTTGTGTAAGTGCTTTTTGTGTTCCCCGCCAGGGTTGCTTGTTGAAGTTTCTCTAGTCCGGCCAGTGGATTATCTTCTTCAAATTTGTTGTTACGTCGGCATCAAAGGGTTTCATGAATCAGAATTTCAGAGGCTGCCGCCGGTTATCAGAACAGGCGTCCGGTAGTTTGGTGTCCAAATATCCCCAGTAGAGTCCGCCCCAAAGTCGCTGTCACGTCGGTGCTAAGAAGTTTGTGGGTTGGGGGATCAATGGAGAAATGGGTCCTGACGTGGACAATCTATTCCTATATTGACGGGATTTCTTTGTGCTAGAGAAATGGGTGTCCTAACGTGGACAGATTTATTTCCCCGGGTGGATGAGATGTGCTAGTCCTAACGTGGACAGATTCGATTTATCGGTATTGGTGGGATGTGAAGTCATGACGTTGACAAAATTGATCGCTCTTCGTGTTGGTGTCCTGACGTGGACCATTTATTCCCAGCAGATATCTTCCTTCGTAATGGTGAAATGTGCGTCCTGACGTGGACAAGTTTATAGTTCTTCGTGATGATAAGATGCGCAAGTCCTGATGTGGACAAGTTTACCTCTCTTCGTGTTGGCAAGGCGTGAGTCCTGACGTGGACAAGTTTTATTTCCTCAGCAGGTTGAAGGTGTGAGTCCTGACATGGACAAATCAAGACGAGATGTGAGTCCTGACGTGGACAAATCAAGATGAGATGTGAGTCCTGACATGGACAAATCAAGACGAGATGTGAGTCCTTACGTGGACAAATCAAGACGATATGCATTCCTTACGTGGAAGGTTGTATTCCTTACGTGGAAAGATTGATTCCTTACGTGGAAAGATGATTCCTTACGTGGAAAGATTGATTCCTTACGTGGAAAGATGTGATTCCTTACGTGGAAAGATTGTATTCCTTACGTGGAAAGATGGATTCCTTACGTGGAAAGATGATTCCTTACGTGGAAAGATTGTATTCCTTACGTGGAAAGATGGATTCCTTACGTGGAAAGATGATTCCTTACGTGGAAAGATTGTATTCCTTACGTGGAAAGATGTATTCCTTACGTGGAAAGATGATTCCTTACGTGGAAAGATGGATTCCTTACGTGGAAAGATGTATTCCTTACGTGGAAAGATGGATTCCTTACGTGGAAAGATGTGATTCCTAACGTGGAAAGAAAGTGTATTCCTAACGTGGAAAGAAGTTTATTCCTAATGTGGAAGGAAGTTATTCCTAACGTGGAAAGGTGAGTCCTAACGTGGACGATGGAGTCCTAATGTGGACAAGTGTATTCCTAACGTGGAGAGTTTATTCCTAACATGGACGATTTATTCCTGACGAGGCGTGCTAACCCTGACGTGGACAATTCATTCCAATGTTGATCGAATCCATTCGTGCTGACGAAATGCAAATGAGTCATCCCCAGCAAAGTCGCTGAGATTTTTCCGTGTTGACAGCAGGTGGAGTCCTGACGTGGGCAAATTTTAGTTGAGATTCCTTCATGTTGACGAAACAGGCGTCCTAACGTGGACAAAGTTCTATCCCTGCGATGATAGAATCCTTTTCAGGCTGATGAAAATAATCCCCAGCATGGTCGCTAATGGATCAGTTTGTTGTCGTAACAACCAGAGTCAGTTAGTGGATGTCGTTCCCTAAGCAGTGGTGCAGTTTATTTCTGCGGTTGGCAAATTTCCGGGTTCTTAGTATTCAACCATCTTCTACCTTTGAATGATCAAAGGCTGGGCGCTCTTCAACCATTCAGGCCCAAGCTGCTTGAATAGGGGCAGCTGTTGCACCCTAAAATTTGACCAACCGGGTCCCGTATCTGGCTCGATGTTTCGACGCATTTCGCATTAGCATTTGCATACTGCATATAGTGCATTTTCTCAATCATGGTGATTTTATCGGGATTACAGCCCTGTTGTCGTATTTCAGGTATCTCAGACCGGTGCGGATAATCGGAGGTTATTTTGGGAAGTCGCGCGCTTCCTGGATGTTTTCAGTTTATGCAGTGATTTTTGAGATTCTTGGTGTCCAGGTTACTGTTTGCTTCGATCTGGTCTCGCGCTCTCTTTTATATTGGTTATTTGCCTTTGTTTGCATTTTTTAGGATTTAATAGCCTTTTGTGGATTTTAAGTAGGCTTTATAGATTTTTTTAGAATTTAAATAGATTTTTAATATTTTAATAGTTTTAAATCTTTTTTAGAATTTTATAAATTTTTTTTAATAGATTTTTTAGAATATAATAGTTTTTCTTTTAATAGTTAAATAGAATTCCTTTTAATAAATAGTTTAGTTTTTAATATGGAAATAGAATAGATTTCTTTTAAAATAGCTTTAATAGAAATATATAGATTTTTCTTTTATATAAATAATATAGATTTTATTTTAGATAATATAGAATAGTTTTTAACAGCTTTTTAGATATTGATTAATTGGAATTGTTAGGTCTTAATCTTGTGTTTAGTTAGTTAATTAGGTTTAAGGTCTTTAATTAGTTCTTAATCAGGTTTAATTCATTTTAATCCATTTTAATCCAGTTTTTTGGGTTTTTTTAATCATTTTCGTATTGGGCCCAGATTTTCGTTTTTGGAGGCCCAGTCATCCAGAGTTCAGTCCAAGATCATTGCCTCATATAAGTTCAGCCACGTGTTGTCAGCAGAAGGAACCACCTCACATTTTTTCCCTTCACCAGATCACGCCACATCAACCCCCACTAATTCTCTCTCCACACCACGTGGCCAGCATGCACGTTTCTACCCTGACACTTGTCTAGCTCGGAGCTCCACCGGTTGCATGGCCGGCGGCCATGCAACCACCGTCCCCAACCTCCTCCGGCAGCCATAACCGAATCCCAACTACCTCCGGCCGCCGTAACTTCCGCCGGAAACTGAAAAAACCTAGAAATGATTCTAACACCAATCATCATCATCTTCTCCGATCGCCATTCATCCAAGCATCATCAATCATCAATGTTCATCCATTTTCCCAGTGATTCTTCATCTTGCTCACCATTTCCCAGATTCTTCATCTTGTTCACCATTTCCCAGCGATTCTTCATCTTGTTCATCATTTCCCAAAATCGTCATCATGTTCATCAGAAAACCTTCATATGTTCATCATCATCTCCAGTTTCCGTCATCAATTAATCATCACAACTTCATCGACAACCTTCAAGATTCATCATCATCTTCATAGATCCATTCAAGATCCATAACAATCCTCCGATTCAAACACTCATGCGAACAATCAACATCATTCATCTACCTGTGAATCAACCTTCGATTAACGCATCTCCAGAATATTCATTTTCCTCAAACGATCTTCATCAGATCTTCATGAGCATTCCAGATTCTCGTCTTCTTCGTCCAGATCTCCATCCTTCATCACGCGTTCATCAACTTCATCAAGGATCTATCCATGAAACTTCCTTTAATCGTTGTTCATCAGGTGTCCAGAAGCTTCAAGAACAATCTCCAGAAACAAGCTTCAGCAAGAACATTCATCCATCATTTTCCAGATCGTCAAGATTTCTCCGTCACAACAAGATCTTCAAGGCAACCGTTATCATCATCTAGATTCACGAAGAACATTCCTCAACGTGTGATCATTTCCAGGTTATTTCTTCAATGATCCTCAAACCTTCATCATCCCTCAAGATCCTTGCATCTTCGTAAGATTTCTCAGGATCTCCTTTACATGGAAAAACTCCGATAGCTCATCTTCAGCTTGTTGAGATTCTTGCAAATCAGTTGATAATAAGAATACATTTTGATGTTGTTTGTTTTGATTCGCGTTTCGTTTTGCTGAGGATGATTGAGTTGAAGAGGCTTTCAGCAAGAAGGATTGGATGGAGATTGAAGAGAAGGAAGAGAAGTGAACAGTAGACGGCCGTGAGAGAGGGAGAGAGGGGATTAGGGTTTCTGAGGAGTGTATGGGCGTTGGGAACCCCTTGGGTTGATTCGGGTTTGGGCTTCTGAGGCCCAAAGTGTTTTTCGTTCGTACACCCCCTGGTTCCAAGTTGCCCTCCGTTTCTCTTCTTTCTTTGAACCTGGGCCAGGCCTAGCGAATCCCTTGCTGCACCCCCCTCATTTTTGTCTTACCTCCGTTTTTGTTATGGATTGGGCTGGGCTCTTCTACTATCAGCACCACCCCGTTTTCACTCCTTGCGCCCCCTTTCCAGTCTTCTTGTTTGGCTGAGTATTGGGCTGGGCCCATATTGTTCTGTTTTTGCTTTCTTTTACTTAACACCCCGTTGTACTGCTGCACCCCCCTTCCCCTTTCATATTTTCTTTTTTTGTTTTTTTTGTTATTTATTATAGGATGTGAAGGATTTTATATGGAACAAATAATAAAAAAATATATGAAAAAGAAATAAAAAAAATATGAAGAAAAAAGAAATATGAAAAAAATATGGAAGAAAAGAATTATTGAAAAAAATATAGAAAAATAGTGAGAAAAAAAATATAGAAAAAATATATGGAAAATGATTTGAAAAAAAAAAAGAAAAAGAAAAGAATATAAGAATAGAGAAGAGAAATATTGAGAGAAAATATTTGAGAAAAAGAAAATAGTGAAATATGAGTATAGAAAAATTGGGAAAAAAATATTAGTGTATACTTTTAATATTTTCTTTTAGGATACCTTTTTTCGTAGAAGTTTATTTTACACTTTTAAAGGTAGTTTTAGAAGTCCACTTGTTAGGGGACTATTTTCCATTTGATTTTTTTTCATGATGAATAGGATAGGATTTTTAGGAGTTTATTTTCAGTATTCAATCATTGTAACCATTTTTCAGAATGTTAATAAAACGAGACTTGAGCTGTGGTCCCGAAGTAGCCGAACTACAGCTGCTCTGATTTCTCGTACCAGACGAGAATATGTAGGCATAGGATGCGATATCCTAGCGAGCATACTAACGACTAACTTTTGTTCTCTCGCTGCTGTGCGATCGAGACTTTCCCGCTGACGACTGATTGTTACCCTTTTCTCTTGCCCGAGTGCATTTGAGACCAGACCGTAGTTTTTCCCATAGGTTCCCGTACCTCTAAAACCAGATTAATTTCTCACTTCTGTGTGAGAACACCCAGTTTAGCCGTAGTTAGCCTGAACTACGAAAGCTCTGATCTTCCATGCAGTGTGGAAGTACGTAGGCACAAGATGCAAGGTCTTGGCGAGCCAATTCCCCCGCAGTTTCTCGAACTACGTTGACTCTGACTTTCTCTCTTGAGAATACGTAGGCATAGAGTGCGACGCTCTATCGAGTCAATTCCCTTCCGTTTAGATGTAGCAGCCGTAGATAGATTGTTTTGTATCCTTTAGACAACCCAAGCAAGCGTGGATCCCGTCGAGTACGACGGACGTGAGGGGTTCTAATACCTTCCCCTTGCGTAATCGACTCCCGAATCCAGGTTTTGGTTGCGATGACCATACCTTTCCCGTTTTTTGCGAGGTTTACTTCGATCGTTTCCTTTCCCTCTGTTGGGATAAATAACGCACGGTGGCGACTCTTCTGTCAGCCGGCGCCGATTTTCGCAGTAGCGACACTATTCAACACTCTACTGGGGAGCACCCATCATATCCTGAACGCTTTCCAAGAACTCGACTCTTTTGGGGATTCGTCAGCTTGGTTGAGGAAGGAGGAATCATCCTGCTTGCTGGGGAGAATACAACTCTGTGGGGAGCTCAATTCTGCTGGAAGACTTCAGTCTGGACTATCGGAAGATGAACTCTTGCACCCTGACCCAGTGTTGGGGATGAGCATACCCTTCGGTGCATGACTCAGCTGGGGAAATGATGATCCTTCAGGATACATCTGATTGGGGAGAATCTTCTCTGCGTTGGGGATACATATCAATGCTCTTGGTCCTATATTCAGACTCCGTGGGGAGATGCTGCTAAATTTGCTGGGGAAGAAGGAATCATCCTGCTTGGGGACGCATACTGCGTATTTCCTGGAATATGCTATACCTGCAACAACACAAACAAACAGACAAGATACCCTTCTCAAAGAGACCTATCAAGGTTATCATCTTGTGACAATGTTCAAGTAATTCATTGTTTCAACAATCAGCGGCCTAGGCCAGTAAGTTTATGTATGCGCATTTTATCAAAAACATCGACGTTCTTTTCCGCAAACAAAACCGATAGATGCTAAACAAGCAAACAAAATTGCTGAATAGTATATATTTTATTGATGACGAACCCCTGAATGGGTGAAAATGTTTTACAACAGATGCAAGCCCCTGGAATGAGGAAGCTGTGCAAACATAAAAACATAAATATACATCAGTATATGCACAAATGTCGGCAATATGGCATAGACGAACACCATGAGTTGATCCCTCTATGACCCACTCGACTTTGATGCTTCTCCAACGCTTCAGCTTCAGAAGAGATTGATTCAGATAAACGGCCCTCAGATCTTCCAAACCACTAAACAAAGACAATCCATACGCGGAACGCAGTCATTTGCTTTTTCCAATCCCTAACTTTTGCCTGAATCGCCCTTCTGGGTTTTCGTTTCACCGGGATACCCTTTTTTGCCAAAGTCGCCCTTCCAGGTTTTCGACTTTGCGGGTGTACGTTCTTTTCTTTTATATCCCTAATTTTTGCCCAAACCCTTTTCCTTTTTTATGGTTCGCCGGGATGCCCCTTCTTTGCCTGGATATTCTTTTTCTTTCCAGCGGGTCATTCTTTAAGCAAAGTATTTTTTAACTGCGTCCGCGTTCACCGGGGATGCAAAATCTTCGCCATCCATCGTGGATAACAACAAGGCTCCTCCCGAGAAGACCTTGCTGACGACGTACGGACCTTCGTAATTGGGAGTCCACTTGCCCCAGTGATCGAAGTGTGGAGGAAGAATCTTCTTCAGGACGAGATCACCCGTCTGAAAGCTTCTAGGACGCACCTTCTTATCATAAGCTTTCTTCATTCGGCTTTGGTACAGACGACCATATGCAATCGATGCTAACCTCTTCTCGTCCATCAGGCTGAGTTGGTTTAGTCGGTTCTTAATCCATTCTGCCTCGTCAAGTTTTACGTCAACCAAAACTCGTAAAGAAGGAATCTCAACTTCTAACGGTATGACAACTTCCATACCGTACACTAGTGAGAAAGGAGTTGCCCCGATTGATGTACGTATCGTTGTACGATAACCGTGTAGTGCAAATGGCAACATCTCGTGCCAATCCTTATAGGTCACAACCATCTTCTGCACAATCTTCTTGATGTTCTTATTGGCCGCTTCAACGGCGCCATTCATCTTCGGCCGATAAGGAGATGAGTTGTGGTGTTCAATCTTGAAACTCTGGCACAGCTCCTTCATCATCTTGTTATTCAAATTCGAACCATTATCAGTAATGATCCGCTCGGGAATTCCGTAACGACAGATGATGTCCCTCTTTATGAACTTAGCCACCACCTGCTTGGTCACGTTAGCATATGAGGCTGCCTCCACCCACTTGGTGAAGTAGTTGATGGCTACTAGAATGAAGCGATGACCGTTAGATGCAGTGGGCTCGATCTTGCCTATCATGTCGATGCCCCACATGGAGAACGGCCACGGGGAGGACATGACATTCAACGGGAACGGCGGCACATGAATCTTATCAGCATAAATCTGGCATTTATGACATCTCTTCGCGAATTTGAAGCAATCTGATTCCATCGTTAGCCAGTAATATCCTGCTCTCAGGATCTTTCTTGTCATAGCATGCCCGCCGGCGTACGTACCAAATGTGCCTTCATGGACTTCTTCCATGAGCATACTCGCTTCTTTCTCATCTACACATCTGAGTAGCACGAGATCGTAATGTGGTTTCTTTTATATAGAACTCCATCAGGATTGAGATAAAAATTTTCAGACAGCCTCCTTAGAGTCTTCTTATCTTGGGTTGACGCTCCCGCAGGATACTCCTTAGTCATAAGGAAGGTCTGGATGTCATGGAACCATGGCTTGCCATCGGAGGCTTCCTCGATCGCAAAGACGAATGCAGGTCTATCAAGACGAGAAAGGACAATCCTTGGAGCTTCATTCTAAAAATTGACTTTATACATCGAAGCCAACGTGGCTAGGGCATCGGCCATCTGATTTTCAGCTCTGGGCACATGATGGAGTTCCACTCGATCAAAGAACGGAAGCAGCCTTCTGGCATAGTTCATGTACGACACCAAGTTCGATTGACGAGTCTCCCACTCCCTTTTAATCTGGTTGATCACAAGTGACGAGTCACCATATACATCTAGGTTCTTGATTCTCAAATCAATTGCTTCTTCTAGACCCATGATGCATGCTTCGTACTCTGCTTCATTATTGGTGACCGAAAACGTCAGTCTAGCAGTGAACGGGATGTGGGATCCATGGGGAGTCGTGATGATTGCCCCAATGCCACTTCCATAAGAATTAACCGCCCCGTCAAATATCAATTTCCACTGGGATTTCCTATCTGGACCCTCGTTGGGCAACGGTTCATCATAATCTTTCACCTTGAGAAACATGATATCCTCATCAGGGAATTCAAATTTCATCGGCTGATAGTCCTCGATCGGCTGTTCGGCAAGGTATTCAGACAATACACTTCCCTTGATGGCCTTCTGGGAAACGTACTGAATATCGTATTCCGTCAACACCATTTGCCATCTGGCAATCCTGCCCGAAAGCGCTTGCTTCTCGAAGACGTACTTGATTGGATCCATCTTCGAAATTAGCATGGTTGTGTGATTGAGCATGTACTGTCGTAAACGTTTGGCAGCCCAGGCTAGGGCACAACACGTCTTTTTCAGCATCGAGTAACGAGATTCACAATCTGTGAACTTTTTACTCAAATAGTAAATGGCATGCTCCTTTCTGCCCGTCTTGTCGTGCTGACCGAGAAAACACCCCATACTATTCTCAAGAACTGTCAAGTACATGATTAAGGGTCGTCCGGCCACTGGGGGTATCAAGATCGGAGGTTCCTGTAGATACTGTTTTATCTTATCAAATGCCTTCTGGCAATCCTCATTCCAGATAATCGCCTGATCTTTCTTCAGTAGTTTGAACATCGGTTCACACGTGGCCGTGAGCTGAGAGATAAACCTTGCAATGTAGTTTATTCTGCCCAGGAAACTACGAACTTCTTTCTCGGTTTTTGGCGCTGGCATTTCTTGTATTGCTTTTATCTTCACAGGATCAACCTTAATGCCTCTTTCACTCACGATAAACCCCAGTAGTTTTCCAGACTGTACTCCGAAAGTACACTTGTTAGGATTCAGCCTCAACCTGAACTTCCTAAGCCTCTCAAAAAGCTTCAGCAAATTGACCAGATGTCCCTCCTCCGTTTGGGACTTCGCAATCATGTCATCAACATAGACTTCAATCTCATGATGAATCATGTCATGAAACAAAGTAACCATTGCTCGTTGGTAGGTGGCCCCTGCGTTCTTCAGACCGAAAGGCATTACCTTGTAGCAGAATGTTCCCCAAGGTGTAATAAACGTAGTTTTCTCCATGTCCTCCGGCGCCATCTTGATCTGATTGTAGCCGGAGAAGCCATCCATGAACGAAAACACGGAGAACTGAGCTGTATTGTCGACCAACACATCAATATGAGGGAGCGAGAAATCATCTTTAGGGCTCGCCCTATTTAAATCCCGATAGTCGACGCACATTCGCACCTTACCGTCCTTCTTCGGTACAGGCACTATGTTGGCGACCCACGGAGGGTAAGTGGTGACCGCTAAGAATCCAGCATCAAGCTGCTTCTGCACTTCTTCTTTGATCTTAACGGCCATATCTGGTCGTGTCCTCCTAAGCTTCTGCTTAACGGGAGGACAATCTTCTTGCAGCGGCAAGTGATGGACCATGATGTCTGTGTCAAGTCCGGGCATATCTTCGTATGACCAAGCAAAGATGTCACTATACTCTCTCAGCATCTCGACCAATCTCTGCTTGACATCACTCTGCAATGCAGCCCCTATCCTGACGTTCCTGACCAGTTCCTCAGAACCCAGATTCACAATCTCAATCTCTTCCTCGTGAGGCAAAATAACTTTCTCTTCTTGTTTCAACAAGCGGGCCAACTCTTCGGGAAGGTCTTCGTCTTCATCAATCTCTTCTTCGGCTTAATAGATCAGGCAATCGAAGTCGAAGTAAGTCGTAGAAGGTCTAGAGTCGATGTCATCTACTATGTAGATCCTGCAATAACAAGGGTTAAGCTTAAGAGAAGGATATGCAGGTTAGCACAAACCCTATTGCCATTTTATTGTTTTTCAAAACAAATATAAAACAGGAATAACAGAGATCTCAATATTTGAATGCGAAGAAAAACGCCTTTTGATTTATTGGTAAAATGCATGTACATAATCAAACAAGGCCCTGACAATTAAACCACTATGCCCCGGGTAGGACATAGGGTTGTACAACGACTGGAGAAAGTAAATCATTACTCTTTTCCTGTCACTTGGATGGTATCCTTGATGGACCAGTTGTTGAGGCTCTGGCCTGGTTTGCTTGGCTGGATCCAAGAGTCTAGGTTGCAGTCGCTGTCTTCACCGTCTTCAGACACTGCGTTGACACTTTCAAATATCACCCCGCCACTGGTAAACTGGATCGGCCCTTTACCTCGCGACGCACTGTGAGAAGAGGAGGCTTCAACCGTAGGAGAGTATCCTAACCCAAACTTGTCCTGTTTATTAGGTATTTCCAGAATTTGCCCCCAGCCTGGGGTAGATCCGGCTTGAACAACGGCCCGGGCTTCCTTGAAGGAAGAGAGAGTCATCTCTGGTTTCTCAATCATTACAGGAGTCACATCCTTGACCTTAACAGCTTCGAACACCTGACATAGGGTTTCGTGGATTTCCCCATCCATCTCAACGTATTTGAAGGACAACAAATGGCTCACCATTATGTCTTCCTCGCCACATACAGTTACAATGCTGCCTCCGACAGCATACTTGAGCTTCTGGTGCAACGTAGAGGTCACGGCACCAGCAGAATGGATCCATGGTCGGCCTAAGAGACAGCTGTAGGCAGGCATGATGTCCATAATGTAGAAGACTGCGTCGAAAGTTGCCGGTCCAACTTGGATTGGCAGAGTTACCTCTCCAAAGACATGACGTTTGGTTCCATCGAACGCCTTCACAACCAGATCACTGGGTGTGCAGATCAATCCTCGAGTATCTAACTTCATCAATGCTTTCTTCGGAAGAACATTGAGCGACGACCCAGTGTCCACCAACACATGAGCCATAACTGTTCCCCTACACTCTATCGAGATGTGCAGGGCGCTGTTGTGGTTTCTTCCCTTCGGCGTCAGCTCCAGGTCAGTGAACCCTAACCCGTTTCCAGCATTTACGTGGGCTACTACCCCTTCCAACTGGTTGACCGAGATTTCCTGCGGCACATACGTGGCATTTAAAACCTTTAACAGCGCGTTGCGATGTGACTTCGAACACAGCAACAAATTCAGGATGGAAATTTTCGAGGGTGTTTGATGGAGGTGATCCACGATCTTGTAATCACTCTTCTTGATCAACCTCATGAACTCTTCAGCGTCCTTTACAAGTAAGTCCTTCTCTACCCCACGAGGGGTTTCCTCAACGACTTTACTCTTTCCCTTATCAGTTTCATCAGCTTTGTCCGCTTTGTCCGCCACAATCTCAAGTGGAGCAAATACTCTTCCGCTGCGCGTGATTCCGTCAATCCCTACTAGGTTATCCACAGACTGCCCAGATGGTTCTAGTTCCAACTTTTGTCCGTTACAGTAGACGTCTGCCCCATAGTGCCATGGGACAGCATTGGTGCTTTCAAAAGGTATTGGCCCAACCTTTGTGATGGTAATTGTGGGCGACCTGAGTGCAGAAATGGTTATCGTCTGGCGAGGGATGGTAATGGTGGCAACCTCATCATCCTGTTTCAGCATTACCTCTCCAGATCCACATTCGGCCCTTCGGCTGAACTACAAGATTCCTTCGGTCATCAGACTCTAAATCCCCACTATCAGCTGTTCACATCCATCAGGACGAGTCGCACAGCCCATACATAATTCTCCACAGCCCGGAAAGAAGCCTATCTTCACCATCTTGGCTTTAACGAAGCTAAGCGGTGTCTTCAGATCCTTGACGTCAGTCAATACATCTAAATCCTCTTCTTCAATAATGGCATTCACCCTACCTCCCCTATGATTCGGCATAGGGTTCTTTGTGGCATTCGACACATTATCTGAGAAATTGATGATCTTAGCGTCCACCATATCTTGCACCTTGTGCTTGAAGGCTTTGCAGTTTTCTATCGTGTGGCCGGGTGCCCCTGAGTGAAAATCACATGTTGCATTTGCATCATAACCCTGCGGAGGTGCCCCTGTCAAGGGAGCCAGGGTTCTCTTCTGGACTAGCTGTAACTGAAGCAGAGTTTGTAATAGCTGGGCATAAGACATGGGCGGTGTCTCAAGGTGACGACTTGATAGAGGCGCCCGATTCTGATACTTTCTGTACCCTTGCTGATTTGGCTGCTGCTGCTGCGGCTGCTGCTGTGGCTGGGGTTGTTGGACAGCAGGGATGGTTATGCTAGCCACCTGCTGGCGTTGGCTTTTAGCCTTCCTTCGAGCGTTAGACACGACGCTCGTCTCTCCTTCACGCCTTTTGTTACTGTACGGTTTCTTTCCTCCTCCAACTGAGGATAGATCACCACCTTGAATTTTCCCCAATTCGATCCCATTTTCAACGTGCTCGCCAGTAATGATGAGATCTGAGAAACACCCTGACATACCGCTGACCAATTTCTCGTAATAGACCCCCGGGAGAGTGGCTACAAACATCTCAACAAGCTCTCGTTCAACCATCGGCTGCTGAACTCTAGCTGCTAATTCACGCCATCGTTGGGCGTATTCTTTGAACCCCTCGTTGTTTCTCTGTGACAAGTTCTGCAGTTGAACCCGGTTCGGAGCCAAGTCACTGTTATACTGATAATGGTGCACAAAGGCCTCAGCCAGTTCCTTCCATGTGCGCACACTGGTGGGTTCCAAACCCACGTACCATTCCAAGGATGGCCCGGACAAGCTATCCTGAAAGAAGTGCATCAGCAGCTTCTCGTCTTCAGAGTGAGCGGACATCTTTCGGTAGTATGACCTTAAGTGGACCCGAGGGCAGGTGGTGCCCTTGTATTTCTCAAAGTCGGGTACCTTGAATTTAGGAGGCACCTTGAAATCAGAAATCAATCCCAATTTAGTCATGTCGACCCCCATAGTGTTCAGGTTCTCGAAATTCCTCATTGTGTCCTCGAGTGCCTTAAACCTTAGACGTGCTTCACCAGTCAGTTCTCCTTCAGCACTCCTCTGTGAGAACAAATCTTCTTGACGATCTTCTAGCCATGGCTGAGGCCCATACAGATTTCCAGCACCTGTGTTGCCATTGCCTAGTCCAGCGTTGCCATTAGCTTCAAAATTTCCATTACCGACGCCAGTCGTATTACCATTGAGCCCGATGTTAGTGATCACATTGCCGTTACCACCTCCATTCCCCCCGGTCACGGGGATGCCACCTTGAGGAGTTTCAACAGGAGGAGGGGTTGGAACATTCCCACCATGGAGTACACCGTTGCTGTCAACCCTTGAGATCAGAGGCTGGACCAATGTTCTGAGCTAGTCTTGGCCGTTGGCCACCACTTGCATGAGCTCCATGAAGCGGTCCATCCTCTCTCGGAGTTCCTGGACGTCAGTTTTCACTTGTTCCATTGCTCTAGCTTGATTTTCTCTGGTCGGATAGCGGTGGATCGGTCTTCGATCAATCCTAGAACAACCTGCATACACAAAGGGTTAGAAAAAACGACAAGGTGCTCGTCATGCAAATGCTTCATGCAGATGCAAACGTGTGTCTGTGCCTTGGGGAGATTCCCCCTCGATCCTAGTTTCTGTGACAAATAAAGTCTATGATCCAATCATGGAAAAGAAATCCTCATATATTCATCTGAAAAGCCCGCTCGGGTAGCGTACAACTGTAATCACATACAACTGAAGCAATAAGGCATGACCCTAACCAACAGACCTGGCGGTGATCAACATATCAATGCATAAAAATGTTCAAAGAAAGATACAAAAGATCAGGCGCAGCCACGGGCACGAAGATCTTCTAACAACTTCTTTGTAGCGGGATGACCTGACTGAGTAGGCAAACCATGGGCCAGCAGGTCCCTCTGCCTGATGGACTCTGGGAGGTTACCGGCAACGCTCCTAGAAACACCTTTTTCAGAATGGTTCTCGACTCTTCTCCTTTTAGCATCAGCTCGGAGTTGAGAATCTTGCAAATCCGCCTTGGCCTCAGCCAATCTATACTAGACGCCTTGTCGCAGGGAGGCTTCAGCCCCTGTGCTCTCGTCTTTCACCATAATCTGAGCTTCTAGCTCGGCTACTCACTGCTTCAGCTTTTCTTTCCGCTCTTTGTACTTGGCTATGGTGCTGCTCCAGACCCTCTCGTATTGGGTTAACTTCCGGTATACTCTGTCCAGACCCTGTTTCTTGGTTGTCAACACGCCATGCACTGACTTTAGATCCAACCCCAGACGTTCCCTAGCATCAGTTTCTTTGGTCAGGTTGGAGCCTAGACGGTTGATCATCTCAGGCTGCTTCTTGCAGGTATAAATGGCTTCACTTTTCTCTTTCCGAAGTTGAGCGATCTCTTTCTCCAACTCTTCGTTGGCCTTTTGTAGCTCTTCCTTCTCTTGGAGTACCTGGTTGAATTTCTGGATATCAACTGTAGTAGGCTCTTTATACACGGGAGCACATAATGGTTCCACAGCAGGAAACGGCATTAGAAACTTGGTGGCCCTTTCTCGAACTCAAGTCACGTACGGATCAAAGGCCTTGTTGTTGCTTTTTCCCAGCAAGACTTTCCCCTTCCGGTGAATTTTGCTCCAAGCATTCTGTACCTTGATCAAAGTGTCACCTTCAAGCAACCCTGTGAGATACAGAGATTCCTGTATCCCTTCCTCTTCAGGAGGACCTCGTAGTGCATACCCAAATTTTCGTACCAGCAGAGAGGGATTGTAGTTGATACATCCATTCCTTCCGACCAGGGGGACGTTCGGAAAGCCACAGCAGCTATGCACAATATCTTTGCCCAGTAGATCTCTATCGAACCAGATAATATCGTCAGCAGTCAAACCCATCAAACACGCAGACCAAGGCGAAGACTCAGCAGAATCAATGAATGGCCCCGACTTAGGAAGATGGCTAGCAAACCACTTATACAGTAAAGGAGCACAACATGCCACGTTCTTTCCCTTTCTGTTCTCATTCTTGCTGTGAACTGAATGGTAGACGTCTCCGAGGAGAGTGGGAACTGGATTCCCGGAGGCAAATATGTGGCAAGCATCCATGCTTATGAAGTCCGGGTGACTTGGGAATAGCACGATCCCATAGATACAGAGGGCTAAGAAGGCATTGAACATATCCCAACGATCCTTCTCGACAGACTTTCGGGCTTTTTCCATCAGGAAAGGCAAAGGGAAACCATGAACTCCAATCTTTCTGGATACCATCTTTTCCAATTCAGACTCATCTACATGCAGAGCATCAGTCAGCTTACCCAATTTAGGTTCACCCTCAACACGGTAGTAAGGCATTTGATTCATCAAAGGCACCCCTAACAGGTCAGAGTACTCCTCCAAGGTCGGGGCGAGGACATAGTCTGGAAACACGAAGCATCTGAGCTGTGGGTCGTAAAACTGTAGCAGGGCATAGAGGTCATTCAACTCGTACGTAGGAAGCTTATACACAATGCTCAGCAGCCTCCCATAACTCTTTCTGAAACTCTCCATCACTGTCTTATCAGCCAAAGAAATCAAAGTCCGTAACTCTCGGATGTCAGGTGTTGGTAGCTTGTAAGCCACAGTCTTCTTCAGAGATGCCATATCTGCCGTAGGGATCAAGATCACTAGAACCAGGGGAGAAATATGCACCTGCAACACAGACACACGTTAATGACATGCAAATGAGGATGCAAACAATGCAAAATGCAATCATGCAGCAGGAGATCAAGATGACTGTGCTGTCGAGGAGATGAAGGCTCTGTATCGACAAAACCACAACACTGCTCTATCAAGAATAACCATATCTCTGATGAGAAGAAACCCCTGATACCAGACCATAAATCTGCTCTGTCAAGAACACACATATATGATGATGAGAACCTCTGATACCAACAAAACTTGATTCATTATTAAGAAAACCAGGTAGTCTGAAGGTTAAGGTTTCCTGCAACAAACCCGACCCTGCTCACAGGTATGGACCTAATCACGAAAAAGGTTCGGCATCCTATGCGGTCATCAGCGTCACAGACTTTCAAGAAACGATGATACGATACATAGAAGGTGTGGCATCATCATCTCTTGAAGCAGCCTCACTTAGCTGAATTCCAAATGATTGGTTCCCAGATTCGACAATCCTCAGATCTAACAACCCCTCGAGTCCAAAGGACCGATAGGAAGCCATCAAAGAGAACCTCGTCTAAGTGTGGATTACGTGGGAACAGTTGCAAGCAAAGCAAGCACGTCCTCCACTAACCCACTCTAATACTATGTAGCTCTCAAGCCTGGGTCTGGCTTCTCACTCATCAGAATGCCCCTCCCACAACAGTGCAGATAATCATATCATACTGAAAATAAAGTGCGGGAAATAAAGTGCGATAAATAAACACAACCCAACAAGTAATCATACAAGCGCTAGGATTGACTCTCGCAGGGGACGTTGGATCCCCCAAATTGACTCGCATAAGGGACGTTGGATCCCAGGAAACTATCAAGTCCCCAGCAGAGTCGCCAGCTGTCGCTACCGCGAAAATAAGGTGCCGGCAAAACAGAAGAGTCGCCACCTTTCGTTATTTATCCCTCAGAACGGGAAAGGAAACGATCGGAAAAACCTGACGAAAAAGGTATAAGACAAGGTCATCGCAACCATTGTCTGGGTTCGGGAGTCGATTACGCAAGGGGAAGGTATTAGCACCCCTTACGTCCATCGTACTCGATGGGATCCACGCTTGTTGTGTTTATCTGACGGGTTGGTTTTATCTATCTACCTATCAAGGCTGGTCCGAAAAGAAAAGAAAATGACTCGGCAAAGCGTCGCGCTTTATGCCTATGTATTCTCATCAGAGAATGAGAAATCAGAGTCAACGTAGGTCGGCTAACTACGGGTTACGGGGAAGGTGGATCGCCAATACATCAGTATTGTGCCTACGTACTCTCAACAGGCATGAAAGATTAGAGCTTACGTAGTTCGGGATAATATGGATTACGGGGATTCAGATTCATCTGTTTTTATCGAGTAGGGTTAACAAACAGTTCCAGCGGTTTGGTGTACGCAGCTCGACCCTTGGAGACTTAGGCGCTACCGTTTGCGGTAGAACTAGGAGTTAACGACACTCTTTTCTTCAAAAAAGCTTCCTTTGACTTATGGGCCCACGGGGCAAAAAGGTTTGAAGTCTGTTTTCTGTCTTTTACGAAAGAACTGTTTTTTTATGGTTGTCTGTAGTTTGTACAACACTAGAGACTATGACCTGGGAACGAATGCGTCGCATATCATCCAAAGGACGTATACTAAACATTCTAGACGATTGAGAGGAGGCCACTCAATCATCATTACCCAAGTAGCTTAAGGCTCGTATCACGCTTATACCAACTTGCCTTTATTACGTTTTTTTACTGTTGTTTGAGATGAGAAGAGAACGAACTCTATGGGGAGACTATCAAGTCCTAATGTTGTCATACCAAGGATTCATCCTATGGTTGAAGTTTGAAACAGGGATCTCCTAGAAGTTATCATGCATAGGTTTCAACCTAAAGTTCTAATCATCACTTCCTTATCAAAGGAAGTGAGATTCCTAAGGGATCATGTCAATGATAAACAGAAACAGATAAAGAATCAGCTTAAATAGTAAACAGTAAACGCCTGTAAAATGCATGCAATGCAAGTGAGGGAGAAAAGGTGTGTGGGGCATCAGCCTCCACAAGCTCATCTCGACCTCAAGCCAGATATGAATAACTGCAATCATACAGAAGAAATAAAATGCCATCAAGCAAAACACAAACCACATAGGCAAGGGAGCAGGGCTCTACCGAATACCCGCAAGCAGAGCCATACAATAAAAGTACAAGCAGAGGGAGCAACTCAACCTCTAGTGCAATCATGCTCCTAGCTTAAAAGAATCTAAACATGAACTTATTCTAATGCATCAAGCAAATCACACAAGTCACAACAATACAGTTGAACAGAAAGCAAACAGACAGGAAAGAAAGCAGATCAACAGCTTCCCCATCCTCACAGCAAAGCAATCCTCTGACAGTAGCTCAGTCCTCAGTTTGTAATTGTTCTCCAAGGCTCTCATCTTCAATGGCAAGTATCAACTTGCTTCTTCAAGCTTTCACTGCATCAAACACAAGTATCAACTTGTTCTTCATCTTCTTCAAGCTTCAGCTCTCAATTTGATATCCTTCACACAAGTGTCAACTTATTCTTCTGGGTCTTCAAGCTTCAGCTCTAAGGGCAGTCTTTAAACACAGGAGAAGTGCAACCTCTAGCATCTTCAGTCTTCTAGCAAGGAACTCCATCCTCTAGCAAGGGAGAAAGATTCATCTAACAAGAGCAAGGTGGGGATAGGGAAAAGCAAAGTGAAGACCAAAGGTCACCTCTAAGCACTCCACCATCAAGGAAAGGAACCCTCAAAGGTTCTACCAATTTGTGAGGAGTCACTCATCCTACCAAAGGAGGGATGGGGCCTTCACAATGGGACCTTACATCATAGGGAGGAATGGAAGTGATCAACACCTTCCATGTTTCATGAAGGAAGAAAATCTATTCTAAGAGATCTCCCTAAAACCCTAATCCTTAACCCTAAATAAACTACACCAAAGGAAGAGCAAACTTCAAGTCCAAACTCCATCATGCATTCCACAGCAGACCACACATGTCTTCATCATCATCCAAGAGCAAGAGAAGCAAAACCCTAATCTAAGGGAACTAATAAGGTCATTCTAGTTGAATTAGCAAGTTAGGATCACCTCAAACCTAGTACTAAAGTTAATCCTAACTAAAATACTAAAACCAATTGTAAAATCCTACAAAAATAACTATGAGAACCTAAGTCAATCATGACTCTACCATGTTAATTCCAGAGATCAAATCCTCAAATAAGACCTAGAAATAAATTCTACACTACAAGGTACTAAACCTAAACCCTAAAAGGAAGCACCTAAAGTTTCAACCTAAAAACCACACCTAATTTCATCATAAAAATGTGAGAAAAATACTATGGGAGCATACATATCTAATCTAATCACACACAAAAAATCAATCCAAAAATCATCACCAAGTGCTCACACTAAAATCATCAAACAGAGGTATCAACCATGGCAATTTTATTATCAAACAAAATGTAAAAAATGCACAAAAATTGAAAATGCATGATTTTCCTAATATTTATATTCAACAAAATTCTATATTCAATCATGAATCAGGGGGAAAATCTGGAATTAATTGACCTATTTTCCTATTTTTCATGAATTGTTTTCAAACTAACATGAAATGATGAATTTAAAAGAAAAAACAAGAGAAATTAATAAACTTGCGTGCTGAATAGTAAATATAATCAGTTCATAATGTGGGTTGGGCCAGATGGGGGAGTGTGGATAGCAAGAAAATACCAAGGCTCAATTCAATTCTCAAACTGAAAAATAAAAAGAATACATGCCAGGACTCAAACCCACGCGTGTTTGGTTCACCCAGCGAAGATTCACAAGCTTGGATTTCTGATAATCAAAACGCTGCGTTGAGGGGGGGGGGGGTTACGTGGCGCAACATACTCGCTAGGATGGATAGACTGAGTCAACATTTCCACACAAACGGACGGTCAATGCTTCGTCTTCTTCATTCAAACCTGCAACACTCGCGTGCAGCCCATGGCCACCGCCGGTGACATTTCCGGTCACCCTGCACAACCCTAACTTCCTCTACACACATCCATTTGCCACGATCTTTACATGAAACTTGACCAGAATTTCACCAGGAACTCAACCATAGCATCTATTCTCTCTAACAACGCAAGAATCTTGAGATAACTATCTCAACCAAAAATGCAATTAACCCTAAATTGTCTCTAAAGTTGAAATTAACTATCCAAAATCCATCTAGATCATGAATAGAACCTAACCGCATGCTTCTAGTTCACTAAAAACACATAATCAGAGAGATATTTCAAGAATTTAAAACCTGGCTTTGAGCTTGGATTGCAGTGGATTCAAGCCTCAATTCTCTTCCAAACCTTGCAGAAATGTTCAGTGATCAATGGTGAATGCTTCTTGGTGCTCAATTCTGGTTGAAAACTCTTGATTCTCCAAAATGAAATTTCACTTCCAAGCTTGCTTCTTCACTTCTCTCCAACGGCTTCTCCACGAAAATGATCACCAGAACCTTCCAATTCTGTTCTAAATCCTTTTTATATTCTGTTTCAATGGATTAGAGGCCCAAACCAGGCTCATTCATGAGTTTTGGATTTTCACTTTTCTTCCAAATTTCCAAAGTTGATATCCACCTTCAAGCCTTGTTCATTCTCCAAATTCATTCCAAACCATTCACTTAAGCCTTGTGGAATGTAGTGATGTGGTTTCCTTCCTTTGATTTCAACCTATGGAGTGTGTGAGGTGTGTTTCTTATTTGTGAAGCAACCTTTCAAACGGCCATGTTATGGACTTCAAATCAAAAATGTAATAATGCCAATCTTTCTAAAACATCAATTCCATTCAAAATGACTACAAATTTGACTTGAAAACATGTTATTCTCAATTGTTTTGAATTTTCTCATCTTAATTCATTAAAATGGCTTTTATATGAACTTTCTTCCACCAATGCTTGATATGATCCATATCAATGGACCCTTGATACTTGGCCAAGCTAAAAACATCATTTTGAACAATTTTCATGTTGAAAAAAAATCCATTTGAGGGATACTCACTAGAAGGGATACTCACTGGAGATAGAACCAGGAGATGGTCTCTATTAGGGAATATCTAGAGCAGTTAGTCAACAGATTCAAACATGACTGATCGACATGCTAGAATAAAGACGAATAGATAAACTCTTCACTAGGGATAAAACCAAAAAGAAGTATGATCTCCACTGGACTTTAGATACCAATAACCATTGGATTTCAAACAATTCCAATAATCACTGGACTTTCAAATAATGCTAATAACCATTGAACTTTGAACATTGTCAATAACCATTAGACTTAACAATGGCAGTAACTACTGGAATTTAAAAGAATGCCAATAACCATTGTACTTAACAATGCCAGTAACCACTGGACTTTAAGAGAATTCCAATAACCAATGGACTTTAAACAATGTCAGTCACCACTAGACTTTCAAATAATGCTAATAACCATTGGACTTTGAACATTGCCAATAACCATTGGACTTAACAATGCCAGTAACCTCTGGACTTTAAAAGAATGCCAATAACCATTGGACTTAACAATCCCAGTAACCACTGCACTTTAAAAGAATGCAATAACCATTGGAATTTAAACAATGTCAGACACCACTAGACTTTAGATACCAATAACCATTGGATTTTAAACAAACCCAGTAACCACTGGACTTTCAAATAATCCCAATAACCATTGGACTTTAAATAATTCCAGTAACCACTGGACTTTAGATACCAATAACCATTGAATTTTAAATAATGCCAGTAACCACTGGACTTTTAAATAATGCTAATAACCATTGGACTTTACAATGCCAATAACCACTGGACTTTAAAAGAATACCAATAACCATTGAACTTAACAATGCCAGTAACCACTGGACTTTAAAAGAATGTCAATAACCATTGGACTTAACAATGCTAGTACCCACTTGACTCTCAAATAATGCCAATAACCATTGGACTTTAAACAATTCCAATAACCATGGACTTACAGGGATGTTAGTAATAACCAGATGAACAAAATTTGATAATAGCATAGCTAAAAGGTGCCAATGACGATTGGACTTGCAAACAGCGGTGTTAGTAACAACTAAACTTCATAGAAAGTTGGTCATGACCAGTCAAACAAATGTCAAACGAGACTAGTAACAACTAGAAATCATAGGAGAAGCTAGCGACGACTAGAAAAGAAAAATCAAAAGAGAGTTAGTAACAACTAGACTTCAAAGGGGAGACAGGTAACAACCAGACAAGCAGTAACAACCTATGTGTGAAAACCAAAGATTTTAACAAAGATGCTAGTTACCACTGGACTTGGGGTAGAAGCTGGTGACAACCAAAGATCTTAACAAAGATGCCAGTCACAACTGGTATTTATTGGGGATCTCATGAAAGAGATGCGGGTTGGTTGCTTTATGAGCCAATTTTCTCAAGTAAAGAGAAAAACCACCAGAGTCTTCATCAACTTTCTCAAAGAGATGCCATTCAATCTGGGTATAAATTCCAAGGAGATATTATTACAATAACATTGCTGGAGAATGGATTTTGTCTTCAATAGGGATCTGTAAAAGATTCTTCCTGCGAGACATCATGTGAAATAAATGCACGTTCAAATTAGGTTCGAAAGCAATACCTGCTATTGACCAAAGTTTAATCTAGGAACAAGCAAGAAAGAAACATTCAAAAAAGACTCCAACCATTGAGGAATGAACTCAAATGGGGATTTATCTTATCCAAAACATGGAAAAGATAACTGAAGCAACCATCATCCACGAGGATCGAACTCTATGGAGAAATTAGAACTGATGAGTACTTTATGCCTAAGGGCTGACGACTCTATTGGGAGAGAAATGACAAACCTAATCACTTGGGGAAATAAACGCCAAAGTGAACAAAATAGGTAAACACCAAAAAGGTAGCGAAAATGCTCTAATACCATGCATATGTATGAATGCTTGTATGCCAAGTTTATGCTTATGCTGACAAAACAGACAAAGGGGAAACTAAAATCGGAGATGAAATAAACATCTCAACAAGGATACCCAACCAACCTCACTAGATTAGACCATCATTAGGGATGAACATGTAGAATCAAGTAGCTCTATTTCAAGGTTACAACCTTCTCTTGGGAAACGAGTACTCCACTCGGGATATAACATCGTGATTTCACCTGAGGGGTTGCCATCATGAGCCTGATTTCCTTATTGGAAAAGGAAGATCCATGGGAAACTGCCAAGATCAGCTGAAGTAACAACTTACTGGGGAGATGGTAAAAGATGTCACAAGAACAATGTAATTCCGCACTCTAGCTTGCATAATGATCATCGTAATGCGTAATGACCCTTACAACAAATAATCTTCAAATTTCCTCTACCCCAGATTACACGGTCTAAAAGAATAAATTACCAAGAGGATTTTACCAAAGAATTGGCACACAAGATGTCTCAATGTCTTTAAACTCTTTGAGAGATTAAAAAAATCTTGACGTAACTGCCCCAGTTTAACTGCGATTGCACAACAAAGTCCTCAAACTTGTCTGTCAGGCTATAGGAGTAACAACTGGGTAACAAATTTGCCCATGTTATCTAGTTGATCTGTAAATGAGTTTCCCCAGACTAACTGACCTTCAAGAAATTTACCTAATCTCGATCTAATTGCTCCTGATTAACTGGCCTTCGAGAGGTTTATCAATTCTCGATCTGATTGCTCCAGATCATTTAAATCTTCGAGTGGTTTGCCTTTAAAGTATTTGGGAAACAACTTGCTATAAGATGACCTCAAGATGGTGTGCCCCAATATTCTGAACTTTGAAGAGTTATACACCTGATTCCTCAACTCTGGAATGGTTGATTAATAAATCCTTCAAATTGGTTGCCCTAGGCTGAGCTTCCTTTACCAAGTAAAATTCCATAGCTGGCTGCACTTGTTGGGATTCCTTTGATATTGGGTTGTTTTGCAAACAATATTATTCATTAAAAATTGGCAATTTCAATGCAACATTCATGCAAGCTTTTGAAACCGAAATTTATTGATGAAATAAACATAATGGAGTGATTCAAAGATAAAAAACAAAGTGGATCCTGTCATTTGCAGAATGACAGGTGAAGTGATCAACAAAAAGCAAAGATCATTAAGAGTCAGGTTATCCAATATTTCTATAGTATGCTTTCAAAACAACCTTACCTCAATTAGGTCTTTTAAGGGTTGTAACGTGGCTTGGTCCAAGGTTCATGAAAAAAAGGATAAAGGCTCAAAGTTCATTTGTACCCACTCAATCATCATGATGAACTTCAACCCTATGTTCAGTTAACTCAAGTTATACATTCAGGTTCTTATAGGAATTGAAATCGAATTGATGACACCTGATAATGGTTCAGAAACTTAAGGCAGTCACTACCCCCTTACAACATTTGGTTGTTTATTGCTATTGAGGACTTTCAGAGTTAAAGCTTTAAAGGATTCCTCTTTTTATTATCCCTAACTTTTTCCAGAATTATTTCTTTTGATGTTTACAGTCAGCGGGATGCCCAATTTTTCCTAAGTCTCCTTCATAGGTTTTGACTTAGTGGGATTTTTCTTTTTTAATTTTCCTTTTTGAGAAAGAAGGTGACTACCTGGTTTAATGGCTATGGTGAACCATCATCGGCCTTTAGACTCAAAAAACGTCTTCGACACTTGCTTTTTGTATGCAAAGGAAAACCTGTGAGCATAACCTTTGTATGAAAGGTGTCTTGTATGCCCATATCGCTAAGTTAACTGAGAACTACCCACCCCAAGGTTGAAATTACTGGTTTGTTTTGTAAGAAAAGAAAACTCCTACTTCTAGGCTCGAAGGGGTTAACAAGGGATTATATTCTTTATTTCTCCAGTGTTTGGGGATTAAAACAATGTCTTACATCATCGACACAGTTTAATTGAAAGCATACCAACAACAGTTATGGATATAATGTTTGTCATCCTCCCCAATCTTTGCTTGAACAACAACAGTTTGGTAAAGATAAGTGGATGGAAAAAGATAAATATTTTTTCTCTTTATGACAATAAAATAAAATGAGTGGATACGAATGGATTGATCCAAAATATGCATAGACATTTCATTAATCTTGCCAATTCAATAAACAACAAAGCTTACAAGCATACATGAAATCAAAAAGCAAGGAAAATACAACTAAAAATAATGAAACAATCAAAGTACAGTCAGCTTCGGAGAAATGACTTTAGCAACTTCAATTTCCAGGTCCAAACAGGGGGACACCTTCATCACTGATTACTTGCTCCTTGTTGTGTAGAATCTTGAAAGGCCTCATAGGACCTTTGTCTTTTGCTTCATAAGTCCAGAAATTGGCATTTGGCTTACCTTCTTAAGGCTTCAATAACTCCAACAAGCTTTGAAACTTCAGTTTGAAACCCTTGCACTCTTCACTAGATGGCCCATAGTCCCAGTATGGTACTTGCATTCAACTTTTGAGTGATCTTCTTTGAGGATCAGATCCTTGTCATAGATCAACTTTTGTACAACAAATCCTAATGCCAGGTAAGTATCCAGGTCATGCCCTTCAGCCCCTTTGTGAAAGTCACAAGTCAAGTTTGCGTTGTGCCAAGGTCCTAGCACAAGGTTGAGAGATCACGGAGTCACCAACGAGTTCTAAATTAATAATGGATAAATCTTACTTAGCGGCACATGAATTGGCTTATAGTAGGCCATATCCCTTTTGACAAGATTCTTCTTGTTCATGTTCTGGCTTCAAGAACCTTAAGGGGAAACAACCAATGGATGCTGAGAGGCTCTTTTGGTAACCACTTGATTAGGATGAAATTTTTGCGCAGGCCCAAATGCTGGTTGACACGCAATTTCCTCAAGTGTGCGTCCTTGGCATGGAAGAAACACAGGAGGTGGTGAAGGATTGTTGACTTGAATGCCTTGAGGCGTGAATGAGATCATCTTGGAGTCAAGCAAATTCTAAACCTTGCTCCTGAGCACCTTACAATTTTCAGTTGAATGCCCTTGTGCCCCAGCATGATAGACACATCAGGTGTTGACATCAAAGCCTGGTGGGTATAGAGGAATCACTGGATCTATCTCCTTTGGCACTACCAATCCACCTTTAATCAAATCTGGAAAAATATGACTGTATGACATTGGAAACGGAGTGTAATGCCTCTCTGGCTTCCTTGGCCTTTGTAGGGCGTGCTGAAGCGGTTGACAGCGGTATGACCGTTGATACTGAGAAGGTTCCTAGGTTGGAAGAACCACAAGAGATGACTAAGTGACAACTTCTCTGGGTGCAACAGGGTAAGAGTTCCCCTCTTTCTTCATCAAGTTCTGCAAAGTCTCCAAGACCCAGTTCATCTGACCTTTGAGAATCCTTATCTCCTCTTTCAGGGCTTCATGGCCTTTCAAAAGCTCGTTCACTGTCACCATTTGTCTAGAATGTGTGCTAGGTATCCGTCCAGAGATAAGAGGAAGAAGATGAGACTCAAGGCTAAGAAATGCAAATGCAAATGCAAATGTAATAACATGCTCATGCAATGCAAATGAAAACTAAATGGTTTCAAAGAACTCAAAAGCAAAGTTACAAACATTTTTGGAAATTTTCAATTCATTAATAATAAGAAAGGTTACAACTTCGAAGTACAAATCAAGAAGCCCAAAATACAAGAGGAAAAAGCTAGGCCTAAAAGGGTCCCAAGAATCCCATCTAAGAAGGTCCTACTCCATGTGTTCTCTTCTTCCTCTTCAATTCAGTGTTTTCCAAAATTAGCTTGTCGAAGATCCCTTTCATAGCACCTGATGTCGGAGGAATGTCAGAATACTCGTGAGTACTAGGAATCGGCTGCACGCTAGAGAAAAATAAATTCCCTTGCGCCACATGCCTCTCTACGCCACACCTCTCGAATAATTCAATCAAATCATCTTTCTCCTTTAACTGCTTTTTCATCTCCATCTGTTCAGCGTAAATGGCATGGTACTTTCCTTCCCATGTGTCTCGTTCCAGCTTCATCCTTGCCAACACTTCTCGGTATTCCTCCATACGCTCAATAAGAATGGTTGATGACAATGCAACAACAGGCGGAGAAGGCTTCTCAAGGAGATATGGCATCTAGAGGTCATGAGCTCGAGATTGAACCCATTGGATGAAAGGCTCAAAAGCTACACAGTTCTTCTTTCCCAAATCATTCTTAGTCCTCTTATGAATTGTTCCCCAAGCATGTAAAACTCTATCCTTAGTCTCTACACTAGCCTCCTCATTAAGATAACAGAAATCATACAATAGGATGTTGCTAGGCTTTTCCTTCATAGGGAACCCAAATTGACACCTTGCCAGAATAGGATTGTATTTAATTCCCCCTCGGATACCAAGAAGAGGTATGTTAGGAAAGGAACCACACCTATCAATGATAACTCCTTTGTCGTAGGCTGAGGGTCATACCAGTGCACATCGGTGTGAGTGAGAGACATGAGTCTTTGAGACCATCGAAGCTTGTTTGGATTTCCCTTGAAGATCTCAGTCCTAGGAAAGTGTGGAATAAACCACTTGTATAGTAGAGGAGCGCAACACAAGATGGTCCCACACCCCTTAAGGGTCCTATGATGAATAGAGTGATAAGTATCACCAAGTAGTGTAGGAACAAGGTTCCTACTTAGAAAGATCCGAATGGCATTGACATCCACAAACTCTTCAACATTAGAGAACAAAACCAACCTATCGATAAGTAGTGCGAGGATAGCTTCGAAGGCGTCCAAACTATTCATCTTAGCTAAAAAGAAAGCTTTCTCTATCAAGAACCTAGAGGGAAAAACTTTAATTCCTCTTTTGGTAGTAAGGTTAGCTTTGGATTCGGACATCTCCAAGTGGATGGCATTTGCAATATCCTTTGGTGATGGAATCTTCTCTGAATCACTGAAAGGCTCCTTATCCAATACTGACAGACTAACCTAATATGAATACTTCTCCAAAGTTGGGACGAGCTGATAGTCGGGAAAGGTAAAACAATTATAGAGGGGGTCATAAAATTGTACAAGAGTATCGAGAACTCCCTCTTCCATCTTGGTCTTGATAATACTTAACAGTCTTCCATCGAGCTTTCTGAAATCATCAGGAGATGACACAAAGGCTCCTAACTTTCTCAACTCTGTCGAATCAAGTTTCTTGAATTTGAACTTCTTAGTGTTTCTCTTCCTAAAATCCATGATACCTATGATTTTTGTAAAGGAAAAACAGTTGAGTTCCTTGAAACCAACTAATGACCATGAATGCAAGGATGGATGCAATGCACAAACACACGTATACATATATTCACATATATACAGATATGTATAGGAAAACAAACAAGAGCCATAGGTTTGGAGATTGCGAGCGTGGAGCCATGGTATAACCCACCCCAAAAGTTATGTACTATGGGTATGTTCCTGCACAACATGTACTACAAATTTCTCAGAGTCATCGATAAACCTTTTGAATATTATCAAGTTACACGACTACTCACGCGGGCCAATAATATTCTCAAGATAAACTCGTCTGAGTGTAGTATCGCATGACAACCATCACAGGTCTACACCTGGATAATCATTACACTACGTCCTAAAAGGCATAAAGGGGTGAAGAGTAACTTAAAATCCTCAGCTTTACAGACTCCCAGGTCAGAAAAAGTAATGCCAATACGACTACTCGTATCAGACATCAGTAATCCCAAAGGGGCCTCCACTGAGCATGGTTTTCATATGTTAAACATGTTAAGACTACTCCCAACAGCTAACTATTGATTATACCACAACCCTATCATAGATGTACTCTCAAGTCCGGGTTAGGACTTATCTCACCACTCAAGGCAACAACCCTGCATGCAGAAGAACCCAAGCACAACAGTTGTATACACATATATTTACAAATATATAGATATGCAATCAAGTAAACATATAACAAACACAAATACAAAGAAGGTAGGCTTAACCCTCTTAGAAGAGCAGTCCTCACTGAAGTCACAATTTCTGTTGCGGTGAGAATCGGATATCAAGCTATTAATTAACTTAAATCACAAATCATGAAGTTCACCATCGAGCTTTGATTTATCCAAAGGAAATGGTAAAGATCGAGGAAAACCCTAAGTGCACTATGTAACAACAAAGCTAAGAGATCTAAGGTTCGGAGGTTGGTTATACTTAGGGAAGGTGTTAACATCCTAAGTATCTGTAGTACTCTACATGAACCTCTTGTTAGTATTTGTGTTATGCTAAAGTTTGCTTGCTAAGGGAACTGTGCTAAGGTAAAGGCCTAAGGGTATGTACACTAAGTATGCTCGTCAAGACATTGTATCTCGTGTCTACGTATCCTGACTATGATGGAATCAGAGCATTCATAGTTCACCTAACTAGAGTTAAGGAACTCTTGATAACGATCAAGGTTTCAAGGGGAGTTAGTGTTCATAACCATGACACTTACATAGAGTTTACGAACTCAACTAAATCTAAGTTGAAAAAAACTAAGTAGAGTTGACTTTAACAAAAGTCAAAGAGGGGAAGTGAGTACACATGACAATAATACCCATATAGAGTTTACAAACTCTACACCTAATTCTAAGTTGCAAAACCAATTGGTTCTAAATAGACAAAAATGAGGGAGTTAAGTGTTAGTTGTTAGTAGTTAGAGGGCTCAACAAGACATTGCATCTTGTGCCTACGTATCCTGACTAGGAATGAGGAATCAGAGCCTCCGTAGTTCGACTAACTAGGGATCGACTTTTAATAAACTCAAAAAGGGGGAAGTGAATACACATCACAATGATACTCACATAGAGTTTACAAACTCTAACTTAGTACTAAGTTCTAAAGAAACAATGGCTATGCCAAGGCCAAGAAGAGAAGAATAAGCACTTATAACAATAGTGCTTACCTAGCGTTTACAAACCCTAAACTAGAGTTAGGTTAAAGAGGGAAAATGGCTCTAACTAGGCCAAATGAAAATGATCCTAACAAGGTCATGAAGTAGGTAGGGAAGCAACTAAATTATTCTAAAAGGTACGACATAAGTCATCAGGGGAAACCCTCATTTGGTATCAGACACTCATCAACAACTTATGGACAATGTCAAGAAATTATCAACAAGCATCATGAATAAAGCAATCAACAAAGCCATAATTAATAAACAACTTCTGAGAAGTTGACTTTATATTGGATTTTAAATTAAAAGTGGATAATGAATGAAATACAAAGGAAAGTGGATAAGAAAAATAAATTGAATTAAAAAAAAGGGTAATTGGAAAGTTGAAATGGTTTAGAAATGGATATTAAGGGAAAAATGGATAATGAAGTGAATATTGGATAGATCAAAAATGGAAAATTGTTTGAAAATGAAATGGATTTTTGTTTGGACATTAAAACATGAAACCACCATTAGAATCTATTGATGCACACCCTGACTGAATATAATCATAAAACCACACTTGAACCACTCCCCTAGACCTCTGATAATAATGAATGAAGCTACTCCTGATCCACTGGATGATCTACAACCGTAGCAATTATCATTTGAATCAAAATTCTCAGAATCTCTGATCAATAATTTCTGAATTACTTTAAATGTCAGAATCAATCTTTGGGAAATGAATCCACAACTTGCACTGCTAAACTAGTTCCTCCTTGATCATGAGAAACCAAGAAACCTCACTGTGAGAAAATCATGTCTTGAAATTAGAGATTATGAATTGAGACATAGATTGCACTGCACAAAACCATGACAAGATATATAGACCATGAAGCAACTTAACTTTAACACAGCCTGATGATGGACCAAATTCTTGTTTAACCAAGATTAGGTCAAAACCAATTGAATTTCAACCATACACACACACATTTAGCCTGCTTGCCTCAGAGGAAACTCAACTGAACGTCATTTTCCTAACTTAAACCCAATGGGTGAGAAACCCTAATCTTTGCCTTGAATGTATACTGACACAGTGACTTGATGAGAACCAAAATCCTGATTCAAAGTTTTTCCATCCCAACCACTGATGAAACCCTAAAAAAACGACACCCTTGTGGCAACTCAAAGAAATGGATGTCATGCCTTGATAAAAATATGATAGGCACTACTCATGACAATTGAAAACCCAACACCTCTGCCTTAAACTTGAGTACAAATAACTGAAGGAGACAAGAAAAAAGGAAATCCAATTCAACAGAAAATCTCCAACCCCACATCTTCTGAGCTTAAATAGTGGATGAACTATCCAAAACCCTAATTCCCTTTCCCTTGAAGTCTCCTGAAGCAAACCATGATTGCACAGATGAAACAAAGCAAAACAAAGCTGATAAATTGGTTAGATACGCAAATAATGATTTACCTAGAATGATATGCAAAACATCAAAGAATCTGAGGGTAAAATTTGGGTTATGACAAACATCATATGAACAAGTTAAGGCATTACTTGAACATTTAAGCATGGATACAATTTGAACATTTTAAGACAAGTTGGTAATAACCAAACATGGATATTAGGGTTCAAACATGGTCATAAGAAAGTAAGAACATCACAAAGGTTTAAACATACAAACATGTATTCAAAATCACTTTCAAGACAAAATTCAAGTGTATAAGGACACATAAACATGGTAAAAGAAACACAAAGGCAAACATGCACATCATGTTATGTAGCATGGAGACAACCTCTCATGTTAAGGCAAAATAGTTAAGCAAAAGCTCATGGTATGGACAAAGTTCAATACACACTTATAACATGTAAACATGCATCAAAAAGGCATAAAACTCAAGTAATAGCATAATGTACAAGTTCATAAGGTCAAACAAAGTTTCTACAAATTGTTTGTGCCCTATACAAGGCATCATGTACAAGAGAAGATAAGGGAATACTCAAAAGAAGCAAGAGAACTTCATGGAAACCCTAAAATGACCACATACTTTGAACATTCATAAATGTGTCAAAAATAATCGTTTTTGGTTTTTTCTTTTCATAAACAGAAAATAGGCATTATCATGAACAATTTGCAAAAATAATGGGTTCAAAGTGATAAAAAATGAGAAAGCTATGATTAAATGAAAATGCAAAGAAAAGTGAAGAAACAAGTCATTAAAAATAATGGGGAATAGTCCCCATGTGTGTTGAGCCTAGGTTACCACGCTGATAGATCAAAACAACAACCAACTCTACTACACGCGCATAGTGATTAGATATGGAAAGCAACATATTATATGTGTTATTCAAATTAAATTTGGAAAAATAAAATGAAACAGGGGCGAGGGGGATTCGAACCCCGGTTTCAATGGTTCAGAGAACACAAGGCGCATAGGTTAAACCACTGGGGTGGTGATACATCTGTTGTGTCAACCCCATTCATTAATTGATATGCCAAAAATTCTAGGTCTGGCCAGACAAAAGAGGGCGGCCAAGGTTGGTCATGCCCAAGATTTTCAGGTTTTGAACCATTTGCAAAACTTATCATAACTTGGTCATTTCTCCATGAAAACGAGTGAAACAAAAATGAAACTTTCTTGAAATTTCCTAAGGAATCCAATGGTGGTCTTAGTTTCTCCTAAAGATGTCTACATTTTAAAACACGATAGATACATCAAGGAAGGAAAAACTTTGCAAGTTCTATGTCAAACTCCAACATAGTCAATAATAACACACAAAAATAATTCAAACACAACATATATGGCATATTAAACATGTTAAAACTCAAGGAACATTAAAGCACAACATATTTTTCAAAGTTCAAGTTCTTTAGGAACTTACCTCTTGAAGCACAAAACCAAACCTCCAAGATACTTGTTACAGAAGTGAATGAAACCTTGGACACCTATAATACACCTTTATGAAGCATATTGGATGCTTAAAAACCAAGGGGAACCACTAGGACAGAAACTGAACTCTTCTTGCAAAAATTGTCAAAAGTGACTAAAATGGGAACCCCACCAAATGATGTTACAGCCAAGAACTCTTGTTTGGAACAGCTTATGGATGTTATTTAGAGGGTGTTTGAAGTGTTTGATGGTTTTTAAATGGAAATAATTAAGTCATGGCTTGTGAAATGCAAAAAGTCAAAGATATGAGGTTTTGACAGTTGACTTTTTTATTCTGGTTTTTAGAGGGGAAGATGAAGGTTTGAACACATTCAATGGATGATTTGTGATGTGTTTGTATGGTTATTTGAGTGGTTTAAGCTCTAGTCTTTGAAAAATCGATTCTCACTCTTTGAAGTTTTGAAATTTTGAAGTGAAAGAGGAAGAATGAGAAAACAAGTGTTGTGAATATTTTGGTGTAATTTGAATGATCAAATGTGGTCTCTATTTATAAGGGTCAAGTTTGTTTTGGAGGAATAGTGATAGTTGGAGGATGAGCTCAATGTTCAATGGTTTTGGAAATGCATCATTACTTCCAACTCAAGGTACCTTATCTCTTCCACTAGCCTAACTCTTCTTTTGACTAATTCCACATTCTGCAGTGGTGTTTATTGTTGTTTAAGAGTGCATGTTGACTGGTGAGAGTGGTTTCTTTGAAAATTCACTTTTCCACATAAATGCCTCTTGAATTCAAGGCTTAAAGTGATAATGTCTCATCATTTCAAAGGGATTCCTCTTGACTTAGTGGCTCTATCTTACAGGTTTTGTATGATTCATTTAGATTCTTGTTGAATTAGCTTGGCATGATCATCACAGTTGGACTCAAAAATCGTGTATCACAAGTAATGCCAAATCTGCCTTACCAAAACAGTTGCATCAAGGCATGTTGTTGTGCACTCCATATCTCCTTGCTCAAGTAAGGGATTTTTATGCTCTTGATCATTTTGGAAATCTGGTATAATGTACTTTAAGTTTGATGTTTGAGGTTTGTCTTGAATCATTGTGGATCATGGAGAAAAATGGCCTCAAATTAGCTAAAAGACAAAACAGATTCTGTCCAAAATTTTCTAAGAGTCAAAGTTCAAAAAGTATTGAAACCCTAACTTCATGGCCTTGTATCTCAAATTCTATGCATTTTTTGGGAATCCACCCTAAGTGGCAAAGTTGTAGTATGTAACAAGCTCTTCAATTTGATTTTTGGATCAAAGAAAATCATTTCTTGGTTTGAAAGTTATGCCTTTGCAAAGTTTTCACCCAATTAGGGTTTTTTCCATAAATTATAAAAATTTTCACTTCTTTATTATTGCCCTCTTTACAAGTAACCTCTCTTTTCTTGATTTTTCATGATCAATCATGATTTAAATCATATATTAACACTATTCTTGACTTGAAGAGGCCATGTTTGACCAAAAAATCCAAAAGTCAAACTTGATTTTGACCATAGTTGACTTTCTGTATCAGATGAATTTTGAACTTTGTGATCCTTTATAAAATCAAATCTTTGGGCTAAATTAAACATCATGGATGGATTCCAAAGGTTTTTTTTGAATGTCTTGAATTATGCCCCAAGTTTTGAGATCATGCCTTTGCTTAAAAGTCAAAGGTATGGTTGACTTTTCATCAAAACCCTAGTTTGTGGCCCAGATGAATTTGAATTCTTGCCTTGTTTATGAATAAAGTCCTTTGGATCAATCCAATCATATGTATGGAATAATATGAGGCATTTTATTTCATTGAAACTTATCTTGAGGTCTTGGATCATGCCTTTCTCAAAAAGTCAACTCAGGTGTTGATTAGGTCAAAACCCTATTTTTGGTGTACTGAGGATCTTGAGGCTTGTTGATTTTGAAATGAGGCAATCTTGTACTTGATTATTGATGAAAAATAGTTCTTGATATTCATGGATGAATGAGTGACTGGGTAAGTTGAAAATTATGCCTATTCTTGATTGATCTTTTACGTGAGTCTCTTTTGAGGCTTGAAACCCTAATTGGTAATCAAATGAAATAAACAACAATCTTTATATATCCAAATAGGTTAGTGATGCATACAAGTATACACATGTATGATGCTAATGAAATTCAAATTATGTGGGATCTTAGGATAAAAAATTAGGGTATGACACATCTATAAAAGGGATTCGAACCCTTGCAGTATGGGTTCTTCTTCATCTTCATTTTTGTTCCCTTCACATCTCAACAACCTTCTCCATTTTTCTCTGCACATCTCAATAACCTTCTCTTTTTCCTTCTTCATATCTACAATAACACTCTTGAATCCTCTTCAATTTTGTCTCTGCAATGTGATATCCAAAGTCTATGCGCTTCACTGCAATCACACAACAATAACCATATTTGTCGTAACCCGAAATTTGACCTTCCCCTTTTTACCTTTTGCATAAGCATGTGCATTTGCATCGCTGGCATATGCATTAGCACTTTTTCTCTATGATTTTTGTTGCAGGAATACTCAGGATTTTGAAGCTCGATTAATCACATCTTCACAAAGACATCATACCATCAACACAAGCAAAAAACAAGGGTTTTTATGTCTATTCATTAAAGCAAAAGGTCAAAATTCAGAGCCATAGCCATAACACCTTTTTTCAAGCAAATTGGGAAAATTTTGGCTTGGTTAATTGATTAACCATTTGCTAGTGCAAATGGGTTAATCGATTAACCCTTGTAAAATGGGAGATTTTGCTGCATTTTTATGACAACAACTTTCCCTCTACTCTTTTGGGGTTCACTTGGTTCTAGAATTGTGTGGAACATTCTAGACATCTTTAGACATTTCAAGACCTTTCAAGACATTCCAAAGCATTTACTCCAATACATCATTTCCAATCAAGACCACCGTGTAACTTCATTTGCAAGTATGTGAACCATTTGATTTGTACTTGCATTGGGATTTTTATCAAGTTAACTAACTAACTAACCGATTCAACTTCAGAATTAGTGAGTCAAGTGCAACTAACTCCAAGGCTAGTTCCAAAGCAAACTCCAAAGCACATTCAAAATCTAGCAACTGCAAACCTCCACTCTATATAAATAAGTCTTCACCATTTCACAAGAGACCTTGATCATTCTATCATTTTTCACTCTTGAGCTTCAATTTTCACTCTTCTCTCTCACATTCTCTCTAAAGTTTTTGCAAATTTCTCTCACATTCATCTTCATCTTCTTCCCAAACCAAACTAGAGCTCAAATTCACCATTAAAGAGTAGCAACTTTCACATTGAAAGTGATTTTCTCTTGAGCTTAACCTCTATTATCTTGCACTCCTACTTGGTTTTTTGGAGTTTTATTAGATTTTGCTTTAAATAAAGTGATTACCTCAAGTTTCTTCGATGCAAATTCATATTTGGAGACTCCCGAACCTAAGATTTGGTTGTGATGACTTTGTCTTTTCCCGTTCTTCAGGTTTTCTTCGATCGTTTCCTTTCCCTCTCTTTGGGATAAATAATGTTTGGTGGCGACTCTTCTGTTTTTTCTGTTGGGTATTTTTCGCAGTTGCGACAGCTGGCGACTCTACTGGGGACCCTGGTTCCCTATGTGAGTCAATCCTAGCACTTGTTTGTTTCTGTTTCTTTGGGTGTTTACTTTTGTGCAATTATTTTCTTTTATATACATTACTGGTATATTATTGCATTTGGATTTTATTGTTATCATATTATGCTGCTGTTGTTGTGTTGTTGGGTGGGTCATTCCATGAGAGATAAGCCCAATACCCAGGCTTGAGTATACACACAAGATTAGTGTAGAGAGTAGCGGGAGCTTGTGTAGCGTCTGGCCATGCAATAGCTCGTGTGAAATTCACGTCCAAGCGAGGTTTTTCTTTAGAGATACTCTATCTTGCGCGTCTGGTGCAGTTGAGGGAGTATTGACTTAGAAAAACTAACGACTCTGAAGACCGTTCATTGGGAAGTCAGTTGAGACCTCCTTGATTGACCATGATGCCAAACCAGAAATGGTGAACATATCCTCATTTCTAAACCTGAGAGTTCGTGATATTGATGACCTGCATAAGATGTCGTACCATCCAAGACTAGAACCCACATGTGAGAGGGGATGGGTTTTGCAGGAAACCTTGAATTTCAACCGACCCGATATTCTGGTTTTCATATCAGTGTGAACTTATCAACCTGTTATTCTGGTATTCCGATTATTCTGGTATTCTGGTTATTCTGGTATTCTGGTGTTCCAGTATCTTCTCATCAGAGCATACTTATGAGCCTTTTCAGTCAGCGGCACAACAGTTATTCAGATCTTTGTGGAAGCTTTGATCCCATGTATGTTGCATTCATATTGCATTGCATAAGCATTTGTGCATCATTTTTACATATCCTTCCTCAGCTGAAAACAACAGAGTTCATCCATCTTTTTCCCAACCCACAGTTGATTTCCCGATACTCGTATTGGACTTGAATAAGCTTTTGGAAGAATCATGAACTCAAAATAGCATAATCAGTTTTTTACAAGGGTAGATGGTGAGTTGATGAAGAATCAGTTGGATCAACTTGTGGAAGCTATGACATCCATGACAAGGGGAGAGGCTAATATTCAAAGGACTCCACTAAACAATGTTGCTCAAGCTTAGCATGTGAGGATTCTTGTTGAGGATCAAGTTATACAAGAGCGTATCATTGTCCGAATCGACATTCCTCTTCTCTTAATGACATGGACTATCAAAGCTTCGCATTCTCTATGTCGGATTTCCAAGGGGTAGTTCCAACAATAAAACCTAAAGACCCACATACTATTGAGTTTATGAAAAGGTATCGTGTGTTGAAGGAGAAGCTTGATGCCCTGGAGGGTTGTGATACTCTTAATCTGAATGCTTCAAACATGTGTTTGATGCCAGGCCTCGTGATGCCTCCAAAGTTTAAGACACCGAATTTTGAGAAGTACAAAGGGGATAGATGTCCAAAGAAACATTTGGTGATGTTTTGTAGAAGAATGACAGTCTGAGTGGGGCAGTCTGAGTGGGGCATCATTGAGTTGGTATATGCAGTTAGAGAGTGGTGTCATCCAATCATGGTCAGACCTAGCCAATGTATTTGTGAAGCAATACAATTATAATCTTGACATGGCTCCCAGCCGCATGCAGTTGCAAGACTTATCTCAAGCGGATAGTGAATCCTTTAGAGGGTATGCTCAGAAATGGAGAGAGTTAGTTGCTCGCGTTCAACCATCACTTCTAGATAGGGAATTGGTTGACCTATTCATGGATATTTTACAAGGTCCATACTTGGATAAGATGATTGGCAATGGGGCATTAATTTTTTCTAACTTGATAGTAGTTGGGGAACGTATCGGGAGCGCACTCAATAGTGGAAAGATTCAAGACGTCCCGGACATATCAGTTGGTGAAAGTGAATCAGTTGTCAGTTCTCAGGAAGAATGAGAGAAGCCTTAATACTCAGATATTTCAAGTATTCGAATTCAGCAATCTTCTAGGTCATCGTATCAAATACCATTCTCTCCATAGGGACGATATCCTCCTCCAAATCAGGGATCTTCTCAGAGTCAACAGTCATATCACCGTCAACCGCGTCAGCACGCCCGACAAAGACCAAGGAATCCAGAGAGACATTTCACTCAGTTGCCCATGTCGTATAGTCAAATGTTGCCAGAGTTGATCAAAGGTGGATTCATAGTGCCAAAGGAGATAAATCTAGTGATTCCTCTATATCCACTAGGTTTTGATATTAATGCCCTTTGTGACTACCATGCTAGGGTACATGGGCATTCAACCGAAGACTGTAAGGTGCTTAAGAGCAAGATTCAGAATCTGCTTGACTCCAATATGTTCTCACTCACACCTCAAGGTATTCAGGTCAACAATCCTCTTTCATCCAGTCATGTGGATTCATCAATCCTTGTTATGGAGGAATTCACCAAGAGAAGATGTTCAGATGAGTATCAGACTGACTTCGAAGAACAATTTTAAAGATGGCTAGCCCAGTAGTGAATCAAGATTGGAATGCCCGGTTCCCCGAAGCACACAATCTTTTATATCATGTCATTTCTTTGCATGTGTAAATTTCAGACTTAACTTTTCAAAGAAGCTAGAAGTTGACTATGGAGCAAGTTCAAGTAGAGTTGAGGGAAGTATGAAGCCAGATGGGACAGTTCATGGTGTACATGCAAGCTTTGTCTCAGGATCAAAAAATGCTGAGAGAGGAAATTCATCAACTAAATACTCAGATGAGCCTGATTATGGAAGTCATGAGAAACGTGCTAAGAAAGAAAGGCAATCATATGCCTGAAGCCGCAGTAGAAATGATTGTTCTACCCTAACCTGTGGAATCTCTTCCAAAGAGTGATGTGCCTCCTAGATCTTTTGCACGACCTGGGGTTCCATAATTTCCCCGTCAGCAGCTACCTCTTGTTTCCCAAGATAATCCTAAGGTTAAAAATTACACACAAAGGCCGAAGCAGCCCGAAAGAATCTTTGACCAACTCCCTATGACTTATACTCAGCTGTTGCAACATTTGCTTCAGCTTCAATTGGTTGAACTTCGGACTCTGGCTCTATTTACTGGTAAGCCACCACCAGGCTATGATGCAAGTGCCCATTGTGATTTCCATTCTGGGGAACTGGGGCATAATATGGAGAAATTCAAGGCCTCTAAGCACCAAGTTCAGGACTTAATCGATTCAAAGGCATTTGAATTCACGCTGGGCGGTATAAGTGTACAAGGTGGTCTTTTCCCAGTTGTTGTGAAAGAAGCGGATATTCCTGTTTTCTCCCCTGAAGTTGCATCAGGTCAGGGGAGTATCTTACAGTCTTTGGTTTCAGAATCTCCACATTCTCAGCTGTTTCCTGTTCCTCGACCAAGTCTAAGGATGAAAGTACCTGAATGAGAGGAATGCCCTAATCGTTATTAACAAAATACTAGCTCCCAAAAGAAACAACAAAGACCGAGAACGCCTGGGAGAAGGTTTGATTTCATTTCTGTTCCTCATAGTCAGCTGCTTGCTCGCCTACATCAAGGCTCCTTGATTCAACTAAGAGAAGTTGCGCCTGTTCCAAATCCTCTCTGTTGCACCCCAAATTTTGACCCCTTAGATTCTCATTATCATTTTAGGAGCATACTCATGAACTTTCTAACCTTAACCCAATGCAAGTCTGTCTTTGTCAAATTACAGATGAATCAGGGTTTCAGGCAGTCGAAATCGAAGCTTCAGGGTTTGTGATTAGTCAATGTTTTGGGCTCATTCAAATAGGGAACAAGGTCAAGGATATTATATAATGTCAATTGAGAAGCCAATGTGAGGTTGTTACCCCAGAATTCAGAGTAGTGCATTTCAGAGCACCCGATTAGGGTTTTTGACTAGTAAAAGTCAACTGTAGTTTGACTTTGATGTTGGAAGGTGTTTAAATGGTCGGATTATGATTCATGAAGTTCATATAGATTAATAAAGTTCATCCAAGAAGTTTCAAAGTCTCAAGAGGCCCAGAATGTCAACAGGCGACTCGGTAATCACCGATCGGTCGTACGGTTGACCGAAATGTCAACTCTCCAAATTTTAGGAATTGGACTTTAAGTTGTGAAACAAAGTTGTTCCTTATGTCATATTGGACTTGCATATCAATTTTAATGACCATTGGATCAAGAATGAAGGAGTAATCGAAAAATCGGGAAATTAGGGTTTTGAAAGGGGCTAAACCATAACTCCTTAACCACACATCCAATTGAGTTGGATCAAAGCTAATTTGGAAGCTCTTGACAAGTCTTACAAAAGTCCGTAAGTGGTCCATGATCAGAAAATGCATAGATTTGGAGTTATGATCAAATTCATTTCAAGAGGGGAAAAAGATTTAGGGAAATTTCATTTTTAAGTTCATTTTTTAGCAACTTTGGAAGGCTTTTTGGCCAAGTTCCTTTTGGAAATTGAAACTCATGAAAACATGAATGTTTTAGAGCTATGTGAGGGCTTTCCAAAAAGTACTAGCACATCTCAAAAGGATTTGTGAGCTGAAAGTTATGGTCATGGCAAGTTGGTGGTTTCACACTTTAATCCCACATTGTCCAAGTTTCAAAATGCATTCTTTCATCAAAGTTGGCCAATCTCAGCTTATGAAACATGTTGTATCTGATATGTGGAATATTTGTAGCATGAAATAATCAAGGAATTATGCAGAACTTGAATTTTCAAAGAAAAACCCTGTGCCTACTTTACTAGCTGACGCATATCATGCTGTTCACTTGAAAAATCTACATAAAGGAGGAATGATTGTCTGTTGTGTCCCGTTGTTATATAAGTGGTTTATTTCTCACTTACCTAAGGCTCATGATTTTTGGAAGGAAGGTTGGTGGTCTCAGAAGGTTATGGCTCTTATTCACTCTGATATTAATTGGTACAGTCGTAGTTACGATGGGATAAGAATCATTGATAGTTGTGGAAGCTTTGGTAACGTACCTCTCCTGGGTACAAATGGAGGAATCAATTATAACCCTGTTCTCTCTCACCGTCAGCTTGGATATTCTTTGAAGGACAAACCAAACAGCGCTCATGTGGAAAATATTTTCTTTAAAGGAAGTTCAGAATTGAAGGGAGAAATTCTAAAAGCTTGGGGACGTGTACACAAGAAAGGAAAGGAAGACTTAGGGAAACCTAATTGTGTCTCTCTCGAGCCTTATCTCCAATGGGTCCGAAAGAGAGCTATTCAACTAAAGATGCCTTATTCTCAGCAGAAACCCATGGTTTTAGAGGAGGAACACATAATGATCTTTATGTCTGAAGAGGAGAAGTTAAAGATTGCCTTGAGGAAATCACAACAAACTGAAGTAGCCTAGAAATACAAGTACCAAGTGGCCATGGAAGAGAATGATGAACTCTGTAGGCAACTACAGGTGAAAGACGAAGAAATGATTGCTTATAAGAAGAGGAAGACACAGGAAGGCTTACCTTCTTCCAGCTCTCAGCCAACTCCATGGAAGCTGGTTGTGGACAAACTCATTCTCGAGAAGACTCAGATGGAAGAAGAAATCAAGAAACTCAAAGCAAAAGAAGACTTTTATTTAGAATACTGTCAGCCTCATATTTAGGAGTTTTGTAAAATGTACTAGATATTTTGTAATGCAATCTTGAAAATCAATGAAATGAAATGATGTTTTGATCTGAGTTCCATGAAACCTTTGCATTTGCATTTTCATTAATTAATCATTCAAGGAACTAAAGATTGTTTTGCAGATATTATAGGATGGATTCTGGAAAGAAAGCAGAGGCAGTGTTCCAAAGACCAAAATTGGAAAACTTGAAGAAACTGGGAAGTTTAGTAGAAGACCCCGGGGAATTCAGAGAGAAGTATAGAAATATGTTGTCTTTGCTAGAAGCTCAAGTATATGAAGAGATGTTATCCGCACTCGTGCAATTCTATGATTCAACCTATCATTGTTTCACATTTCCAGATTATCAGTTGCTACCAACTTTGGAAGAATATTCCACCCTGATGGGAGTAGGCGTCACTCCTAGACCATTTTTTGGAAGAGAAGGGACTCCTAATGAAAGAGCAGTTGCAGAGGCCGCATATTTAGAGGTGGACGAGGTACGATCTCATATGATTGCTAAGGGAGGGTTGTATGGATTTCCAGCTATGTTCCTGTATGAAAAAGCTCAAAGCTATGCCTTGTCAAAGAATATTGAAGCATTTGAGGCCATCTTGGTTTTACTAATTTACAGACTGTTCTTGTTCCCGACTGCTAATGATTTTGTGGACGCAAAAGCAATCAACCTTTTCTTAATCAAAAATCTTGTACCTACCTTGCTGGCTGATACGTACTTTACCATCCACCGTAAGAATCGTTATGGAGTTGGACGGATTGAGTGTTGCACCGTTCTCCTGCACAAGTGGTTTATTTCGCACTTGCCAAAAATTCTAGCCCTCTGGGATAAGCAAAATGGGCTCTCATGGATAGAAAAGATGCTATTGCTCAAACACTCAGACATTAAGTGGTATGACCCTGTGTATGGAGGGATTGCCATGATCCAAAGCTGTGGAGATTTCCCGAATGTACCGCTTATCAGCGTCAATGGTTGCATCAACTATAATCCTATTCTGGCTCGTCGACAGTTGGGGCACCCCATGGAAGACGAACCAGACCCAGACTTTTTGAGAAGCTTTTACCTTGAAGAGGGGAAGAATCCCGCTTACAGGGCTCGAATTGTGTATGCTTGGCGTTATGTCCACACGAGGGGAGTAACTGCCCTAGGTTACCACGACACTACTGTTTCAGAATCTTACCTATCATGGGTAAAAGAAGCGGCGTTGAAGATGTTCTATACTCGCTTTGAGCCTGACTCACCCAAACCTACTCTCGTAGAAGAATTAAAAGCTGCTTTGGCAAAAGCTGAAAAAGAAGGAAAGACTTGGAGAGATAAGTATTTCAAGGCTATGCAAGAGAAGGAAGAACTTCAAGAATTGATCCGTCAAGGTGGAAAGAGAAGTCACCCAGAAGACGAAGGGCCATCCAACCAGAAGATCTAAAAACCTTTTTCTGTTTCATTTCATCATGTATTTTGTATTGAAGATTTGTATTTCAGTTTCAGAATCATTATTGTAAAACTCTCAGTTATTAATCTATGAGGACTTTTTGAATTTGCTTATTTCCCCATTGTTATGATTTATGCAAATATTTCTTTGGATTCCTTGAATGATTAATTTTGCATTTATCGCATGTCGCATTCATAAGCATCGCATGTGCATATTCATGTGTTGTGTCTCATCTCGCTGTCTTGTCTCCAGAAAGAATCACACTGAATCCTCAACACCGATACAACACCCGAGCCCAAGCTCGCCTAAGAATGGAAGGACAGAATTTGGATGTGGACAGAATTGATAATGAACTTGGAGAGCTACGAGGAGGCATGGGGCAGATCATGGAAGCCCTACAAGTCATTCGTGCGAAATTGGACACTCAAGCCACTGTTGTTTCTGAAATCACTGGCATAGCTGTAGAGCCGATCCCAACGGCAGTTACTGTTGCAAATGTTCCACCCTATGGGTTGACACCTGGCTTTGTACCTCCACCAATAGTCAATCAACAAGCAGTTCCTTTTGTGAGGGCAAGTTGTCTCACAATACAGGCCTCCGAGTTTTCGATGATGACAAAACACAACCTTGGACAAATTAGAAGCATCATGCAATACTTCATCATGCTATACCTCTTTTTCATTGTTAAATCATTATACCTTAATATGTGTCTTAACTAAATGTGGCAGGATGCACAAAATGGAAAAAGCTGTTATTTTTGCAGGTTTCTAAGCAGTGAGTCGACCATACAGTCGGCGCATGAAGCCTGGCATTTCTCACGGCTCAGCGCATGGAAGCTATGCGTCGACCGTACAGTCGGCGCATGAGTGTTTTGATTTTCCACGGATCAGCGCATGAAGACATGCGTCGACCATGCCACTCAGCGCATGGAGCTGAGGATTCCCCACGGGTCAGTGCACGCCGACCCTATGGTCGACCGTTCGCGTGCTGTGCTGTTTTTCTTGCTGTGTTTAAAATTCTGTTCAGTTGACTGTTTTTCTTATTACTATAAATAGAGTTTTGCTAAATTTTAACAACTAACAATTGAAATATTGAGTAAATTTTCAGGGCAAGAAACGTGAAATAGGTGCAACATATTTCTTCATCTTCATCCCTCACACAACACACAAATCCACAAATATACACAATCATTTTTGCTGTGATTAGTGTCTTGTTCAAGGGTGATAAGGTTCGAACGCGTTGATTGAAGATCCGGTTCGAGTGGAAATTGGGGCAGGTGTTTCTTGCAGAAAACCTTGAGGGTTTTACCCATCAAGACTAGAAGGTTTTGAGGGCTTTTGCTACGGAATAGTTCGTTCAGCATTCAAGCAGGTGCGAAGGTAATTGATCAACGGAAGGTTCATCAGTTTAGTAGCAAGGGCGTTGAAGTGTTGAAGACTTTCTGGGTTTGATTTGTTGGTGTCTAAGATCAGCCGAGCCGAAGGTTTGAACAACGGAAGGTTTTTCATTAAGGTAGCTGGAATCGGAGGTCATTCACAACAAATTGAAGGGCTTGATTCATCTTGAATCAAGGTGCAAGAAGTGATAGCAAGCATCAACAACATTTGAGATTGTTTGTATCATTGTCTATCAACTCTTGTGTAAACTGTTCATTCCAACAGGTGATATATATTCAATATATCTCAATTCTAATTTTAGAATTGAGGGCAGACGTACCCCGAAGCGAGGACGACGGGGGAACTGCCTCATCAAATCGTGTGTTCTTCATTTTCTGTCATTTTCAATTCAACTTCTAAAATAAGTGATTCTAGCTTAAGTGATTATTGTCAAACTGTGATACAAATTGATTAAGGTGTTGAAACTCTGTTTTTAACTACTAAGTACAATAAAAATATTGTACTAGGGCATTTCCAATCCCTTACTCAACATAAACATCCTTTGAGATATTTGTGCACACAAACTGTTCGACAAAAGTCCTAAACTAAAATTGTCTTATTTTGCTTCTAGTTTTTGTGTGTCTAGTTAATCATTGGAACTAGGTAACCTTGCAAATTGAAGTAAACAATTGATAAGCATAGTTTGTGTTGTGATTTTATTTTTCCGAATTGTCATAAATCCATAGGCTTACGTATATCCGGTTTTCCAATAACCGTTCGTTTTTAGACTATATTTTTCCTCGGCCGCTTCCGCACTTAAAACATTTTTAAAACCAATTTTAAATTGGTAGCGCCGACTCAAATTTTAATTGGGGATCTATTCAACCCCCCCTTCTAGATCCGTGCCATAGTCTAACAAGTGGTAAATTGCAAGAGCATGAACAGGTACTCTTGAGCTTAGACCAACGTGAAAAGATGGAAAAGAAAGACAAAGCGAAGGTGAGTGAAAAGAAATCGATAGCTCTCAAGACTTCCTCCTCGAAGTCTCAAGCAAAAGAGCAAAATGATTATTCCTCGAGCGACGAAGAAGAAGAAGACACAAGCGAAGATATGGGGTTGTTTGTTAAAAGGTATAACCGTTACGTAAGGAAGAACGACATACAACATTCCGAGAAGAACCTGGTAAACTTCCGGAAACAATCAAGACACTCCAAGGATGATGACTCGAAAGGTAAAAAGACTAGAGGGACGTGCTACAAGTGTGGAAAGCCCGATCACTACAAACCGGACTGTCCATTGAATAAAAAGGGAAAGGACAAGGAATCATCAAAATCACACAAGAAATCTTCAAAGCCGAGGAGAGCGTACATAGCTTGGGAAAGTGACAGCGACTCTTCCTCCTCTGATGAAAGTTCTAGTGATGAAGAAGAGTCAGTGAATTTATGCCTCTCCGTAAATCAGAAAAATAAGAAAAAACAGGTACGTAACTCTAAATATGACAAGTCATCAAATATGTCGCATTCAGAATTACTAGCCGCATTTCATGCCTTACATAATGAAGCAGTTGAAGTCTTCAAGAAACTTGCTTCTAATAAGAAAATCTTTACGTATTTAGAGCATAAGGTTAAAGAGTCCGAAAAGAAATTAGAGGACCTAAAGGCTTCCATTGTGAAAGGCAATGAATCGGATTGTAAGGACGATAGAAACCCTTTCAACTTCGGGTGTGGCACTTGTCATATTCGGCAAGGTGAGGTTAGACACCTCAAGGCCAAATTAAACAAGGCACTCGAGCCTAAAATTACATTTGCTATTGATAAAAAGGATTTTAGAAAAAGTATGATTAATCCATACCAAAAATATGCATATGTAATTAGGGATCAAGCAAGTGAAAGTGTCTCTAAAGTTGATTTTGCTTGCTTATACTGTTGCAGGAAAGGCCACTCCATTGGTAAATGCCGTTTTAGAAGATTTCTTGTTCCTAAAGGCATCTACCAATGGTTGCCCAAACGCAACCATTTTGTCGCTAACCTATTAGGACCCAATATGCCATTGGGTACCTCCTTGTGCTAATTATGTTTTGACAGGTGAAATGTGTCGAGACCACCGAGAGAAGATGGGTTCTCGATAGTGGGTGCTCAAGACACATGTCTGGAGACATATCCTTATTCATAGACTTTGTGGCTAAGAAGAAAGGGTATGTAACTTATGGTGATAACAACCGCGGAGCAATACTAGGCAAAGGTAGTGTAGGTAATTCCGCCTCTGCTATGATTTCCGATGTATTGCTTGTCGAAAACCTTAAACATAATCTGCTTAGCATTAGCCAATTGTGCGACAAAGGATACAATGTATCTTTTTCAAAAGATTGTTGCAAAATTGTGCATGAAAATGATAAGAAGAATATGTTCAATGGTTTTAGAATAAACAATGTATATATGCTTGACTTAAATGAAGTATCATTAACAAGCGACAAATGCCTCATAACTATGAGTGAAGACTCATGGCTATGGCATAGGCGTTTAGCGCATGTTAATTTTGACTTACTCAATAAGGTAGTCTCAAAATACCTAGTCTTAGGACTTCCCAAAATAAAGTTTACCAAGGATCACCTTTGTGATGCTTGTCAAAAAGGGAAGCAAACGAGGATCTCATTTAAATCTAAAAAGATAATTTCAACAACGAGACCTCTTGAACTTCTACACATGGACTTGTTTGGGCCGTCTAGGATCAAAAGTCTAGGAGGAAACTATTACGGGTTCGTAATAGTGGACGACTTTTCTAGGTTTTGTTGGACCATCTTCTTAGTAAGTAAAAGTGATATATTCGCCGCTTTTGAAAAATTTGCTAAGCTTTCCCAAAACAAGTTAAATACAAACATAGTGTCCATAAGGAGCGACCATGGAGGTGAGTTTGAAAATCATTTGTTTGAAGAATATTGTGGTAACCATGGTATTGATCATAACTTCTCCGCTCCACGCACTCCTCAACAAAACGGGGTTGTGGAGCGCAAAAACTGTATTTTAGAAGAATTGGGAAGAACAATGATCAATGAGAGTGGTTTACCTAAATATTTTTGGGCCGACGCCATTAGTACAGCATGTTATGTTTTGAATAGGGTACTCATTCGCCCCATTCTAAACAAAACACCGTACGAACTCTTAAAAGGGTGAAAGCCAAATGTCTCTCACTTGCACGTGTTTGGATGTAAATGTTTTGTATTAAACAATGGTAAGGAAAACTTGGGCAAATTTGATTCCAAAGCCGATGAAGGTATCTTTCTCGGATACTCTCACTCGAGTAAAGCATATAGAATTTACAATAAACGATTACTTGTTGTAGAAGAGTCTGTGCATGTTACTTTTGATGAGTCTTATCCGAGAAATGTCGGAAAGGATAGTGTTGTTCATGGTGCAGGTACATCCACAGAAGACATACTCAAAGATGGCGAAACAGGGATTGATCAACCTGACAAAGTCAAAGTTGAGGAGGATAAGGATGTATATCATGAAGCAAACGAGGAAGTTCATCCGCCTACAAACGATGATCTCCCTCAAGCTTGGAAATCTTCTAAAGATCATCCAATCGACAACATTCTTGGAGACATCACAAAGGGAGTCACTACTCGATCGAAGCTAAGTAATTTCTATTATCACTTCGCTTTCGTGTCACAAATGGAACCTAAAAATCCTAAGGAAGCCCTACTCGATGAACATTGGTTTCTGTCAATGCAGGAGGAACTAAATTAGTTTACTAGAAATGAGGTTTGGGACCTTGTCCCTCCTCCGCGAGGTCATCGAGTAATCGGCACCCGATGGGTGTTTAGGAACAAGCTGGACGAAAACGGGGTAATAACTCGTAATAAGGCGCGTTTAGTCGCGCAGGGGTATAACCAAGAGGAGGGCATCGACTATGAGGAAACTTATGCTCCGGTTGCCCGACTCGAGGCTATACGCCTTCTTCTTGCTTTCGCATGTACGAAAGATTTTAAGTTATTTCAAATGGATGTCAAGAGTGTGTTCCTTAACGGGTACATAAATGAAGAGGTTTACGTTGCACAACCTCCGGGTTTTGAATCTCATGAGTACCCCGATCATGTTTATAAACTAAAACGGGCGGTGTATGGTCTCAAGCAAGCTCCTAGAGCTTGGTATGAACGCCTAAGTAAATTTCTACTTGATCAAGGTTACTCAAGAGGAAAGGTTGACACGAAACTCTTTATTAAACGTCAAGGAAAGCACTTGATATTAGTTCAAATCTATGTTGATGATATAATCTTTGGATCTACTAACATGAATCTTGTGAGAGAGTTTTCTGTTCTTATGCAGGGTGAATTCGAGATGAGTATGATGGGAGAGCTCACATACTTTCTCGGCTTGCAGATTAAACAATTCAAGGAAGGAACTTTCGTGAGTCAAACAAAGTATTGTTTGGACCTTCTCAAGAGATTTGACATGGCAAAATCCAAGGCCATAGACACCCCCATGCCTACATGTGCAAATTTAAATAAGGATGAAAGCGGTAAGGACGTAGAGGTAAAAAGGTATAGAGGTATGATTGGATCACTTCTCTATCTCACTGCGTCGCGTCCTAATATTATGTTTAGCGTGTGTATGTGCGCAAGATACCAATCATGTCCTAAGGAATCCCACCTAAAAGCTGTTAAAAGAATACTTCGGTACCTATCCGGTACTCCAAAGTGTGGCTTGTGGTATTCCAAAGGTAGTGATTGTTCGTTGTTAGGTTATTCCGACTCCGACTTTGCGGGTTGCAAGTTGGATAGGAAAAGCACTAGTGGTACGTGTCACTTATTTTCAAATTCTTTGGTTAGTTGGCATAGCAAAAAACAAGTTTCAGTTGCTTTGTCAACCGCCGAAGCGGAATACGTTGCCGCCGGTAGTTGCTGTGCTCAAATCCTGTGGATTAAGCAACAACTATTAGACTTTAACCTCAAACTTGAACGTATCCCAATTCTATGTGACAATACCAGTGCTATTAATCTCACAAAGAATCCGGTATTGCACTCTCGCACTAAACATATCGAAATTCGACACCATTTTCTTCGTGATCTTGTTGAGAAAGGCGACATTGTATTTGAACATGTTGATACTAAGAATCAACTAGCGGATATTTTTACTAAGCCGCTAGCCACCGAACCTTTCTTTCATATTCGCCGAGAACTCGGTATTCTCGACATTTCGGAGCGGGAGTCATAATTTGCTTATTTTAGCTTATTTCATTCACATCTATATTTTGTACTTCTAACAAATTTGATGTTTTTGCAAGTACAAGTATGTTGTTTATCAAGCTTATCCGGCATTGAGGTGATATTGTTCCTCTTCCTTCTCTCTACATACAAGTTTTATTTGTGATCTCAAAGTAAAATATGTTAACTGTGGTGCATATGTGAATCATCTGTTGTGTATATTAAATTGCTTGATTGAACATTTTTGTTGTGGCATTATTGTCTGCATTTATTAAGCATCATGTCATATGAAACCAGGCAAAATTCTTCATTTTCAGGTCTTGAGTCGACCATACCAGAACAGAGGTCGACGCACTCTGTTTAACTTTTAAAATTATTGAAATTTTTACAGCATGCGTCGACGCATGCAGAGCTATGGTCGACGGCTCGCTGAAAAATTCAGTTTTATTTTTCTGCCTGTTCGTTTCAGGTCTCCTCATTAAAGGTAGTTACATGCATCCACTCATATTCCTAGGGAGTTGCATCTATTACCCTCCACTACTTCTTCTTGTCTCTTCCACTCTCCAACAAACCCTAGGTCTCTCTTAAAAAGGGGGAAACTATGTTCAGAACCCACAGCAAAATCCTCTCATTTCAGAATTCTCCCATTTCATTACCCACCAAAATCTCTACCCATGGCTTCATCTTCTCATAGACCCACCAAAAAGAGGTCAAGAGGGTCAACATCTGCCTCAATACCCATTACCCCCGAATCACTTGTTCATCCATCCCTCCGAGAGAACTTCAACATGGATATTGGTCGAAGAAAGGTTGTACGACAACATGCATTCTACGAACTTGTCGCCGAACGCATGCATCTTGGAGAAATCATGACATATCTCATATATCACGGCATTGAGAGATTTCTTGAATGCAATGCCAAGTATAGTGAAGACCTGGTACGTATATTCTATACTGGTCTCAATGATAAATTTCATGGTGAAAATTTCCACTCCGTTATCGGACCCACTCAGGTATCTCTAAATTCTGAAATTTGGACCAAATATTTTGATATGACTGTGGAGGAAAATGAACCTCCTCTGGCTGAAGTAACTGATTCACGCACAATTGAAGGTTATGAGTTCAAAACTGCACTGAATGGTATGCTTAAGCGACCCTATCCTGACCACATTGTGAACAATGCTGCTTTTCCACGATCTGTCACTTCCGGAAAACTCAAAACTTCAGCAAGAATTCTTCAGTGGATTGTGGCGCGCATTCTGCGGCCCAAACAGGGTGGATTATCAAGGGTGGAACAGGTTGAAGTTCATCTCATACATATCTTGGGTCACGGCATCAAAATCAACTGGCCGTATTACATTACGAGTCGTATGTATGAATTGCGTGACTCCAAACGAAGTACGGCACTTGCCTATGGATCCTTCACCCAAGAGGTCCTCAATTCTGCAAATGTGAACTACCCCTCCTTTGCATACACTTCCATTTCTGCTGACAAAGAATTGAGTCCAAAAGTTTTCTCAATGATGGGATACGTCTGGATTCGTAAATACCAGAAGTACAAGTTCTATCGCCGCGCAAATATGCCTCAGTCCGAATCATCAAGTGAAGAGAGTGTAGATGAGTCCGAAGGTGAAGAGAATGAAGCAAGTGCAGATGGTTCAGATGAAAGTGAAGAAGAACAAGAACAGGATACACAGGCTGCTGACACAATGCAACCAGACCAAGCTGATCATACAGAGCGTCAAACATATGAGCCTCCAGACAACTATCAAGAGCCGCCACCAAATTTCAACCTCAACTATCAAGAATCGCCACCAAATTCCAACCTCAATAATGACTGGACTGCTTACACGGGTCAACAAGAAACTGACAGTGAGGAAAATAACCAAGGCTGGGGTGAATGGCAATACACTGGGTGGACCACACTTGGGAGATTCTATCAGCCCTATCAACATAGCTCTGAGGCACCTCCTTCTCCTCAACAGCCATCCAACAACTCCGACATTCTGGAAATGATGCAGTCCATGCAATTAGACCAACGTAATTTCATGACCACTATGCAGGAACAGCAGCAGAATTTTATGAGAAGTCAGGATGAACGGATGGAACAAGTTCGCTCTGAGCTGCAAACTCAAAATGAGCGGATCAGTGGAATCTCCACACAGCTGGATGCTCGCTTTGAGATTCTCATTCACTCCCATCAAGCTGAAGAACGGGCAATTACTGAGAGTCTCGACTTTCTGAATAACATCACTGAAGAGTTCACTGATTTGGCTCATCCTCAACGTCATCCCCATTTCTATGAGAGGCGTGGGCGTGGTCGTGGACGTGGACGGGGTTATTAGCTTGTGTTCGTCTTATTATGGTTTCATTTGCTGTTTTGATTGCATGCATCATAGTCTCTTTCGTTGTTTTTGGTTGAAAACTTTGTTATGGTGTTTTGTTTAAATTCCTAAATTTTGTCAAGACTTTATGTGCTGCTACTTTATGTTTCTTATCAATATTATGTATTAATCTTGGTGTATGCTTAATTATTATCTATTGGCTATATTGTATGGCTTTTTCTTGATTTTATGTTAGTTATATTGTTAATCCGTCAAAACTTTATAGTTCTTGGTTTCTTTTTGATGTTGTCAAAGGGGGAGAAAAGCGTCAACCACCACAAATGCTTTGACTGAAAAAGAAAGGGGGAGAGCGTACAACTATGATTTAAGACATCGCATGTTGTGTGCAACAGGTTGTCATCATCAAAAAGGGGGAGAATGTGAGGGCAAGTTGTCTCACAATACAGGCCTCCGAGTTTTCGATGATGACAAAACACAACCTTGGACAAATTAGAAGCATCATGCAATACTTCATCATGCTATACCTCTTTTTCATTGTTAAATCATTATACCTTAATATGTGTCTTAACTGAATGTGGCAGGATGCACAAAATGGAAAAAGCTGTTATTTTTGCAGGTTTCTAAGCAGTGAGTCGACCATACAGTCGGCGCATGAAGCCTGGCATTTCTCACGGCTCAGCGCATGGAAGCTATGCATCGACCGTACAGTCGGCGCATGAGTGTTTTGATTTTCCACGGATCAGCGCATGAAGACATGCGTCGACCATGCCACTCAGCGCATGGAGCTGAGGATTCCCCACGGGTCAGCGCACGCCGACCCTATGGTCGACCGTTCGCGCGCTGTGCTGTTTTTCTTGCTGTGCTTAAAATTCTGTTCAGTTGACTGTTTTTGTTATTACTATAAATAGAGTTTTGCTAAATTTTAACAACTAACAATTGAAATCTTGAGTAAATTATCAGGGCAAGAAACGTGAAATAGGTGCAACATATTTCTTCATCTTCATCCCTCACACAACACACAAATCCACAAATATACACAACCATTTTTGCTGTGATTAGTGTCTTGTTCAAGGGTGATAAGGTTCGAACGCGTTGATTGAAGATCCGGTTCGAGTGGAAATTGGGGCAGGTGTTTCTTGTAGAAAACCTTGAGGGTTTTACCCATCAAGACTAGAAGGTTTTGAGGGCTTTTGCTACGGAATAGTTCGTTCAACATTCAAGCAGGTGCGAAGGTAATTAATCAACGGAAGGTTCATCAGTTTAGTAGCGAGGGCGTTGAAGTGTTGAAGACTTTCCGGGTTTGATTTGTTGGTGTCTAAGATCAGCCGAGCCGAAGGTTTGAACAACGGAAGGTTTTTCATTAAGGTGGCTGGAATCGGAGGTCATTCACAACAAATTGAAGGGCTTGATTCATCTTGAATCAAGGTGCAAGAAGTGATAGCAAGCATCAACAACATTTGAGATTGTTTGTATCATTGTCTATCAACTCTTGTGTAAACTGTTCATTCCAACAGGTGATATATATTCAATATATCTCAATTCTAATTTTAGAATTGAGGGCAGACGTACCCCGAAGCGAGGACGACGGGGGAACTGCCTTATCAAATCGTGTGTTCTTCATTTTCTGTCATTTTCAATTCAGCTTATAAAATAAGTGATTCTAGCTTAAGTGATTATTGTCAAACTGTGATACAAATTGAGTAAGGTGTTGAAACTCTGTTTTTAACTACTAAGTACAATAAAAATATTGTACTAGGGCATTTCCAATCCCTTACTCAGCATAAACATCCTTTGAGATATTTGTGCACACAAACTGTTCGACAAAAGTCCTGAACTAAAATTGTCTTATTTTGCTTCTAGTTTTTGTGTGTCTAGTTAATCATTGGAACTAGGTAACCTTGCAAATTGAAGTAAACAATTGATAAGCATAGTTTGTGTTGTGATTTTATTTTTCCGAATTGTCATAAATCCATAGGCTTACGTATATCCGGTTTTCCAATAACCGTTCGTTTTTAGACTATATTTTTCCTCGGCCGCTTCCGCACTTAAAACATTTTTAAAACCAATTTTAAATTGGTAGCGCCGACTCAAATTTTAATTGGGGATCTATTCAACCCCCCCTTCTAGATCCGTGCCATAGTCTAACACCTTTGGGGCCAGAAATTCCTCAAGCTATTCCTACTTACACTCAGCCTTCTGTTCAGGTTCAAGCGCGCCCTGTTTTTCATAATCCTCCACCAGTGTACGAAGGTCTTGATGGGTATGAAGAAGAGAGCGGACGACATGATAAGTTGAAAGAAAGTGTAGAGACTATAGGCAGGAAAGTCAGAGCAATGGAAGGAAATGACATCTTTGGTACTGATGCCAGAGATATGTGCCTAGTGTCTGGATTGGTAATTCCGCCAAAATTCAAAGTTCCCAATTTTGATCAGTATTCTGGGGCTACTTGTCCTCGAACGCATCTGATTATGTATTACCGAAGAATGGCTGCTCATGTGGAAGATGAAAAGTTAATAATTCACTGTTTCCAAGATAGTCTGAAAGGAGCTCCTGCTAAATGGTATTTGGGTTTGGATCAGTCTCGTATTCATAGTTTCCAAGACTTGGCTGATGCTTTTGTAAAACATTACAAGTACAACATGGATTTAGCCCCTGATCGAAGACAGTTATTGAGTATGTCACAGAAGAGCTCAGAATCTTTCAAAGATTATGCACAAAGGTGGAGGGAAACTGCCTCTCAGGTAGAACCTCCTTTGAGTGAAAAAGAGTTAACCGATTGGTTCGTCGATACAGTAAGACCAGAGTTTTATTTAAAGATGATCAGTAGGGTAACCACCAGTTTTTCTGATATAGTAGCAGTGGGGGTGAGAGTGGAGTTAGGAATGAAGAATGGGAAGGTGGCTAGCAGTTCCAGCAGTTCTGGTAACAACAATGTCAAAAAGCTCAGCAGTAATTTCCATCAAAAGAAGGAAGGGGAGACAAATGCAGTAACTGTGGGAAGAAAGAGTCGCACCTGGAGACCACCTTACCAACAGTATCAGTAGATTTATGTTCAACCATCTCAGCAAGGCTTTGTTCAACAGCCTCAAGCAAGTTATGTTCAGCAATCCCAGCATCAACGACCAATGTATCTGTTGCAGTATGCCCAGCAACCTTATGTGGCAGCTGTAACTCCGGCCTTCAGTCATCCTGTTCCCAGTTATCAGACAGTACAGCCAGCACCTGTATATCAGCCAATTCAACAAGGGTATCAACGAGCGCCCAACGCTCCGCCCTATCAACAACATCATCAGCCTAAAGCTCAGGCCCCCAGACAAAACTACCAGAATCGGAGACCGACAACTAAACCACCACTTCCTCAGATACCGATGACTTACACCGAATTGTACCCCTCCTTAGTGCAACAGGGATTGGTAACGACACGACCATTCAATCCAGACACTACATCTCCTCACTATAATCCAAACGCTCATTGTGCCTTTCACGAAGGTGCTGCCGGTCATGATTTAGAAGGCTGTCTTGCTTTAAAACATCTTGTCAGGGAGTTGATGGAAAAGAAGATCTTCTCTTTTGATGATGTACCCCCGAATGTCAAAAGTAATCCATTGCCGAACCATGGAGGGGTCAATGTGGTAGAAGAAGTGTCAAATGAAAGGATGGTCAGAGATGTGTCAGAGATCAAAGCCCCATTGAAGATACTTCACGAGAAACTACTGAAAGCAGGATTGATAGAGGATACCCATAATGATTGTGAAAAATGTTCCAGTGATTCTAGAGGGTGTGATGAGGTACGAAGAGGTATACAAAGGTTCATTGACGAAGGCATTTACAAGTATGTAGTAAGGTGGGGAAAGAAGAAGTTTCAGTAATTGAGCCTGTCTTTAATTTACCAAAGAAAAGTGAGAAGGTTCCGGTGTTCAAAACAACCAACAAAGGTGTGAAGCCCGTTTTCAACAAGTCAACTATCAATCAACCTCGACCGGTTATCATTCAGAAACCAAGACCGTTCCCTTTTGAAAGTACAAAGGCCGTTCCCTGGAAGTATGACATGACTGTGATAGACCGAGGGTCTGGGAAGGTTAGTCAGAAAGAGACAGTAAAGGGCGACCAAGTGGACGTAACAAACATTGCAGGTACAAGCAAAATGACCCGTAGTGGTCGAATCTATCAACCAAAGATGACAGTAGTCACTCCGAAAGAGGTCACTCCTGCTACGACAAAAGAAAAAGAGGTACCAGGTACTGAAGGAGACGACGAAGAATTCTTAAGGATTATTCGGAAAAGTGATTACAGGGTTATTGATCAGCTTCACCAAACCCCATCAAAGATATCGATATTGTCTCTCTTAATGAATTCTCCAACTCACAGAGAGGCTCTGCAGAAAGTATTAAAACAGGCACATGTTACAAAAGACATAACTCTCGGACAATTTGATTCAGTAATAGCCAACATTACAGCCTGTAACACCCTGAGCTTTAGTGATGCTGAATTACCGAACGAAGGACGTAATCACAACCGTGCATTGCACATATCTGTCAGGTGCCAGGAAGACACAATGGCCTGAGTCTTAGTCGATACTGGATCCTCATTGAATGTATTGCCCGCCAGGTCGCTCGCAAGGCTAGCATATGCAGGGGCAGAAATGAAACCAACATCTTTGATCATAAAAGCTTTTGATGGTTCAAGAAGAACGGTTGTTGGAGAGGTAGAATTACCAATCATGATCGGACCTCATGTGTTCGATATTACATTCCAAGTTATGGACATTAACCCAGCTTATAGTTGTTTGTTGGGGAGACTGTGGATTCACGCCGCTGGGGCAGTAACTTCCACCTTACATCAGAGAATGAAATTTGTTGTGAATGATAAATTGGTGATTGTACACGGTGAAGAAGACCTAATGGTGAGCAATCTGTCATCGTTCAAGTATATTGAAGCAGATGAGGGCGCGTTAGAAACTTCCTTTCAAGCACTCGAGATAGCTAATGCAGTGATATTGGAAGAAACAGTGGCTAAAAGTGGTCCGTCTTTTGCATCCGCTCGGAGCATCAAGTCTACACTGGAAGAAGGCACTCCTGCAGGCTGGGGAGAGGTCATTGAGGTGAAGCTAAAGATGGATCTCCAAGGGTTGGGTTACAAACCAACTCATGATGAAGCACCGACACATGACAAAGGACGTCCAAAGACTATACAAGAAGTATTCATCAGTGGAGGTTTCCAAGTCAGTGCTGTGGAAGAAGATTTTAAAGATGAAGACCTGGAGCAGCTAGTGTATCATTGCAACACTGCCTTGAGCAACTGGGAGGCTATTGAGATTCCTTTGGTTTTTCCTGAGTCAAAGTAATTTGTTTGTCTTTCTTTTCTTGTTGTTGTTTTAAATCTCCATAGCCATGCCCAAGGCTATAGGAATGTTTTGTAAGGGCCCTGAGCTTTCAAGAAAATCAATGAAAAATGAACTATTTTATTAATTTCCTTGTGTTATTTTTACTGCTTTTGCTTTCATTTTAAAAAGAAAAATGGCAATCTTAAAAAACCAAAACAATTTTTCTTTGTTGCGTGCTGCATTTGTCTTTATGTGTTTTAATAAAATTAAGCCATTCCAACGTGCAGTGATGTCCTAAAACCCATTGAATCCTATGACTTTGCACTCCCTCCGGACTTTGATTCACCAATATACCAAGCTGAAGATGAGGATGAAGATTTTGAAATACTTGATGAACTGGTAAAATTGGCACACCATGAGTATGCAGAGCTTCAACCCTACAAAGAACAGGTAGAAGTTATTAATCTTGGCACCGAAGAAAACAAGAAAGAAGTCAAGATTGGGGCAGCTCTAGGGGCAGAAGTCAAGTAGCAACTAGAGGAACTTTTGAAACAATATGTGGATGTATTTGCTTGGTCATACCAGGATATGCCGGGTCTAGACACTGACATAGTGGTTCACAAATTACCGCTTCGACCAGAATGCCCACCGGTTATGCAAAAGCTCCAAAGAACAAGACCTGACATGACTCTCAAGATTCGAGATGAGGTGAAAAAACAGATTGATGTCGGTTTCTTAGCGGTGTCCAAATACCCCGAATGGGTAGCCAATATTGTACTTGTGCCGAAAAAGGATGGGAAAGTTAGAATGTGTGTGGATTACAGGGACCTAAACGAGGCCAGTCCGAAGGATGATTTCCCTTTGCCGCATATCGACACGTTGGTAGATAATACGGCTCGTTTTGCAGTTTTCTCATTTATGGATGGGTTCTCCGGTTACAATCAGATTAAGATGGATCCCGATGACATGGAAAAAACTAATTTCATTACACCGTGGGGGACTTACTGTTACAAATTTATGCCTTTCGGTCTAAAGAACGCAGGTGCTACGTATCAAAGGGCCATGGTAACTTTATTTCATGATATGATGCACAAGGAGATAGAGGTATATATTGATGATATGATAGCCAAATCTCAAAGCGAGGAGGACCATTTGGAACATCTTTTGAAATTGTTTAAGAGACTTAGAAAATATTAGTTGAGACTGAATCCAGCCAAGTGTACCTTTGGGGTAAGATCTGGAAAATTACTCGGTTTCATTGTCAGCCACCGAGGGATTGAAGTAGATCCAGACAAAGTCCGAGCCATTCAAGACATGCCAGCTCCACAAACAGAAAAGCAAGTCAGAGGTTTCCTTGGAAGACTGAACTACATATCCAGATTTATTTCCAATATGACTCCCACTTGTGAGCCCATCTTCAAATTATTACACAAGGACTAGACGGTTGTTTGGAATTCAGATTGTCAGCAAGCATTTGATAAGATCAAGGGTTATCTACAAGAGCCTCCGATCTTAATACCTCCGGTTCTAGGAAGACCTCTCTTCATGTATCTGACAGTGCTGGAAAATTTAATGGGTTGTGTGTTAGGTCAGCAGGATGAGTCCGGACGAAAAGAACATGCGATCTATTATTTGAGTAAGAAGTTTACTGATTGTGAAGGCAAATATTCACTTCTGGAGAAAACTTGTTGTGCTTTGGCATGGGCGGCCAAACGTTTGAGGCAGTACATGATTTGTCATACCACTTTGTTGATTTCAAAAATGGATCCAATAAAGTATATTTTTGAGAAACCTGCTCAGACTGGAAGACTCGTCCATTGGCATATGTTATTATCAGAATACGACATCCAGTATGTAGCTCAGAAGTCTATCAAGGGTAGTGTTTTGTCAGAATATCTTGCGGATCAACCAGTGGAAGATTATGAGTCTCTCAAATTTGATTTCCCAGATGAAGACATTATGTTGGTAAAAGATTGTGAAGAGCCAAGTCTTGATGAAGGTCTGCCGAGAGGTCTTTGTTGGAAAATGATGTTTGATGGTTCCTCCAACTACAGTGGGCATGGCGTAGGCGCTATTTTAATGAATCCGGAAGGTGGTTACACTCCATTCACAGCCAGGTTGGATTTTGACTGTACAAACAATATCGCCGAATATGAAGCCTGCATTCTCGGCCTCGAGGCAGCTATTGACCTTAAAATCAAACTTCTTGAAGTCAGTGGGGATTCAGCTTTGGTTATTTATTAGGTTACTGGAGAATGGGAAACTAGACATGAAAATTTGATTCCTTATTGTTGCACCCTAAAATTTGCTCAACCTTATTCACTTGGTTTGTGTTTCAATATCATTAGCATTTGCATAAAGAGTCATGTACATAGGTTACTCATCTGCATAGCATAAGCATATCAAGTCATTCAACAGGGGACCAAGCATTATTCTCATCTATAGAGGCCTATCCAGAGGTTATTATCCTAATTCAATCTCATTCAAGTCATCAGAAAAGAATTTGAAAGTAGGGAGTTCAGTGGATCAAGCATTGGGTATATCTCCTAACTGAGGGTGTCTGAGGATCAACAAGGGAATTATGGGTTGTGAATTGAGAGCATGGGGAGTATCTAGACATCTTGGAGGACTTAGAAAGTCATTTGGAGAAGAAAACAAGGTGTTGATGTGATCACAAGTATTGCAGTTGAAGACAGTCAACTAGGGTTTCATCTGGGTCAACTCTGGGTCAACCCTAGGTCAAAGGATTGTTGGAGAGGCATTAAGGGCTATTGGAGAGATGTGGGGTTCATCATTTGACAGGTAAGGAAGGATATGATGATATGCTAAGAAGAAATCAAGAGAAATCAAGGAGAAGAGGAGTTTCTAAATTAGGGTTTCTATGTAAAATCCCCTAGTTTAGGTCAAATTTCCAAGCAAGATAAGTCAAAATGCAAACTTCAAATGGATCCTTGGCCAACATGAAACTTGTAGAGGATCTAAAAAACTTTAATTTTAGTGGTGGAAGACATCAAGGATATTTATAGAACTCAAGTTATGGTCCTTGCAAGTTACAGGTCATCTGAGGTATCTGAAATTTTGTCTGTGAAAGTGACTTGACTTCCAAGCAATTTTTACCCCTCAAGGAGATTTCAAATGAATTTCTGATCAACATAAGAGTTGTTCCTTATTGTCTTAGATTTCTATAATGGTATAGTATGCCTTCATATGATTTGGGGAACTCTACTTATGGTCTTGGCAAGCAAAGGGTATTTTGGTCATTTGTGAATTACAGGTCATTTTAACCTATGCCCAAAACTCATACAAGGAGGCCTCAAATGGAAAAACTTACAATATAAAACTTGCTCCAAATGACATTTTGAGTCTATAAAAGTGACCATGAGAGATTGGAAAGATTCATAGCACAAGGTTTCAAGATTGTTGAATTTAATGAAGAAAAATGGACTTAAAAATGAGATTTTTTCATATTTTGGCCAAATGAAGCAAAATTATAGGTCATTTTGAATGGAAAGATCATTTTAAAGACATTGGCTAAAGTTGAATTTTGAGTTTGGTTCAATATTTAAGAGTTATCCATGGTTGCTTGCAATGTAAGAAACATAATCAAAATCTAAGGGAATTTGCACAAGGGAAACTTCTCCAAGTTTCTAGGAGGTTCTAACCTCACCTATATATTGGTATGAGAAGGTTCATGCAAGGGTTGGTGACTTCATTTGCTCAAAAATCCCAAGTTTTCCACATTTTTCCATTCTTGCATAAGCTTAAAAAACTATCTCAATTTCTCACCAATCCTCCTCATTCTTGATCTGAACTTCATCATCATCATTCATAGGTTGCAATTCACATATTCATTTGGTTGAATCAATCAAGGAGAGTGCCATACAAGTTTCATCATTCAAGGTTCAAGAAATTGGAAGCACAAGATTCAAGGAGTTTGCGCACGAATTATTGCATACAGAATTCATCACCAAGCTTATTGATCACTTTCCATTCATCACCAGCATCTGATCCAAAGAGTTGCACACCTGTTTTCACCAATTGCACCAGGTTTGTTTCCTGCTCGAATGGCTTGATTTAGTTAGAATCTTAGGGTTTTGATAGTATAGAATGGTTAAGGTAGGGTAGAGGACTGTTTTGGATGATTTTGGAGGAGTTTCATGAAGTTCAAGCATGAGGTACCAAAACTGTTGAGACTTGTAATTGCTAGGATAAGGCATGAAAATGGTATTGGATTAGCATGCTAGGATCAAGATGAGGTGTAGATTAGTTTAGGATGAGTTTTGTGGAGAATTGAGGTAGTTGATTGCAGGTGACAATGGCGGATTACAACTGTTATCTTCATCGATTTGATTGATTGCTTGAGTTTTAGGAAGATTTATGGTCATGGCTGTGTAGAGGGATTGTAGTAGACCAAGTTTGCTCTTGGAATCGTGTGAATCCATGGCGTGTGGAGAGAGAACAGAGTGATGGAAGATCGTGCATGGTTAGGGTTTTCTGAAACCCTAGGGGTGCTCAAGGTTGAAGATGATACCTGGGCCACTCGATCACTCTTTGACTATTGACTGGGACTCTAATCCAACGGATCACATTCGAACTGAAAATGGAGGGAGTTGACTGAAACGAAACGCGACGTTTCATTTAATTGAGATTCTGGGCCTGGATTTAACTTGCTAATGGCACCCCCTTCTCAATGAGCCCAAACATTTCAACGTGAATCACTTGCTAAATACACCGAATTTTTCTCATTTTTCCTGGCATTTTCCAAATTGATTTTCTGAGCACATGGGCCTAAGGTGATTACTACGAGCACCCCCCTTTTCAGCCCACATGGATAAAACAACTGCAGCGCATTACTATTCTCACCCCCTTCATCTACTTCTTTATATTTTCTTTTTATTTTCCTTACATTTTTCATGCATTTTCTAAAAATCATATAAAATGGAGGAAACATTATTTTTAATTCATTCTTTTTGCATTATTTTCTTCAAAGAGTCTAGAAAATTATAAAAAATAAAAATTGCATTTTATTTTTTATTTGATATTTTTTTCATATTTTCCAAATAAATAGCATTTTAAATAGTTTCATTTCATACATAAATTTGTTAATTTTTGTTCTATTAATTGCTTTAATATTTTGTGTTCATTCTTTTTAGGTTGTTTAGTTTAGACATTTAACTTGTAGATGCAATTTAATTCATATTTTTAGAAATTAATTTTAGGTGTTTAGTTTAGGTGAGAACAACATGAACAAACTAGGGTTTTAGGTGATGACTTAGGAGAATTAATTCACTTCCCTTAGGACTTAGAGATTGAATAGGTTAGCTATGGGACTATAGGGGCTATGGGTAGTTATTAGATCCCCTTAGAAAAAGTCAGGATTCCTCTGCTGCTATTAATGTACTATATATCTGATTGACTGGTGTGGTGTGCCCTCTGGGGTTTCTGCTTGCTTGTTTGGGGGTATTGGGATTTGTCTGGGGACTTGGGAGAGCTGAAGACTTGTGAAGATGAAGCCATTGGAGATCCAGAATGCAGGTCAACTGCCAAAGTTGATGGGTTGTTTCTTGCTAGCAGCTGTTGAGGAGATTAGGGTTTAGGAGCTAGGCAGAGCTCTAGGTTAGAAAGCTTGTTTCTCAAACATGGATTGCCTTGTCTGCATCCATTCTTCTCTGTGATACAGAGTCTCTCTAAGACACTCACCCCCTTCCTTTGGAAGGCTTGGTGATAGTGTATAAGAGATAGAACTCTTGAGAGAAAATGTCATATGTGTTAGAAGCAGTCTGTTCACCACCCTTGGTAGTCAACTGATTGCTTAACACCCAATTCACTCTTGTGACTGATCCCTCATCCTGGAGGTTTGAACTTGAAGAAAAGCCATTGTAGATAGAAGACTGATAATCAAAGCCCTTGCCTGAAGGCCATGAAGATGGAGAGTGATGCTTGTTGAAGCCTGTAGCTGATTGGAGATTATTTGAAGCCAGATGTTGATTCAAAGTTGCTGAAGCTGTTTTGCTGTGTTTCATTTCTGATGTATTGATTGGTTTTCATGACTGTATTGTTTGCTGTTTACCCTGTTGGGTTGAAAGTGAAACTTGTTCACTTTTGCCTATTGTTTTCTAGGTTCGAGGTCGAGTGGGACTCCCTTGCCTCGCTTGTATTGCTGCATTCATGCATTTTACTGCTTTATTGTATATATATGTTATTGTCATTATTTCCGTCTATTCCCGTAGGATCTCTGTTTCTCTCTGTGCAAGAGAGGAGCATGATAGACACTAGGTCTTAACCCATGCATGATAACATTAGGATAGTTTGTTTCCCTTCGCAACCATAGGTTAGAGTTCTATCTCTTTCTTTCTCAAAACAAACAGAAAAACACATAAAGATTTCAAACACAATAAAAGACACTTCTTTCGTAAAAGAATGTGAACCCATCAAAACGTTATTTTTGTCCGCCGGGACTGCTAATCAGAGAAACCTTTTCAGAAGGAATAAAAACAACAGACAGACTTGTGTCGTACGTGGCCCGAACTACGTTTGCTCTGATCTTTCATGCTGTATGAAAGTACGTAGGCATAGGATACGATATCCTAGCGAGCAACCTTCCCCTCCTTTCCCGTAGGTAGGCGAACTACGTTGACTCTGATTTCTCGTTCCAGACGGGAATACGTAGGCATAAAGTGCGATACTTTGCCGAGTCATTTTTATTTTCATTTTATTTTCTTTTTAACCCTTGACCTATAGTTTAGATAGAATAACAATCCATACCCGAAAACAAGTGTGGATCCCGTCGAGTACGACGGACGTGAGGGGTGCTAATACCTTCCCCTTGCGTAACCGACTCCCGAATCCAGGTTTTGGTTGCGACGACCATACCTTTCCCATGTTGTGCGAGGTTTACTCTGAGCGTTTCCTTTCCCTCCCGTGGGATAAATAACGCACGGTGGCGACTCTTCTGTTCAGCCGGCGCCGATTTTCGCAGTAGCGACAGCTGGCGACTCTGCTGGGGATCCAACGTCCCCTAGCTGCTAAGGACTGCGATAGGTCTTATGCATTTGGGATCCAACGTCTCTTAAGAGAGTCAATCCTAGCGCTTGTTTTCCCGTCGAGGATTTTGTATGGAGTTATTTTATATTTCTAACCTTGTATTTTCAGCTTTGTATATTGATTATTATTGCTGTATCTGGGGTGTGACGGGTGTTCTGATATTGAGAGATAAGCCGGACCTGGGCTTGAGTGCACCTAGAATTAGAGTAGAAATTAGTGGGCGCCCGCTTGCTTTGCTTGCTTTGGTGTCCCATGAAATCTACACTCAGACGAGGTTCCTCTGGTTGGCCTCCTGCCCCTTCCTTTGGTTGGCGTGGGTTGCTGGTTAGTTGGATTGTCGACTCTGGGGACCGATCATTTGGAAGTTGGCTAAGTGAGGCCTCTTCAGGGATTGATGATGCCACTCCTTCTGGGAATCGTATCATCAACCCTGAAAGTCTGTGACGCCGACGACCGCATAGGATGCCATACCTTTGTCAGTTACTAGGACATCCACCTGTGAGAGGGTTTGGGGTTATGCAGGTAACTAGACCTTCAGACCACCGGTTTGTTTCTTGATCAGGATCCTGGATATTTATGGAGGGTTCTAAGGTCTGTCAGAGACCAGGTGGAGCTGTGTTCTAAGGTCTGTCAGAGACCAGTTGGTGTGTTCCGAGGTCTGTCAGAGACTATTTGGAGATGTGTTCTGAGGTCTGTCAGAGACCAGTAGGAGATATGATTTGAGGTCTGCCAGAGACCATTCAGGTTATGATTATGGGGTCTATCAGAGACCAGTATTGGAGCTTTGTTTGAGGTCTATCCGAGACCAGGTTTGGATGACTTCTGGAGGGTCTGGGACTTTCTTGATATGGTTCAGGCTATTCAGCTACGGCAGTTGGCCCCCGTTGCATGTTACTTGCGTTGCATTCTGTTTGCATACTCATCATCATTGCATCCCACTAACGTGTGTCTGTGCTGCAGGTGCATTTGCATTCCCCTAGTTCTAGTGCCCGGATTTCTGAGTGTTTGATCATGGCCAGCTTAAGAAGGACGGTTGCTTACAAATTGCCTACTCCTGATGTTGCTCCCCTGCTTGGGTTGATCTCTCTGGCTGATGAGGAGGTTCGTAGGAGCTTCAGAATGAGCTATGGAAGACTATTGAGATTGGTGCGCAAACCCACGGAGACAGAGCTAGACGGGCTGTACGCTTTGATGCAATTCTATGATCCCGCATTGAGATGTTTTACGTTCGCTGATTTCCTTATGGGGCCTACCATTGAGGAGTATGTGGAGTTTACTGAGTTGCCCGTGCAGAACCAGGTTCCATTCATTCATTCGGGCATTAAGCCCAAGCCGGAGGACTTGGCAAAAGCTTTGCATCTTGATGCTTCTGAACTATTGGCTACTGTTTCCCGTGGAGTTCCAGGCTTCTCACTCCAGTTCTTAGTTGGTAAAGCCCAAGAGTGTGCCAAGAGCGGGTGCTGGGTTGTTTTCAATGCTGTGTTGGCCTTGTGCATTTATGGCATAGTATTATTTCCCAATATACCGGATTTTGTGGACTTCGACGCCTTCTACTTGTTTGCCGCTGGTAATCCTGTACCTACCTTACTCGGAGACCTCTATCACTCACTGCATTACAAGAATGAGAAAGGGAGAGGAAAGAATGTTCATCTTTGTGTACCCTTGCTGAGTATGTGGCTTGAGAGCCACCTTCCTAAGAGAAGACCTGTTGCAGAGACTACAGTCCCAGTTGGTTGGCCAGAGCGCCTGATGAGGCTATCGTCGGAAGATATGGAGTGGTTTGATCGAGACCTGTAGGGATCCGAGCTTATCTTCAGTTGTTCTGGGTACCCTAATGTGCCGCTGATAGGAAGAAAAGGGTGTATCAATTACAACCCTTCTCTATTCATTCGCCAGTTCGGATATGCACTGAAGAATCCACCTCAGGAGGAAGAAGTACAGGAATCTCTGTACTTCACAGGTGATTTGAAGGGGGAGTTATTAGCCAAGCTGCAGCATGCCTGGACGCGCATTAACCGCAAAGGGAAGCCACTATTGGGTAAGAACGATTGCCAGGCCTATGCACCTTACAGGGTTTGGATCCAGGAAAGAGCAAGTCAGTTATTAATGCCATTTCCTGCTGCACCCGTCCTTGTTCCTATTCCGGCAGAGGAGCCGACTACTGTTTCTAGGGAAGCCTACGAGCAAGTTGTAAAGGAAAAGGAAGCCTTGATGAAGATCAACGAAGGGTTAGACCAAGAGCTAGCTCAGGTACGCAGTGAGAAAAACAAGGCCGTCCATGCTTTCCAACAGCAGATTGAGCTAATGAACAGGTTAGGGGCTGAGTTGACTGAGGAGAGGAAGAAGCGCGAACGTCTGGGGCAAGAGTTCAGAAGCTCCCATGACATGCTTGAATCCAAGAAGAAAGCGCTTGACATCGCTCACCGGGAGATCTCTTCTTGCAATAAGACTTGGAATGCTACGCTCACTAACAACAAGAAGAGGGAGGATAAGTTGAAGCAGCAAATCTCTGACCTCGAAGAGCAGTTGAAGTCCAGCATCAAGAAGTGTGAGGAAGAAGTGATGACCCGGTATAGTCTCTAGAACGCACTAAACAAGGCCATCAAGAGCAGAGATGAAGCTGTGTCTCAGAAGCGTAAACTAGAAGATCGCTTCGGAGAGGGGGCATGGGAAGAAACTGCTGAAGACGTGCGCCGCGTTCTTAAGAAGAGAAACCAACTCGTCGAAGGGCTGCTTGACCGACCAAGTCATCCGGAGACCAAGAAATTGCTAGAAGAATACCAGACTTTTGGGAGAATTTGATCATTTCATGTAGTAACTTGTATGCTTTATTTGCATAGTGCTGACCATCACCAGGATTGTTGGTTGAGGTCAGGCCTTCTTGTTGTACTCTCAGCGACATTGTATTCTGGGTTTTTGGGTTTCTCAGCAATATATGAGGCTTTCTGTGATTCAGCTCCGATCTTTATATCATTAGCACTGTCACTGCACCGGCACCTTCACACTAGAATCGGGGAATGAACTTCCCTAATGCACAGACACATTGCATTGCATTCATACTCATACTGCATTACAGGCAATCATTGGATGTTATCTTATTTCCTGCCCTGTACCAGGTACTTTTCAGGATTGCAGATCAGCACCCGCACCGCTATTCTACCCGCACCAACTGTCGAAGAATCATGGATCAAATGCAGAACGAGATGCAAGATGTGCGCGAGAAGCTCGCTCTCTTTATGCAGACCATGGAAGCTATTGCAAAAGGTCAGGAGAATTTGCAGGCCATGGTCCAGCCTCTGTTGGCCCGAAATGCTGGTCACGGTAACGAGGATCATCAGTCTGTACGAGTCGATACTGCTCATGGAGACGGCACTCCCACGCCAGTGGCTCCACCTGTAGTCAACATACCAGCTGCTAATATCAACAACGCTACCGCTGCTATGAATGGTAACATCAGAGTTGGGAACGAGACTGCTATCCATAACGTTGGGCTTGGTGATGTCAACTTGGGTGATAATATGGGAGGCAACGGCTTTGTCAACGCTGGATTCGGATTCAACGATCAGGGATTTGATAACACTGGGAAATATGGTTTCAATGCTCAAGGCTTTGGGCAAGATGGTTATGGTGTGGCCAATCAGGGTTACGAAGGTTTTGGAAATGGAAACGGCGCTGGGTTTATGGCTTTAGGTCCTGCTGGAGGAGTTCAAGGGTACGGCAACAGAGGCCGAGGTCCGGGGATGAATCAGATCAGGGCTAGACGTAATAATGGATATGATGGGTATGGAGCTGGAAATGGTATGTGGCAAGAAGATCAGCAGGAGGACGCCTTCTCCGGTGGAGGTTTCGAAGGGCCGATGGATGACTCCCAGAAGATCAGAATGCTGGAAGAGCAGATGAGGGGGGTCCTGAACCAAAGTGTTGTGGGCTTGGACATGGCAACAATGGGTCTGGTACCTGGCTTGAGGGTGCCAATCAAATTCAAAGCTCCTGCGTTTGATAAGTATAAAGGGGACACGTGTCCGAAAGTGCATGTGCGGGCTTATTACCGAAAGATGTCTGCATACTCAACTGATGAAAGAATGCTAATGCATTTCTTTCAAGATAGTCTGTCGGGTCCTTCCCTAGAGTGGTATATGGGGTTGGAGCCAACCGATATCAAGACATGGAAGCAATTGGCAGAGGCGTTTGTAGCCCACTACAAGTATAACAGCGACTTGGCGCCCAATCGGGTCCAATTGGCGGGGCTGTCGCAAAAGAAGGGGGAGAGCTTTAAAGAGTACGCGCAAAGGTGGCGCGATATGGCTGCCAGGGTCCGTCCTCCTGTAGAAGATAAGGAAATGAATGACATGTTCGTCGGCACGTTCACAGGCCTGTTTCATGACATGCTGTTTCACACATCTTTGGCTAGTTTTTCAGACCTAATTCTGATGGGAGAAAAGATTGAGCGTAACATTAAGCAAGGAAAATTCCAGGTTGAGGAATCAAATGCATCTGGCAGTAATAAGAAGGCTTTTGGTGGGCGCCGTCAGGGCGAGGCAAGCGCGGTATTTGGAGGCCGAGGCAGGGGACGAAACCAATATCAGCAGCCGCAGCAGGTGGCGAGTGTTACTATCCCGTACCAGCAACAACCACTTCAGCAACAACAACCGTCTCAGCAGCAGCCAATGCAGCAGCAACAGCCTCAGCAGGGGGCACAGCAGGCTCAGCGAAGATTCCAGGGTAGTAAACCAAGAAGAGTGTTTGAGAAGCCTCCCACGACATATGCTGATTTGTTGCAGACATTGTTGGGTTTGAACCTGGTAGAGAAGAGAACTCTGGCACCGATAACGGGAGCTCCCCCGTTTGGTTACGATGCAAGCAGGCACTGTGAGTTTCATTCTGGGGCGCCGGGCCACGATATAGAGGGTTGCCATGCTTTTAAGCACGTTGTGCAGGATCTTTTGGACAATAAGACTATCAATTTCGGAACGGCGGGCCCGAATATAGTGCAGAAGCCCATGCCTAATCATGGGGCAAACGCCATTCTGACTGAGGAAGGGTTGAATCTGATTATGAATGTCGAAGATTTAAAGACGCTGCTGAGCGAGATAAAGAGCCGACTGTTGCAAGGGGGTGTTTATCCAGGATGTGACGAGTATTGTGTAGAATGCTGGACCCTAGCCGGGAGATGTGATGATTTGAAGAAAGGCATTCAGGCTTTAATTAATGAAGGCATATTGCAGTTTGACCGAGCAGCAACTGAAGAGCCTGCAGGGGCAGTAGCAGAGGATCAGACTGATGTGGCCACTGTAACGATTCCTCGAAAGACAATCACTATTGCGGCACCGGCTCAGCGACCGCCGATCACCATTACTAAGGTCGGGCCGATCCCGTACGAGAACACGAAAGCAGTCCCCTGGTCATATGGGTTGGAGGTATATTGTGACGGGATAAAAATTGATGTTAATAAGCAGCCAACCGAGGCTGTGGAAAATGTTGTTGGTTCAGGAGGCATGACAAGAAGTGGTAGGATCTTTATATCCCCTGAAGTGGAGGCCGAAAGACTAGCAAAAGGAAAAGGGAAAGCGGTTGAGAATGTCCCAGTGCAAGCGAGTGACAAAGAATCGGCATCGAAAGACGTAGAAGAGTTCATGCGCTTGATTCGAAAAAGTGATTATAAGATTGTGGAGCATCTGCAGCAGACGCCGTCCAAAATATCTATCCTGTCATTGCTGTTGTGTTCGGAAGCTCACAGAAATGCTTTGCTGAAAGTCCTGGATACTTCCTTCGTACCCCAAGACGTCTCTGTAAATCAGCTGGAAGGAGTGTTGGCACATGTGAATGCAGGCCACAGCTTGGGCTTTACCGACTTTGATTTGACCCCGAAAGGGAGAGATCATAATATGGCGCTGCACGTGTCTGTCGAGTGTAGAGGATCAGTAATGTCGCATGTATTGGTCGACACCGGATCATCTTTGAATGTGATGCCTAAGAAGGCGATGATGAAGTTGGATGTTAGAGGAATCTTGTGCACGCCCAGCGACTTGGTAGTCAGAGCGTTTGACGGCACGCGGAGAACAGTCTTTGGATCGATCACATTGCCTCTACAGGTGGGGCCGGAGGTGTTTGCAACTGAGTTTTATATCATGGATATACAGCCTGCGTACAGCTGCTTGCTTGGAAGACCCTGGATTCATGGGGCGGGGGCGGTCACGTCTACCCTACATCAGAAGTTGAAATATATGGTCGGAGATAGCGTAGTCACTGTATGCGGAGAAGAAGACATCCTGGTCAGCCATCTGTCGTCATTTAAATATGTGGAGGTCGACGAAGAAATCCACGAAACACCCTGCCAAGCATTTGAAGGGTTGCGTATCAAGGACAAAGGTCCTGGGCCGAGCAAAGCGCCAGAGATAGCCGTCTCATCGTATAAAGAAGCTCAAGCTCTAGTGGAAGCAGGAGAAGCAAAGGGCTGGGGCAAAGTGCTGGACATTCCTGTGAAGATGGACCGGTTCGGGGTGGGATACCAACCGTCGTCATCAACTCCTTCCGTGGGGGCGCCCCGTTTCAGAAGGCCAATCACCATCTCTGCCAGTGGAGTATGTCATGAGACCGTCAACGCTGCTTCGGAGTCTGACGAAGGAGACAGCGACTGTGATATGGATGCCTGGATTCAGCCAAGCACGCCAGGACAAGGACTGTGCAACTGGTCTATTCAAGAGCTTGTTCCTGTGACTCTTAAACAGTAATGCTTTGCTTTATTAATTGTTGAATAATCTGATGTCCTGCCCGGGGCATCAGGATTTGCTTAGGGTTGTGTTGTTATGAACATTGCGTGTTAATCATTAAATAAATGGCGTTTTTCATGTACAAATACTGTAATCTCTGTCTTTCCTGTTTTATATTTTTCAATAAAATGGCAACGTGGTTATTCGCTTTATACGCATTTTGAAGCACTTAACCATTCCTTTTGCAGGATAACAGTTTCAGATGACATCCTTGAACCACCTATGACTCGTCCCGACTTTGAGCACCCGGTATTTCAGGCCGAGGAAGAGGTTGTCGAAGATAGCGACGTTCCTGAAGAACTGTCTTGGTTGGTGAAGCAAGAGGAAAGAGCCATTCTGCCTCACGACGAGGTCATCGAAATTATCAACTTGGGGTCGGAAGGGGTTGAGAAGAATATTCGTATCGGAGCCGCGCTGCAGGGCGATATCAAGCGAAGACTGGTTGAAATGCTCCGAGAGTATAGTGATGTATTCGCTTGGTCGTATGAAGATATGCCAGGGCTCGATACAGATATGGTTGTGCACCGCCTGCCACTGAAAGAAGGATGTCCGCCAGTAAAACAAAAGCTTCGCAGAACTCGACCAGATATGGCAGTGAAGATCAAAGAGGAAGTCCAAAAACAGTGGGATGCTGGTTTCCTGGCTGTGACAAAGTATCCCTCATGGGTTGCTAACATCGTACCAGTGCCAAAGAAAGATGGCAAGGTCCGAATGTGCGTGGATTATAGAGATTTGAATAAAGCAAGCCCAAAAGACGATTTTCCACTTCCTCACATTGACGTGCTAGTTGATAATACTGCTCAATACTCTGTCTTCTCTTTCATGGATGGCTTTTCAGGCTATAATCAGATTAAAATGGCGCCAGAGGATATGGAGAAAACCACTTTCATAACGCCTTGGGGAACATTTTGCTATAAAGTGATGCCCTTTGGTTTGAAAAATGCTGGGGCAACATATCAAAGAGCAATGACTACTCTCTTTCATGACATGATGCATAAAGAGATTGAAGTATATGTAGACGATATGATTGCCAAATCCCAGACGGAGGAAGAGCATCTGGTGAATCTGCTGAAGTTATTTAGAAGGCTTAGGAAGTTCAGGCTGAGGCTGAACCCTAATAAATGCACCTTCGGGGTGAGATCGGGTAAGCTGCTGGGATTTATCGTAAGCGAAAGAGGAATAGAGGTCAATCCTGCTAAAATAAAAGCGATTCAAGAAATGCCTACGCCTAAAACAGAGAAAGAGGTGCGCGGGTTTTTAGGGAGGTTGAACTACATCGCCCGGTTCATATCTCATCTAACTGCCACGTGTGAACCATTATTCAAGTTATTGAAGAAAGATCAAGCTGTAACGTGGAACGAAAATTGTCAAAAGGCGTTCGATAAAATAAAGAAGTATCTGCAGGAGCCTCCTATTTTGATACCCCCAGTGGCGGGTCGACCCTTGATCATGTATTTGACGGTTCTTGAGGGAAGCATGGGTTGCGTTCTCGGTCAACACGACGAGACAGGAAGAAAAGAGCATGCGATCTACTACTTGAGTAAGAAATTTGCAGACTGTGAATCTCGATATTCAATGCTTGAGAAAACTTGTTGCGCGCTAGCCTGGGCCGCCAAGCGTTTGAGGCAATACATGCTGAATCATACAACCATGCTCATCTCGAAGATGGATCCTATCAAATATGTATTCGAAAAGCAGGCGTTGTCAGGAAGAATTGCCCGTTGGCAGATGGTCTTGACTGAATATGACATCCAATACGTCTCGCAAAAGGCTATAAAGGGGAGTGTGCTGTCTGAGTATCTGGCAGAGCAGCCTATTGAAGAGTACCAATCGATGAGGTTTGATTTTCCTGACGAGGATATCATGTACCTAAAGATGAAGGATTGTGAAGAGCCGTTGCCAGATGAAGGACCAGAGTTGGGTTCCAAATGGAAGATGATATTTGACGGAGCTGTGAATGCTTACGGTAGCGGAATAGGGGCAATCATCACCACGCCACATGGGTCGCACATCCCGTTTACTGCCCGATTGACCTTTGACGTTACCAATAATGAGGCCGAATATGAAGCTTGTATAATGGGGCTTGAAGAAGCCATTGATTTGCGAATCAAGAATTTAGACGTATACGGAGACTCAGCTCTGGTAGTGAATCAAATCAAAGGGGAATGGGAGACACGTCAGCCCAACTTGGTACATTACATGAATTATGCAAGAAGATTGTTGCCTTTCTTCGACAAAGTTGAATTGCATCACGTACCGCGGGCAGAGAATCAAATGGCTGACGCCCTCGCCACTTTGTCTTCCATGTACAAAGTGAACTTCTGGAACGAGGCTCCCCGAATCATTATCTCTCGGCTTGACAGGCCAGCCTATGTATTTGCTATTGATGAAGCATCCGACGATAAACCATGGTATTTTGATATCCTTAACTTCCTGAAGAACAAAGAGTATCCGGCTGGGGCATCCAATCAAGATCAAAAGACTCTCAGGAGATTAGCGGGTAATTTCTATTTGAACCCAGATGACGTCTTATACAGAAGAAACCACGACTTGGTGCTGTTGCGTTGTGTAGACAAAAGAGAGGCAAAGCTGCTCATGGAGGAAATACACGAGGGTACCTTTGGCACGCATGCTGGAGGGCATGCTATGACGAGAAAGCTGCTGCGGGCAGGCTATTTTTGGCTGACTATGGAAACTGATTGTTTCAAGTTCGCAAGGAAGTGCCACAAGTGCCAGATCTATGCTGATAAGATCCATGTGCCTCCGAGTCCTCTAAATATGATGTCATCACCATGGCCATTTTCGATGTGGGGAATCGATATGATTGGAAAAATCGAGCCGACAGCTTCTAACGGGCATCGGTTCATTTTGGTAGCAATCGATTACTTCACCAAGTGGGTGGAAGCGGCGTCTTACGCAAATGTAACTAAGCAAGTGGTGGCCAGATTCATCAAGAGAGATATCATTTGCCGATATGGGATCCCCGAGCGGATAATCACGGACAACGGTTCGAACCTGAACAACAAAATGATGAAGGAGCTCTGTCAGAATTTCAAGATCGAACATCACAACTCCTCCCCGTACCGACCCAAGATGAATGGCGCTGTTGAGGCAGCCAATAAGAATATCAAGAAGATCATTCAGAAAATGGTGGTGACCTATAAGGATTGGCACGAGATGCTACCTTTCGCTTTGCACGGTTATCGTACGACGGTACGCACATCAACCGGGGCAACCCCGTTCTCATTAGTGTATGGAATGGAGGCGGTATTACCATTGGAAGTTGAGATCCCTTCTCTGAGGGTATTGCGAGACGTTCAGCTGGACGAGGCAGAATGGGTGAAAGACAGGTTGAATCAATTGAGCTTGATGGATGAGAAGAGGCTAGCTTCTCTAGCATATGGTCGTTTGTACCAGAGCCGAATGAAGAAAGCATACGACAAGAAGATACATCCGCGAAGCTTTCAGACGGGCGACCTTGTGCTGAAAAGGATTCTCCCGCCGCAAGCAGATCACAGGGGCAAGTGGACCCCCAACTACGAAGGGCCATACGTTGTCAGGAAAGTCTTCTCAGGAGGAGCGTTGTTGTTGTCCACCATGGACGGAGAAGACTTCACGTCACCTGTGAATTCAGACGCAGTTAAAAAATACTTTGCTTAAAATAGACCCGCTGGACAGAAAAAAGAGAGTCCAGGCAAAAATGGGGCATCCTGGCGGACCAAAAACAGAATGAAAGGTTCGGGCAAAAGTTAGGGATAAAATTGAAAAAATGTACACCCGCGAAGTTGAAAACCTACACTGGGCGGCTTCGGCAAAAAAGGGTATCCCGGTGAACTGAGAACCCGTAAAGGGCGGTTCACGCAAAAGTTAGGGATTTGAAAAGCAAATGACTGCGGTCCGAATTTGATATTGCAATGAGCATCAGTGCGGGAGAATGTGCCTGAGGAGTCGTGGATACCGGGAAAGCATTAGAGTCGGACGAGTCATAGGAGGATCAGTTCGTGGTGTTCGTCTGTATCCCGTTGCCGACATGTGTACAAAAATTTAATTTGTCAAAATATTTATGCTTCTTGTGCATACTTGTGTATTTGCTTTGCGTAGCTTCCTCATTTCAGGAGTTACATCCCATGTATAAAACTCCGCCCATTCAGGGGCCCGACCAATAAAATATGTTATTCAGTACTTGATGCTGGTTCTTTACTGTTTTGTGCCTGATAAAACGCCTAAGTTTATTGAAACTAGCATGTGTATAACATCACTGGCCCTTGCCAACAATTGCTAAAGCTTTGAATTAACTGAAAATAACGTCACTAACCTGAATCGATTTGGTTGCATAGGCTTGTCTTGTCTTGTTTGTGTTGTTGCAGGTTTCATAGCCGTACGAAGAAGATGACCAAAAGATTGCAATAGCGAAAGACTTGATCTCCACGCAGGTCATGCATGTTCTTCCTGAAGAAGGACAGAATTCCCCAGCTAGTCGTAGCTTATCCAAAGGGCATGCTCCAGCAAAGTCATTTATCCTCAACAGAATTTACGATTCCAAGATCGTAAGGCTGTATTCAGACAGTATGGTGTCCCCCCAGAAGGATTCCCTTGTCTCGAGCCGAGTGGTTTAGCTGCAGAAGATTGATATTTGTGAGTTGTATTCAGGCAGTTTACCTCTCCCCGCAGGGTCATTTACTCTCTCCCCGCGGAGTCAGTTGATTTTTCCCAAGAGAATCATCCCATCCCCAGCGGAATTCTCTTCTCCGCAAGTATTCCTCCCAGTGGACCTCGAAGATTAAGGCTCTCCGGCATAGTTGGTGTGGGTCATGGCATTTATTTTGTCAGAATACCGTATGATATCCGTTCACTTTCTCGCAGAAGTTCAATCATACCAGGCGCATCTGTTGTTCCCCAGCAGAGTTATATTCTCCAGCAGGGTGGTCCTTCAACAAGGTGTTGGGTTAAGTTCCCCAATTTCCCAGCTGAATCGACTTCATCTGCCCAACATTTATTTTGCTGGAATGATTCTGTAGCACCTGGCTATCCCCAGCGGAGTTGGCATTATTTGCAGCATTTATTTTGCTGAAGCAGCTCCTATGCCCAACAGTTCGAGTCTGCATTCGCATCGGCATATAGGGTCATACTTGCATCCACCAAATAAAAGCGTAGCATTTACATATCGAATGGAGCATTGCATCATTGATAAACACATGCATTGTGAAACATAAACCAGGTTGGCTAACCGTTTGTTCCAAGTATTGTTTCTCTTGCAGGAAGAGAGAGCCCTTGCTCAGGTGAATCAATAAACATTCAGGATCTCGACGTGAGACATTCGACGAAGTGTCAGTTATGGCGCTACTCCCCACAGAGTCAGCAGGATAAGTTTCTCCTTATCCCCAAGCAGAGCTATTGGTCATCAAAGGATGCATGAATCAGAATTTCAGAGGCTACCGCCGGTTATCAGAACAGGCGTCCGGAAGTTTGGTTTCCAAATGTCCCCAGTAGAGTCAGCCTCAAAGTTGCTGTAACGTCAGTGATAAGAAATTTGCGGACCAATGGAAGGATGAGTCCTAACGTGGACAATTTTATTGACGGGTTTTCTTTGTGCTAGAGAAGATTGTTGGAATGTGGAGTCCTAACATGGACATTTCCTCAAGTTGACGATGTGTGTTAGTCCTAACGTGGACAGGTTCGAGTTCTCGGTATTGATTGAGTGTGGAGTCCTGATGTGGACGAGATTGATTACTCTTCGTGTTGGTGTCCTGACGTGAACAATTTATTTCCAGCAGATAGCTTTATTCGTAATGGTGAAATGTGCGTCCCGACGTGGACGTTTATAGTTCTTTGAGATGACAAGATGCGAAAGTCCTGACGTGGACAAGTTTATCCTTCTTTGTGTTGTGGGCAAAGTGTGAGTCCTGACGTGGACAAGTCTTATTTCCCCAGCAAGTCAAAGACGCGCGAGTCCTGACGTGGACAAGTTCTGTTACTTCAGCGGGTCAAGAGGTGAGTCCTGACGTGGACAAATCAAGACGAAATGTGAGTCCTGACATGGACAAGGTTATTCCTTACGTGGAAAGAGAAGCTTCAGTTCCTTACGTGGAAAAGCAAGTTCAGTCCCGACATAGACAAACGCAAAAAAGACGAGTTGTATTCCTAACGGGGAAAGATGAAGATTCCTTACGTGGAAAGTTTGAAGATGATGATTCCTTACGCGGAAAGATTGAGTCCTTACGTGGACATATCAAGAGCGTTCCTTACGTGGAAGAAAAAGGGTCTCCTTACGTGGAAAGACGAGTTTATTCCTTACGTGGAAAAATTGAGTCCTTACGCGGACATATCAAGATTGATTCCTAACGTGGAAAGAAGTTGATTCCTGACGTGGAAAGAGAAGTTGTTTCCTTACGTGGAAAAGTTTAGTCCTGACGCGGACAGATCAAAGAAGTTATTCCTAACGTGGAAGAAGAAGATGGATTCCTTACGTGGAAAGGTGAGTCCTGACGTGGACGATGTTATTCCTAACATGGACGGTGTTATTCCTAACGTGGAAGAATTTATTCCCAACGTGGGCGATTTATTTCTGACGAGAAGGCAGACGAGCCATCCCTAGCAAAGTTATTGAGGTTTTCCAAATCGACGAAGCAGGCGTCCTGACGTGGACAGTGTTCTGTCTCTGCAATGATAGAATCTTTTTTAGAACGATGAAAATAATCCCTAGCACGGTCGCACGAGATCAGTGGGTTGCCGTAACAGTTAAATTCAACTGATGAAGGTCGTTCCCCAAGCAGTGGTGCAGTTTATTTCTGCGGTTGGCAAATTTCTGGGTTCCTAGTATTCAACCGTCTCGTACCGCGAATGTCTGAAGGCTCCGGGCTCTTCACCCAATCGGGTCCAAGCCGCTTGAATAGGGGCAGCTGTTGCACCCTAAAATTTGCTCAACCTTATTCACTTGGTTTGTGTTTCAATATCATTAGCATTTGCATAAAGAGTCATGTACATAGGTTACTCATCTGCATAGCATAAGCATAGCAAGTCATTCAACAGGGGACCAAGCATTATTCTCATCTCTAGAGGCCTATCCAGAGGTTATTATCCTAATTCAATCTCATTCAAGTCATCAGAAAAGAATTTGAAAGCAGGGAGTTCAGTGGATCAAGCATTGGGTATATCTCCTAACTGAGGGTGTCTGAGGATCAACAAGGGAATTATGGGTTGAATTGAGGGTGTCTGAGGGTGTCTGAGGATCAACAAGGGAATTATGTAAAATCCCCTAGTTTAGGTCAAATTTCCAAGCAAGATAAGTCAAAATGCAAACTTCAAATGGATCCTTGGCCAACATGAAACTTGTAGAGGATCTAAAAACCTTTAATTTGAGTGGTGGAAGACATCAAGGAGATTTATAGAACTCAAGTTATGGTCCTTGCAAGTTACAGGTCATCTGAGGTATCTGAAATTTTGTCTGTGAAAGTGACTTGACTTCCAAGCAATGTTTACCCCTCAAGGATATTTCAAATGAATTTCTGGTCAACATAAGAGTTGTTCCTTATTGTCTTAGCTTTCTATAATGGTATAGTATGCCTTCATATGATTTGGGGAACTCTACTTATGGTCTTGGCAAGCAAAGGGTATTTTGGTCATTTGTGAATTACAGGTCATTTTAACCTATACCCAAAACTCATACAAGGAGGCCTCAAATGGAAAAACTTACAACATCAAACTTGCTCCAAATGACATTTTGAGTCTAGAAAAGTGACCATGAGAGATTGGAAAGATTCATAGCACAAGGTTTCAAGATTGTTGAATTTAATGAAGAAAAATGGACTTAAAAATGAGATTTTTTCATATTTTGGCCAAATGAAGCAAAATTATAGGTCATTTTGAATGGAAAGATCATTTTAAAGACATTGGCTAAAGTAGAATTTTGAGTTTGGTTCAAGATTTAAGAGTTATCCATGGTTGCTTGCAATGTAAGAAACATAATCAAAATCTAAGGGAATTTGCACAAGGGAAACTTCTCCAAGTTTCTAGGAGGTTCTAACCTCACCTATATATTGGTATGAGAAGGTTCATGCAAGGGTTGGTGACTTCATTTGCTCAAAAATCCCAAGTTTTCCACATTTTTCCATTCTTGCATAAGCTTCAAAAACTATCTCAATTTCTCACCAATCCTCCTCATTCTTGATCTGAACTTCATCATCATCATTCATAGGTTGCAATTCACATATTCATTTGGTTGAATCAATCAAGGAGAGTGCCATACAAGTTTCATCATTCAAGGTTCAAGAAATTGGAAGCACAAGATTCAAGGAGTTTGCGCACGAATTATTGCATACAGAATTCATCACCAAGCTTATTGATCACTTTCCATTCATCACCAGCATCTGATCCAAAGAGTTGCACACCTGTTTTCACCAATTGCACCAGGTTTGTTTCCTGCTCGAATGGCTTGATTTAGTTAGAATCTTAGGGTTTTGATAGTATAGAATGGTTAAGGTAGGGTAGAGGACTGTTTTGGATGATTTTGGAGGAGTTTCATGAAGTTCAAGCATGAGGTACCAAAACTGTTGAGACTTGTAATTGCTAGGATAAGGCATGAAAATGGTATTGGATTAGCATGCTAGGATCAAGATGAGGTGTAGATTAGTTTAGGATGAGTTTTGTGGAGAATTGAGGTAGTTGATTGCAGGTGACAATGGCGGATTACAACTGTTATCTTCATCGATTTGATTGATTGCTTGAGTTTTAGGAAGATTTATGGTCATGGTTGTGTAGAGGGATTGTAGTAGACCAAGTTTGCTCTTGGAATCGTGTGAATCCATGGCGTGTGGAGAGAGAACAGAGTGATGGAAGATCGTGCATGGTTAGGGTTTTCTGAAACCCTAGGGGTGCTCAAGGTTGAAGATGATGCCTGGGCCACTCGATCACTCTTTGACTATTGACTGGGACTCTAATCCAACGGATCACATTCGAACTGAAAATGGAGGGAGTTGACTGAAACGAAACGCGGCGTTTCATTTGATTGAGATTCTGGGCCTGGATTTAACTTGCTAATGGCACCCCCTTCTCAATGAGCCCAAACATTTCAACGTGAATCACTTGCTAAATACACCGAATTTTTCTCATTTTTCCTGGCATTTTCCAAATTGATTTTCTGAGCACATGGGCCTAAGGTGATTACTACGAGCACCCCCCTTTTCAGCCCACATGGATAAAACAACTGCAGCGCATTACTATTCTCACCCCCTCCATCTACTTCTTTATATTTTCTTTTTATTTTCCTTACATTTTTCATGCATTTTCTAAAAATCATATAAAATGGAGGAAACATTATTTTTAATTCATTCTTTTTGCATTATTTTCTTCAAAGAGTCTAGAAAATTATAAAAAATAAAAATTGCATTTTATTTTTTATTTGATATTTTTTTCATATTTTCCAAATAAATAGCATTTTAAATAGTTTCATTTCATACATAAATTTGTTAATGTTTGTTCTATTAATTGCTTTAATATTTTGTGTTCATTCTTTTTAGGTTGTTTATTTTAGACATTCAACTTGTAGATGCAATTTAATTCATATTTTTAGAAATTAATTTTAGGTGTTTAGTTTAGGTGAGAATAACATGAACAAACTAGGGTTTTAGGTGATGACTTAGGAGAATTAATTCACTTCCCTTAGGACTTAGAGATTGAATAGGTTAGCTATGGGACTATAGGGGCTATGGGTAGTTATTAGATCCCCTTAGAAAAAGTCAGGATTCCTCTGCTGCTATTAATGTACTATATATCTGATTGACTGGTGTGGTGTGCCCTCTGGGGTTTCTGCTTGCTTGTTTGGGGGTATTGGGATTTGTCTGGGGACTTGGGAGAGCTGAAAACTTGTGAAGATGAAGCCATTGGAGATCCAGAATGCAGGTCAACTGCCAGAGTTGATGGGTTGTTTCTTGCTAGCAGTTGTTGAGGAGATTAGGGTTTAGGAGCTAGGCAGAGCTCTAGGTTAGAAAGCTTGTTTCTCAAACATGGATTGCCTTGTCTGCATCCATTCTTCTCTGTGATACAGAGTCTCTCTAAGACACTCACCCCCTTCCTTTGGAAGGCTTGGTGATAGTGTCTAAGAGATAGAACTCTTGAGAGAAAATGTCATATGTGTTAGAAGCAGTCTGTTCACCACCCTTGGTAGTCAACTGATTGCTTAACACCCAATTCACTCTTGTGACTGATCCCTCATCCTGGAGGTTTGAACTTGAAGAAAAGCCATTATAGATAGAAGACTGATAATCAAAGCCCTTGCCTGAAGGCCATGAAGATGGAGAGTGATGCTTGTTGAAGCCTGTAGCTGATTGGAGATTATTTGAAGCCAGATGTTGATTCAAAGTTGCTGAAGCTGTTTTGCTGTGTTTCATTTCTGATGTATTGATTGGTTTTCATGACTGTATTGTTTGCTGTTTACCCTGTTGGGTTGAAAGTGAAACTTGTTCACTTTTGCCTATTGTTTTCTAGGTTCGAGGTCGAGTGGGACTCCCTTGCCTCGCTTGTATTGCTGCATTCATGCATTTTACTGCTTTATTGTATATATCTGTTATTGTCATTATTTCCGTCTATTCCCGTAGGATCTCTGTTTCTCTCTGTGCAAGAGAGGAGCATGATAGACACTAGGTCTTAACCCATGCATGATAACATTAGGATAGTTTGTTTCCCTTCGCAACCATAGGTTAGAGTTCTATCTCTTTCTTTCTCAAAACAAACAGAAAAACACATAAAGATTTCAAACACAATAAAAGACACTTCTTTCGTAAAAGAATGTGAACCCATCAAAACGTTATTTTTGTCCGCCGGGGCTGCTAATCAGAGAAACCTTTTCAGAAGGAATAAAAACAACAGACAGACTTGTGTCGTACGTGGCCCGAACTACGTTTGCTCTGATCTTTCATGCTGTATGAAAGTACGTAGGCATAGGATACGATATCCTAGCGAGCAACCTTCCCCTCCTTTCCCGTAGGTAGGCGAACTACGTTGACTCTGATTTCTCGTTCCAGACGGGAATACGTAGGCATAAAGTGCGATACTTTGCCGAGTCATTTTTATTTTCATTTTATTTTCTTTTTAAGCCTTGACCTATAGTTTAGATAGAATAACAATCCATACTCGAAAACAAGCGTGGATCCCGTCGAGTACGACGGACGTGAGGGGTGCTAATACCTTCCCCTTGCGTAACCGACTCCCGAATCCAGGTTTTGGTTGCGACGACCATACCTTTCCCATGTTGTGCGAGGTTTACTCTGAGCGTTTCCTTTCCCTCCCGTGGGATAAATAACGCACGGTGGCGACTCTTCTGTTCAGCCGGCGCCGATTTTCGCAGTAGCGACACTTATAGGGCCTACATCGTCAAAATGATGGAGTATTTTGATAAAATCACTTTCAAGCATGTTCCAAGATCTGAGAATCACATTGTCGATGCCCTAGCCATGTTAGCCTCGATGTGGAAGGTCAGGGATGTCAATGATGCCACTCTCATTAGAATTGAACGCAAGACCGAGCCCGCCTACTGTCAGATGGTTGAAGAGGAGACTGATGATAAGCCATGGTTCTATGACATAAAGAATTACCTGTTGAAACAAGAGTATCCAGCAGATGCTACGTCACTCGACAAGAAAACTCTGAGACGATTAACATCCAAGTTCTTTCTCAGCAATGATGTGCTTTACAAAAGAAATCATGATATGGTCCTGCTTAGATGTGTTGACCGACGAGAAGCAGAATTGTTAATGCAAGATGTTCACAAAGGAATGTTCGGTACCCATGCCAATGGATATGCTATGTCTAAAAAGATTTTGAGGGCTGGTTATTACTGGTTGACCTTGGAAACTGACTGTATTCAATATGCCAGAAAGTGTCACAAGTGTCAGATTTATACGGACAAGATGCACGTACCTCCGACGTTGCTAAATGTGTTATCATCACCATGGCCTTTTTCTATGTGGGGCATCGATATGATTGGGGCAATTGAACCAAAAGCTTCTAACGGACACCGATTTATTCTGGTTGCTATTGACTATTTCACAAAGTGGGTTGAAGCTGCATCCCACACTAATGTTACTCGGCAGGTAGTGGCCCGTTTCATAAAAAAGGAGATTATCTGTCGTTACGGAATTCCGAGCTGAATCATAACGGACAATGGTACTAATTTGAACAATAAAGTCATGAAAGAGTTGTGCGATGACTTCAAAATTGAACATCATAATTCTTCTCCTTATTGTCCCAAAATGAATGGAGCTGTAGAAGCTGCAAATAAAAACATCAAAAAGATTCTGCAAAAGATGGTGAAAACTTACAAAGATTGGCATGAGATGCTGCCATTCGCCTTGCATGGATATAGAACGTTCGTCCGCATTTCAACAGGGGAAACCCCTTTTTCTTTGGTATATGGAATGGATGCGGTACTTCCTATTGAGGTCGAGATACCCTCTTTGAGAGTCATAATGGAAACTAAGCTTGAAGAAGCAGAATGGGTGAGAGAAAGGTTTGATCAGTTGAATCTTATCGACGAAAAACGCATGTCTGCAATGTTTCATGGTCAGTTATATCAGAAGAGGATCAAGAGAGCTTTTGACAAGAAAGTTCGTGTCTGAGAATACCGCGAAGGGGAACTTGTACTCAAAAAGATTTTACCAGTTCATAAAGACGCACGGGGAAAATGGATGCCTAACTATGACGGCCCGTTTGTTGTGAAAACAGTCTTCTCAGGAGGCTCATTAATTCTCAAAACCATGGATGGAGAACAGCTTACTCATCCAGTGAATTTTGATGCAGTACGAAAATATTACGCCTAAAAAAAACCCGATAAGTCGAAAACTCAAAGGAGCGGCTTATGCAAAAGTTAGGGTTAAAGAAAAAGAAAAGAAAAAAAGAAAAAGGAAAAAGAAGAAAAATAAAAGCTCGCTAAGTTGAAAACCCGAAAGGGCGGCTTAGGCAAAAATGAGCGTCCCGGTGGATTGAAAACCCGAAAGGGCGGTCCAGGCAAAAGTTAGGGACAAAGGCGTTTCACTGCATCAGAAGAGTTGTCACTACTTCAAAAGGTTGTCACCATTGCGGAAGTTTGTACAGGAGATCCACTTCCAACTGCTCTCATCAGAAGCAAGGATTTGGGGGATTTTAGTCTTTAGGGATAGTTTGGTCATGGGATTCAATGTAACCTTGTCCACTTTGCCATTTTTCACTTGTAAAATTTCTATGGAATTTTGTCATTTGCAAGATTTCATTCTTGAATAAAATCAGTTTTGAACCATTCTTTCCTTTGCAACTTTATCATTTCCTGTATTTTCTTTGTTATGCAAAATATTGTTCGTTGATCAACGATAATTTTGAAAGCATTAGGGTCAAATTATTTGAATAAAACTTGAAAAGATTAACAAACGTAAAAAACTTCAACTCATGGAAAGTCGAGGAAAATCATACTTCCCCGAAACCTCAGGGTAGCGAAAGCTTTGATATACGATCCGATTACATTCCCTAATGAAGTGTAAACAGGTCGAACTGCCAATTCTCCTTTGGTCATGTGTAGGTGTCAAACCTGGAAGACTGTTTTCTCAAGGAACCTCTTATGATGATATAAGGACTGGTCCCCAATAGAAGATTTATGAGCATTGTGTTTTGAATTTACTTTGTCATCTCTGAATAGCTTGTTTAAAGCTTTGTTCCCCTATTGAGAGTGGATCTATTTGTCAAAGACTGCATACACCTTTTCAGCCAGGGTTCAGTGTGATTCATTCGGTCTCTCGAGTTCAGAGTGCTATCTTTTGATTCCCCGTGAATGTCTAATCACTGCTAGTGAATTTTTGTTTAAAGTCCAGTTGTAACCAACATTGTTTTAGAAGCCAATCGTTATTGGTAGTTCTTTGGTCGTCACCATATTTCTTGTTAAAAACGGTCGTAACTGGCATTGTCTTAATACCACTCGTCGGTATCCCTGTTTCGGTCGTCATCACCTTTTTCCTTTAAAGTCCAGTCGTAACTGGTAATGTTCGAAATCCAATCATCATTGGTATTCTTTTGGTCGTCACCATATTTTCCTTTGAACCCAGTCGTAACTAGCGTTGTCTTAACTCCACTCGTTATTACCTTTTGGTTCGGTTGTTACCAACCTTTCCCTCTGAAGTCTAGTCGTCACTAGCAAATCCCCTGTGAAATCTAGTCGTTACTAATTGATTTCCGTTTAAGCCCAGTCGTAACTGGCAGATGTTCGAAACCCAATTGTCATTGGTATCTTGTCGGTCATTACCAACCGTCCCCATGAAAGTCCAGTCGTAACTGGCATCCCTTGGAATCCAATCGTTATTGGTATTTTCTGGTTTGGTCATTACCAACCTCCCCAGCTAAAGCCTAGAAGCTTGCTAGCATTCTCGTAACCACATGTGTTGGTATACCCTGATTTGGTCGTCACCATGTATTTCTTCCGAAGTCCAGTCGTAACTGACATTGTGTAAGATCCAATCGTCATTAGTACCCGGAACTGGTCGTTACCAATCTCCTTTAAGTCTAGTCGTTACTAGCATTGCTTGAAATTTGGTGGTCACCAATTTCCCCAGTCGAAGTCCTGTATTACCGTTTGGATTTGAAATTTCATTTGTTGTTATCTCAGGTTGGTCGTTACCATTACCTCCAGAAAGTCTAGTGGTTACTAGCACTGCCTGAACCATCCGTTAAAACTGGGTGACATCATTATCCCCAGTGAAACCTTTCCCCCAGACAAGTTTCGGAGATCTAGTCGTCACTAGCATCCCCATTATGTTTGTCTTCGTTTTTAGTCCATTCCTGAAGATCCCATTTGAACTCTTCACTATAGGAAGCTCCTCATCTGATCATTCCCAGTGAGGGTTCGTGTTGTAATTTCCCCAATAAAAAGTCGCTCGTGTCCCTGGTGGAAATCCACTTTGTTCCCCGGTGAAGTGTTTGCTTTTCCCCAGTAAGATTATCATCTTCATTAGACTTTGCGCATCCTCATGTGAAAGTTTTCCGCTCAGTTACCACCAGTCATGTTTGAACTATTGATTGTTATACCTTGGTATTCCCCAGTGTCGGATCCACAATGCCAGGTCCCCGCGAGTAGTTACTCGTTGTTTTGTTTTTCTATCTTCTGCATATGTCTTGCATCCAAGCATCATGAAGCATCATTTAGAATTCATGACATATCATGGCCTGTCCTTTTGCATATCATCGGATCTAAGGGACAAAATTTTCGGTTTTCTATATTTAAATACCTTTCACTGCGATTCTACGAGGATCGTCATCTCTCAGTTCCATCTAGTGAAGATATTCAAATATGGGCAACTGTTGCACCCCAAATTTTGACCCCTTAGATTCTCATTATCATTTTAGGAGCATACTCATGAACTTTCTAACCTTAACCCAATGCAAGTCTGTCTTTGTCAAATTACAGATAAATCAGGGTTTCGTGCAGTCGAAATCGAAGCATCAGGGTTTGTGATTAGTCAATGTTTTGGGCTCATTCAAATAGGGAAAAAGGTCAAGGGTATTACATAATGTCAATTGAGAAGCCAATGTGAGGTTGTTACCCCAGAATTCAGAGCAGTGTATTTCAGAGCACCCGATTAGGGTTTTTGACTAGTAAAAGTCAACTATAGTTTGACTTTGATGTTGGAAGGTGTTTAAATGGTGGGATTATGATTCATGAAGTTCATATAGCTTAATAAAGTTCATCCAAGAAGTTTCAAAGTCTCAGGAGGCCCAGAATGTCAACAGGCGACTCGGTAATCACCGATCGGTCGTACGGTTGACTGAAAAGTCAACTCTCCAAATTTTAGGAATTGGACTTCAAGTTGTGAAAAAAATTTGTTCCTTATGTCATATTGGACTTGCATATCAATTTTCATGACCATTGGATCAAGAATGAAGGCGTAATCGAAAAATCGGGAAATTAGGGTTTTGAAAGGGGCTAAACCATAACTCCTTAACCACACATCCAATTGAGTTGGTTCAAATCTCATTTGGAAGCTCTTGACAAGTCCTACAAAAGTCCCTAAATGTTCCATGATCAGAAAATGCATAGATTTGGAGTTATGATCAAATTCATTTCAAGAGGGGAAAAAGACTTAGGGAAATTTCATTTTTAAGTTCATTTTTTAGCAACTTTGGAAGGCTTTTTGGCCAAGTTCCTTTTGGAAATTGAAACTCATGAAAACATGAATGTTTTAGAGCTATGTGAGGGCTTTCTAAAAAGTACTAGCACATCTCAAAAGGATTTGTGAGCTGAAAGTTATGGTCATGGCAAGTTGGTGGTTTCACACTTTAGTCCCACATTGTCCAAGTTTCAAAATGCATTCTTTCATCAAAGTTGGCCAATCTCAGCTTATGAAACATGTTGTATCTGATATGTGGAATGTTTGTAGCATGAAAGAATCAAGGAATTATGCAGAACTTGAATTTTCAAAGCCAAAGCAAGTGGCTTGCAAGTTGTTTTGCAACTTGCATTCAAAAAGTAAAAACAAGCATGAGGTGTAAAAGTGGTTCTGAACCAGCCTTAATGCTATACCTCTAGCCTGAAATTAGCCACCAAAATTCATCATTTTTCTTGACTAAAGAGGCCTGCCTTGCAGCCAAGGTAACCTTCCTAGGGAGGTTTCCTCCGAAAGTGAAAAACCTTTCTTCAAAATGAAGAAATCTTCAAATCTGCCCCTCACTCATTTTTCTATAAATAGGACTCTCCCCCACCTCACTTTCATCATCAACAACATTCTAAAAACTAGAAGAAATCTCTGTCCCTTTGCTCTTGCACTCAAGATCTCAAAATCACCAAATCTCACTTTTCACTAAAAAGCTTAAAAATCTGTCTTGGTGCAAGGGCTGCCAAAATCATTTCTCTACATTCCAACACCTCAACAACCATCCACACAATCCCTAAATATGGTATAGAAGGTGTCTAAACCATTAAACCATCCAAAAACTTCACCAATCAAAAAGTCAATTCTTACACCAAGATACTTTGACCAAAAGCTACAAATTCTACCAAATCTTGTTCTAAGCACTTGCCTAGTGTTTTAATCATCCTAACACCTCTTATATATTGTTTTTCAACTTTCCAAAGTGTTAGAATTCATTGGTGAGACCTATTTCTCCATTTGGCATCATAGTTGCATTTTGCTTAAAAGTGAAGAAAAGAGTCAAGGCAAGAAAGTAGATTGAAGTTCTCTGGGTTTCTTGGCTATTCTAGCTTGTTCAACAAGGTCTATAAGAGGTATGTATCTTGTACACATTGCCTCTTGCATCATTATCCATACTTTGACATTTTGAGCATTATGGTGGAATTTGAGATATGGATTTTGGTGACTGTCATGATATTTGTTTTTTTGATGAATGATGAGATTGTTATGAGTATTATCATGTGTGTTTGACTGGTTCTTGTCAAGTTTCAAATGTTAATATGTTGAAAATGGTTGTTTTGCTGTCAAAACAGTTTTGGAGGAATTATTAACTTTGTTCTTTGCTAAAATATAAGTTTATTTGAATTTGATGCTGTGTTTGATTTCTGATGTGGTTGGGATCTTGTCAGCCATTAGTTTGTTGTTGGTTTTAGGAGATGTTCAAGTTTAGCTGATGTCAGGGCTAGGTCCCTAGTTTTAGATGTTTGGTAAGTGGTACCTAGGATTGTTAATCCAGCCCAAATTTGGATGACTATTTGAGGTGAAGTTAGTCTGCTTGCTGTCAACTTGTTAATCATGCCAAGGTTAGATTGGCTGAATGAGGATGTTCCAAGTCTTGGTTAAATTGTGCATTTGTTGCCAGGATTGTTTTGAGTAGGAGTGTAACAATTTAGGATGTGTTGCTTGAGCATACATTGGCCTGGCCTGGCCTTGTTGTGATTTATAGTACTAATTAGGTTCAAGGCAGTTTCCTTGTTTGGTTGGGAAAATAGTGACCTCATGTGGTGATTTAGCTTGGTACTTGATTTAGACTTTGGCCAAATAATCATAACTGTGCTTAGGCATGTGGAGGGAGCTGTTATGCCTCAGTTTGCATTGGCTTGTTTCTTAAAGCCTCAGCCAGTAGTGTGACTTTAGGACTGTGTGTTTTTTGATAACAAACTGAATCTATGCTGTGGAACAGAGTGATGTACCTTGGGTTAGGTCATAACCTCATATCCAAGACTGCCCTTGAAGCCTGAGTTAGACAACTCAGTCTTACATGCTATGATTTATTCATGTTGCATACCATGATTGTCATCTAAAACTGAACAAAACCAAGAGACCATTTGCGGTTAGAAATTAAACACTCTTGTTGTTTCATGCTAAAGTTTCATAAGGGTCTAATGTTTGGAAATTAGTGAGCCCTGCTGTTTTAAGGTTGATTATGCCAAACTTTTCTAGACATTATGTTGATCATGTTCAATTGCTGTTCATTTGGTGCATTAAAAAGGGCTGCTATTTCTGTTTAGAGTCACTAATGAGATTGTTGCATCCTTACTAAAATCATGTGCATTGTTTGGTTTAGTTGTTGATGTCAAACTTGCTAGTTTCAACTCACACACACTATTTTGCTCACTTGGTCTTTGAATGATGTGTTGTGTTGAAATCTCATCTAAAACACATTTCAGACTTGCACAAATAATCACTAATTGTCAAAGGTATTTGTTTTGGTCTTTGGAATCAAATGTGCATTTTCAAAGACATCATTAAGCAACTCACACCTCATTTCTCATTCTAACTGTGTTCTGCTTAAACTAACTATTGAAATGCATCACATATATCATTTGTAACATGTTCAAAGCCTTTACTTGCTTGAGATCACAGTTAGTTCATGTTGAGATACCAAAATGCATTTTTAAAACCTTACAATTGCATGATCATACCAGTATTGGTTCTATTGTGTTTTGATCCAAATCAACTGTTGGAATACATCTAACATATCATTTGTAACATGTTCAAACCCTCATTTGATTATCACAACAGTTGGTTTGTGTTTTAGATTTCAAAATGCATCTTTCAAACTCATCTTTCAACTCACAGGCCATTTTTCCATATCAGACTGGCATTGCATCAAATTCATGTGGAAAAGCTTTGCATTCATATATATGTTGTGTGAACATGATTTCCTTGATCCAAAACTAGCTGCCATGAGCTACTCATTTCAAAGTGAATTTTTTCCAAGAAAGTTACAACTGGACATATCATTTTCACAAACTGTTTGCCTTGCACCTCCTTTTGGACTTAGAATCATTCATCATCATCTATGTGAGCTACGTGTAGCTTTGGTTTGGATTGAAAAAGGTTTGAAACACGTCATTCACTTCAAAGTGCATTTTTCCAAGGACATTGCCATTTGATATGTCACTTTCATAATTTGTTTGCATTGAGCTTGGATTAAGTGTTGGAATCATTCTTTACCATTTATGAGAACTGTGTGTATACTTGGTTTGGATTAAAAATGGTTGGATTAAGTTGTTCATAGCAAAATGCATTTCAAAACATACAAAGACACCTACTATCGAATTTTTCATTAGAAGAGGAATTTCAGAAAAATAACATTACCATCATGATCCTCATGTTTTTCTGGTCCAGTTGCATATAAATTTTGTTGCGTTTGGTTGAGAAACGGGAAAGTTACAGTAGAAAACGTAAATCACTTTTCATGTGTTATGTTTGGCCCAAGTCATTTAGCTTGTTACCCTTATAATTTAATGGGGTGGCATCAATCAACGGATGTATAGCCACCCCAGTGGTAAGACCATTATGCCAAACACGCCTTGTACCCTGCACGCATGAGTTCGACCCCTGAGGAGGGCAACTCTTTTATTAATTTTTGTAATTTTTCACCAAACTTTGAAAAATCATATCTCTCTCAATTTTAATCTTTTTTCACCCGTTCTTTTTTCATTGTGTTCATATTGATGTGTACTTTCATGTCATATTTTTTATTTTCATGTTTGACAAAATTTTCATCTCTTTTGACAATGTGCAAGTTGTGTACTTTCCGTGATCATATTGACAGATGCAGATGAATTTTCCTTTGTTATACTTGTGTTTTTCCTGTAATATTTGTTTGCATTCTCATTCTTAAGTGTTTTTTAACATGTTAAAGCTCCATTTTTGGTTGTTACCATGTCCATGTTACTTTATCTATTAAACTTATTTAAACTTGATCTGTCGTCACAGTTCCTGTTCTGTTTACCTGCTTTGATTGTCATCAATGCACTTTCATCTTTAACATTCCATATGTTTATTTAATGGTTGTCACCATGAATATACCCTTATCATGTTGTTAATTTTCTTGTTGTTTTCTTTCCCCAAAGTGATGAAGCTTTTTAGCTTTCATCCAAGTTGCCTCCCCTATTTCCCTCCAAAGGAAGGTCTGTCCACTTGACCCTCATGTCAAGAATAATTCATTCACCCTCTCCTGACTTTGTTAAGTCTCTTTAACCTTAGATTAGAAACCCTTAGACTTTGATTTAAGTCTAAAAAAACCACTTGTACTAGGAGTGTTCTTCAACTAGAACCCTAGGAAAGAGTTTGTCAACTCTGTGTAAGAATCATCGTCATGATTTCTTACTTCCCCCTTTGAATATTACAACTTAGATTAGGGAGTTTTGTCAAACTCCACACAAACATGTCATGTTTGTTTCCCCGTGAACCTTGATCATAATCAAGTGTTCTTTTCCCTTATGAGGTGAACTACGATTTCTCTGATTCCATCCTAGTTAGGATACGTAGGCAGAAGATGCGACGTCTTTGCGAGCAAACTTAGTGTATATAACTTTAGGTTTCAACTCATATCTTTTCCCAAATCCATAGTACATATTTCACACTTAGCAAGCAATCAAACAAAAGGTTCCTGTAGAGTACTACAGATATTTAGGGTGCTAACACCTTCCCTAGGTATAACTAACCCCCGATCCCCGAATCTCTTAAGCGTTGTCGTTACATCGCGAAAAAGGTTTTTCTTTCTTTAGACCTGTCCTTTGGATAAAATAAAGTCCGGTTGTAAAAAGAAATAAGATTCAAGTTAATTTAATAGCTTGATATCCAATTTTCACCGCAACACTCTCCCTCCAGATTATAACATGAATGCTAGGTGCGAGTACCACTCAGGAACACAGGGGCATGCAATTGAAAATTGCAACGTGTTTAAACACAAGGTGCAAGATCTGGTTAACTCAGAGGTCATTACATTCACTGCAGATGGTCTACGCATTAATTGAAGCCTCCCAAGCAAGCATCTAAGGCTGTGGAAACATCATCATAAGTAATCATTCCATGCGGAGCCAGGCCTCCTCAGCCATGGCATTTTTAATTTCTTTACTGCATTGTTCATTTGTAATTTTCGTTGTTTGTTAATGCTCTGTTTGCATGTAAAAACTTGTTTGTTTTATAATGATGATTTTAATGCAATGAGTATGTTTTTCTTGAAGTAATCAATTCGGGTTAATATATATGTCTGTGCATTACAATACCAACTTTCTTGCTTAAACTCTTTGAGGGAGGATGATGAAGCGAAAACACAAAATCTTGGGTCATACGCTTTTGGATAAAACCATGCTGATGATGTACAAACATTGTTTCAAATCCTTAAACACCGGAGATATAAGAAAGATAATCCCCTGTCAACCCCTTTGAGCCTAGAAGTAGGAATTCTTTCTTAAAACGGAAAAACCCTTAATCTTAACCTGGGGAAGGGTAGGTGTCAGCTAATCTGACCAAGCGTTCAAATTTTAAAAAGAATGTGCATGCAAGGATCCATTACCTTTTATCCTTCACAATCCCACAATGCTTATATCTCATTAACCAAGGAATGAGGCAGTTAACCCTTTCGGAGAAATCAAGACAGCCAATGTCACACGATTTGTTCCAAAAGAAAAAGAAAAAAAAAGCCCACTAAGTCGAATCTTGAAAACAAGCGACTTAGGAAAAAACTAGGGTATCCCGTTGGACTTCAAAATCGAAAGTTCAAAAGAATCAGTCCAGGCAAGATCAGGGAAAAGAACGTAAAATGAAAAGGAGGAAAAAAACCCTCGATGAAGAACAAAGTTGTGCGACTGCAGACACTAAAGACAAAAGGGGTGACCGTCGCTCCAAAAATCTTGTGGGTTCATTAACCGTCACTTCTACCATTCAATAACCTTTTTGAAAGGTGAGCGCATGTGCCAAGTTAGTTGAATATAAGGATGGAGAACATCAAGAAGAATGGGTGGGTACAAATAAATTTTGAGCCAAAAATCTTTTTTTTGCTGAAACCGTGAACCAGGCCAAGTTACAACCCTCAAAAGTCCTAATTGAAGCAGAGTTTATTTTGAAAGTGTACTTCAATAATATAGCGTTCCTGAATCCCATGAGTTATGCTAAAAGACTTTGTTGGTATTGCATGTGCATGATGTCTCTCATTCAAAAATTAGTGTCGCATTTTAAATAGTGACTTTTTCACAAAGTTTGGCAATATCTTTTCAAAAAAAAACTTCAAGACTAACATGTGTGTTGCATTAGAATTATCATTCTCAGAATAAACATTATCTGCTTGCATATAGGTATTTGTCATCAATGAGGTTTACATAATGAATGTTAGTCAAGAAGTCTTATCTTGCCAGGAGGAAATTCCTGGACAGATATGTTGAGTAGCACGGGCCAAGAGACTTTGTCAGAAGATGCCAATCTAAGGAAGTTACATCGAGAAATCTCTAAGGATTGGTTAATTTAGGGCAATCAAGTCAAGATTCAGCAAATATCTCGAGGATCAATCAGAGAGGGGCAAAGTCACTTCAAGGCTGGAAAAGGACGTTGCAAGAGCGCGAAGAGTTATCCTCTTTAGAAGACGGTTAATCTGAGTCACCTCTCCCTATTTTCAGAGCTACTCAAGGAGGTTTTGTAAACCTTCAAGTTCAAGACGAATGTCGGGAAGTCATGCTAACCATTCCATAACCTTTTAACCAGAAATCTTGTATCCAAACAAGACGCTTTTCAACGCCAGCCATACCTGACCTACCTCGAAACCATCATTTGAGCCGTCATATCATTTCATATCATCTATCATAGCATAGCATGAAGCCTTGTGAAACCATGCAGAAATCCAGAGTCCAATCCCTATTGGGATCTCCAACAAAAGCCTACTTTGCGGGCATCCTCATAAAATCTAAAGTCCAATCCCTATTGGAAACCACCGAAAGTCCAATTCCTATTGACATCACCTCATTTTAAAATCCAATCCCCATTAGTATCCAGAAAATATCACCTTCCAAAACTCAATCACCGCCAGGTTTCACCCGTCCTTACCAGCAAAGTCCAATCATACTTGGTATATCCTTCTTTCCCCGGCAGAGCGGTATTTTTGCATATCATAAGCATCATTGCATTGCATTCTCAAATGTGTAGCATTTCCATTTTGTATGGAGCATTAAGCCATAGAAAAAGAATATTCAAACATATGCATGTGAAGCATAGGCCAGTTTTTGTGCCTTACATGGAAGTCCAAATCACCCTTCAATTAAGACAGTGACATATCCCCAGTAGAGATTTTCTAGATCGATTTTCTTTCCTTCAAATCTCTTTGGCGATGTGGTCTTTGGATATGTCTTCTTTTTGTCAACCCCTTGACGATGTGGGTTTTGGTTTGATTTTCTTTCCGCCAAATCCCTTCGACGATGTATTTCTTTGGATATGGTTTTCTTTCCGTCAAATCCCTTTGACAATGTGATTCTTTCGATGCAGGTATTCTTTCCGTCAAATTCCTTTGACAATGTGGTATTTGGATATGTCTTCTTTCCGTTAACCCTTTGACGATGTAGTTTTTGGTTTGGTTTTCTTTCCGTCAAATCCCTTTGATGATGTGTTTCTTTGGATATGGTTTTCTTTCTGTCAAATCCCTTTGACGATATGGTTCTTTGGATATGTTTTCTTTCCATCAAATCCATTTGACGATGTGATCTTTGGATATGGTTTTCTTTTCGTCAAATCCCTTTGACAATGTGGTTCTTTGGATATGTTTTCTTTCCGCCAAATCCCTTTGACGATGTGATTCTTCGGATGAGCTTTCTTTCTGTCAAATCCCTTTGACAATGTGGATCTTTGGTTTGGTTTTCTTTCCGTCAAATCCCTTTGACGATGTGTTTATTCGGTTAGGTGTTTTATTTCCGTAAAAAGATTTTGACGATGTGCGACTGGGCTCTAAATGCATACATCCCCGCATACTGCAAATTTTTGGGTCCTTTTTGTATTCAATCACCTTCTACCTTGAATGTTTGAAAGTCATTGCTATCATATCTTCAGGTCCAAGTCGATTGAATAAAGGCAGCTGTAGCACCCCAAAATTTGCCCTTTCGTTTTAACCGTAACTGGCTTATGTTTCTTTGCATTTTGCGTTTCTGTATATCATAGCATTGGTTCTTGAGGCATGGGATCAAGGTGTTTTCATGGTTCAGGGTTCCCTTTTATTGCAAGAGTTTAAACAACGAGCGTTAGAGGCTCCAGCATTTATTTTTCCCAGCGATCAAGCGGCCGATTTTATTTCATTCAGCAGGTTATTTTCTGCTCAGGAGACGGTGTACAAGCTATCTCAGGCATTCTCACAGTTATAATATCCAAGGGCAAGTTTCAGAGGCTTAACGGAGCTTAAACAGGTGGCAACAGATGATTATACAAGTTTCCCTCCATTTGGCGCCAAAATTGGCATTTTTTGAATGTGGTAAACGATTACCACATATGGGTAATCGGTTACCTCAGGCAAAATTTGCAAAGATATTCAAATTTTCAGCATTGCAAATTTCCAATTATTCTCAACCATTGACTTCACATGATCATCATTGGAAGGATCTAGAATTGTTTCAATTTTCACCATTTCCCTCCAAATTTCAAACACTCCATTCCTAATTCCACTCCAAATTTCCATTCCCAACACTAACCCACATTGGAAACTATATTTTGATTCCAAACCTAGAGCTTATTTAAGTGAATTTGCTCCAAACCTCACACAATAAACCTTCATTTTCAGATTTCACATTCATTCTTAGGAATTTGCTCTCAACTTTTTCACTCCCAACACCTCCATTAAAGCTATTTCCACTTAAGTTCATTGATTCTACATTAGAATCCTTGAATTCTAGAGCTAAACCTCCATCATTCATCTCCATTATATTTAACTCATCACTCAATTTTCGTTTGGTTTTGGATCTGAATTTGGAAGCTAGATTGGAAGTGGTTTTTTGGATCCATTTTGCTTGATCTTTCTTGTTCTTCATTTCTACCATAAGGAAGCTCTTGTATCTTGAAGATTTTTTGGGTTTCTAGCTTAGATCTGTTAGTTTCAAGTAAATCAACACTCACCAAAGCAAATCTCAGCTTTGAAGGTTGGTAATTCTAGATCTAATTCAATTTTGAACTTATTTGCATTATCACAATGTAGATCCATGGCTTTTGATGCATTTTGATCCATTTGTTTGATTTGGATCTTTGTGATTTGTGATTTCAATGTTTGATTGTGTTAATATGATGCTTGATCACTGATTCTTGATGATAAATTTGTGTTTGTTTGATTACATGTTCATGTGATTGATTGGATAAGTTGTTTGATGGTGAAAACTGGTTTTGAAAAGGGTTCTTCTATTTTTGGTTCAGTAATTACCCTTCATAAATTTCAAGTTCCAGGTTGTTTTTTCCAACAGGTAACCGGTTACTTGATTGCAATAACTGATTACCATTGAACATAATGCTTTATTTTTTATTTTTCTTGCTTGATTGGACTCTTTTTCACATCTAAACTTCATGGATTGATATGGTGCATTTATGTGGATTGTTTTTGACATATTTCATCATTCTTGAATGTTTGATTTGGATTCTTCGACATGTGATGTCCAGTTTCTGTTTGAATGCATAACATGTTCATGATGTATTGATGGATGCAATGATTATTTGACTTGTTTGCTTATAACATGTTTAATTGAGTATCACTATTGATTATCTTGCTAGTTTTTTGTTGCATGTTTGCAATTATTCCCGACTCCGCTCGTTGCACGCTCGTTTGATTGTTCGATCATTTGATTTGAATCGAAAAGCATGTCCATCTTGTTGATTTCTTGTTGATGCAATGTTGTTGATCAATTAGGTTTGATTGTTGGAGCATGTTCATACTTGCATGATATCTATCCATGATTGGTGTTTGTTTATGATTAATTGCATTAACACATGCTTGCTGCCCTGCTTTTTACAGCTGTTCTTATTCTGAATTTTGCATGCTGTCTTTGCCTTGCTGCCTGCCTGTCTGCCTTTTTATACCTATTTTTGTGCTGAAACATGCGCTGTTATAGGTTGTCTTGCTTGTATGCTGGATTTTATTGCTGTCTTGTGTAGGAGGCGTTGTTGTAGCTGCTATTTTTGTCTTGTTTCTTTGCTTTTTGCTTTGTCTTTGCATGCTCCCTTAGGGTTCTTATTCCAATTTAATCTTCGATTAAATTTGGAGTAAGAGAGACATTAGGATTGCAATACATGCATGATAACATTAGGTTAGTCCCTTTTAACCTCAACCTTAGGTCCATCTTTTGCATGCTAACATTAGGATAAAATATCCTTTCGCATCCCAACTTTAGGACCACTTTGCATGACAACACTAGGGCTGAGTTTCCCTTAGACCTTTCGTGCGTTTCTCTTCTCATCTCAAAACACATTCTAACTCATCTAATAAATACGATGAACATTGTACGCTACGAGCCTTAAGCACATGGGAAATGATGAGTGGGGGTTTCTCCTCACTTGTCTAGAGTGTTTAGCATATGCCCTTTGGGAGATATGCGACACATCGTTCCTATGTCATAGTCTTTAGTGCAATGTGAATCACAAAGTAAACTAATTCACTTCACTAAAACTCACAAACCAAATTCAAACTTTTTATCCTTCAGGATTTGTGTTCCAAACTCATTTTCAGAAAAAAAAAAGTATGTTATTTTTCCGTTCTACCGCAAACAGGCGTCGACCCTAACAGCTGGAATGGGAACTTAACGTCGCTCATAAAAAAACATTTAACCAATCTTTGGTCTAGTTTCCCGAACTATGTTTGCTCTAATTTCTCATACCAGATGAGGATACGTAGGCACAAGACGACGATGTCTTAGCGAGCAACCTTCCCCATAGTTACCTAAACTACGTTTGCTCTGATTTCTCATACCAGATGAGGATACATAGGCATAAGACGATGATGTCTTGGTGAGCAACCTTCCTCCCATCACCCGTAGTTTTCCGAACTACGTTGACTCTGACTTTCACATTGCACGAGGGAATACGTAGGCATAGGGCGTCGTTTCTGTTTAGCAGTAGCTTTTAGATAACACACCCTTTGATTAGACAACAAGTGTGGATCCCGTTGAATACAACGGACATGAGGGGTGCTAATACCTTCCCCTTGCGTAACCGACTCCCGAAACCAAGATTTGGTTGCGATGACTTTGTCTTTTCCCGTTCTTTAGGTTTTCTTTGATCGTTTCCTTTCCCTCTCTTCGGGATAAATAACGTTCGGTGGCGACTCTTCTGTTTTTTCCACCGGGTGTTTTTCGCAGTTGTGGCCGCTACCCTTTTCTGTATAGGCACCTTTATACCCACTGATGATTGAGTAGCCCACTACTGTGGAGGTGGAGGGGTACAACAGGTTATGGGCTGAAAAGAGAGCTTCACAAAGAAAACAAAGAAATGAAATGTGAAGTCTACCAACTTAAGCATGCTAAGGGTGTATTATCGTATATAGCCAGAGTGAAGACATACCTACTAACCAATAGAGAGCAGGAGCTGGAAGAAGAAGTCAAGAGCAGAGAAAAAATTGGGAAAGATCTGAGAAGTGCCAATAACCTACTTGAGCAGAAGAAGAAAGAGTTAGACAGGGCCTTTTTGGAAATTTCCAAATTCAGTAGCTAGTGGAATGCCACTGCGACTTCCAACAAGGAGACGGAAGATGAGCTCAAGGTCCATATTGAAAATTTGAAACATCAGCTTGAGGAGAAAGAAAGGAAGATTAGAGAAGAATTATTCCATAGGCTTATAAGTGATCAGCAGCTTAGGGAGATATTGTCAGCCATGGAAGAGCTTAAAGTTCAAGCAGAGGTGAAGAAGCCCAAACTTGAAGATGCTTTTGGTGAGGATGAATGGGAGCTACACTATCGTTATTTGGAAGGAATCATGCACAAGTGGGATGTTTTCATTCAAGAGCTAATTCAAAGGCCGAAGCAACCTAATACCAAGAAGTTGTTCAAAAAGGTTCAAGCCTGGAACTGAGAGCACGGAGGATGGGGTGGACTATCTCTAGTAGATATTGATGATATACCTTAGTTGCTTTTCTTCTTTTGTATCTGATCACCATCAGGCTTGTTGACTGGGACCAGTGGTTGTTGTATTTAATTATATCTTTGTTGTATGGATTTATTGTATCAAATCGTTTATTGGGCCTTCTTTGGTTAATGTATGAGCTGTTTTTCCAGTGTTCTATCCATCTCATATGTTTTATTGTTGTTGAAGCTTGAATCAAGGTGTAGACTGTAACACCCCAAACTTAAGCGGAATATTTTAATTAATTATTTAATTGAGAATATTCGTATTTTGGGTGGTTTTCGGTGGTTTTGTGGATTATTGAGAAAATGTGCATTTTTGGACTATTTATTTAATTAATAGTATACTATATGAGAATATTAGTATTATTATTTATTAAAATGAATATAAGTGAAATAAGGGTAATTTGGGCATTTGGAGGAGTTAGTAAGGGTAATGAAAGAAAAGCCCAATTGTGTGGCCCAAGTCTAAGTTTTACAAAATAGAATTCTGAAGGTTTGGGATTCATTTGGTTAACCGTGAAAAGAATGGAGGCCAGAGCTCTGAGGAGGGATCAGTGGAGGCAAAAGCTTCGGAAGATTGCCGGAGTTAATCGTGAAAGCTTTGAATCGACTAAGGTATGGGGAGTATCGCATTTCATGATTTTCTATGTATGCCTTTAGATGTGTTTATGGCTGGTTTATGTGGTTTATGATTTAAGGTATTTTGGGTTGATTGTGGGAAAGTAAAGGAAATTGACGATGAACTCTGAGATTATGGTTTGTGATATGTATCACTGAATATTGAATATCTGATATGAGGATTAGGAAACCTTAGGCCTTCGTGGCCAAAACTATGGGGTGACATACGTCCGACCTTGAAGGGATAGAGATAGGTGATATGAGAAATTATGATGTCTTTAGGGTAATTGCAGAAAAATAGTGTTTTAGGCAGTGCAAATGTTGCCGGATTGGCCTAATGAACCATAGGGTTGGCGCCGTTATCGCTGTATGACATTGGGGATGTTTTAATGATGTTTTGGGGGCATTGGGTATGTGAATCGTATGAGTTTTTAGGTAGAAATCAGTTCTGGTGCGTAGCAGGTTTTGCTGTCATCGCTCTGTTCGCCTAGCGAGTAAGCCAGCGAGGGGTTCGCTACGAGACTCTCCTAGCGAGCGAGCCAGCGAACATAGCAGAGTTCGCAAATATTTATCGTGTGCAGCGATGTCATGATGTTTGATTCTGGGATTCTGATGATGAGTTACTATGAGTATGACAGTGAGGTTGCGTGAGCAATAAGTGATAGTATGAGAATTACCGCAAGTGTAATTATGATGAATTAATATGAGGCAATGTGAGATGATATTAGGGATTAATATGTGAATACTATGTGATGATATGACGAATTAACATGAGTAGAACTGTGAAGCTAATGTGATTGATAGGCGATAGTGCGAGGATTACCGTGAGTATAACTTGATAAATTAATATGAGATGATATGGGGGTAGTATTATGAATTAATATGGGATAATATGACTAATATGTGATTTATACGTGATTATATGATGACATGATGTGTGAGAATGATTAATGTGATGGATTCTGATGATATGTTGTATGATGATTAATATGATGAATTATGATGATATGTTGCATGATGAGTAATATGATGAATTATGATGATATGTTGTATTGATGATTAATATGATGAGTTATGACGTATGACAAATATGATGAATGATGATGCACCATATGTTGTTATTATGAGGATTATTGTGATGTGTGCATCATGCATTCATGTACATCCGGACTTTGGTTCAGGACCTCGATTACTTTGGCTTCAATCCCACTGTGTGGATGTGAAGTATTTTGATGTGCCCCGATCCTATTGATGGGGATCTATGGAGGGTTGATGGCCCAGTGTCCATCGCGCTGTGATGATTGGTACCACATGCATTGAGTTGTGTCGCATTGCATCTATGAGTCTTTGTGTATGAATTATGACGTTATGGCCTTTGAGGTATATTTGAAGGATATCAATGTATTGAATGTAATTATGAGTAATATGCCATTTATGCATTAATTGTTATACATTGATTATTATGAATTGTCTTACTCACCCTTCCTGTTTGAATGTTACCTCCACGTGGGTAATGTGCAGATGAGCAACTTTAGCCGTGGACGCCAGTATTTTGAAGTTTTAGAGTCGTTAGCCTTTATGGTTAATTTAGAGGGTCTTGCTCTGATATGTAACATCGGGTTGGGTTCTTTGAGTTGATTGTATATCATTGGGTTATTTTACTAATGTTCCCTTATGAGGAAAACATTGAATTATGTTTTGAGTTCCGCTGTATATGATGTTTTGATGTATTTTGAGAAAACCTGTGTGTTACGGAGTATTGACCAGTTTTGTTGACTTTGAGAAATGTACGCCCTTTTGTGGCTTTTTATGAAAGTTAATATTTTACTCTGAAATCCATGTTATTTTGCCGTAATATATGTGGGGTAGAATAAGGGTGTTACATAGACCACCCTGGAAATGATCAAACATGGCATTTACATTGCATTTTCATACTCATTTGCATAGCAGGTGTTTTTAGCTGGTTTTCTTATCTCTGCCTAGTTTTCTTAAGCGGGATAGTGAACTATGGTATTCACGGGTACAATACAAGGGGAAATCAGAAACAGGCAATGGAACAAATTCAGATTGAGTTACTTGGGGTGCAAACCCGTATGAATTAGTTTATGGAACCGATGCAGAACATGGCTCAGGGTCAAGAGCAGCTAAGAACTTTGGTCCAACCACTTATTGATACTCCCAGAGTTGATAATAGTGGTGTTGTCCATCCTGGAGAAGGTATTCCTAGTGGTGCCAACTCTTCTGGCAGAGGTGGTGCTGGTGTTGTTATTCCTCTTAGCGGAGGTGCTGGTGTTATTATTCCTCCCGACGGAGGTGGTCCTGGTAGTGTTTGTGTTGTTCATGGAGGTATTGGAGGTCACACCCATCATTGGGATGTTGACCAACAGGAGGATGCGTTCTCTATGCATGATCTGGATGCTGGTCTTTCGACGGAGGCTGATAAGAAATTTAAAATGATTGAAGAGAGAATGAGAGCATACGAGAATCAGAATGCTTTGGGCATTGATATGATTGATTTAGGTCTGGTACTTGGTGTGAGAATACCACCTAAGTTCAAGGTCCTCGACCTTGATAACTATAGAGGCACCACTTGTCCTAAAACTCACATTAGGGCATACCACTGCAAGATGTCAGCATATTCAGAAGATGAGAAGCTTCTCATACACTTTTTTCAGGATACCCTTGCTGGGGAATCCCTGGAATTGTACACGAGATTGGTGAGGACCTACATAAGAAATTAGAGGGACTTGGATGAAGCCTTCGTCAGACATTATCAATACAATTGTGAGATGACTCCTAACATAACACAGCTGCAGAATCTGACTCAAAAGGCGAATGAGAGCTTCAAATAGTATGCCCAGCGGTGGCACAAATTGGCTGCACGAGTTCAACCTCCTATGATGGAGAGATAGCTAGTGGATATGTTTATGGGCACTTTTTAGGGTCCATATTATGACAGACTGGTCAGTTGTACTTCTGCAGGTTTCTCAGACTTGGTTATGGCAGGCGAACAAGTTGAAAGCGGGGTAAATATGGGGAAGTTTCCAAACGGTAATAGCTTCTCATCTGGAGGAGGAAAGAAACCATATGTTGGGAATCCCAAGAAGAGGGATGGCGATGCCAATTCTATTTCATCCTACAAAGGTAAGGGTAGAGCAAATCAAAATTCTTCACAACAGGTAGCTACTGTAGCCATCCCGGCTGCACCTCAACAACAACTTTTTGCTCCCTGTTGGTATCTAGACAAACCAAGGATGGCTAGCATGTATTTTGACACTCCGCCTATGCAATACTCTCAGTTATTGCATCATCTAATTCAATTGCAACTTGTCTAGAAGAGAACTTTGGCTTCGCTTACTGGTAACCCTCCACCTGGTTACGATGCCAACGCCCACTGCAAGTTCCATTCTAGAGCGCCATGGAATCACATAGATAATTATAAAGCATTCAAGCACAAGGTTCAGGACCTTCTTAATTCAAAATCCATTGAATTCACCAATAATTGGAAAAATATGATACAAAACCCTATGCGAACCCATGGCGACGCAAGGGTAAATGCTATTGAAGAGGTAATGGGGTTGAATCTGGTGACAGATGTCAATATGTTGAAAACACCATTGTGGTTTATAAAGGACTGTCTGTTAAGAGGGGATGTATTCCCAGGATGTTCGTCTGATTGTCAAGGATGTGCAATACAGACAGAAGGATGTGATTTGTTGAAGAATGGTATCTAAATGATGATAGATGAGGGACGCCTTCAGTTTGAGAGAACTTCTGTTATGGATGATGTTGATAAGGATATTGCAATCGTTTCTATTCCATAGCATACTATTCATATATCGGCATCAGTGAGGCAAGCGCCTATTGTTATTAATACACCAGAACTGGTACCATATGAAAGCACCAAAGTTATTCCATAGAATTGCGGAGCAGAGGTATTTTGTAATGGTCAGAAGCAGGAACTTGTGTCTTCTTCAAGTGGAGGGACCAGTGTTGACAATATTTTTGGGGCTGGAGGCATAACTCACAGTGGTCAGGTTTTTGCTCCACCGGTACCTCAGGATAGTAATGTTGACAGTTCTACTAAAGGCAAAGGAAAACAGGTGGTTGAAGATTCTACGCAGAAGCATTCTACTAAAGAATTTCATGAAAATAATTAATAAAAATGATTACAAGATTGTAGATCCATTGTACCAGACTCCATCTAAGATCTCCATCTTGTTTTTGTTCTTGTGTTCGGAGGCCCACAGAAATGCTCTGCTGAAAAATATGAATGTTGCATATATACCGCAAGAGATTTCTGTGAATAAGTTGGAAGGGGTTATGGCACATATTAATGCAAGTAATGGTTTGGGGTTCACCAACTTCGACTTGACTCCAGCTGGGAGAAATTACAACAGTGCCCTACATAATTCCATGGAATGTAGGGGTTCTTTGTTGTCGCATGTTCTGGTAGACGTTGGGTCTTCTTTGAATGTATTGCCGAAGAAAGCTCTCATGAAGTTGGACATTTAAGGGGTGATCTGTAGGCCTAGTGATTTGGTTATTCGAGAATTTGATCGGTCGAAGAGATCATTGTTTGGAGAGGTGGAATTGCCTATTAAGGTTGGTCTTGAGGTCTTTAACACAACATTTTTCATCATAGATATCCAGCCAGCATACATCTATCTTTTGGGTCATCCATGGATCTATGTTGTAGAGGCTGTAACCTCGACGTTGCATCAGAAACTCAAGTATGTGATTGAAGGGAAAGTAGTTACAGAATGTGGAGAAAAATATATTATAGTCAATCATTTGTCTTCGTTCAAGTATATGGAAGTGGATGGGGAGATTCACGAAACTCTTTGCCAAGCGTTTAAAGCGGTTCATATTCATAAAAAGCCTCAGGTGGAGGAGAAAAAGCCTAAAGTTTCTATGACTTTATTGAAGGAAGCTCGTGTTATGGTTGAAGCTGGAAGTTTTCAGGGTTAGGGCCAAGTTCTTGATGTACCAGTGAAGCAAGACAGGTTTTTTTTGGGGTATAAACCTTCACAATCTCCTCCAAATTTCAAAGGTCCTATCCGGTTTTATAGTGTTGTAGTCATTTTTGACAAAGTTAATTCCATAGGGGAAGAGGAAGTCGACAGCGAATATGATATGGATAACTAGATCCGTCCCTGCATTCCAGTACAAGAGCCTTCCAACTGGTCTTTTGAGGAAGTCATTCACGTCACTCCTTAAGAAGAGTAATTCTCTTTGTTCTTACATTTGTCAAGTCCTACATTCTGTCCAAGACATAGTGATCCATTTGTAGTGTCGTGTGTTTTTATGTTTAATGTTTATCATGAATAAAATGACATTTTTTGCATTCAAATATTTCGTTCCTTGTCTTTCATTTTCACTTTTACTTTCTAAAATGGCAATGTGTTTTTGTGTTTCTTTGTTTTCTCATTCTTAATAAAGCATAAAAAAATTAATCATGCAGATTAATCACCCTAGATTCAACCAATAATGATGCTATGGCTCAGTTTGATTTTGATAATCCAATATACCAAACAGAAGAAGAGACTGATGAATATTGTGAACTACATGAAAAATTGGCCAGACTTTCGAAACAGCAGGAAAGGGTTATTCAGCCTCATCAGGAGGATATTGAGATTATTAATCTAGAAGAAAGTGTGAAGAAAATACTGGTTGAAATGATGCAACAGTATGTTGACATATTTGTCAGGTCTTATCAAGATATGCTTGGGCTTGATACAAATATTTTTGTGCATCGTTTGCCTCTCAAAGAGGGTTGTCCTCAGGTTAAGCAAAAGTTGAGAAGAACAAGACCAAACATGGTTGTCAAGATTAAAGAAGAGGTTCAAAAACAGTTGGATGTCAGGTTTCTTGCTGTAACTAGTTAGCCTCTGTGGGTTGCTAATATCATTCTTGTACCTAAGAAGGATGGTAAGGTTAGGATGTGCATTGACTATAGAGATCTGAATAGAGCAAGCTCGAAAGATGACTTCCCGCTACCTCAATATTGCAATCGCGGAAAAATAAACGGCAGAAAAAACAGAAGAGTCTCCACCGAACGCTATTTATCCCGGCGGGGGAAAGGAAACGATTGAAGAAAACCTCTAAAAAGGAGAAGACATGGTCTCGCAACCAAATCATGGGTCCGAGAGTCGATTACACGAGAGGAAGGTATTAGCACTCCCTCGCATCTGTTGTACTCAACGGGATCCACGCTTGTTGTTCTAATCAAAGAGTGTGTTATCTAAAGCCTACTGCTAAATGGAAACGAGAATGAAAGGGAAAACAAAAAGGAGACTCGATAGTACTTCTCCGTCATAGGCCTACGTATTCCCTCATGCAATGGGAAAGTCATAGTCAACGTAGTTCAGAGGACTACGGGTGAAAGGGGGAAGGTTACTCGCCAAGACATCACCGTCTTGTGCCTACGTATCCTCATCTGGAATGAGAAATTAGAGCAGCCGTAGTTTAACTCATAAATTGTTAAGTGTTTTTTATGAGCGATGCTAAGTTTGCGTTCCAACAGTTAGGGTCAATGCCTGTTTGTGGTAGAAAAGAAATAACGTGCCCTTTCTGAAAGAGGTTTGAAAAACAATCCCGAAGGATAAAATGATTTGAATTTTGTTTGTGAATTTTAACAGAAGTGAATTGAATCTGTTTGAGATTCGTATTGCACTAAAGTTTTTGACATAGGAGCGAATGCGTCGCAAGATTGCCCCCATACGGGGCATATGCTAAACACTCTAAAAGAAGTAAGGAGAGACTTCTGACTCATCATTTCCCATGTACTTAAGGCTCTTGGAGCACAATACTTATTGCATTTATTAAGTGTATTGATTTTTTTTAGAAGAGAAAGAAGACTAAAAGGGCAAAGGAAAATCTAAGGGAAACTCACCTAGATGTTATCATGCAATATGACCCTATAGTTGAGGATAAACGAAAGTATTCCTAATATTATCATGTAAATTATGGACCTAAGGTTGAGGTTAAAAGGGACTACCCTAATGTTGTCATGCAAAGGATTGAGAGCATAATGTCTATCCTACTTTGAACCTAATCAAAAATTAAGTTCAAACTAGGAGCCTTAAGGAAGCATGTGATCAAACACAAGTAAACATTAAACGAACTCAATCTCAACAACAGATAAAAATCCAAGACTTAAAAGGAGAAGAAATGATATGAAGAAAAGAAATGCTAAAGTAACACATGTATGCACTAAGTCAAAAACAGCAGCAACAATAGCGCTCCAGCACAACATAGCTACAAAGCTGAGATTTGCTTTGGTGAGTGTTGATAAACTGAAATTGATGGATCAAAGTAAGAAAACTAGATATCTATGAAGCTTTAACAAGAAAACTTGAAGATACAAGCAATAATCTAAAAATAAGAAAAAAGCTCTTCAAGAAGTGATTCCAAAAACTTGATCAAGATCCAAATGAGTTACAACTTCATAATTGAACAATGGAAGGTGATGCAATGGTGGTTTAGCTCAAGGTTTCACAAATTACAATGCACAATTTGTGAAGCTTTTGGTTATGGAGCTTTTGTGAGGGTTTTGGAATGAGAGTAAAAATGAGAGAAAAGTTGAGAGAATTGGAGTGAGATGTGTAGAAAAATCAGAAAATTTTGGGGTGCTACAGCTGCCCCTATTCAATCAACTTGGACCTGAAGGCATGATAGCAACGACTTTCACACATTCAAGGTAGAAGGGGATTGAATACAAAAACAGCCACAAATTTTGCAAACTGCGGCGGGAAGAGATAAAGGATGGCATACGAGGATGGACTTAAGAAGAATGTCGGCCAAAGGCGAAAGAAAGGTTTGCTAGCCGAAAGCAAACTTAAAAGGAAAATTCCTTCTGAAGGAGGACTTACAGAGAAAGGTTTGCCAGCCGAAAGAAAACTTAAAAGGAAAATTCCTTCTGAAGGAGGACTTACAGAGATTTGCATGTCAAAGGTGGACTTACAACCGAGGGTGCCAACTGAAGGTGGAATTTTAAAAGGAATGTCGGTCGAAGGTGAACTCACATCCAACAAAGGTTTGCTGGACGAAGGCGGACTCACACCCAAAGGTGCCATCCGAAGATGGACTTTCAAAAGGAATACCTACCGAAGGTGAACTCACATCCAACAAAGGATTGTCGGCCGAAGGCGGACTCACAACCAAGGCTGCCATCCGAAGATGGACTTTCAAAAGGAATATCGGCCGAAGGCAGACTCATACCCAACAAATGTTTGCCGACAGAAGGCGGACTCACAACCAAGGGTGTCATTTGAAGATGGACTTTCAAAAGGAATGTCGGCTGAAGGCGGACTCACATCCAACAAAGGTTTTCCGGAAGAAGGCGGATCACAACCAATAGTGTCATCCGAAGATGGAATTTCAAAAGGAATGACGGCCGAAGGCGGACTCACATCCAACAAAGGTTTGCCGACCGAAGGCGGACTCATAACCAAAGGATGCCATCCAAAGACGAACTTTCAAAAGGAATGGTGGCTGAAGGCGGACTCCCAACCAATAAAGGTTTGTCGTCCAAAGGAGGACTCACAATTAGAGGTGCCATCTGAAGATGGACTTTCAAAAGGAATTCCAACCGAAGGCGGACTTACATCCAACAAATGTTTTCCGGCCGAAGGCGGACTCAACACCAAGGGTGCCATCCAAAGATGGACTTTCACAAGGAATGTCGGCCAAAGGCAGACTCACATCCAACAAAGGTTTGTCGGTCGAAGGATGACTCACAACCAAGGGTGCCATCTGAAGATGGACTTTTTAAAGGAATCTTGGCCGAAGGCAAACTCATATCTAACAAAGGTTTACCGGCCGAAGTTGGACTCACAACCAAGGGTGTGACTCAAAGATGGAGTTTCAAAAGGAATTTCGGTCGAAGGCAGACTCACATCCAACAAAGGTTTTCCGACCGAAGGCAGACTCACAACTAAAGGGTTCCATTCGAATATGAACTTTCAAAAGGAATGTTGGCCAAAGGTGGACTCACATCCAACAAAGGTTTGTCGGTCGGGGACTCACAACCAAGGGGTTTTGTTCGAAGACGGACTTTCAAAAGGAATGTCGGCTGAAGGCGGATTCACATCGAACAAAGGTTTGTCGACCGAAGGCGGACTCACAACCAAGGGTGTCATCCGAAGATGGACTTTCAAAAGGAATGCCGGCTGAAGGCAGACTTACATCCAACAAAGGTTTGTCGGCCGAAGGCGGACTCGCAACCAAAGGTGCCATCCGAAGATGGACTTTCAAAGGAATGCCTCCCGAAGGCGGACTCACATCTATCAAAGGTTTGTCGGCCGAGGGCAAGCTCACAACCAAGGGGTGCCATCCGAAGATGGACTTTCAAAAGGATTGTCGGTCGAAGGCGGACTCACATCCAACAAAGGTTTGTCGGCCGAAGGCGGACTCACAACCAAAGGATGCCATCCAAAGATGGACTTTCAAAAGGAATGTCGGCCAAAGGAGGACTTACATCCAACAAAGGTTTGCCAACCGAAGGCGGACTCACAACCAAGGGTGCCATCCGAAGATGGACTTTCTAAAGGAATATCGACCAAAGGAGGACTCACATCCAACAAAGGTTTGTCAATCTAAGGCGGACTCACAACCAAGGGGTGCCATCCAAAGATGGACTTTCAAAATGAATGCTGACCGAAGGCGGAATCACATCCAACAAAGGTTTACCGGCCAAAGGCGAACTCAAAATCAAAGGGTGCCATCCTAAGATGGACTTTAAAAAGGAATTCTAGTCGAAGGCAGAATCACTTCTAATAAAGGTTTGTCGACCGAAGGCGGAATTACAACCAAAGGGTGCCATCCGAAGATGGACTTTCAAAAGGAAATGACATGAAGTAGAATCAACAGACTTACAACCTGGAGAGAACAGAAGATGACTCTGCTGGGGAAAAGAGAAGCCTAAACATACGAATCAGCAGGGGGAGCGCAAGATAATTCCTCTAGAAGGAAACACAAGTAGGATGAACAAATCCATTTCTTGAGGCACAAAATTGAATACTACCTCTTGAATTATGCCACTTTTTGATGGGGAAAGGACTGGCGAATGGAAATCAAAACTGGCTTATGCTTTGAATGTATATGTTTGACTATTTATATAGCGTAATGCTCCATATGAAATGGAAATGCTACGCATTTGAGGATGCAATACAAAGATGCTTATGATATGCAAAAGGACATTCCACCGGGAGAAGTGTTGGAAAACCGGGAACAAAACCACTGAGAAAGATAAATTGAACTGCCTTCCTGGTTGCAACCTTTGCTGGAGACATCCAAATGTACTTTAATACTACCAGAAGGTAGGAACAATAAACATCTGCTGGGAAAACATTACCGGGATCTGATGAAGAAAAGTGCCAATGACAATCGGGTTTCAAACCTGTTGGGTGTATCAATCTATACTTATTTACCTGCTGAGGAAATCAATAACCAGCTCTGCTTGGGGAGAAAAATTCATTGATACCAAACCTGATACGGAACAATATTGAAATTATCCTTATGTTGGGGAATTATCCTTTATCCTTACCCTACTTGGGATAAGGAAGCATCACTATAGAAGATGCAACCACGCTCGGGAAGTATAAACAAACACCACCACCCTGACTGGAGTAGCACACTTCCTGCTGGAGAATAATAAACCTAATTCCACTCTGGATGGGGAAACAATCCTCATTATTCTCATTGGGGAGAAAAATCAGAAAGTTCACAATACCCTGTTGAGGATGATGAAACTTCGATAATCTCTGTCGGGGAGAGTAAACTATACTAGAGAAGAGATCACACCATCCTGCAAACACATAATAACAAAAGAATGTTCCATATGTGACATGGAAACCTCGGTTACCATCCAAGACACTCATAATTTGAGAAACTTTCATTGTTTTAACAAGATTTGTAAAGCTTCAATGTTTTCACATGCAATGTTTACCAAAATATCTGACGTTTTTGCAAACGAAACAGTAAAAGTAAAAAAACAATAATGGACAGCTTTTTGAATAAAATGAAATTCGATTGATTGAATTGGCTTGTAAATAGGCATTTACATCAGGAGGAAATTTCTGAAAAGAGGTAATTACATAAATGCAAAATAAAAAACACAGATTAGCATTGTGAAAATAGGTTCCCATCAGGTTCTGATTCAGCTATGACTCGTATATCTTCGATGTTCTCGAATACTTATGCCCTCCGAAGAGACTGACTGGACTGATTCCTATCCTTTAAAATTCCCATATATTAAGATGAGCTTATAGATCAAACGCAGATTGCAGCCTCTCGCTTTCAAATCCCTAACTTTTTCCTGGACCGCCCTTTCGGGTTTTCAATCCACCGGGATACCCATTTTTGCCAAAGTTGCCTTTGTAGGTTTTCAACTTTGTGGGTTTGTTCAATTCATTTCTTTTCTTTTATCCCTAATTTTTGCTTGAACCTTTTCTTTTTATGGTTCGCCGGGATGCCCCTTTTTTCCTAGACCTTTTCTTTTTGTGGTCGAGCGGGTCTCTTTTATGCGAAGTATTTTTTGATTGCATTTGTGTTCACAGGGGACAAAAAATATTCACCATCCATAGTTGAAAGCAACAAGTCTCCACCACAAAAAAGCTTTCTCACAACATATGGTCCTTCATAGTTTGGAGTCCACTTACCCCTGTGATCTGTCTGAGGAGGAAGGATCCTTTTTAAAACTAAGTCACCTGTCTAGAAGCACCGAGGATGCACTTTCTGATAAAATGCCTTCTTCATTCTGCTTTGGTATATACGACCATGTGCAATGGCTGATAATCTTTTCTCTTCGATGAGGTTCAGTTGATTCAACCTGGCTCGTACCCGTTCAGCTTCAACAAGCTTCACATCCACCAAAATCCTTACAGAAGGAACCTCAACTTCTAATGGTATGACAGCTTCTATACCATACACTAGTGAGAAAGGATTTTCCCTTGTTGATGTACATACCAAAGTACGATAACCATGTAAAGCAAAGGGTAACATCTCATGACGATCTATATATGTTACAACTATCTTCTGCGCAACCTTCTTGATATTCTTATTTGCTTCCTCAACAGCACCATTCATCTTCGAACAATATGGAGAAGAGTTGTGATGTTCAGCTTTAAAACTCTGGCACAACTCCTTCATCATCTTATTATTCAAATTTGAACCATTATCAATAATGATTCTCTTAGGAAAAGTCAGAGTCAACATAGTTTGGAAAACTACGGGTGATGGGTGGAAGGTTGCTCACCAATACATCACCGTCTTGAGCTTATGTATCCTCATCTGGTTTGAGAAATCAGAGAAAATGTAGTTCAGTGACAAAACCCCATGTCTGTTAATTGTTTTTTATGAGTGACGTTAAGTTTGCATTCCAACAGTTAGGGTCGATGCTTGTTTGCGGTAGAACGGAAAAGTAGCGTACTCTTTATGAAAATGAGTTTGAAACAAAAATCTTGAAGGATGAAAAGGTTTGAATTTTGTTTGTGATTTTTAGTGAAGTGAATTAGTTTGCTTTTTGATTCACGTTGCACTAAAGACTATGATATAGGAATGAATGTGTCGCATATCACCCCCAGACGAGGCATACACAAAACACTCTTGACAAGCGAGAGGAGACCCCTCACTCGTCATTTCTCATATGCTTAAGGCTCGTGGCGCACAATGTTCATCGTCTTTATTAAGTGTGTTAGTATTGTTTTGAGATCAAAAGAGAGAAAGACTCACAGAAGGTCTAAGGCAAACTGGGTCCTAGCGTTGTCATGCAAAGTGGCCCTACGGTCGGAATGCGAGAGGAAATTCTATCCTAATGTTAGCATGAAAAATATGGACCTAAGGTTAAGGTTAAGTGGACTAGCCTATTTTTTTTTATGCATGGATGACACTCATAATGTCTATCATAATCACAAAATTAATCGAAAATTAAATTGGAATAGAAATCCTACGGGAGCATACAAAGGCAAAGCAAAAAGCAAGAAAATAAGGTAAAAATAGCAGCTACCACAGTGCTTCCTGCATAAAATAGCAATGAAATCTAGCAAGGCATCTCAACAACATTTAACAGCTACTAATTCAGCACAAAAGTTGGTGTAAAAGGTAGGCATCAAGCAAGCATAGCATAGACAACATGCAAATTCAGGATAACACGGTTGTAGAAAGCAGGGCAGCAAGCATGTTTCAATGCAATCAAGTAAGAGCAAACACCAATCATGAACAATTATCATGCAAGGATGGACATGCATCAACAATCAAACACAGATGTTCAACAAGGATGCATCATCAAGAATCAACAAGATCAAAATGTTTTTCAAATCAATTCAAGTGATTTAAATGATCATCCGACAAACAAAATCGGAAGCAAACACACACATGCATCACAAGTCCAGCGAGATAATCATCAACAACTAATCAATAACATGTGTCGCTACTGCGAAAATAAGGTGCCGGCAAAACAGAAGAGTCGCCACCTTTCGTTATTTATCCCTCAGAACGGGAAAGGAAACGATCGGAAAAACCTGACGAAAAGGTATAAGACAAGGTCATCGCAACCATTGTCTGGGTTCGGGAGTCGGTTACGCAAGGGGAAGGTATTAGCACCCCTCACGTCCATCGTACTCGATGGGATCCACGCTTGTTGTGTTTATCTGACGGGTTGGTTTTATCTATCTACCTATCAAGGCTGGTCTAAAAAGAAAAGAAAATGACTCGGCAAAGCGTCGCGCTTTATGCCTACGTATTCTCATCAGAGAATGAGAAATCAGAGTCAACATAGTTCGACTAACTACGGGTGATGGGGAAGGTGGCTCGCCAATACATCAGTATTGTGCCTATGTACTCTCAACAGGTATGAGAGATCAGAGCTTACGTAGTTCGGGATAATACGGATTACGGGGATTCAGATTCATCTGTTTTATCGAGTAGGGTTAACAAACAGTTCCAGCAGTTTGGCGTACGCAGCTCGACCCTCAGAGACTTAGGCGTTACCGTTTGTGGTAGAACTGGGAGTTAACGACACTCTTTTCTTCAGAAAAGGTTCCTTTGAATTATGGGCCCACGGGGCAAAAAGATTTGAAGTTTGTTTTCTGTCTTTTACGGAAGAACTGTTTTTTAGTTGTCTGTAGTTTGTACAACACTAGAAATTATGACCTGGGAGCGAATGCGTCGCATATCGTCCAAAGGACGTATACTAAACATTCTAGACGATTGAGAGGAGGCCGCTCAATTATCATTACCCAAGTAGCTTAAGGCTCGTAACACGCTTATACTAACTTGCCTTTATTACGTTTTTTACTGTTGTTTGAGATGAGAAGAGAACGGGCTCAACTAAGGGGAGACTATCAAGTCCTAATGTTGTCATGCCAAGGATTCATCCTATGGTTGAGGTTTGAAACAGGGAACTCCTAGAAGTTATCATGCATAGGTTTCAACCTAAAGTTCTAATCATCACTTCCTTATCAAAGGAAGTGAGATTCCTAGGGGATCATGTCAATGATAAACAGAAACAGGTAAAGCATCAGCTTAAACAGTAAACAGTAAACAACTGTAAAATGCATGCCATGCAAGTGAGGGAGCAAATGTGTATGGGGCATCAGCCTCCACAAGCTCGTCTCGACCTCAAGCCAGATATGAATAATTGCAATCATACAGAAGAAATAACATGCCATCAAGCAAACATAAACCACATAGGCAAGGGAGCAGGGCTCTACCGAATACCCGCAAGCAAAGCCATACAGTAAAAATACAAGCAGAGGGATCAACTCAATCTCTAGTGCAATCATGCTCCTAGCTTAACACAATCTAAACATGAAATTATTCTAATGCATCAAGCAAATCACACAAGTCACATCAATACAGTTGCACAGAAAGCAAACAGACAGGAAAGAAAGCAAATCAACAGCTTCTACAGCTCCACAGCAAAGCAATCCTCTGACAGCAGTTCAGTCCTCAGTCTGTAACTGTTCTTCAAGTCCTTCATCTTCAATAGCAAGTATCAACTTGCTTCTTCAAGCTTTCAATGCATCAAACACAAGTATCAACTTGTTCTTCATCTTCTTCAAGCTTCAGCTCTCAATTTGATCTCCTTCACAAGTGTCAACTTGTTCTTCTTGATCTTCAAGCTTCAGCTCCAAGGGCAGTCTTCAAACAAAGGGGAAGTGAAACCTCTAGCATCTTCATTCTTCTAGCAAGGAACTCCATCCTCTAGCAAGGGAGAAAGATTCATCTAACAAGAGCAAGGTGGGGATAGGGAGAAGCAAAGTGAAGACCAAAGGTCACCTCTAAGCACTCCACCATCAAGGAAAGGAACCCTCAAAGGTTCTACCAATTTGTGAGGAGCCAATCATCCTACCAAAGGAGGGATGGGGCCTTCACAATAGGACCTTACATCATAGGGAGGAATGGAAGTGATCAACATCTTCCATGTTTCATGAAGGAAGAAAATCTATTCTAAGAGATCTCCCTAAAACCCTAATCCTTAACCCTAAACAAACTACACCAAAGGGAGAGAAAACTTCAAGTCCAAGCTCCATCATGCATTCCACAGCAGCCCACACATGTATTCATCATCATCCAAGAGAAAGAGAAGCAACACCCTAATCTAAGGGAACTAAAGAAACCATTCTAGTTGAGTTAGCAAGTTAGGATCACCTAAAACCTAGTACTAAAGCTAATCCTAACTAAAATACTAAAACCAATTTTAAAATCCTACAAAAATAACTATGGTAACCTAAGTCAATCATGACTTTACCATGTTAATTCTAGAGATCAAATCATCAAATAAGACCTAGAAAGAAATTCTACACTACAAGGTACTAAACCTAAACCCTAAAAGGAAGCACCTAAAGTTTCAATCTAAAAACCACACCTAATTTCATCACAAAAATGTGAGAAAAAATCTAGAGGAGCATACATGTCTAAGCTAATCACACATAAAAAATCAAGCCAAAAATCATCACCAAGTGCTCACACTAAAATCATCAAACAGAGGTATCAACCATGGCCATTTTATTATAAAACAAAATGTAAAAAATGCACAAAAATTGAAAATGCATGATTTTCGTAATATTTTTATTCAATAAAATTCTAGATTCAATCATGAATCAGGGGGAAAAAACATGGAATTAATTGACTTATTTTTCTATTTTTCATGAATTGTTTTCAAACAAACATGAAATGCACAAAAATAATAAAACAATAAAAAGAGAAGATGAACAGAGGGTGTATTCAGCAACTCATTCCAACTAGTTTCGCTTGGGCCCATCATCCTGGGGGTGCACATAGCAACAGGGCATGAGGCCCATCTGAGTATCCACTCAGTTCAAACAAATAAGCAGGGGAGGGGGTGTGTTGAGCAAGCAATTGCCTTGTAAATCCACATTGGGCTTGGATGGTGAGGTGTTGAAAGCAATGAGAAATTGAGGCCCAACGCTCATGAATTCCTTCAGGTTCAATTCAGTTCTCAAATTAATCAAAAAAAATGCACGCGTGAGGTATCAAACCTACACTCTCTTGGTTCACACAGCGAAGCTCACAAGCTTGGATTTCTGACTAAGCAAAACAGGGAGTTTTAATGGAGGTGTACGTGGCGCCATGAGGGCGCTTGGATTGCTTGACCCAGTCAAGTCTTCAACACGAATGGACGGTCAAGACTTCATCTTCTTCGTTTTAAATTCTGCAAATTCTCAAACCTGCGCGCGCGAAGGCCATCGCCGGTGGCTTTTCCGGCCACCCCTGGCGCAACCCTAAGTTCGTCCACAGGCCACCAATGGCCACGATCTCTACCTAAAATTTGTCCAAAATTTCACCAGGAATTCAACCATACCATCTATTTACTCTAAAACCGCATGAATCGTGAAATCACAATCTCAACCGAAAATGGAATCCACCCTAAATTGTCTCTAAAGTTGCAATTAACTATCCAAAATCCATCTAGATCATGAATAGAACCTAACCGCATGCTTCTAGTTCACTAAAAACACATAATCAGAGAGAGATTTCAAGAATTTAAAACCTGTCTTTGAGCTTGGATTGCAGTGGATTCAAGCCTCAATTCTCTTCCAAACCTTGCAGAAACGTTCAGTGATCAAGGGTGAATGCTTCTTGATGTTCAACTCTGGTTGAAAACTCTTGATTCTCCAAAATGAATTTTCAATTTCAAGCTTGCTTCTTCACTTCTCTCCAATGGCTTCTCCACGAAAATGATCACCAAAACCTTCCAATTCTGTTCTAAATCCTTTTTATATTTTGTTTCAATGGATTAGAGGCCCAAACCAGGCCCACTCATGAGTTTTGGATTTTCACTTTTCTTCCAAATTTCCAAAGTTGATATCCACCTTCAAGCCTTGCTCATACTCCAATTTCATTCCAAACCATACACTTAAGCCTTGTGGGATGTAGTGATGTGGTTTGTTTCCTTTGATTTCAACATATGGAGTGTGTGAGGTGTGTTTCTTATTTGTGAAGAAACCTTCCAAATGGCCATGTTAAGCTTTTCAAATCAAAAATGTAATAATTACAATCTCTTTAGAACATCAATTCCGTTCAAAATGACCACAAATTTGACTTGAAAACAAGTTATTCTCAATTGTTTTGAATTTTCCCATCTTAATTCATTAAAATGGCTTTTATATGAACTTTCTTCCACCAATGCTTGATATAATCCATATAAATGGACCCTTGATACTTGTACAAGCTAAAAACATAATTTTGAACAACTTTCATGTTGAACAAAAATCCATTTGAGGCTTGCAAGATGGTGAAATTGACTTATGGTTCAAAATGACCTGTAATGTCCAAATACCCAAAATACCCTTGACTTGTCAAAGCCATAACTTGAGTTCTACAAATACTATCAAGGACTTCTAGTACTCTCTAGAAAGCTAAGAGAATAAGGAACAACATTCATTTTGACAAAAAGTTCATAGGAATCATCCTTCTAGGGAAAAAGTTTCATGCAAGTTGGGTAACTTTCAAGCTCCAAATTCACATTCCTCAGATGACTTGTAACTTGTCTGGCTCATAACTTGAGTTCTATAAATCCTATAAAGGACTTATAGTACTCAAATTAAAGCTAAGATCATGCCCTACAACAATCATGTTGGGGTCAAGATGATATGACAATCATATCTTGAGTTAAATAGTCTTGAAGTCAGGGGTCAAGCTAGGGGATTTTACACTGTCAAGTCTTAGAAACCCTAGCCTTAAACTTCTCTAATTCTTCAATCATGATGAGTTAACCTTGGAATCATCCTTAGAACATCTTAATGTATCAATCCATGATCACATGGCTCTTGAATTAAGTCTCAACCTTCTTCAAATCATCAGTTGACTTAGGGTTGACCCAGTCAAACCCTAGCTGCACCACTCATGGTTGAGCCTTCTTAATCTTGCACAATGACCTGTCTAGGCCTCAAAGTGATCTTCAACACTTCTCATGAGCTCTCTCAAGACCTCGAGTCCATCTTCATGGCCTCAGAATCATCTGATGATATTCCCACAACTCTCAAGTTAGGAGACACACTCTTGGCTTCAATCCCTCTCTCTGAGGATCTTTTAACTTCTCTGACATGGATATCAACCCTTGAACACTTGAATAAGCCTCCCAGCTAGCTTCAAAGTCTTGTGTAGCCCTTGATTGGTAATCATACCTCTTGATCTCCTACATACATGTCAATGAAATGCAAATGATAATGCTAATGTGAATGAAATGAAACACAAGCTAGGTGAAGAAATGTTGGGCAAATTTTGGGGTGCAACAACATGATACAAGCAATCAAAGCACATGATCATCACAACAATCAAGCAACATGAACATGTTAAGCATTCAAACAGAAACCAAAAGTCACATGTCGAAAATTCCCAATCAAACAATCAAGCATGATGAAACCAGTCAAAAATAGTCCACACAAATGCAGCATATCAATCCATGAACGTTAGAGGTGGAAAGAAATAAAAGCATGCTTGAAAACAACCAAAAATAACATTCTAGTCCAGTGTTAATCGATTAAACATTTGCTAGTGCAAACTGGTTAATCGATTAACCACTTGAAAATGTGAAAATTGCACTGGTTAATCGATTAACCAGTTTTGTACTGCAACTAGTTAATCGATTGACACAACACCAGAAGCAGAAAAAAGCAATTCAAAAGCACTTTCAATAGTTAATTCAATATGCAATCATCCAAATGATCATGTAATCAATTATGCACAAATTTAACACCAAAAATCAGTGATCAAACATCAATCAAACTTAATCAAGCACTGAGATCACAAATCACAAAGATCAAAATCACTCTAATCAATCAAAACTTAAAGATCTACATTGTGATTATTCAAATAAGCTCAAAACAAAATTGGATATAGAATTAACCAACCTTCAAAGCTTCATTTTGCTTTGGTAAGTGTTGATTCACTATAAATTGATAGATCCACGCTAGAAACCCAAGAAATCTTTAAGATCCAAGAGCTTTCTTGCAAGAAAAGTGAAGAACAAGCCAAAATAAGCCAAAATTGATCCAAGAATCACTTATAAGCTTGCTTCCAAAATCAGATCTAGCTTCAAACGAAAATAAAATAATGAATTGAAGATGAATGATGGAGGTTTAGCTCTAGAATTCAATGATTCCAATGAAGAATCAAAGAACTCAAGTGAAAAGAGCTCTAATGGAGGTTTTTGGAGTGTAGAAAAGTTGAGAGAATTTTGAGAGCAAATTCTCAAGAATGAGAGAGTGTGAAATCTGAAGTTGGAAATTATGGTGAAATCTTGTGGAGGTTTGGAGAAAATTCATTTAAATAGGCTCTTGGTTAGGAGTAGAATTATGGTTTGGAGTGAGATTTTGAAAACTGGAATGAGACTAGGAATGGAAAATTTGAGGGAAATTGAATTGATTTTGAAAGTTAATCCAAATTTAGAGTGTATCAAAATGGTCCCCAAAAGTGGTAGCATTGAAAATGCACGTTACTCAACCAAATTTACTATGGTTAATTGATTAACCATTTGCTAGTGCAAATTGGTTAATCAGTTAACCACTCACAAATTTTGAAAAATAGCGCCATTTAGAGGGAAACTAGCACATTCGCCCGTGTTCACCAGTTATGAGCCCTATTAAGCCTCTGAAACTTGCTCTTGGATATTATAACTGTGAGAATGCCTGAGATATCCTGTATTAAGAATAACTTGCTGAATAAAAATAAAATCGAGCATTCGATTGCTGGGAAAAATAAATGTCAACATCTTAGACGCTCGCTGTTTAAACTCTTGCAATAAAAGTGAACCCTTAGCCATGAAAAACCTTGATCTAGCGTCTCAAGAGCCAATGCCATGATATGCAGAAATGCAAAAATGCATAGAAACACAAGCCAGTAAATCAAAAAACAATGAGGCAAATTTTGGGGTGCTACACATTTGCCATAGGTAGATGGTGTTTGCCATCTATCAGTATGCCACGTCAATTAATGAATAGAGGCCATGGCGTTCGCCATGACAACGTAGTTGCAGATTTCAAATTCTGCAACCGTTTTGAGCAGTTATTTTTCTCCTACTTTCCCTCCACTCAGAGGCCACGACCAAAGCAGTTTGAGGTCTCCATTCCTCTATATAAAAGACCTCTTGGACACTTTCCAGGGACCCTGAAACCGTGCGGAAGCGCTGCAGAATTCCTTTTAGAGTTTTAGGCATAAATTCAGTTGTAAAGAGACAATACCTCACATCGAGGGATTGTCGCACTTTTTATTGTATTTTCTTTTTACTGATGTACCGTTTGGATTACGAACAAGCCTGCCAACATATATTTCAATTCAAGTTTCGCATTTTACTCTATAGGCTTATTTCTTGTTTTTACTATTGCATTAGTATTTACTTTAATTTTGTCTGCAATGTTTATTTTAATTTTGATTACCGTTATTTTGTTTGCTAAGAAAAATACTTTGACTTGCCAAACTAGTTGAGTTCAACATATGAGGACTGTCATTACCGACGAGACTCTGTAGAAAATTTAGGCGCGTAATTATTGATTGAATGTTGGTTTTGGGTTATGTTTCCAAACTTTCATGTTTTATTATTTCGACACGATAGTGAGGAATAAACTAAGTTTGGACCGGTAGCGCGAGAGTGTGAGGAATGAACTGATAGTGGAAACTAGGCATCGATCCTAAAAACAGCGAGAGTGCTTTAGGTATTGTTTAGGATTTTATTAACTTCCAAAATATGCTTTTTAATTGAAATGGGCAAGCGAAAGAAAAATCATGTAGTTGAGAGGTGTTGTTCTTGTCAATAGCGCGAGAGTGTGAGACGGAGTCCTTAAGTTAGTATTTTCTACAGAACCGAGTTCAATCGTAATTAGCACCCGATTTCTACAAGTCCTTTAGGCACGCATAGTCCATATTTCAGACTCGTTTTATTACTAAAATTCAAATATTTATAATTTTTGTATCTTTCCTTTCCATTTCGTATCTGGTGAATCTTTAGCATTAGCTTTACACTGCAACAATAGATAACATTAGTTTGATTATCACTTTCCTGTGGGGTCGACAACCTTTTCTTTAAAACTATGCGAACAGCTGTATACTTTCAATTATTATCCGAAAGAGACGTCAATGTTATGCTCACGATACACACCACTTACCATCATCATCGACATATGTAAAGATTTCTAACTCAATGCATCAGCTACCACATTTGCTTTACCTGGATGGTAATTCAAAGCAAAATTATAGTTCTTCTGAAGTTCCAAACATCTCCTCTGTCTTGCTTTCAATTCTTTCTGATCAAAGAGATACTTCAAACTCTTATGATCACTAAACTCCTCAAATCTCAATCCAAACAAGTGATGCCTCCAAAGCTTCAACACAAACATAACAGTAGTCAACTCTAAATCATGCGTCGGATAATTCCTCTAATGCACTTTAATTTTCCTTGAAGCATAAGTTAAAACTTATTGATGTTGCATCAATAGACCTCCCAAACCTATCAACGAAGCATCACAATATTCAACAAACAATTCTGCCAGATTAGGCAAAATCAAAACAGGAGCTGTCGTCAACCTTCTCTTAAGCTCTTCAAAACTTTCTTCACACTTTGCATCCCGAACAAAAGCTTAACCCTTCCTAGTTGTTGCACCATAAATTTTGAACCTTATATCTTCATCATCATTTTAGGATCATATTAATTTGATTATCTAACTTTAACCTATTTCAAGTATGTCCTTATCAAGATACAGGTGAATTAATCGAGGTTTCAATGGTTTGATCAGTTAATGTCTTGGATTGATTCTCCATGAAACAAGTCTCTACATCATCAAAGATACCATATTGGATCAAGTATGAATCCAATTTGAAGTTGTCACCCAAAGATCAAGAACAATGCAGTTCAGGACCCCCCGATTAGGGTTTCTGATCAAGAAAAGTCAACTGTAGTTTGACTTTTGATTTAAAAGATGTTCTAATGATGGAATAATGTTCCATGAAGCTCATATGGATTAGTGAAGTCTACTCAAGAAGTTTCAAGACCTCAAAAGACCCAGAACATCAACAGTCGATTTGGTAGTTATCGATCGATCAATTCATTTGATTGAAAAGTCAACTCTTTGACCATAAGGAATTTGACCCCAAAGTTTGAAGAAAATATGTTTATAATAACATATTACATCTAGCCATGAAGTTTCATTACCATTGGATCAAGGATTTAGGAGTAATCGAAAAAGTCGGGAATTAGGGATTTGAAAGGGGCAAGACCATAACTTCCTAATCACACATCCAAATGAGGTGGTTCAAAGCTTGTTTGAAAGGTCTTGGCAAGCCCTACAAAAGTGTAAAGCTGACTTATGGGCAAAAAATGCATAGATTTGGAGTTATAGTCAAAATCACCACAAGAGGGAGAAAACACAGAAAAATTCTAAGGTTTTGGTATTTTTAGGCATGTTTTCAGCCAACTTTGAGGGATTTTTTGGCCTAGTTCCACTTGGAATTTGAAAATTTAGTAAACATGAAAGGTTTAGAGCTCCATGAGGGCTTTCCAAAAAGTACAAGAACTCCTCCATAGCCCTTGTGAGCTGAGAGTTTCGAATTGGACAAGTTGACCCTAAGCACATGATGGTCACCATGTCAAAATCCAACATAGACTTGGTTTCCAACTATGAACTTCATTTCTAACCATGGGAAGACACTTGATGTGATGTGTTAGAGGAAGATTTGAACCAAATATGAAGAGAATCAAAGTAAAACCAAGGATTCATCCATAATCCATTTGTTTAATATAAAAGGTACAAAAGTACACATGAGATAGAGTATAGCTTTGGCTGCAGCATAGAGGGCTTGCTTTAGCACCTCTATAGTCACTTCATATAAAATCAAAAGCAGATGTTTCTGAGTGTAATAACTATTTGAAGCAAGCTAAAACCTGCATATGGAAATCTCACATTTGAAACAACAAAGTCTTTCCCACCAAAATGCAACTTGCATTGCAAATGCCAATTCTACCCCAACCTTCACTTAGCCTATAAATAGAGGATCCCTCTCACTCTATTCCATACACCAAAGCTCTCAACAAACAAGAGAAAACATGGCTCTCCTTCTTACCATTCTTGCTTGTAAGTGAAGAAAAACACCAAATTTGCTCCCTTTGCAACTTTCACACCAGCACTGTAACACCCCCTTTCTATACACCCAAAATAAACAATTAAATCATTTAGGCACAAGCTCAAAAATTCATCAGAGTACATTTGCAACGTGGCATAAAAGGGAAATATCACATTATCGGAAAAATTCCAACACACACAACACCTGCTCAAACGGATATGCAACAACAGGGTAGCACCCACAAGAAATATTTAGAACAAGGCGGAAATATCCAAATATTCCATAATTCTCCAAGACATATGTTCACATATACAAATATTCATTCATCATGTTTACAAAGCATATCATCAGCAGATACATACACAGATGTATCACAAAAAAAAAATCAAAATAATTCATATCTACCCGGTGCTACATATCAGAGCCGACCGACCAAAAAGGGAAGAAGCCACGCTTCACAAAAATACCTCCAGCAATCTAATCTGCAATGCCTCATAGAGCATTAAAAGAAACCACAGAAGGGTGAGAAACGATATCATAAAAACAATGCATATAAACATATATATACATAATATCCAATATACGTCTTTCACATTCTCACCGCCACTCACCTCGTCATACCGTACATTGCAATGTATTCACATTATCTATTTACAAATAGAATACCATGCATATACAATATGCGTCAACAATGTTTATATCAGTTCATAAACACACAAAACATACATATACATATATCCACACATACATGTGTCTTCAAGCATACCAATCATGCCAATCATCAATAATTCATATAAACATTTACAATTATGTTTATTCACCATACACCATGCAAGATGTCAACATGCAACTCATAGAGACCGACACACGACTCTATGCAGATGCAAATGCGGTACCGACTCATTTCAGCAGGTTCAATTGAAGAACCAAATAACCATCGCTCACACCCCACATGGGCACACGAGGTTCTGCAGATTCTACGCGGAATCAAAATAACCATCGCAACATACGAGGTTCTGCAAATCCACCGAGGGATCAATAATTAACCATCGCTCACACCCCACAAGGGCACACGAGGTTCTGCAGATTCACCGAGGAATCAATCGACACAAGAAATGCATACCATGATGCTTTACATGCAACATGACTCATGACACTCTTGAAATGCACACATGTTTGCAAACATACTCATGCATTCTACATATTCATCGCATATATTCATACAAGCATCATAGATTTTTAATCAAGCTAAACAATGCACATATGTGCCCAAACGACCACAAATCATAATCTAGGATTCACGCCATACGGCTACCCACAGTACATCACAAACCAGCATGTAAGCTATTAAATCAAAGAAGGGTCGATCGCAACCGAAACCCCAAGCCACGACAACACCATGCAACAGGGAAAATTCATCCTACTACGTTCGCTACACGCTCGCCTAGCGAGCGTTCGCTACCTCCTCGCCTAGCGAACTGCTAGCGAGCTAGAACAGAGGCTACAGACCTCGTTCGCCACAGCGAACCTCTAGCGAGCTCCTCGCTACTCCCTTCGCTGCCAGCGAGGAACATCAGGATCTCACTGTCCCAAGTCTGGGACCGTTCGCTGCACGCTCGCCTAGCGAGCTGCTAGCTAGAGTTCGCTGCGTGCTCGCCTAGCGAGCTGCTAGCGAGTCGCCTGCGAACAACAACATTCAGTTCTGCTCCAACACCTCCAAACTCACCAAAATCACCCGATTAAATCCAAAGTTTGTTCCAGTAGCCTTAGTCTAACATATATCGTTTAACCTACATCATCTAATCACAATTCTAACCGTTAAACAACGATTCCTCCCGATTAAACCAAATTCGACCTAAAATGGAAAGTGTAGAAAAACTACCAACAATCCAAAACAATCCAACAAAATCATACATGATTATACACATTGATAGAATAATAAAGTTTCACACCCTTACCCGATCAATCGAAAGCTTTGGTGATGATTTCTTGAAGTTCTAGGTTTTCCTCTCCTTTTCTCTCCACTTTCTCTTCTCCTCTTTCTTTCTCTTGTTTTTCTTTCTATGTTACTATCTTTTATCTTTTCCTCTCTTATCTCATAATTCTATTTCTTTCCTCTCAAATTCTTTCCACACACTAATTAATCAATTCTCATAAAAATATCCACTTAGCATAATCACTAATGCCCAAAATACCCTTCAACCTATTTTTCCCAAAACAATACGCACACATAACATATTAAACGCATAAATCCTATATTTAAAATAATAATTCAATCAATTAAATTAAAAGGACTCAGAATAAAGGAAATCAGAATCATGGCGTTACAAGCACCACTTCCAAAAATACAACCACCTCAAAAATCATACACACACACACTCAAAATGATCATTTGAATACCATTATTTTCATTAAAAGAAACCTAGATCAAAAAGTCAACTTTCATACCACCATACTTTGACTTTTGTGCATGTTTCTCACTAAACCAATACCTAAATCATTTTCCATCATTGTAACACTTTGAACACACTCTATTTTGGTCATACTAACTGTCCATAACCTCAAACCACAACTGGAAGTTCATCTACTCAAACTTTCTTAAAGATTGCATTGTTTCTTCAAGAAGAAGTAACACTCACAAGCTTGCTCAAAGGAAGGAATTCTTGTTCTTGCTTAGCTTAAGTATGGGAAGACTACGGGAGGTATGTCATTTTAAGTTTATTCATTAGATATTCATCATGTATGTGTTGATTGGTTTGTCAAAAAGTATACACATTGTCATGTTGAAATAGTTTGTTAACTATGTTGTCAAACTTTGTGTGAGGCCAATACCATGTGCATTTGTTGTTAGAGTGCCATTAGGGTAGTATGTGTATGGTATTAATTTTGTGAAGGTATACATGATAAGTTTAGGCTTTTAACATAGTTATGTTGAGTAACCACCAAAACTGTTTTGAAATCTGCCAACATGAGAGGCCTAGGTTAGTTGCTTAATCCTAAACATTGTTATGTTTGGTGTCTATCATTTATGAAGTTTAGAATTGGATCTGTCTAGCTTATATGGTTTGCATTGGACTATCATTAGAGTTTCTTATTTGCATGAGGGTTGCTGCTAAAACTTGTGTGTGAACTGTCAAGTTTCCTTTTGACATGCCTTGAGTCTGTTGACTCTTTTGTTTGGGGTGCTCCATTCCTGACTTAGTTTTACTTAGTGTTAGCTTGTCTCCTTTGAGTTTTGACTTTAGACTGTCAATTTAGTTTGATAGTTTGAGTTGAGATCTAGCAATGTTAGGTTGTGTCCATGACTGTTTCTAAGTTGAGTTTATCAACTCATATCTAGTTGTTGCCAGGTCAATTTCTTATGATAAGCAGTTGGCTAATACTTTTGTTTTTGCATCTGATGTAGGGTTGTAAACAGGGTTGTGGTCATGAGGGTTTTGGACTGTTGGACCCTTGAGAGTAAGTTTCTTGGATGAGTTTAGTTGGATTTTGTGGAAGTTTTTTGGGTGTTGTTAACTATTAGTGAATAGGTTAGTATTTAAAGTAGGCTAGTTGAGACTAGAGGGGTAAGATCAGTAGGTTCTCTGTTGGTGTGCTCTGATGAGAGAGAGTTGTTGCTATAGGACTGTCTAAGTTCATGACAGATTAGAGTTTCTTTTATGTTAACACATTGGTCTGTTGTTGTGCCTATTGTCCAGTTGTGTTGATAGATTCATTAACTTGTTTTCTCATCAAACATGCATTTAGTCTTTAGAACCTACTTAGAATTACCTCATGCCTTGGTTAAGTTGGTTAGATTGCAAGGCTCATGCCTTCACTTTGTGTGGCTGTGAAGCCAATGTAGAACAAGTTGTTTGCTTTGACATGTTTATCTTGTCACTATTTTATCCATAACTATTCCTAAGGGAGTTTGTCAACTCATGTTCAGTTGTTGCCAAGAGTGGTTTATCATGTTAAGAGTTTGGTTTAGGGTATGGTGGCTATCTAAGAGTGTTTGTTTGGAGCAGGGGGTGGATGACCAAGTTTTCTATCACAAGAGTTGTAGACTGGTTGGTTCAGACAGGCTGCTGCATAAGAGAGGTCTTTCGAAGGCCTCAGGTTTGCTGAGCATGATTAGTATGTTTGAAGCAGGCTGAGAGAGTTGGAGTGATAGGGCTAAGAAGAGTCTTTGTTTGTTTGAGTTTGTGGATGAGAATGTTGTCACTGATTGAACTCAGGCCAGGATTTTTGTCAAGTATTGATGACATGGTGTGGAATTTATCATGTTGCTCTACTTGCTGTCCATACTCTGTTGAGAGGTTTAGGATCCTTATTAGGTTTTTAATCATTTAGAATTCATCTAGGTGCCTTATGTCTAGTTAGGGTAACTTGGTTGTAAGGGTTCCATTTAGGTTTTGCTGTTGTCAAGCCATTGATATGATGTTATGCCATTAATGCCTAGAGCTTGGTGGGCTCAATGTGCATTTCATTCTCCTCTGTAGTTTGTGTGTACATTTGCAGTTTATGACAATTAAATAGATTGCAGTTGTTGTCTTGACTTTTGTTTAAACATTGTTAAAACACAAAAATTCTCTTAAAACACAAATTTCATCATTTTGCAACTCACATATCAATATCTTGCTTTGGTGCTTTTTTAATGGACTTTCATGTTAGAACTCATTCCTTTGCATATTTGGAACTTGCTCAAACCATTTTCTGCCTTTAGATGCATATGTTTCAATCTTGAAGTTTCAAAATGCATCTCAAAATATCCAATTGCATGATCATTTGAATTTCTGTGTGTGTGTGTGCAGTATTTGGAAGCTTGGTTGATACCATCTTCTTCCTCTTGAAAAAAAAAGTGGTTTTGGTTTAAATTTCATTAAAATTGGTTAAGTATTGAAGATTTGGGATTGAAAATGTTTTTGAGTTTTCAACTTGAAATTGCTTGGTATTGTTGCCCAGAAACATACCTCTTTAGGTATATGTTAAACTGGGGTGGCTTGATAAATTGGATGTATCGCCACCCCAGCGGTTGTTACCTTGCTTTCAAGTATCTTGCCATGCCATTTGTACCGAGTTCAACCCTTAGCGAGGGCGCTTTTTTGACATTTTTATGATTTTCTTGGTTTTTAATATTTCATCTTCCATTTCCACTTATTGTTCACATGCATGAAGTGGTATGAGTGGCTGAGTTTTGGGTCCATGATCTCAAGGTCTTGAGTTCAAGCCTTGAGTGAGACATTTCCTTATTTTTTTTAATTACTAGTTTATTTTATTTTTATTTAAAATCCAAATTAACATAACTTCTCCAATTTTAATCATTTTTAAATGATTCTTTTTGCTAAATTCTTGTGTTGTAACATATTTTCATATAATGTTTAAATATTTTAAAATTCATATTTTAGAAACACTTTACATTGTGAAAAAGTTGTAATCCATTTTAGGGTTTTCACCCTCCTATCTTTCATTCTTCATTTTAAAAACTCTTAATCTAATTTCTTTGAGTTTAATTTGAAGATGATATGAACTTGGCTTATTAGCTCCCTTGTGTACTTGAGTTTAAGTTTCAACTTTGCTTGTAAGCATTTAGGTGGTTCATCTTTTAAAACTTGAGGTTATCCCCATGAAGTATTGAACTTCTTGCTTATATTGTTGTGACATTGTTTGATTGTCCATACTTGATTGTCATCAATTGTATGATGTTTGCTCCTATGTGGTTACATGTGACATCCTTTGACCTATAATATGCTCCCCTCAAGTTGTAACTTGTTTGCATTTGTCTATCAGTTGTAACTTGTTTGCATTTGTCTATCAGTTGTTGCCTTCATCTTTATTAAGATATACTTTCATCTTTGTTAAGATATGCCTTCATCTTTGTTAAGATATACTTTCATATTTGTTAGGATATGCCTTCATCTTTGTTAAGATATACTTTCATCTTTGTTAAGATATGCCTTCATCCTTTTTAAGATATACTTTCATCTTTGTTAAGATATCCCTTCATCTTTGTTAAGATATACTTTCATCTTTGTTAAGATATGTCTTCATCTTTGTTAAGATATACTTTCATCTTTGTTAAGATATGCCTTCATATTTGTTAAAATATACTTTCATCTTTTTTAAGATATGCCTTCATCCTTGTTAAGATAAACGTTCATCTTTGTTAAGATATGCCTTCATCTTTGTCAAAATATATCATTTAGTTTTCACCTCTTATGATGATTCTTGTAAGAACCTCTCTTTAGATATGATAATGTCTTTGTGTATTACATTGGTAGTAACCATTGGCCTTACTTATAATCCTTGATTGATATTGTCATATGCTTGGTTGTAACCATACCCCTTATATTCATCATATTTGAATGTTTATTTATTTGTTAAGTTATCTCCCCAAGTGATGGAACTCTTTAGTTCTCATCCAATTGCCTCGTCTTTTCCCCTTCCAAAGGAAAGCCTCTCTATTGACTCTTGGGTCATAGAACATCTCAATTCCCTCCCTTTGACTTTGTTAAGTCAACTTTAAACCATAACTTAATTAAGTTAGAACCCATAGCCATTAGACTTTGCTCTAAGTCTAAAAGACCTACCCCTTGTTAGGAGTATTCCTCAACTAAAACTTTAGGATAGAGTTTGTTAACTTTATGTAAAAATCATGATGATGATTTCTTACATCCCCCTTTGACTTTTGTTAAAGTCATTCCTTAGTCGTGTCCGAACTACGGACGCTCTGATTTCTCATTTGTTAATGGAAATACGTAGGCAGAAGACGCGATATCTTGACGAGCACACTCCCCTTCATAGTCTTGTAATTTTTTAGAACTTTAGATAGAGTTTGTTAACTCTATGTAAGAATCATGGTAATTATTACTTACTCCCCATTCTTGAGTGTTCAACTTAGATTAGAGAGTTTTGTTAAACTCTATACAAGCATTGTTATGTTTGTTCCCCTTTGAACCTTGATAATAATCAACTGTTTATCTATCCCTAGTGAGGTGAACTACGATTGCTCTGATTCTATCCTAGTTAGGATACGTAGGCAGAGGATGCGATATCTTTGCGAGCAAATTTAGAAACTATCCTTAGGTCTTTACCTTTACCTTGTACACCATCCCAAGCCATAGCAAACATTTAACAAGTATAGCATACAAACATACAAAAGGTTCCTGTAGAATACTACAGATGTTTAGGATATGAAACACCTACCCTAGGCATAACCAACCCCCGATCCCCGAATCTCTTAGCGTTGTTGTTACATCACGCAAAAGGTCTTTCTTTCTTTAACCTTTCCGTTGGATAAATTCAAGTCCAGTTGTGAATTTAATGAATTAAGATTCAAGTTAATCAATAGCTTGACATCACGATTCTCACCGCAACAGAAATGGCGACTTCACTGGGGATATGCTTAACTTGAGGGTTTAGCCTATTTTGTATGTTTATATGCTATATTTGTGAATATTTGTTTAACATGTATAGATGTCAATATATTTGTTTGTGTTGTGGACACTGGGCATTTTGTGTGGTGAGATAAATCCTAACCCGGATTTGAGTGACACATGAGATATGATTGTGGTATGATCAATAATTGGGCTATTGGGAGTAGTCCCAATATGTCTGACATATGATGTAATCACGCTCAGTGGAGACTCTTTAAGATGGTTAGTAATGCATGAGTAATCATGTATTCACTAATTATTTCAATACGAGTCTGCAAAGTTGAGGACTTTTAGTGACACTTTTACCCCACTTAGCTGTTTTAGGACGTAGCGGGGAAATTGTTAGGGAGTAGTCCCTCAATAGTTGTCACGCAATGCTACACTCAGACGAGTTTATCTTGAGAATATTGTTGACTCACGTGAGTAGTCGCGTTAGTTGGCAATATCCGAAGGATTTACTATAACTCTGGGAACTTTGATAGAATCCGTTTGGCAGGAACAAAAAAACTCATAGTACAAATCCTTGGGGATGGGTATACATTTGACTCCATGATTTGAACTTTGAGCCTAGGGAGCCTTTTTGTGTGCATGTGCATTGTATTTGTAAATATTTACCTTTGTGTGCGCATATGCTTTGTATTCGTGAATACTTGCTTTTGTGTGGTGTGTACATCATCTCATCATATCATCATAAGCCTTCCATATTGCGACTAGTTTTGTAAAACTCAGTTGATCTCTTTGTGTGTAAAATTCTAGACATATCATGGATATTGGAACAAGAAACACTAAGAGGTACATCTTCAAGAAGCCCTATACCTCCGAGTTGAGAAAGTTAGGAACTATGGTGTCAGAAGACTTTGGAAAGAGATATGGAAAGATCCTAAGCGTAGTCAGGATAGGAATGGAAGAAGGGATTCTCAGTACTTTGGTTCAATTATATGATCCATTGTATCATTGCTTCACTTTTCCCGAATATCAGTTGATGCCGACATTAGAAGAGTACGCCTATTATATGGGAGTTCCCGTGAAGGACCAGAAACCTTATAGTGGATTGGAGAAGTTACCTTCGCCAAAAGAAGTTGAAGATGCTCTTCACATTGAAGCTTCTGAAATTAAAGCCCATCGTGCAACCAAAAAAGGAGTAGCAGGTTTTCATTCAGATTTCTTAGTCAAGAAAGCTGCCCATCCTGCCAAAGAAGGGAGTATGGATACATTTGAAGCAGTGTTAGCTCTGTTAATCTATGGACTAGTGTTGTTTCCCGAGGTAGAGGAATTCGTCAATTTCCCTTCCATTATCATATTTTTAAGTGGCAACCCTGTGCCTACCTTGTTAGGATATGTGTATCATTCAATTCATCATTGGACACTTCAAGGAAAATGAGCTTTCCTCTGTTGTGCACCTCTGTTATACAAATGGTTTGTCAATCATTTGCCAAGAACCGACGCTTTCAAAGAAAATCCCAATGGATGGAGATGGTCTCAAAGGATAATCTCTTTAACACAAGTTGATATTCATTGGTATGATCCTACATACGACCGAGGAGTTTACTTTGATCATTGTGGAAGTTTCCCAAATATACCACTTATTGGAGTACGAGGAGGGATCAATTACAATCCAGTTTTGGCTCGACGGCAGTTTGGCTTTCCGATAAAAGACAAACCCAACAATGTGCTTCTATCCGGTTTATTTTATCTCAACGTAGAGGTAGCCAAAGGTGTGAGAAATGTAACACCCCACTTCCCAAAATCAATTAAATTAATAAACATTATAAATTAACAAAATCAGAGTTCAAATTCTCCCAAGTGGGATATCACATAAAAAAAACGTTTCCTTATAAAAAGGTTTTTCTCCAAATACAGCGGAATGTTAAATAATAAAATTCAATAAAAGTTTGATACGTTCACAGGGAATTAAAATATAAGTTCTTCATAAAATAAATAAAAACGCCCAAGTCCCGTGCTACGTATCAGAGCATCCTAGACTCGACAATCACACCAACATCCAAGCTGGCTAAGCACCTGGATTATCTGTACTTCCGAAGAAGCACAGACCACAACAACAACAAAGGGGTGAGAAATCATGATCAAAAATATAATGGTAATGTAATACATGTAATAAGGCAGTAAAACACCAACACATCAATTATTCACCCCAACCACACCATATAACGAACCTACTGTTCAAATTACAATATAACATATTATAATGCAAAATGCAACTCAACACCATGCATGCGGTACCGACTCATTGGTTCATTCAATCGAACCCACCATTCTCCACAAAGGAGTACGGGTGAATCACTTACGCTCCATCTGAGACATGATTCAACCCCACCATTCTCCACAAAGGAGTACGGGTGAATCACTTACGCTCCATCCGAGACATGATTCAACCCCACCATTCTCCACAAAGGAGTACGGACAGATCACTTATGCTCCATCCAAGACGTGATCCATCCCACCAAGACACCATGATATGCACACACCAATGCATAACTATTATGTTCAGGCACACTAAGTGCACACGATCCACCTGATCGTATCATTATACATCACATATATATGCATAGATATAACATGCACCAACACCATATAAATCAATCAGTTAGTAAACAAGTTCATATTCTATCACCAAGATACAAACACATCCCACTACTCGGGGATACACGATACTACTGATCACTACATACACATACATCAACTAATTGTCAACCAGTCATTATTACGGGAACATGCACTATCACCAAGTACACAAGTTAAATCTCACACTCATCAACCTTACAGTGCATCAAGGCCAAAGGGATCACACAAGCCCAAGCTCAAGGCCAAAACATCACAAAAATCACATTCTGGTTCTGCTACGTTCGCTGGCATTCGCCAGGCGAAGCCCCGTAGCGAACCTTCGCTAGCATTCGCCAGGCGAACCTGCTGGCGAAGCCCTCATTTCACTATCGTGTACTCGCCAGGCGAACCTTCATTCGCCAGGCGAACCTTCGCTGGCCACACTCGCCAGGCGAAGTTCCTACCCTTTAGGTCTGGGACTTAATTCTGAATTATTCGCTGCCACTCGCCTCAGCTCGCCAGGCGAACTCTCGCCTCCCTTCGCCAGGCGAAGCTTCGCCAACATTCGCCAGGCGAAGCCCAGCGAATGCTGCGATTCATCAGTTTTTTCTCACAGTTCTGCAGTGTATTCTTGGCCAAATTGTACCTATCATCTCAACTCAAATCCTCAGTCTATTCTAGTACCAATCTTGCATATTACCGTAACCAATAGGTTTCTAATTCCTATTCCCAAAATCATCACCTACACACTTTATCGATACCTCACAAGCCATACAGAATTTTCCCTAAAACTGTAAAACACCATATATGCCCTATATGCCAAATCAACCCAAAACACCAATTCATTAACGATTACCATACAATTAACAACAATCATCATCAATCATAACATATCAACCCACAATATCATATATAGATGATCTTTCTACGAGGTTAAGGAATCCCCAACTACCCTATACATGTATAAACCATTTCCCAATCAAGTTTCTCCCCCCTTACCTTGTTAATCGGTTGATCGATGAAAGAATCTTCCAAGGTTTGGCCAATTCTGATTTTCCCCCGTTCCTTCGTTCTTCGCTCCCTTTTCCGTTCTCTTTTCCGTTCTTCACACTTCTCTCCTTTCTATCGGTTCTTTTTCCACTTTCTCTAACTTCTCACAATGTATCGTAAAAACTGCTAACCCCTCACCTTCTCTATTTTAATTCTCTAATCCCAATAATAATAATAACTTAATAATAATAATAATAATAATAATAATAATAATAATAATAATATCTCACCGAAATAATAATAATATTAATAACAATAGTAACTATAATAAATATAATAATAATAATAATATTCCCACCAATATTAATATTATACACTATATTATTATATTCGTCAAAACACCACCAATAATCCTCCCACATTAGGGACACCCAGCAAACATCACCAAATACACCCCCACCAAAGGGCACACCAACATATAATATTTAAAATAATAATAAAATGACTAAATAATTAAAATGGGTGTTACAACTCTCCCCCACTTTAATTATTTTCGTCCTCGAAAATTACCTGATGGAAATAGCTCCGGATACGCTTCTCGCATCCCGCTTTCCAACTCCCAGGTCACACTGCCTCCTGCAGCACCTCCCCAAGCTACCTTCACCAAAGGTATCTCTTTCCCTCAGAGCTGTTTCATCTTACGGTCCTCGATCCTCAACGGCATCGTCTCAACAGTAAGATTCTCCCGAATCTGAACATCATCTCTCTGAATCACATGAGATGGATCAGAAACATACTTTCGCAATTGCGACACATGAAACACATCATGTAAGTTTGACAACTCAGGCGGCAACGCCACCCTATAAGGCACATCACCAATTCTCTGCAAAATCTCATAAGGTCCAATGAACTTAGGATCCAGCTTCTTGGACTTCAATGCACGACCCACACCAGTCATCGGATTAACTCTTAGGAATACGTGATCACCTACACAGAATTCCAACTCTTTCCTCCGATTATCATGATAGCTTTTCTGCTTACTCTGAGACACTTTCAATTTCTCATGAATCATTTGAATTGTCTCAGTAGTCTGCTGTACAATTTCTGGCCCAAGCACCATATTCTCACCAGTTTCATACCAACACAGAGGAGTCCTACACCTCCTCCCATACAAAGCTTCAAACGGTGCCATTCCAATACTCGAATGGTAACTGTTATTGTACGTGAACTCAATCAATGGTAAATGAGTATCCCACGCACCACCCTTTTCTAACACACAAGCTCTCAACAAATCTTCAAGCGACTGAATAGTCCTCTCCGACTGACCATCAGTTTGCGGATGATAAGCTGAACTCAATTTCAACTTAGTTCCCAAAGCTTCCTGCAAGCTCTTCCAAAATTCCGAAGTAAACCGTGGATCTCTATCCGACACAATACTGGACGGGACACCATGCAACTTCACAATTACCCGAATGTAAATCTCTGCCAGTTTCGTCAATGAAAAACTAATATTGATCGGCACAAAGTGTGCAGACTTCGTCAATCGATCCACAATCACCCATATAGCATCAAAACCTCTCCCCGTATTCGGCAAACCTGTCACAAAATCCATAGTAATGCAATCCCATTTCCAAACCGGAATCTCTAATGGTTGCATAAATCCAGAAGGTCTATGGTGTTCCACCTTCGACTTCTGACATGTCAAACAGGCATACACAAATTGAGCTATGTCTCTTTTCATACCAGACCACCAAAATAATTTCTTCAAATCATGATACATTTTCGTAGCTCCCGGATGAATACTCAGGCTACTACGATGTCCTTCACTCAAAATTGACTTTTTCAATTCTTCATCATCTGGTACACAAATTCTGCCTCTAAATCTCAACACACCTGTACTATCCAATTTAAAGTCACCATCGGAGTCACTCCCTACTCCCGGCATCAAATCTACCAATTTTACATCCAACTTCTGATTTTCTCTAATCATATCCAAGAAGTCATTATTTACCTGCAACATACCCAACATTACACTATCTGCAGTAGTCTCACAAACCATGCTCAAATCTCTAAACTGTTCGACTAACTCAATTTCTTTCACCATCAGAGCTGCCATATGAATTGCTTTCCTACTCAAAGCATCTGCCACTACATTGGCCTTTCCTGGATGATAACTCAAACTGAAGTCATAATCCTTCAAAAATTCCAACCATCTTCTCTGCCTCATATTCAGCTCTTTCTGATCAAACAGGTATCTCAGACTCTTATGATCACTAAACACTTCAAATCTTGAACCATATAAATAGTGTCTCCAAATTTTCAACACAAAGACAACCGCAGCTAATTCAAGATCATGAGTCGGATAATTTCGCTCATGCACTCTCAATTGCCGCGATGCATATGCTACTACTTTACCATTCTGCATCAGAACCCCGCCTAATCCCATTTTAGACGCATCACAGTACACCACAAACGGTTCACTCGGAGTCGGTAACACTAACACCGGTGCCGTAGTCAATCTCTTTTTCAACTCTTCAAAACTTTCTTCACAAGCAGCATCCCATACAAAAACTTGGTTCTTTCTCGTCAACTGAGTTAATGGCAACGCCAAATTAGAGAACCCTTCAATAAACCTGCGGTAATAACCGGCTAACCCCAAAAAGCTTCTAATCTCTGTCGCTGTCTTCGGCGGTTCCCACTGCAATACTGCACTTACTTTTGACGGATCCACCGCTATTCCATCTTCAGATATTACATGCCCCAAGAAAATTGACGGTAATCGATGCACAGACGCATACTACCATCCTTCTTCTTCACCAACAACACTGGAGCTCCCCACGGCGATACACTTGGTTTAATAAACTTTCTATCCAACAATTCTCCAATCTGAGACTTCAACTCAGCCAATTCCGCTGCAGACATCCTGTACGGCGCCATAGAAATAGGTCTCGTACCAGGAACAAGATCAATACCAAATTCTACTTCTCGCGTCGGAGGCAATTCCGTAATGTCGTCAGGAAACACTTCTGGAAATTCATTCACCACTGCTAATTCCTCCATTGGCACTTTGTTATCCATCGATAAAGTTGCAAACAAAGCAAACACTCTAGTTTCATCTTCCAACAAGGCCCTCAATTCTTTATTAGACAAAGAACTTGCCACCACTTCCTCTTCAGGGGTCAGGAACAACAATTCCTTCCGAAAACAATCGATATAGACTCGGTTGAACTCTAACCAGTTCATACCCAGAATAACATCCAACTTACCAAGTGGTAGACAAATCAGATCCACTCCGAGTTCTCTACCGAAAATAGTCAGCGGACACTTCAGGCATACCAAAGAAGTAGTCACTGAACCTATAGAGGGTGTCTCGATAGTCATCTGTACCTCCAGAGTGGACGGCACCAAACCTATTCTCTCCACACAGTCTACAGAAATAAACGAGTGCGTTGCACCCGTATCAATAATAGCAATCAAAGGAATATTATTGATAATACAAGTACCTCTGATCACACGCTCATCACTGGCAGCTTGAGTTCCTGCCAGGGCAAACACTTTTCCACCAGCCGGAGACGTTTGACGCTTCTTCGGCTTCTCACAATGTGTACTGATATGACCCTTCTCACCACAGTTATAACAGGTCGGCATAGTTGCTCTGCAGTCAGCTATCACATGACCTGGTCTCCCGCACTTAAAACACTTCTTGGCTTCATTAGGACAATCATTAGAACGGTGTCCCATACCACCGCACCGAAAACATTTCCCTTCAGCAGATGCTCTCCCATCTCTAGGCTTCTTATCAACAACAGCTTTACGTTTTCCCTTATCAGCAGCAACACTATAAGGAGTACCACTAAACCTCTGTTTACCCTTACGGTCATTAGCAGCTTTGTAGTGCGCAATCCTTGCTCGGTTATCGTTATCATAAATCCTGCTTCTGCTTACCAGCTCAGGATAGCTCCTGATCTTCTGACAAGCAATCCCCAACTTAATCTCTGGACGCAGTCCATTCTCAAACTTTAAGCACTTAGAGGTCATTGCCCCTTCCACATTATAGTGGGGACAATACTGCACCAGCTCCTCAAACTTGGCAGCATATTCTGCTACAGTCATGCTACCCTGTCTCAGCCCTAAGAATTCAATTTCCTTAGCGCTTCGGATATCTTCCGGGAAATACTTCTCCAGAAAACCTTTCCGAACCACCTCCCAAGTAATGGTAGTTCCAGCAGCTTCCAACCTCTGGCGACTATTGTCCCACCAGGCTTCAGCTTCCCTCTCCAGCATGTGAGTACCAAACCTCACCTTTTGCTCATCGCTACATTCCATAGTTCTGAAGATCTTCTCAATTGCCTTCAACCACTTCTGAGCAGCTTCGGGATCCAGAATTCCCCCTTCGAACGTTGGCGGCTTGTTGCTCCGAAACTGCGCCAAACTCCTGAATTGGGCATCTGCAGTTTGATTCTGATTAGCAACGGCCTGTGCCATTGCTTGCATAGCAGCAGCCAATGCAGCATCGTTCCTTCCTGCCATACTGCTCCAAACAACAACACCAGGTTTAAGAGATATTCAACTACATCATAAAGGACAGACTCAACTCGATTCAACAACACTGGCCGGACGGACCGACCTGCACTGATACCAATTGTAACACCCCACTTCCCAAAATCAATTAAATTAATAAACATTATAAATTAACAAAATCAGAGTTCCAATTCTCCCAAGTGGGATATCACATAAAAACAACGTTTCCTTATAAAAAGGTTTTTCTCCAAATACAGTGGAATGTTAAATAATAAAATTCAATAAAAGTTTGATACGTTCACAGGGAATTAAAATATAAGTTCTTCATAAAATAAATAAAAACGCCCAAGTCCCGTGCTACGTATCAGAGCATCCTAGACTCGACAATCACACCAACATCCAAGCTGGCTAAGCACCTGGATTATCTGTACTTCCGAAGAAGCACAGACCACAACAACAACAAAGGGGTGAGAAATCATGATCAAAAATATAATGGTAATGTAATACATGTAATAAGGCAGTAAAACACCAACACATCAATTATTCACCCCAACCACACCATATAACGAACCTACTGTTCAAATTACAATATAACATATTATAATGCAAAATGCAACTCAACACCATGCATGCGGTACCGACTCATTGGTTCATTCAATCGAACCCACCATTCTCCACAAAGGAGTACGGGTGAATCACTTACGCTCCATCTGAGACATGATTCAACCCCACCATTCTCCACAAAGGAGTACGGGTGAATCACTTACGCTCCATCCGAGACATGATTCAACCCCACCATTCTCCACAAAGGAGTACGGACAGATCACTTACGCTCCATCCAAGACGTGATCCATCCCACCAAGACACCATGATATGCACACACCAATGCATAACTATTATGTTCAGGCACACTAAGTGCACACGATCCACCTGATCGTATCATTATACATCACATATATATGCATAGATATAACATGCACCAACACCATATAAATCAATCAGTTAGTAAACAAGTTCATATTCTATCACCAAGATACAAACACATCCCACTACTCGGGGATACACGATACTACTGATCACTATATACACATACATCAACTAATTGTCCACCAGTCATTATTACGGGAACATGCACTATCACCAAGTACACAAGTTAAATCTCACACTCACCAACCTTACAGTGCATCAAGGCCAAAGGGATCACACAAGCCCAAGCTCAAGGCCAAAACATCACAAAAATCACATTCTGGTTCTGCTACGTTCGCTGGCATTCGCCAGGCGAAGCCCCGTAGCGAACCTTCGCTAGCATTCGCCAGGCGAACCTGCTGGCGAAGCCCTCATTTCACTATCGTGCACTCGCCAGGCGAACCTTCATTCGCCAGGCGAACCTTCGCTGGCCACACTCGCCAGGCGAAGTTCCTATCCTTTAGGTCTGGGACTTAATTCTGAATTATTCGCTGCCACTCGCCTCAGCTCGCCAGGCGAACTCTCGCCTTCCTTCGCCAGGCGAAGCTTCGCCAACATTCGCCAGGCGAAGCCCAGCGAATGCTGCGATTCGTCAGTTTTTTCTCACAGTTCTGCAGTGTATTCTAGGCCAAATTGTACCTATCATCTCAACTCAAATCCTCAGTCTATTCTAGTACCAATCTTGCACATTACCGTAACCAATAGGTTTCTAATTCCTATTCCCAAAATCATCACCTACACACTTTATCGATACCTCAAAAGCCATACAGAATTTTCCCTAAAACTGTAAAACACCCTATATGCCCTATATGCCAAATCAACCCAAAACACCAATTCATTAACGATTACCATACAATTAACAACAATCATCATCAATCATAACATATCAACCCACAATATCATATATAGATGATCTTTTTACGGGGTTAAGGAATCCCCAACTACCCTATACATGTATAAACCATTTCCCAATCAAGTTTCTCCCCCCTTACCTTGTTAATCGGTTGATCGATGAAAGAATCTTCCAAGGTTTGGCCAATTCTGATTTTCCCCCGTTCCTTCGTTCTTCGCTCCCTTTTCCGTTCTCTTTTCCGTTCTTCTCACTTCTCTCCTTTCTATCGGTTCTTTTTCCACTTTCTCTAACTTCTCACAATGTATCGTAAAAACTGTTAACCCCTCACCTTCTCTATTTTAATTCTCTAATCCCAATAATAATAATAACTTAATAATAATAATAATAATAATAATAATAATAATAATAATAATAATAATATTATCTCACCGAAATAATAATAATATTAATAACAATAGTAACTATAATAAATATAATAATAATAATAATATTCCCACCAATATTAATATTATACACTATATTATTATATTCGTCAAAACACCACCAATAATCCTCCCACATTAGGGACACCCAGCAAACATCACCAAATACACCCCCACCAAAGGGCACACCAACATATAATATTTAAAATAATAATAAAATGACTAAATAATTAAAATGGGTGTTACAAGAAACGGTACAGTTGACACTTGGGAGAACATCCATAAAAAGAGAAAAGTAGAGCTAGGGAAAAGAAATTGCATATCTTCGGAGCCTTTTACTCAATGGGTCCAATCTAGAGCAAAAGACTTGAAGATGTCATATCTCCCCAAAAAGGACACATAGATTGTCATCGCGTCTTCATCCTCTATCATTCCCATTGAAAAGATGGAAGAGTACCAAGAGCTTCTTGCAAGAGTGCAACTTGAGAGAGACACTTGGGAAGGTAAGTATCATTCACTCACTTTTGAAGCAACAGGACTCGTCTGAGAAGTGCAAGAAAAAGATGAGTTGATAGATTGGCTCGAACGACGAGTAATCAATGGGGAAACAACAAGGGAGAATTTATTTTTCTCTAGTATCAAGCCCACTCAAAGAAATCATGAGTACTCCAATACCCCTCCTACCTCCGGAGCTTGGAAAGGGATAGTGGATAAGTTGGTAATGGAGAACACAATCTTGAAGAAGTTGAAGAGGCCTCGTGTCTGAAGTCAGTAGTTTAGACTGTGAAACCTAGTCTCTTGATGTAATTTAAACTTCTTGTATTGTATCTTAAAAGTTGTAACTTTTACCAATATTGAATGAAATGAGGGTTTGACACAAATTGATCTTTTGAGTTTTGTAAAAAGTCGCATTTGCATCGCATCTTTTCATTTTGCTAACCATTCAAGGAAATTTCAAATTTTCTTTGCAGACATCAACATGGTACGACGAGGAGGACTCCCGTTTCCAGATTTGAAGTTGGACAACCTCAAGATCTTGGCAGGCTTTGTTAAGGATCCCACCGCCTTCACGGCAAAGTATGGAGATCTTCTGCCATTACTTAACACTCAAATTGATGGATGCATGTTGCATGCGCTCGTTGAGTTTTATAGTCCGATATATCATTGCTTCATCTTTCTGGACTTCCAGTTGCTTCCAACTATTGAAGAATATATGGATTACCTAAAGCTTCCTTTTTCTCTCAAGGCTTCCTATGGGAAACCGAAAAAAAGAGATCTTGCCAAAGTATTACACCTCAGGCCAGAAGAATTACCTACTATGAGAGCCAAAGGTGGTTTCTATGGAATAGAGGAAAGACCGTTGATGGAAATGGCTGAATTTCACTTTGAAAATAGGAACTTGGGTATCTTTGAGGCGATCTTGGCTTTCTTGATATACGACTTGTACCTTTTCCCATGCGGTAATGAGTTCATCGGTGATGAGGCTATTCGGCTCTTCATTATCCAAAATCCCGTGAATGCATTGCTAGCAGACACCTACCTTGTCATTCACCGCCACACTCTGTACGACCTCGAACAGTTCTCGTGCTGTACCGCTTTTCTTAGTAAATGGTTCATTTCCCATTTTCCCATGACTCATATCTTGTGGAACCTCACTAGCAAGGAATATTGGATCGCAACATTAACGACTCTCAGCCACTATGATGTTAATTGGTGCGATCCTAAAATCAGTGGTATACCCATGATCCATAGATGTGGGGACTTCCCTAATATACCTCTCATTGGTATAAAAGGGGTTATCAGCTATAACCCAATTCTCGCTCACGCCAGCTTGGGTATACAACCGGGCCAGAGCCAGAACCAGAGCTGCTAAAGGCCTACTTTTGTGAAAAAGGTAGCAACAGAGAACTAGAGGCCCAAGCCAGCTTTGCTTGGGGGCGCCTTAACACACAAGGGATGACTGGAGAAGAAAACATAAGTTGTTTGCCTACCAGAGCCTATCTGCTTTGGTCCAAGGAGAGAGCTTTAGCAATGTTCTACTCTCGTGGCTATGAGATCACGATGGAGCCAGAAATTCCTATGATTAGGGAAGAAATGAGGTATGTTTTAATCAAAGCTCAGTGCGAGAATGAAAACTTATGGGAGATCATTCGCCAGTACCAAGCTCAGCCCAAATCTCAAGAAGAAGAAGGGTCATCTATTTAGATCGATCAAATGTTTCACCATTTCCTACTTTCCCTAAAAAGGATTGTAATCCTGTGTTACATCTACTTTTGTTGCATTTACTTTTGTTGTAAGAAAGGTCTTGCTTTTTAGCAAGAGCCATCTATTGTAATAGATCTTGATTTATCAATGAAAAGTTTCTTCTTAAAGCACGTTGTTACGCGTGTTCCTAATTTTGTTTGTAAACAAAATTTGCTTTTTCCTTGAATGGTTGGTTTTGCATTTGCATTTGCATGTGCATATCATCCTGCATTGGTCTTGCATTGGGTTCCGCAGCTCATCTGTTGTTCTTGTTTGCCAGAAAGAGGAAAGTCATGCTGAGTTCTCACGGATACAACACCCGAGCTCAAGCTCAGAGAAGGATGGCAGACAACGATCAAAGGATTGACCAGATAGATAATGATATTGAGGGGATTAAGGACATCGTCAGTCAAATCATGGAAGTCCTTAATGTGATCAAAGTGAAGATGGACACACAGGTTACAGTGGCTTCCGAAGTCGCTACAACAGCAGCAAGCCTTCCAACCGCTCCAGCTATGACAACTGAATTCCCATTTGGCATGTCTAGGGATTTCTTACCACCAATCAACAATCCTCAGTCGTCCAGCTTTCAACCACAAGTTGATCCAATGGTGACAAATCCTATCTTCACTCAGGCAGGAGGGCTAACTCATGTCCGACCTATTTTCAATCACCACCCGCCAATCTTCGACATACCAGACGGTTCCGAAGCTGAAGATGAAAAACATGAAAAACGGGGAGTGGATATGGATATCATGGCCAAAAGAATGCACGCTATTGAGGGAATTAACATCTTTGGGTCAGATGGAAAAGACATGTGTTTGGTATCAGGACTGATATTCCCGCCAAAGTTCAAAATGCATATGTTTGATAAGTATGAGGGAACTACTTGTCCCAAAGTACACTTAATCATGTATTGCAGGCGGATGGTTCCACATATCAAGAATGACAAGCTATTGGTACATTGCTTCCAAGATAGCCTCAAAGGAGCATCGACCAAATGGTACATAAGCTTGGATCAGGAAAAGATTCATGGTTTTCAAGACTTATCAGATGCTTTCATCCAGCAATACAAATATAATATGGATCTGGCTCTAGATCATCATCAACTTCACAGTATGACGCACAAAAGCACCGAGACTTTTAAAGAGTATGCGCAGAGATGGCATGGGACTGTAGCTCAGGTTGAGCCACCCCTTACAGAAAAAGAACTAGCATACTGGTTTGTAGACACAGTCAGGCCGGAGTTCTATGAAAGGTTAATCAGCAGTGTTACCACCAATTTCTCCGACATCGTCGCTGTAGGAGTAAAGGTTGAAGCATGGCTGAAAAGTGGAAAAGTGATGACTTCAACTACCAATTCTAGCACCAGTGCTACCAAAAAGCCAACTAGTAACTTCCACAAGAAGAAGGAGGGCGAAGTAAATGCCGTAACATATGGAGGGAAGGCACAAAATTCAAAGAATCAATGACTACAATATCATCACCCATCTTATGTAGTAGCAGTGATGCCTACTTTTCAACTGCAAACTCATCAGGGTTTTTAACAAGGGGCATCCAATCAACATCAGCAGTACCACCAACAAGGCCAGCAGCCTCAGGCTCGAGCTCCAAGGACCAATTACCAAAGTAATAGGCCAAAGATACACCCCATCCCTATGAGCTACATTGAATTGTTCCCTATGCTAATAGAGAGAGGACTTGTCAAAACAAGGAAATTAGGCGCTCCACCTAACCCTCTTCTATACTACTACAATGCCAGCATGCATTGCTCATTCCATGAAAACGCTTCGGGACATGACTTAGAAGGATGATTCACGCTCCAGCACCTTGTACACGAGCTGATTGAAAAGAAGATTCTGTCTTTCAAAGATAATCACCCAAATATGAAGGATAACCCTCTACCGAACCATGGAGGAGTAAATGTTATCACTGAAGAAGGGGAGGGAGCTAAGACAAAGACTATTACCACTATTGAGGAAATCAAAGTGCCATTGGCAGAATTGCACAAAAGACTCGCTCAGGCCTGGATGCTCAAGACTTCTCACGAGAGCTATGAGTAATGTATGCTGAACCCACAAGGTTGTGACCTTGTACAAAAGGATGTTCAAGCATTCCTTGATCAAGGGATGCTAGAGATCACCAACAGGAAGAAGAAGGAAGACGTAGCGGTAATTGAACTCGTATTCAATATACCCGAAGAAGTTAGCAAGAGGGTCGTCTTCAGAGATTACAATAATAATACAACCAGGAACAAAAATGTTTGGCCAGTGTTCCGTGATGATGTAGCGCCCAGATTTGGGAGAGATCAACCTAGGTTTGAACCAAGGAGAGGATTCAGACCTCACCCGAGGGTCATAACGCCAAAAGATGATCATTCATGGTGTGATGAAATATTCAAAGAAAGAAGACAAGGAAATGTTGCCAACATTGTCGGTGGAAGCAGAACGACCCGAAGCGGTCGTGTGTATCAACCCTGAGCAAATCCTACAGTTTCTCAACCGACCGTTCCTATTCCTAAGACCGTTGTCGCTAAGGAGTCCATTTCAAAAGAAGTCGTTACTAAGGAACCTATCACCAAAGGAAAAGAGCCCCTTAAAGATGATGATGAGGAATTTTTTAGGATTATTCATCGAAGTGACTACCGAGTGGTAGATTAGCTAAAACAGACATCGTCCAACATTTCTATCATGCCATTACTGCTGAGTTCTCCGGCACAACGTCAAGCTTTGCTGAAAATCTTGACGCAAGCTCATGTGACGAAAGACATCACAGTTGGGCAATTCTATTTCGTTGTGGCAAACATCACAACATGTAACACTCTGAGCTTCGATGATAATGATCTAACAGTTGAGAAACGCAAGCACAACCGTGCCTTGCACATATCGATCAAATATGAAGAGGATACATTGGCTAGGGTGCTCATGGATACAAGATTTGTGCTTAATGTAATGCCAAAGAGGACCTTAGCTAAGCTAGCTTTTCAAGGAGCTGACATGAGGCCCACATCTCTGATTGTGAAAGCTTTTGATGGTTCTAGAAGGACTGTCATAGGAGAGGTTGATCTACCTATAATGATAGGTTCATAAATCTTTGAGATTACTTTCCAGGTGATGGATATTAATCCAGTTTACAGCTTCCTATTGGGGAGACCCTAGATACACGCAGCAAGCACTGTTACCTCCACCCTTCATCAAAAAATCAAATTCGTTATCAACAACCAGTTGGTCATCGTTCATGGAGAAGAAGATCTAATGGTGAGCAACCTGTCTTCCTTCCAATACATCGAAGCAGTTGAAGATTCACTTGAAACAGCTTTTCAAGCTCTAGAGATAGCCCATGTTGTTCTGGTTGATGAGTCGACTATAACTTGTGGTCCATCTTTCGCTTCTGTTCAAAGCATCAAAGCTACATTGAAAACTGGACTCCCATTGGGATGGGGAGAAATTATCAAAGTCAATGCTCGAGCAAAGAATGATCGACAAGGGTTGGGTTACAAACCAACTCTCGAAGATGAGCCAGAGGAGAGCGTCATGAAGAAGAAGTCCTTGAAAGAGATTTTCACCAGTGGCAGACTACAAGTAAACGCCATCATTACCGAAGAAGAAGATTATGATCTTGACGGCCTGATAATTCAAGGAGGAGCAGCTCTGCACAACTGGGAGACCGTGGAGATTCCTGTCTTTTTACCATTAGAGTATTACATTTTGCTTGTTAGCTTTGTTTTCTTTAAAAATTCCTGGTCTTGCCCGGGACCTGCGAATCATTTTGTATGGGCCACTTTGCAAATTGAAAAATCTATGAATGAAAAGTGTTTTTGTTAAAACTCTTGTTTATTTTCTTCTTATCATTGTCACTCTTTTTAAAAGGAAAGATGGCAATTTTTTGTGAAAACTTAAGAACAACCTTTCATCTACATGTCTGTGTGTGTGTCTGATCATTCCTAAAAATGTAAAAAACATGCAGAACACCTCCACCACCCACAGAATCCCATGATCCTTCGATTCCTTCTACTAGTGGTTCATCTGTCTTCTAGGCCGAAGAAGAGAGTGATGAAGACTCAGAGGTCCTAGAAGAATTGAAGAGGATGACTAAATATGAAGATGCTTACCTTCATCCGTACAAGGAACAGATTGACATCATCAACTTGAGGTCCGAAGAAGAGAAAAAGAAGTCAAGATTGGAGCATTGTTGAGGCCAGAAGTCAAAAGCAGGCTGACAATACAACCAAATGAGAAATATCCGCATACAGAGAGGTATTGATCTCATCCAACATCTCTGGTGATGATCAAGATACAAAAGCAAATGAAACTACAAAAGATAAAACTCCTAGTAGCCATGATCTCTACACCACTCCTGAGACTCCTCAAGCATCTCCTTTGTGTCGGGATGGTCTGGCCTCTCCATCAACTCTCGGATGAAGACATCCCTCTTGCGTATCATATCCCAGAGATAATGACACTGGTCCTCCCAAGCGTCTTCGCCGAAGGCATCCTCAAGCCTGGGCTTCTTCACCTCTGCCCAAATTTTGAACTCTTCAAGTGTTGATAAAGTTTCTTGGTATTTCTACTCAATCGTACTTCTGCGGAACAATTCTAACAATACCTCCCTCTCCTTAGCCTTGAATTGCACTTTCAGCTTATCAACCTGAACACGAAGCTGATCTTCTCTACTCTTATTTGCAGTCAAGGTAGCATTCCATTGCTCATTGAATTTGGATATCTTCAGATAAGCTCTGTCTAAATCCTCCTTCTTACTCTTCAGAACATCACAAGTGCTTTTCAGATCAAGACCGATTTGCTTCCATGCTTGGACCTGATCAGCAAGTTCTTTCTCCAACTTGACAAAGGATTCTGACTTTATCTTGGCCAAGTAAACAGCTTCACCCTTATCATGCTTCAGCTGACTAATTTCCTGCTTCAACTCTTCATTCTCTTTGCGCAGCTCTTCCTTCTCTGCCCAAAGCTTGGTATATCTCAGGATATCAACGGTTGTGGGCGGCTCAATGACTAAGGGATATAGTGGTGCTTCAACAGGAAACGGCAATAATACCTCTTCAACCCTCTTCTGAATCCAATTCGAGTATGGATCATAGGCTCTACAATCTCCTTTGCCCAAAGAAAGCTTTCCCTTCTTGTGAATCTTACCCCAAGCGTCCACGAATCGGGCCGAGATACCAAAGTCATCTACACATGTGAAGTACAGAGATTCCTGCACTTCCTCTTCCTTCGGAGGTCCTTTCAAAGCATAACCGAATTGTCTCATAGCAAGAGAAGGATTATAGTTGATACCGCCTTTCCTCCCTATCAAGGGCACATTAGGAAAGCTACCACAACTAAAGATAAGCTAACGACCCAGCAATTCTCGGTTGAACCAGACGACATTCTTCTCCGTTAAACCCATAAGCCTCTTCGACCATTCAGATGAGTTCACGGCATCCACAAAAGCTCCAGAGCGAGGAAGGTGATCAACAAACCACTTATGCAATAGCGGTGCACAACAAGAAACCATCTTTCCTCTTCTTTTCTCGTTCTTGTAATTCACTAAATGATACAAGTCTCCCAGAAGAGTAGATACGGGGTTCTTGGAAGCGAAGATATGAAAAGCATCAAAATCCACAAAGTCCGGTACATTGGGAAACAACACAATGTCATAGACACACAGAGCCAAGATAGCACTGAAAACCACCCAACAACCTTTTTCAGCATATTCTCGGGCTTTGTCGACCAGGAAGGGTATAGTAAATCCAAAAACTCTGTTTCTGCTGATAACATGATCTGCCAACTCAGAGGCGCTCAAATAAAGAGCGGAGGACAACTTCTCAAGATTAGGTTCTTCCTCGGAGCTGAAGAAAGGCACTTTGTTCAGAATCAGAACACCTAAGATGTAAGCAAATTCTTCCAAAGTCGGAACTAACACATAATCCAGAAACGTGAAGCATCTCAGCGAAGGATCATAAAACTGCAATAGGGTATGAATAGCTCCATGCTCATAAGTCATAAGCTTACGGACAAACTTCAGAGTTCCACCATATTGTTCTCTAAAAGCTGTAAGAACACCAGGATCGGCCATGGAAATCAGACCAAATAAAGGTCCCAACTCAGGTGCCAGAAACTTGTACACAACAATCATCTTTCTGCTAACTTCCATCTCTGAAGAAGACCAGTACCAGAATCAAGGGAAAGACGAGAACCTGTAACACACATAAACATGCAAATGTTAAAAGCAGAATGATTATGCAGATGCAAACATGGGATCAAGGTATCCAATGCTCAAACTCGTTGCTGTGCCGTTGACTGAATTCAACCAGAGCTTCGCTCTAATCAGAACACTGAGATAACACACTGGATGGAACATTCAGGATCAAAATTCCGCCCTAACGAGAAAACCAGGGTTGGTTGAAGGCCAGGTTTCCTGCAAAAAAACCCGTCCCTCTCACATGTGGGTTCTAGTCTTGAAAGGTATGGCATCCTATGCGGGTTGTCAGCGTCACAGACTTTCAAGAAACGATGATACGTTCACCATTTCTGGTTTGGCATCATAGTCTAACGAAGCGGCCTCACTTAGCTGACCCCCCAAATGAACGGTCTCTAGAGTCGACAGCCTCTCTAAGTCAATATTCCCTCAATTGCACCAGACGCGCAGGATAGAATATCTCCAAAGAAAAACCTCGTCTGAATGTGAATTTCACGCGAGCTATTGTGTAGCCAAACACCACACAAGCTCCCGCTAATCTCCACTCTAATCCTATGTGTATACTCAATCCCATGTCCGGCTTATCTCTCAATGGAACAACCCAACCCACAGCACAATAGCAGCATAATGAAATCTAAATGCAATAATATACAACAAATAATGTACATAAAGCAAAAAACTGCACAAAAGTAAACACCCAAAGACGTAAACAGACAAGCGCTAGGAGTGACTCGCATAGGGAACTAGATTCCCCAGCAGAGTCGCCAGCTATCGCAACTGCGAAAAACACCCGGCGGAAAACAGAAGAGCCGCCACCTTTTGTTATTTATCCCAAAGAGAGGGAAAGGAAATGATTGGAAAAACCTGACGGAAAAGGGAAAAGACGAGGTCACCGCAACCAAGTCCTGGATTCGGGAGTCGGTTACGCAAGGGGAAGGTATTAGCACCCCTCATATCTGTCGTACTCGACGGGATCCACGCTTGTTGTCTATATAAGGGTGTGCTTAAACTATCTACGCTAAAGGCTTGCAGGACAAAAAGAAAAAGAAAAGAGACTCGGTGGAGCATCGTCGCTCTGTGCCTACGTATTCCCTCGTGCAATGGGAAAGTCAGAGTCAACATAGTTCGACTAACTACGGGAGAAAGGGGGAAGGTTGCTCGCCAAGACATCACGTCTTGTGCCTACGTACTTTCATCTGGTATGAAAGATCAGAGCAAACGTAGTTCGGGCTAACACGAAACCACGGGTTGATTAAGTGTTTTAATCGAGTAGGGTTAAACCTTCGTTCCAACAGTTAGGGACTAAGCCTGTTTGCGGTAGAACCGAAGCTTAACAACACTCTTTTCTGAAAAAGGTTTCTGATTAATCCCGAAGGAAAAAGTTTGAAATTTGTTTTGTGTTTTTAAGTGAAGTGAATTAATTCGGTTTGTGATTCACGTTGCACTAAAGACTATGACATGGAGGCGAATGCATCGTGTATCGCCCCCAAACGGGATGTACACTAAACACTCTAGATAAGCGAGAGGAGACCCCTCACTCATCATTCCCCATGTAGCTTAAGGCTCGTGGAGCGCAACGTTTATCGCATTTATTAGATGGATTAGAATTGTTTTGAGATGAGAAAGAGAGAGACGCACGGAAGGTCTAAGGGAAACTCGGCCCTAACGTTGTCATGCAAAGTGATCCTAAAGTTTGGATTGAAAGGAGAAACATCTACCCTAATGTTAGCATGCTTGGATTGAACACCTAATGTCTCTCCTAATCCCATCCTAAACGGAGGGACTAGGAACCCTATGGGGATCATGGAAAAAAGCACAAGAAAGCACCAAGTAAATTCAATCGCAAGTAAAAGATGCAAACATGAAAATGCAACACTTAGAATGGTGGGAGGGAGGAAAAATGTGTGGGGCAGCAGCCGCCACAAGCTTGTCTCGACCTCAACAGCGATGCAAGAATGATGCAAACATGAAGGAAATTCAAAAGAGATGAAAGCAAATGAACATGCAAGAGATCATCACTTTGAACCACATCCATAAGTATGCATTCAAGTGGAAAAACACGAATGTCGGTGAAATCTCGATTAAACAACCAAAACAACGACATATATCCAGAAATATTTCATCCCTAATACATCATACTGATCTATGATGATTCGAGATGAAACGACATGCAAATAATCAAACAAAGTAGCAAAACAGACCTGCCAGCACAGTGTTAATCGGTTAACCCCAGGGGTTAATCGGTTAACACACTGTTAACATTTAAAATTTTGAAAATTTGAACTGGTTAATCGGTTAACCATATGCGTTAGCTGATTAACGCTTTGAAAACTTTGAAAAATTTGAAAATTTGTGATGGTTAATCGGTTAACCAGATGCGTTAACCGATTAACATTGTGCTGACAGCAGAAAACAGCAAAGCAGAATCACTTTTCAACAGCTTATCACTTCTCCAAACATGCCAATGATCACATAATCACTTAATCACGAAATTAAATCAACAAATCATGATTCAAACAACATGCAAACAGATCCAAACAGCATCAACACAAATCATGTGAATCAAAACTCAATTGAATATGAAAATCATCATGAACATGCAAATAAGCTCAAAAATGCTACGGATCTAGGATTCCAACCTTCGAAGCAGAGATTTGCTTCGATTAATGTTGAATTAACTGGAATTGAGCAGATCCGATGCTAGAAGTCCGGAATACTTCAAGATCCACACCAATTCTTGTTGTAGCAATGGAGATCCTTCAAGATTAATCCAAAATAAGCCAAATATTTGAAGGTGAGAAAATACTTAGAGGGGGGGTTGAATAAGTATGTAGAAAAACTTAGAAATACAAACTCAAGTATTTTTATCCTGGTTCATTGAACTCAACTACTCCAGTCCACCCTATCAAGAGTGATTTGCCTTTCTCAAACAAGGACTTAATCCATTATTAAATCAACTGATTACAATAGTAAGCACTAAGAACAACTGTTCAAAGTCTTCTCAAGAACTATTGATCCTAAATGGATCTTCTTAAGGTTCTTTTACAATCAAATGTAACAATAATACAAGTGTTTGATTTGCTTTTAATAAAGCTTTATCACAACTGTGATTTTTCACTTAAGATGAAGAACAATGAAATAAATTCAGCAAATGAGTATAAGTTGTATGAGAGCTTGTAATGAATTCTTTCAAGTATTTCGTCAACTGAAGAAGATGAATGGAGTCTTGCTTTTATAGGCACAGAGGTCCAAGAGCTTTTCACGTTGAAGGCTGTGTACTAAAAAGGTATGAGCCTTTTTGTCTTCACATCACATGACCTTTCCTAGAAGTAGAATGCACAGAGAAATCCTTTTTGTATGTGTTCTTGTGTCTAGCATAAATGAGGAAAGAGTCGTTTGGTCATTCCAACGGACATAACTTTGAATTCTTCTTCAACAAGTTTCAGCAAGAATCATCAGAGCCTAGATTGATGAGAGCCTTCTGATGTTCATCAGAGTTTGTTAAATCAGAGTCTTTGCAGCAGGTGTGCTTTCAGCGTGTAAATGTTCAGAGCAGAGTTTGAAATCAGATCCTCAGTACTGGCAGCATTAGTACTATCAGAGTCTTCTGAAATAACTGTGCTTGAAACTCTACATATAGAATACTTCAATGCTTCAGATGCTTCTGGCTTTTGCTTCAGATTCTTCTGTTGCTTCTGCTTCAGATCCTTATGTAGACAGCGCTCAGAATCTTCTGTAGACAGCACTCAGAATCTTCTAAGAGATGCTTCTGATGCTTCATAGCCTTGCATAATTTTATGTTTAGATCTAATTTGCTTCCAAAAGAATATTCACTTTTAATATCTGCAGCAAACAATCTTAAACAATTTTTAGAGTATATAATTCTTTAATACAAAATTTCATAATAGTTATCATCAAAACATAGAGATATTATTAAGAACCAATATGTGTTCTAACAATCTCCCCCTTTTTGATGATGACAAAAACATAAGAAATTTGTTCAATAAACAATATAATTATAACTCCCCCTGAGATGATGAATCTCCCCCTGAGTTGAATACTTAGAAGGAATAGAAACTTCCCTTTTGCATGAGTATTCTTTTCAGAATCAGAGCCTGATTGTTCCAAAAATTAGATCTTGACTTGGGATGCATGTTTCAGAATCAGAGCCTGATAGGTTAAAACTAAATCTGGGGATCTCAGAATTACTCTTAAAGAACTTGTCAGAGTTTTCAAATGTTCTGAAATACTAAGAGTTCACGTTAGATACAAATTATATAAATCTATATGTCTGAATTTTCATTTAGGTAGAGTTTATTTGAACAGTCAGATCCATTTTCTCCCCCTTTTTTGTCATAATCAAAAAGTAAAACTTTTAAAAAACAAATAAAAGGAAATACAGAAAAGATAAATCATGTAGAGAAAACACTGAGTCATTCATTCATTCAGAGCAAAAGATACAAATCATCAGATTAAAATTCAAGTACATGTGCACAAACATCAGATATAGAAAAAAAATATAAACTAGGTTTCTTTGGACAGAATCATCTTCAACAGGTTAGTGATCTCAGATGAAGACTCTTCTTGCTTTGTCATCCACTTAGCCATGTTGTCATTTTTCTGATCTTGCTTGGACATCCATTATGCCATGTCTTCAGTCTTCTGGTCTTGCTTGGCCATCCATGACTTAATCTCAGATTGTCCAGCTTCCAGAACTGCAATCTTATCTTCAAGATCTGGATTCTCTTTCTTGATTTCAGATGAAGAAGGTGGGAAGAGTCTGAAGCAGGAACAGGGTCAATTTCCATAGGAGATGCAGAGTCATGAGCAACAGATCCAGATGGATGTTCCACAGTAGTCATAGCCAGAGGATTTTCTTCAGAAGCAGATTCAGCAGTTACTTCTGTATCAAATATTGCAGAAGATGAAGGAATATCTTCAAGAAGTAATGGTTCAGATCTTTTTACAGTCCAAAGCATGCTTCTAGCAGTCTCAGCAAATATGAGCTTCGCATCATCAGAACATACATTATTTAGATTTGAGGCTACAATATTGAATCTGTTGATGAAGCTATTCCAGATAGCATCAGATTCATTTGCATCCATTATTGACAAACATCTCTTCTGAACAGAGCCTAAATGCATCTTTATCTCTTTCATAAAACTTGCAAATAAATTATCAACATTCAACCTAGTTTTTGGTTTCAGAAGAGTTTCCAAAGTGAAAGGCTTGGGTTGAGGTGGAGGTGGAATGGTGAATTCTGGAATAATAATTAGAGGGTTGGGATATGCTGGTTTCTTCTGAGCTGGAATGATATGAAAGAATGGTTTGATTCTGCAAATGGAAGGTATCACAACTTTTGGATTGTCAAAATAGGGAACAAACGCAAATTGTTTTTCCTTAACAAGAAAAGGAACAAAAGCTGATTGATGTGGTTGATCAAAAAAGTTTTCAATTTCAAGTCCAGATGGAAGGGGATCAGATGGAAAAGGTTTAGCAAAAACAACTGAAACAAATTCAGATGTTCTTCGTTCAGGAATGGGTTCAGGATTGGTAGTTTCAGAAGAAGTGGGTAGATCTGGTTGGTTAGATTCAAAAGTTCTGAGAGAAGGGGGTGAGATGAAATCTGGATAGATATCAGATTCAAATGAATCGGATGAGGTTGTTGGGGTACAAGATGTAGATGATACTTCAAATACAGTCTTGAAAGGTTGGACATTCAGAATCTCAGAGTCATGAATATCTGATGCAGGAGGATTGGATGGTTCTGGTTGAATCTCAGAAGGTTTGGATGAAGGTGGTTCAGACACAACTAGGTCAGATGCAACATGATCAGATGCAACAATTTTAGATGCAACTTTTTCAGACGCAACTTGCTCAGATGCAGCTGGGTCAGATTGTATAGGTTCATATGCAGTTGGTTGTTGAATTTCTGGTGGTTGTTGTGTTGTAGGTTGTTCTGTTGGTTTTGTCTGAGGTGTTAGAATTTGGTCTGCGGGTGTTGTTGTTGGTTCAGATTGAGGAATGTCAGAAGTTTTAAGTTGAGTAGTGGAGATGGGATTAGATGATTTTGGTGGGGAAGGAATTTTTTATGGTTCAGATTTTTGAGATGGAGCAGAAATAGATTGTTTTTGAATGGGAGGAGGTTTAGGAATAGAACTAAATGTTGATTCATTTATAACAATTTTAGAGAAAGAAGATACAGATGATTTAGTACCTTTAGTCTTTATACGCTTGGTGGGAACAGAGGGAACTTCTCCAAAAGCTTTTCTCTTGATCTGCTTCTGTGGCTTGTCAGCAACTTTTGGCTTCTTCTGAGCAGCAGCTTCTTCTGCCTCTGATTGATTTCTCTTCCTCATGTTCTCATTATATACATCTGGCATTGGTTCTCTGGCACGAATCAGAATATTTGCAGGAATAGGCGTTCCATCTGCTTTGCATGCATCAATGTATCTAACAATGATATCCCTTGGTTCTTCAGCACCAAAAAGTGGAAAATCTTCAACTGGAATTCTCTTATGACTAACTTCAGAAATATTTAGCTTCTTAGGTGCAGCTGTGAGTTCATCCACTATCTTTAGCCTCTGAAGACTCTTTGCATTCAAGGGTTTTCCAATAATAGATTCAAGCTCATCTTTAACTCCAGCTTCATACAGAGCAGTTACCAGACCATTCTCTGTCAGAATGTCTGAAATCAACCTTCCAAAGGGAATCCATGTCCTGATCTTCTGTCCCTTATCCTTTATAGATTCTCTTGATGCATTGATATGTTTCCACAGATGCATGAAGAGAATGTGTGGAAGATCTACCTTTGTACTCTGACTCAAACAGTACATAAAGTAGAGTTGTTCATTATTCACGTAATCTGGAGAATTGGTGGATTTTCTGTGATGGATGCATCCCAGAAAAATCTTTGCCCAGATCTTATAGTCAGGCTTCAGATCCTTAAATTTGTTAGAGGACTGTCCAGATGTGATGACTTCCTCATAGACTTCCTCCATATCCACACGCCCAGCTGGCAGATGACATACTCCATCAGTCTCCTCATACCCTATGAGTTTCCTGATGAGATCTTCAGTGATGATGATCTCCTTTCCCAAAACAGAAGAAAGTATAAATTTTGGATAGACAGAAGCATGGATCCAAAATTCCTTCACCAGATGTGGGTATACTGGTCCAAACAGCCTGTCAAAATACTTAACCCATCCTTGTGCATCAATTATAGAACGAAACTCAAACCCATTTTCAGCTAAAGAGTCAAATTCTACCATGGATTCACAGAGAACTTCAAGTTTGTCCACAGGGGTTAACAAAGTCCTCTTAGGTACCTTGAATGGAGTCACTCCCATATTTGCCGACGTAACTGCAGCCATAGTTGATTGAAATTAAGCTGTTGTAGAGGATGAGGTTGCCATTGAAGAAGATGAAGATGTTTTGGACGAAGGTTTAGGGTTTTTGTGGAGAGCAAAGAGAAGGCAGAAATGCATAAAATGGTTTGTGAAGTGAAAAGTGTGAATTTGGTGTGAAATGTGATATATATAGAGAAAGCAATTAGGGCAATCAAACAGACACAAAAGCACGTTTTCACATAGCAATAAATGACAATTAACGAAAAGAATAAAAATCATTTCAAACATTAATTGATTCTAACAAAATGGGGGAAAATCAATATTTTCACTATTCAAACCATACCTCAAATGTCTCTTCAGTAGTGTACACGCCATCTTTTCAGATTCAGAGTGACACGTGTTTGCTTGCATGTGCTTCTGAATTCTCTTGAGAAATGAAACGTTAGCCAACGTTCAGATCCTCTAAGATTGGTTAGTTCAGATACACACAAATAATAATAACTAATCAAATAAATAATAGATGAAATACTTCAGAGTTTTAAACATTTTGCATTTGAGAAATTTGCTTCTGATAAATATCATTCTGGACAAAAATCCATACCAATATTTTTCAGAATAAATTTGAACCTATCTTTAGCAAGGGGTTTTGTGAAAATATCTGCCCATTGATGATCTGTATCAACAAAGGCTAAGTTTATAATACCCTTCTGAACATAGTCTCTGATGAAATGATGTTTAATTCCTATATGTTTTGCCTTAGAGTGTAAAATAGGGTTATTAGACAAACATATAGCAGAAGTATTATCACAGAATATAGAAATATTACTTTCAAAAATCTGATAGTCTTCTAGCTGACTTTTCATCTAGAGCATCTGCGTGCTACATCCAGCAGCAGCAATATATTCTGCCTCTGTAGTTGATAGTGCAATTGTGGGTTACTTCTTGCTGTACCAAGAGATTAGATTTCTTCCTAGAAATTGACAACTTCCAGAAGTACTTTTTCTTTCCACTCTGTCTTCAGCGTAATCAGCATCATAGAATCCAACTAATTTGAAATCATCAGATTTCTGTAACACAAACCCACATTAGAAGTACCTTTCAGATACCTTAGAATCCTCTTAACAGCTGTTAAGTGTGATTCTCTAGGATCTGATTGGAATCTTGCACACAAGCATACACTGAACAAAATGTCAGGTCTAGAAGCAGTTAAGTAGAGAAGAGATCCTATCACACCTCTGTAGAGTTTCTGATCTACTTTCTTACTTACCTCTTCCTTACCAAGTGTACTTGTTGGATGCATGAGAGTCTTTGCCATCTTACTATCAGTCATGTTAAACTTCTTCAGAAGCTCTTTAACATATTTGGTCTGATGAATGTAAGTGCACTCTGGAGTTTGGTTGACTTGAATTCCCAGGAAGAATCTCAATTCTCCCATCATGCTCATCTCAAATTTTGCCTGCATACATTGAACAAACTCCTTTCCCAGCATAACATTGGTAGATCCAAATATAATATCATCCACATATATTTGACAAATTAAAAGATATTTCTTAAATTTTTTACAAAACAGAGTTGTGTCCACTTTGCCTCTGATGAAATTTTTCTCCAGAAGAAAATTGCTTAATCTCTCATACCAAGCTCTAGGAGCTTGTTTTAAACCATAAAGAGATTTCTTTAGTTTGAAAACATGTTTTGGAAATTTTTCACTTTCAAAGCCAGGAGGTTGGTGAACATAAACTTCTTCTTCTATAATACCATTTAGAAAGGCACTCTTAACATCCATCTGATAAAGAGTGATGTTATTTTGTGCAGCAAAAGAAATGAGTAAACGAATAGACTCTAACCTTGCTACAGGAGCATAAGTCTCTGTATAATCAATTCCTTCTTGATGACTATAACCTTGAGCAACAAGCCTTGCCTTATTTCTTTCAACTTCTCCTTTCTCATTTAGCTTGTTTCTGAAGACCCATTTAGTTCCAATTATGTTGAATCCTTTTGGTCTTGGAACCAAATCCCACACATCATTTCTTGTGAACTGATTGAGCTCTTCTTGCATGGCAATAATCCATTCATTGTCTTGCAGAGCTTCATCCACAGAAGTTGGTTCAATAACTGACACCAACCCAAATAATGATGCTTCAGAAGATCTTAGGAAGGATCTTGTTCTAATAGGGCCATCCTTCTTTCCAATGATCACATCCTCTGGGTGAGAGGCCTTGATTCTGGAATATGATCCTCTAACAGTTGATTCTTCAGAAATGTTCAAGTTGTTCATCTGAGAAGCTAAAGGAATTGCATCTGGCGTTGCTTCAGGTTCCTTCACTTGAGCTTTGTCTGCCTCTGAGCCTTTAGAGTCTGTGAGAATTACTTCTCTATCTGCAGAACTTTCAAACTGCTTTGGCTTTTCAATGCCAAGCTTATCATCAAATCTAACATGTATAGATTCCTCCACAATCTGTGTTTCAGTATTGTATACTCTGTAGCCTTTAGAGCGTTCAGAATACCCAAGCATGAAACACTTTTGTGCTTTAGAATCAAACTTGTTAAGATTCTCTTTAGTATTCAACATATAGCAAATACATCCAAAAGGATGGAAATATGAAATGTTGGGCTTTCTGTTCCTCCACAATTCATAGGGAGTCTTTTCAAAAAGAGGTCTTACAGACACTCTGTTTTGAATGTAACATGTTGTGTTAATTGCTTCTGCCCAAAAGTGCTTTGCCAGATTAGTCTCGTTGATCATGGTTCTGGCCATTTCTTGCAGAGTTCTATTTTTCCTCTCTACAACTCCATTCTGTTGTGGAGTTCTAGGACAGGAAAAATCATGAGCAATGCCATTTTCATTAAAATATTTTTCAAAATATTTGTTTTCAAATTCACCACCATGATCACTTCTGACTTTAATAATTTTGAAATCCTTTTCATTCTGGACTTGTTTGCAGAAGTCAAAGAACACAGAATGTGACTCATCCTTGTGTTTTAAGAACTTTACCCATGTCCATCTGCTGTAGTCATCAACAATGACTAATCCATACTTCTTGCCTCTGATGGATGCAGGTTTCACTGGTCTAAACAGATCAATGTGAAGTAATTCTAATGGTTTTGAGGTTAAAACAACATTTTTAGATTTAAAAAAAGATTTTGAAAACTTTCCTTTTTGACATGCTTCACAAAGAGCATCTGAGTTGAACTTCAGCTTAGGAAGTCCTCTGACCATATTGAGTTTATTAATCTGAGATATACGTCTCATATTAATATGCCCCAATCTTCTGTGCTAGACCCATTGCTCATCATTAACAGACAAGAGGCATTTAACATTTTGAACTTTAAGTTCTGAAAGATTTATTTTGTAAATGTTGTTCTTCCTCTTTCCATTAAATATGATTGAGCCATCCTTCTGACTAACAGCTTTACAACATTGTTGATTAAAGATTATATCATAACCATTGTCACTTAATTGACTTATAGACAATATATTATTCTTTAATCCATCTACAAGAAGAACATTAGATATAGAAGGAAGGTTACCATTACCAATAGTACCAAAGCCAATGATCTTGCCCTTCTGATTCCCTCCAAACTTCACTTCTCCTCCAGATTTAAGCTCCAGGCTTTGGAACATAAACCTTTCTCCCGTCATGTGACGTGAGCAGCCAGAGTCCAGGTACCATGACTGGCGTCTTGACTTTTCTGCTAAAAACATCTGCAACAGGGATAATCTTATCCTTAGGTACCCAGATCTTTTTGGGTCCTTTTTGGTTAGCTGCCTTGAAAGTTGGTTTGAACTTCTGTCTTTTTACAATAGTTTTATTCTGACTTACTTTTGGCATAAACACAGTAACGTTCTGATCAGAACGTGTGTGTTTAATGTCATTCAGATGACCAAAATTGAAATGAGAGTACAAGGGAGTTTTCTTAATAACAAGTTTATCAACAGGCATTGGATTTAAATCCTTTCCAGAGGAAGATTCATATCCAATTCCTTTCCTGTTATTTCTGCTAACCCCATAGATCATAGAAGCCATTTTGCTTCTGTCTATGCTTTTAGCAAGAAATTTCTGAAAGCTAAAGTCATATTCCTCTAAAATGATTTTGCATTCAGACTTACTTTCAGATTCAGAGTTTTGTTGAGCTATTTCAAAATTGGCTTTCATTTTCAAATTATTTTCTTTTAGCTCAGCAATTTCTGATCTTAACAGATTATTCTCAGAGCCAAGATTGTACTTAGCTTCTTGCATTTGAGGTTAATCTGATTATAATTTTTCAGGACTTCAGATAAGACTTTAATAAGCTCTTCCCTAGTGAGATCAGAAAGTACCTCTTCTGAGTTAGATTCAGAATCAGACTCAGATGCAGATGATTCTTCATTCTGATCTTCAATGCCTGCCATCAGAGCCATATTGGCGCATTCATCTTCAGATTCTAATGAGGATCCAGATTCATCAGAGTCATCCCATGTAGCCATTAGAACTTTCTTCTTGTGCTCAGGCTTTCTTCTGGGCTTTTCTTTATGAAGCTTTGGACATTCATTTTTGTAATGACCAGGCTGTTTGCATTCAAAACAAACAACTTCCTTCTTTCTAGATCTTTTTGGTCCAGAGGACTCCTTGCGCTGATCTGGCTTTTTGAAGTTCTTGAACTTCCTCTGCTTGTGCTTCCAGAGTCTGTTGATTCTTCTGGACAGCAAGGGTAGTTCATCTTCTTCTTCAGAAGAAGAAGATTCTTCAGAGCTTTCTTCTAACACCTGCAAAGCTTTCACAGATTTGTTAGATTTTAAGGCAACAGACTTACCTTTCTTTTGAGGCTCATCTTCCTCAAGTTCAATTTCATGGATCCTAAGATAGCTGATTAGCTCCTCCAGAGTGATCTTGTTCAGATCCTTGGCAAGCTTCAGAGCAGTGACCATAGGTCTCCATCTGATAGGAAGGCTTCTGATGATCTTCTTCACATGATCAGTAGTTGAGTAGCCTTTGTCTAGAACTTTTAGACCAGCTGTAAGGATCTGGAATCTAGAGAACATAGTTTCTATAGACTCAGATTCTTCCATCTTGAACGCTTCATACTTCTGTATTAACGCCATAGCCTTGGTCTCTTACACTTGAAGGTTTCCTTCATGAGTCATTTTTAAGGACTCAAACATGTCAAATGCAGTTTCTCTATTTGTGATCTTTTCATACTCAGTGTGAGATATTGCATTTAACAAGATTGTTCTAGCCTTGTGGTGATTTCTAAACTCCTTCTTTTGGGCTTCAGTCATAGATTTTCTGTCTACTTTCTTGCCATTCCAATCAGTGGGATGAACATACCCATCTATGACCAAGTCCCATAAATCAGCATCATAACCAAGGAAGAAACTTTTTATCCTGTCCTTCCAATAATCAAATTTCTCCCCATCAAACATAGGGGGTTTAGTGTTGATTCTGTCCCTTTGTTCATATCAGTTGTTATTGCTAGATGTTGAAGTTTCAGCCATAATAACAACCAAATATATATCAAAGTTTTTCTCACTGGATCTTTTCTGTCACTGTGAAGTGGTAGCACACACAGAACCGGAGCTCTGATGCCAACTGAAGGTGAGAAAATACTTAGAAGGGGGGGTTGAATAAGTATGTAGAAAAACTTAGAAATAAAAACTCAAGTATTTTTATCCTGGTTCGTTGAACTCAACTACTCCAGTCCACCCTATCAAGAGTGATTTGCCTTTCTCAAACAAGGACTTAATCCACTATTAAATCAACTGATTACAATAGTAAGCACTAAGAACAACTGTTCAAAGTCTTCTCAAGAACTACTGATCCTAACTGGATCTTCTTAAGGTTCTTTTACAATCAAATGTAACAATAATACAAGTGTTTGATTTGCTTCTAATAAAGCTTTATCACAACTGTGATTTTTCACTTAAGATGAAGAACAATGAAATAAATTCAGCAAATGAGTATAAGTTGTATAAGAGCTTGTAATGAATTCTTTCAAGTATTTCGTCAACTGAAGAAGATGAATGGAGTCTTGCTTTTATAGGCACAGAGGTCCAAGAGCTTTTCACGTTGAAGGTTGTGTACTAAAAAGGTCTGAGCCTTTTTGTCTTCACATCACATGACCTTTCCTAGAAGTAGAATGCACAGAGAAATCCTTTTTGTCTGTGTTCTTGTGTCTAGCATAAATGAGGAAAGAGTCGTTTGGTCATTCCAACGGACATAACTTTGAATTCTTCTTCAACAAGTTTCAGCAAGAATCATCAGAGTCTAGATTGATCAGAGCCTTCTGATGTTCATCAGAGTTTGCTGAATCAGAGTCTTTGCAGCAGGTGTGCTTTCATCGTGTAAATGTTCAGAGCAGAGTTTGGAATCAGATCCTCAGTACTGGCAGCATTAGTACTATCAGAGTCTTCTGAAATAACTGTGCTTGAAACTCTTCATACAGAATACTTCAATGCTTCAGATGCTTCTGGCTTCTGCTTCAGATTCTTCTGTTGCTTCTGCTTCAGATCCTTCTGTAGACAGCGCTCAGAATCTTCTGTAGACAGCACTTAGAATCTTCTAAGAGATGCTTCTGATGCTTCAGAGCCTTGCATAATTTTATGTTCATATCTAATTTGCTTCCAAAAGAATATTCACTTTTAATATCTGCAGCAAACAATCTTAAACAATTTTTAGAGTATATAATTCTTTAATACAAAATTTCATAATAGTTATCATCAAAACATAGAGATATTATTAAGAACCAATTTGTGTTATAACAATAATCACTTCCAAAATCACTTCCAGATCTGGATCCAATTGTGCACGAAAATTGGATGGAGAAATCACTTCAATGGAGATGATGGAGGGAGGTTTGAGCTCAAGAATTCATTGATTCCAATGAAGAATCAAAGAATTCAATGAAAAAGAGCTTTGAGTGAGGGTTTTGGAATTGGAAAGTTGAGAGAATTGGAGAGAATTGAGATGAATTCTAAAAAATGAATGTGAGAAATGAAGATTTGGATCTTTAGTTTGGAGTGAATCACTTAAATATCATCTAGGTTTGGATCCCAAAGCAAGGTTTGGAAATTGGTTTGTGAATTTTGGTTTGGCACTAGGAATGGGATTTTGGTGGGAAATGAAATTATGAAATTATTCTAGATCCTTCCCAAGTGACCAATTTGAATTTAAGTGATCAAAATTGGACCCCAAATGGCTCTGCATTGAAAAATCACGTACAGAGGCAAAAATTGCATTGGTTAATCGGTTAACCATATGCGTTAACTGATTAACACCTTCAAAATTTCAAATCCGGCCTGATTTTCCTTTGGTTAATTGATTAACCATATAGGTTAACCAATTAACACCTTCAAAAATTTGAATTTGGCGCCTTTTGGAGGGAAATCTATCCATTTACCCTGTTTCAACTGTTTGGAGCTCTGTTAAGCTTCTGAATCTCGTTCTTGAACATGCAAACAGATCCAAACAGCATCAACGCAAATCATGTGAATCAAAACTCAATCGAATATGAAAATCATCATGAACATGCAAATAAGCTCAAAAATGCTATGGATCTAGGATTCCAACCTTCGAAGCGGAGATTTGCTTCGGTTAATGTTGAATTAACTAGAATTGAGCAGATCCGATGCTAGAAGTCCGGAATACTTCAAAATCCACACCAATTATTGTTGTAGCAATGGAGATCCTTCAAGATTAATCCAAAATAAGCCAAATATTTGAAGGTGAGAAAATACTTAGAAGGGGGGGTTGAATAAGTTTGTAGAAAAACTTAGAAATAAAAACTCAAGTATTTTTATCCTGGTTCGTTGAACTCAACTACTCCAGTCCACCCTATCAAGAGTGATTTGCCTTTCTCAAACAAGGACTTAATCCACAATTAAATCAACTGATTACAATAGTAAGCACTAAGAACAACTGTTCAAAGTCTTCTCAAGAACTACTGATCCTAAATGGATCTTCTTAAGGTTCTTTTACAATCAAATGTAACAATAATACAAGTGTTTGATTTGCTTCTAATAAAGCTTTATCACAACTGTGATTTTTCACTTAAGATGAAGAACAATGAAATAAATTCAGCAAATGAGTATAAGTTGTATGAGAGCTTGTAATGAATTCTTTCAAGTATTTCGTCAACTGAAGAAGATGAATGGAGTCTTGCTTTTATAGGCACAGAGGTCCAAGAGCTTTTCACGTTGAAGGCTGTGTACTAAAAAGGTCTGAGCCTTTTTGCCTTCACATCACATGACCTTTCCTAGAAGTAGAATGCACAGAGAAATCCTTTTTGTATGTGTTCTTGTGTCTAGCATAAATGAGGAAAGAGTCGTTTGGTCATTCCAACGGACATAACTTTGAATTCTTCTTCATCAAGTTTCAGCAAGAATCATCAGAGCCTAGATTGATGAGAGCCTTCTGATGTTCATCAGAGTTTGTTGAATCAGAGTCTTTGCAGCAGGTGTGCTTTCAGCGTGTAAATGTTCAGAGCAGAGTTTGGAATCAGATCCTCAGTACTGGCAGCATTAGTACTATCAGAGTCTTCTGAAATAACTGTGCTTGAAACTCTTCATACAGAATACTTCAATGCTTCAGATGCTTCTGGCTTCTGCTTCAGATTCTTCTGTTGCTTCTGCTTCAGATCCTTCTGTAGACAGCGCTCAGAATCTTCTGTAGACAGCACTCAGAATCTTCTAAGAGATGCTTCTGATGCTTCATAGCCTTGCATAATTTTATGTTCAGATCTAATTTGCTTCCAAAGGAATATTCACTTTTAATATATGCAGCAAACAATCTTAAACAATTTTTAGAGTATATAATTCTTTAATACAAAATTTCATAATAGTTATCATCAAAACATAGAGATATTATTAAGAACCAATCTGTGTTTTAACAATCTCCCCCTTTTTGATGATGACAAAAACATAAGAAATTTTGTTCAATAAACGATATAATTATAACTCCCCCTGAGATGATGAATCTCCCCCTGAGTTGAATACTTAGAAGGAATAGAAACTTCCCTTTTACATGAGTATTCTTTTCAGAATCAGAGCCTGATTGTTCCAAAAATTAGATCTTGACTTGGGATGCATGTTTCAGAATCAGAGCCTGATAGGTTAAAACTAAATATGGGGATCTCAGAGTTACTCTTAAAGAACTTGTCAGAGTTTTCAAATGTTCTGAAATACTAAGAGTTCACGTTAGATAAAAATTATATAAATCTATATGTCTGAATTTTCATTTAGGTAGAGTTTATTTGAACAGTCAGATCCATTTTCTCCCCCTTTTTTGTCATAATCAAAAAGTAAAACTTTTAAAAGACAAATAAAAGGAAATATAGAAAAGATAAATCATGTAGAGAAAACACTGAGTCATTCATTCATTCAGAGCAAAAGATACAAATCATCAGATTAAAATTCAAGTACATGTGCACAAACATCAGCTATAGAAAAAAATATAAACTAGGTTTCTTTGGACAGAATCATCTTCAACAGGTTAGCGATCTCAGATGAAGACTCTTCTTGCTTTGTCATCCACTTAGCCATGTTGTCATTTTTCTGATCTTGCTTGGACATCCATTGTGCCATGTCTTCCGTCTTCTGGTCTTGCTTGGCCATCCATGACTTAATCTCAGATTGTCCAGCTTCCAGAACTGCAATCTTATCTTCAAGATTTGGATTCTCTTTCTTGATTTCAGATGAAGAAGGTGGGCAGAGTCTGAAGCAGGAACAGAGTCAATTTCCATAGGAGATGCAGAGTCATGAGCAACAAATCCAGAGGGATGTTCCACAGTAGTCATAGCCAGAGGATTTTCTTCAGAAGCAGATTCAGCAGTTACTTATGTATCAAATATTGCAGAAGATGAAGGAATATCTTCAAGAAGTAATGGTTCAGATCTTTTTACAGTCCAGAGCATGCTTCTAGCAGTCTTAGCAAATATGAGCTTCGCATCATCAGAACATACATTATTTAGATTTGAGGCTACAGTATTGAATCTGTTGATGAAGCTATTCCATATAGCATCAAATTCATTTGCATCCATTGTTGACAAACATCTCTTCTGAACAGAGCCTAAATGCATCTTTATCTCTTTCATAAAACTTGCAAATAAATTATCAACATTCAGCCTAGTTTTTGGTTTCAGAAGAGTTTCCAAAGTGAAAGGCTTGGGTTGAGGTGGAGGTGGGATGGTGAATTCTGGAATAATAATTAGAGGGATAGGATATGCTGGTTTCTTCTGAGCTGGAATGATACAAAAGAATGGTTTGATTCTACGAATGGAAGGTATCACAACTTTTGGATTGTCAAAATAGGGAACAAACGCAGATTATTTTTCCTTAACAAGAAAAGGAACAAAAGCTTATTGATGTGGTTGATCAAAAAAGTTTTCAATTTCAAGTCCAGATGGAAGGGGATCAGATGGAAAAGGTTTAGCAGAAATAACTGAAACAAATTCAGATGTTCTTCGTTCAGGAATGGGTTCAGGATTGGTAGTTTCAGAAGAAGTGGGTAGATCTGGTTGGTTAGATTCAAAAGTTCTGAGAGAAGGGGGTGAGATGAAATCTGGATAGATATCAGATTCAGATGAATCAGATGAGGTTGTTGGGGTACAAGATGTAGATGATACTTCAAATACAGTCTTGAGAGGTTGGACATTCAGAATCTCAGAGTCATGAATATCTGATGCAGGAGGATTGGATGGTTCTGGTTGAATCTCAGAAGGTTTGGATGAAGGTGGTTCAGACACAACTGGCTCAGATGCAACAATTTTAGATGAAACTTTTTCAGATGCAACTTGCTCAGATGCAACTGGGTCAGATTGTATAGGTTCAGATGCAGTTGGTTGTTGAATTTCTGGTGGTTGTTTATTGTAGGTTGTTCTGTTGGTTTTGTTTAAGGTGTTAGAATTTAGTCTGCAGGTGTTGTTGTTGTTGGTTCAGATTGAGGAATGTCAGAAGTTTTAAGTTGAGTAGTGGAGATGGGATTAGATGATTTTGGTGGGGAAGGAATTTTTGATGGTTCAGATTTTTGAGATGGAGTAGAAATAGATTGTTTTTGAGTGGGAGTAGGTTTAGGAATAGAACTAAATGTTGATTCATTTATAACAATTTTAGAGAAAGAAGATACAGATGATTTAGTACCTTAAGTCTTTATACGCTTGGTGGGAACAGAGGGAACTTCTCCAGAAGCTTTTCTCTTGATCTGCTTCTGTGGCTTGTCAGCAACTTTTGGCTTCTTCTGAGCAGCAGCTTCTTCTGCCTCTGATTGATTTATCTTCCTCATGTTTTCATTATATACATCTGGCATTAGTTCTCTGGCACGAATCAGAATATCTGCCGGAATAGGCGTTCCATCTGCATTGCATGCATCAATCTATCTAACAATGATATCCCTTGGTTCTTCAGCACCAAAAAGTGGAAAATCTTCAACTGGAATTCTCTTATGACTAACTTCAGAAATATTTAGCTTCTTAGGTGCAGCTGTGAGTTCATCCACTATCTTTAGCCTCTGAAGACTCTTTGCATTCAAGGGTTTTCCAATAATAGATTCAAGCTCATCTTTAACTTCAGCTTCATACAGAGCAGTTACCAGACCATTCTCTGTCAGAATGTCTGAAATCAACCTTCCAAAGGGAATCCATGTCCTGATCTTCTGTCCCTTATCCTTTATAGATTCTCTTGATGCATTGATATGATTCCACAGATGCATGAAGAGAATGTGTGGAAGATCTACCTTTGTACTCTGACTCAAACAGTACATAAAGTAGAGTTGTTCATTATTCACGTAATCTAGAGAATTGGTGGATTTTCTGTGATGGATGCATCCCAGAAAAATCGTTGCCCAGATCTTATGGTCAGGCTTCAGATCCTTAAATTTGTTAGAGGATTGTCCAGATGTGATGACTTCCTCATAGACTTCCTCCATATCCACACGCCCAGCTGGCAGATGACATACTCCATCAGTCTCCTCATACCCTATGAGTTTCCTGATGAGATCTTCAGTGATGATGATCTCCTTTCCCAAAACAGAAGAAAGTATAAATTTTAGATAGACAGAAGCATGGATCCAAAGTTCCTTCACCAGATGTGGGTATACTAGTCCAAACAGCCTGTCAAATTACTTAACCCATCCTTGTGCATCAATTATAGAACGAAACTCAAACCCATTTTCAGCTAAAGAGTCAAATTCTACCATGGATTCACAAAGAACTTCAAGTTTGTCCAAAGGGGTTAACAAAGTCCTCTTAGGTACCTTGAATGGAGTCACTCCCATATTTGCCGACGTAATTGCAACCATAGTTGATTGAAATTGAGCTGTTGTAGAGGATGAGGTTGCCATTGAAGAAGATGAAGATGTTTTGGACGAAGGTTTAGGGTTTTTGTGGAGAGCAAAGAGAAGGCAGAAATGCATAAAATGGTTTGTGAAGTGAAAAGTGTGAATTTGGTGTGAAATGTGATATATATAGAGAAAGCAATTAGGGCAATCAAACAGACACAAAAGCACGTTTTCACATAGCAATAAATGACAATTAACGAAAAGAATAAAAATCATTTCAAACATTAATTGATTCTAACAAAATGGGGGAAAATCAATATTTTCACTATTCAAACCATACCTCAAATGTCTCTTCAGTAGTGTACACGCCATCTTTTCAGATTCAGAGTGACACGTGTTTGCTTGCATGTGCTTCTGAATTCTCTTGAGAAATGAAACGTTAGCCAACGTTCAGATCCTCTAAGATTGGTTAGTTCAGATACACACAAATAATAATAACTAATCAAATAAATAATAGATGAAATACTTTAGAGTTTTAAACATTTTGCATTTGAGAAATTTGCTTCTGATAAATATCATTCTGGACAAAAATCCATACCAATATTTTTCAGAATAAATTTGAACCTATCTTCAGCAAGGGGTTTTGTGAAAATATCTGCCCATTGATGATCTGTATCAACAAAGGCTAAGTTTATAATACCCTTCTGAACATAGTCTCTAATGAAATGATGTTTAATTTCTATATGTTTTGCCTTAGAGTGTAAAATAGGGTTATTAGACAAACATATAGCAGAAGTATTATCACAGAATATAGAAATATTACTTTCAAAAATCTGATAGTCTTCTAGCTGACTTTTCATCCAGAGCATCTGCGTGCTACATCCAGCAGCAGCAATATATTCTGCCTCTGTAGTTGATAGTGCAATTGTGGGTTACTTCTTGCTGTACCAAGAGATTAGATTTCTTCCTAGAAATTGACAACTTCCAGAAGTACTTTTTCTTTCCACTCTGTCTTCAGCGTAATCAGCATCACAGAATCCAACTAATTTGAAATCATCAGATTTCTGTAACACAAACCCACATTAGAAGTACCTTTCAGATACCTTAGAATCCTCTTAACAGCTGTTAAGTGTGATTCTCTAGGATCTGATTGGAATCTTGCACACAAGCATACACTGAACAAAATGTCAGGTCTAGAAGCAGTTAAGTAGAGAAGAGATCCTATCACACCTCTGTAGAGTTTCTGATCTACTTTCTTACTTACCTTTTCCTTACCAAGTGTACTTGTTGGATGCATGGGAGTCTTTGCCATCTTACTATCAGTCATGTTAAACTTCTTCAGAAGCTCTTTAACATATTTGGTCTGATGAATGTAAGTGCACTCTGGAGTTTGGTTGACTTGAATTCCCAGAAAGAATCTCAATTCTCCCATCATGCTCATCTCAAATTTTTCCTGCATACATTGAGCAAACTCCTTTCCCAGCATAACATTGGTAGATCCAAATATAATATCATCCACATATATTTGACAAATTAAAAGATATTTCTTAAATTTTTTACAAAACAGAGTTGTGTCCACTTTGCCTCTGATGAAATTTTTCTCCAGAAGAAAATTGCTTAATCTCTCATACCAAGCTCTGGGAGCTTGTTTTAAACCATAAAGAGATTTCTTTAGTTTGAAAACATGTTCTGGAAATTTTTCACTTTCAAAGCCAGGAGGTTGGTGAACATAAACTTCTTCTTCTATAATACCATTTAGAAAGGCACTCTTAACATCCATCTGATAAAGAGTGATGTTATTTTGTGCAGCAAAAGAAATGAGTAAACGAATAGACTCTAAACTTGCTACAGGAGCATAAGTCTCTGTATAATCAATTCCTTCTTGATGACTATAACCTTGAGCAACAAGCCTTGCCTTATTTCTTTCAACTTCTCCTTTCTCATTTAGCTTGTTTCTGAAGACCCATTTAGTTCCAATTATGTTGAATCCTTTTGGTCTTGGAACCAAATCGCACACATCATTTCTTGTGAACTGATTGAGCTCTTCTTGCATGGCAATAATCCAGTCATTGTCTTGCAGAGCTTCATCCACAGAAGTTGGTGTAATAACTGACACCAACCCAAATAATGATGCTTCAGAAGATCTGAGGAAGGATCTTGTTCTAATAGGGCCATCCTTCTTTCCAATGATCACATCCTCTGGGTGAGAGGCCTTGATTCTGGAAGATGATCCTCTAACAGTTGATTCTTCAGAAATGTTCAAGTTGTTCATCTGAGAAGCTAAAGGAATTGCATCTGGCGTTGCTTCAGGTTCCTTCACTTGAGCTTTGTCTGCCTCTGAGCCTTCAGAGTCTGTGAGAATTACTTCTCTATTTGCAGAACTTTCAAACTGCTTTGGCTTTTCAATGCCAAGCTTATCATAAAATCTAACATGTATAGATTCCTCCACAATCTGTGTTTCAGTATTGTATACTCTGTAGCCTTTAGAGCGTTCAGAATACCCAAGCATGAAACACTTTTGTGCTTTAGAATCAAACTTGTTAAGATTCTCTTTAGTATTCAACATATAGCAAATACATCCAAAAGGATGGAAATATGAAATGTTGGGCTTTCTGTTCCTCCACAATTCATAGGGAGTCTTTTCCAAAAGAGGTCTTACAGACACTCTGTTTTGAATGTAACATGTTGTGTTAATTGCTTCTGCCCAAAAGTGCTTTGCCAGATTAGTCTCGTTGATCATGGTTCTGGCCATTTCTTGCAGAGTTCTATTTTTCCTCTCTACAACTCCATTCTGTTGTGGAGTTCTAGAACAGGAAAAATCATGAGCAATGCCATTTTCATTAAAATATTTTTCAAAATATTTGTTTTCAAATTCACCACCATGATCACTTCTGAATTTAATAATTTTGAAATCCTTTTCATTCTGGACTTGTTTGCAGAAGTCAAAGAACACAGAATGTGACTCATCCTTGTGTTTTAAGAACTTTACCCATGTCCATCTGCTGTAGCCATCAACAATGACTAATCCATACTTCTTGCCTCTGATGGATGCAGTTTTCACTGGTCTAAATAGATCAATGTGAAGTAATTCTAATGGTCTTGAGGTTAAAACAACATTTTTAGATTTAAAAAAAGATTTTGAAAACTTTCCTTTTTGACATGCTTCACAAAGAGCATCTGAGTTGAACTTCAGCTTAGGAAGTCCTCTGACCATCTTGAGTTTATTAATCTGAGATATACGTCTCATATTAATATGCCTCAATCTTCTGTGCCAAACCCATTGCTCATCATTAACAAACAAGAGGCATTTAACATTTTGAACTTTAAGTTCTGAAAGATTTATTTTGTAAATGTTGTTCTTCCTCTTTCCATTAAATAGGATTGAGCCATCCTTCTGACTAACAGCTTTACAACATTGTTGATTAAAGATTATATCATAACCATTGTCACTTAATTGACTTATAGACAATATATCATGCTTTAATCCATCTACAAGAAGAACATTAGATATAGAAGGAAGGTTACCATTACCAACAGTACCAAAGCCAATGATCTTGTCCTTCTGATTCCCTCCAAACTTCACTTCTCCTCCAGATTTAAGCTCCAGGCTTTGGAACATAAACCTTTCTCCCGTCATGTGTCGTGAGCAGCCAGAGTCCAGGTACCATGACTGGCGTCTTGACTTTTCTGCTAAAAACATCTGCAACAGGGATAATCTTATCCATAGGTACCCAGATCTTTTTGGGTCCTTTTTGGTTAGCTGCCTTGAAAGTTGGTTTGAACTTCTGTCTTTTTACAATAGTTTTGTTCTGACTTACTTTTGGCTTAAACACAGTAACGTTCTGATCAGAACGTGTGTGTTTAATTTCATTCAGATGACCAAAATTGAAATGAGAGTACAAGGGAGTTTTCTTAATAACAAGTTTATCAACAGGCATTGGATTTAAATCCTTTCCAGAGGAAGATTCATATCCAATTCCTTTCCTGTTATTTCTGCTAACCCCATAGATCATAGAAGCCATCTTGCTTCTGTCTATGCTTTTAGCAAGAAATTTCTAAAAGCTAAAGTAATATTCCTCTAAAATGATTTTGCATTCAGACTTACTTTCAGATTCAGAGTTTTGTTGAGCTATTTCAAAATTGGCTTTCATTTTCAAATTATTTTCTTTTAGCTCAGCAATTTCTGATCTTAACAGATTATTCTCAGAGCCAAGATTGTACTTAGCTTCTTGCATTTGAGCGTAATCTGATTATAACTTTTCAGGACTTCAGATAAGACTTTAATAAGCTCTTCCCTAGTGAGATCAGAAAGTACCTCTTCTGAGTTAGATTCAGAATCAGACTCAGATGTAGATGATTCTTCATTCTGATCTTCAATGCCTGCCATCAGAGCCATATTGGCGCATTCATCTTAAGATTCTAATGAGGATCCAGATTCATCAGAGTCATCCCATGTAGCCATTAGAACTTTCTTCTTGTGCTCAGGCTTTCTTCTGGGCTTTTCTTTATGAAGCTTTGGACATTCATTTTTGTAATGACCAGGCTGTTTGCATTCAAAACAAACAACTTCCTTCTTTCCAGATCTTTTTGGTCCAGAGGACTCCTTGCGCTGATCTGGCTTTTTGATGTTCTTGAACTTCCTCTGCTTGTGCTTCCAGAGTCTGTTGATTCTTCTAGACAACAAGGGTAGTTCATCTTCTTCTTCAGAAGAAGAAGATTCTTCAGAGCTTTCTTCTAACACCTGCAAAGCTTTCACAGATTTGTTAGATTTTAAGGCAATAGACTTACCTTTCTTTTGAGGCTCATCTTCCTCAAGTTCAATTTCATGGATCCTAAGATAGCTGATTAGCTCCTCCAGAGTGATCTTGTTCAGATCCTTGGCAAGCTTCAGAGCAGTGACCATAGGTCTCCATCTGATAGGCAGGCTTCTGATGATCTTCTTCACATGATCAGCAGTTGAGTAGCCTTTGTCCAGAACTTTTAGACCATCTGTAAGGATCTGGAATCTAGAGAACATAGTTTCTATAGACTCAGATTCTTCCATCTTGAACGCTTCATACTTCTGTATTAACGCCAGAGCCTTGGTATCTTTCACTTGAAGGTTTCCTTCATGAGTCATTTTTAAGGACTCAAACATGTCAAATGCAGTTTCTCTATTTGTGATCTTTTCATACTCAGTGTGAGATATTGCATTTAACAAGATTGTTCTAGCCTTGTGGTGATTCCTAAACTCCTTCTTTTGGGCTTCAGTCATAGATTTTCTGTCTACTTTCTTGCCATTCCAATCAGTGGGATGAACATACCCATCTATGACCAAGTCCCATAAATCAGCATCATAACCAAGGAAGAAACTTTTTATCCTGTCCTTCCAATAATCAAATTCTCCCCATCAAACATAGGGGGTTTAGTGCTGATTTTGTCCCTTTGTTCATATCTGTTGTTATTGTTAGATGTTGAAGTTTCAGCCATAATAACAACCAAATATACATCAAAGTTTTTCTCACTGGATCTTTTCTGTCACTGTGAAGTGGTAGCACACACAGAACTGGAGCTCTGATGCCAACTGAAGGTGAGAAAATACTTAGAAGGGGGGTTGAATAAGTATGTAGAAAAACTTAGAAATAAAAACTCAAGTATTTTTATCCTGGTTCGTTGAACTCAACTACTCCAGTCCACCCTATCAAGAGTGATTTGCCTTTCTCAAACAAGGACTTAATCCACTATTAAATCAACTGATTACAATAGTAAGCACTAAGAACAACTGTTCAAAGTCTTCTCAAGAACTACTGATCCTAACTGGATCTTCTTAAGGTTCTTTTACAATCAAATGTAACAATAATACAAGTGTTTGATTTGATTCTAATAAAGCTTTATCACAACTGTGATTTTTCACTTAAGATGAAGAACAATGAAATAAATTCAGCAAATGAGTATAAGTTGTATGAGAGCTTGTAATGAATTCTTTCAAGTATTTCGTCAACTGAAGAAGATGAATGGAGTCTTCCTTTTATAGGCACAGAGGCCCAAGAGCTTTTCACGTTGAAGGCTGTGTACTAAAAAGGTCTGAGCCTTTTTGCCTTCACATCACATGACCTTTCCTAGAAGTAGAATGCACAGAGAAATCCTTTTTGTATGTGTTCTTGTGTCTAGCATAAATGAGGAAAGAGTCGTTTGGTCATTCCAACGGACATAACTTTGAATTCTTCTTCAACAAGTTTCAGCAAGAATCATCAGAGCCTAGATTGATGAGAGCCTTATGATGTTCATCAGAGTTTGTTGAATCAGAGTCTTTGCAGCAGGTGTGCTTTCAGCGTGTAAATGTTCAGAGCAGAGTTTGGAATCAGATCCTCAGTACTGGCAGCATTAGTACTATCAGAGTCTTCTGAAATAACTGTGCTTGAAACTCTTCATATAGAATACTTCAATGCTTCAGATGCTTCTGGCTTCTACTTCAAATTCTTCTGTTGCTTCTGCTTCAGATCCATCTGTAGACAGCGCTCAGAATCTTTTGTAGACAGCACTCAGAATCTTCTAAGAGATGCTTCTGATGCTTCAGAGCCTTGCATAATTTTATGTTCATATCTAATTTGCTTCCAAAAGAATATTCACTTTTAATATCTGCAGCAAACAATCTTAAACAATTTTTAGAGGATATAATTCTTTAATACAAAATTTCATAATAGTTATCATCAAAACATAGAGATATTATTAAGAACAAATTTGTGTTATAACAATAATCACTTCCAAAATCACTTCCAGATCTGGATCCAATTGTGCACGAAAATTGGATGGAGAAATCACTTCAATGGAGATGATGGAGGGAGGTTTGAGCTTAAGAATTCATTGATTCCAATGAAGAATCAAAGAATTCAATGAAAAAGAGCTTTGAGTGAGGGTTTTGGAATTGGAAAGTTGAGAGAATTGGAGAGAATTGAGATGAATTCTGAAAAATGAATGTGAGAAATGAAGATTTGGATCTTTAGTTTGGAGTGAATCACTTAAATATCATCTAGGTTTGGATCCCAAAGCAAGGTTTGGAAATTGGTTTGTGAATTTTGGTTTGGCACTAGGAATGGGATTTTGGAGGGAAATGAAATTATGAAATGATTCTAGATCCTTCCCAACTGACCAATTTGAATTTAAGTGATCAAAATTGGACCCCAAATGGCTCTGGATTGAAAAATCACGTACAGAGGCAAAAATTGCATTGGTTAATCGGTTAACCATATGCGTTAACCGATTAACACCTTCAAATTTTCAAATCCGGCCTGATTTTCCTTTGGTTAATTGATTAACCATATAGGTTAACCGATTAACACCTTCAAAAATTTGAATTTGGCCCCTTTTGGAGGGAAATCTGTCCATTTACCCTGTTTCAACTGTTTGGAGCTCTGTTAAGCTTCTGAATCTCGTTCTTGAACATTATCACTATAAAAATGCTTGACATGAGCCTGAGTGCGGCTTTCTGAACTGCTGCTCTCCTGCAAAATAAAATAAAATCGGTCGCCTGACCGCTGGGCAAAATAAATGCCAGAGCCTCTGATGCTCGCTGCTCGCTGTTCATTCTTTTGCGCCGAAATGAACCTGAGCCACAGGAATACCTCGATCCCATGCCTCGAGAGCAAATGCTATGATATGCAAAATGCAAAGAAACAAAAGCCAGTTACGGTTAAAACGAAAAGGAAAATTTTGGGGTGCTACAGTCGTATCAAGATATGCCCGGGCTAGACACTAATATTGTTGTTCACAAGTTGCCACATAAACCAGTGTGCCCACCTGTAAAGCAGAAACTTCGAAGAACTAGACCTGACATGGCTTTGAAGATTCGAGATGAGGTTAAGAAACAACTTGATGCAGGTTTTCTAACAGTTGTAAAATATCCGGAATTGGTAGCCGACATTGTGCTAGTACCTAAAAAGGACGGTAAAGTCAAAATGTGTGTAGACTACAGGGATTTGAACAAAGCAAGCCCGAAGGACGATTTCCCTCTACCGCATATTGATACACTTGTGGATAATACAACCAGTTTCATTGTTTTCTCTTTTATGGATGGTTTCTTTGGTTATAATTAGATTAAGATGGACCCTGATGATAGAGAAAAGACTACATTCATTACTCCTTGGGGAACCTATTGCTACAAAGTTATGCCCTTCGGTTTGAAGAACACAGGGGAAACATATCAAAGAGCTATGGTCGCTCTCTTTCATGACATGATGCATAAAGAGATCGAAGTGTATGTTGACGATATGATTGCTAAATCCTAAAATGAGGAGGACCATTTGGATCATTTACTGAAACTGTTTGAACGACTCAGGAAATACCAGTTAAAATTGAATCCTGCTAAGTGTACTTTTGGTGTTAGATCTGGAAAGTTACTTGGATTTATCAACAGCCAACAAGGAATCGAAGTAGACCCTAATAAAGTCCGAGCCATTCGAGAAATGCCAGCTCCACAAACTAAAACACAAGTCAGATGTTTTCTTGGACGCCTGAACTATATCTCCATATTTATTTCTAATATGACTGCTAACTGTGAGCCAATATTCAAGTTACTTTACAAGGGTCATATTATTAATTGGAATTTTGATTGTCAACAAGCATTTGAGAAGATAAAGGGTTACTTACAAGAGCCTCCTATCTTGATTCCTCTTGTTCCTGGAAGACCACTCTTCATGTATCTGACTGTTTGTCGCATCTCTGCAAAGAGGGGGCCGGCGGAAGACAGAAGAGTCGCCACCGTTCGTTATTTATCCTAAAGAGAGGGAAAAGAAACAATCAGAGAAAACCTACGAAAAAGGGAGAAAACAGGTCATCGCAATCAAATCTTAGGTTCGAGAGTCGGTTACGCAAGGGGAAGGTATTAGCACCCCTCACGTCCGTTGTACTCAACGGGATCTATGCTTGTTGTCTAGTCTATGGGTGTAAAATAAACTATCTACGCCTGCTATTGCTAACGGAAAGAACTGACTCGATAGAACATCGTCGCCCTATGCCTACGTATTCCCTCGTGCAATGGGAAAGTCAAAGTCAATGTAGTTCGGGAAACTACGGGGGAGGTTGCTCGCTAAGACATCGCGTCTTGTGCCTACATATTCTCATCTGGTATGAGAAATCAGAGCAAAACGTAGTTCGGGCAACTATGGGAAAACAGGGTGTTCTCGATTGCACGGGGAGCAAGAGAAAAGGTAGACGATACTAGCGCAGGAATTCTAGTAGTTAGGTGTATTCCTGCTCGACCATTCGAGACTTAGGCGTTACCTGTTTGCGGTAGAACGGACGTAGCTGTTGCACCCCAAAATTTGACCAACTTATTTCACCTGATTTTATGTCTCATAGCTTTAGCATTTGCATATTATGTCATATACATAATTCATTCATTTGTATAGCATAGCATGGGCAAGCCATCCAACAAGGGACCAAGTGCCATTCTTATCTCTATGAGCATATCAAGAGGTTCTTATTCAAATTCAAGCCTATGCAAGTCATCAGAAAGGAATTGAAGCTTGAGAAGTTAGTGGACCAATCAGTGGGTTTTTCTCCTATCTTGAGGGGGTTTGAAGATCATCAGAGAAGTTGTGGACTATGAATTGAAAGCATGGAATGTATATTGACATCATGGAAGACCTAGAGGGTCATTTTTAGAGGGAGAAAAGTCATTGATGTGATTACAAGAACTACAGTTGAAGACAGTCAATTAGGGTTTCATCTGGGTCAACCCTAGGTCAACCCTAGGTCAAAAAGCTTGATTGAAGGGGCATCAAGGTCTATTTGAAGAATGTGGGATTCATAATTTGATATGTGGATATATAGGTGGTGTTTTGCCAAGGAGAAATCAAAAGAAATCAAGAAGAAGAGAAGTTTCTAAATTAGGGTTTCTGAGTAAAATTCCCTAGTTTAGGTCAAACTTCCAAGCAAAGTAATTCAAACTGCAAGTCTCAAATGGGTCCTTGGACAACATGAAACTTGTAGAGTATCTCAATACCTTTAATTTGAGTTGTGGAAGGAATCAAGGAGATTTATAGAACTCAAGTTATGGTTCTTGCAAGTTACAGGTCCTCAGAGGCATCTGAAATTTGTCTGTGAAAGTTACTTGACTTACAAGCAACTTTTGTCCCTCAAGGAATTTTCAAATGGATTTTTGGCCAACATGAAAGTTGTTCCTCATGATCTTAGCTTTCTAAAAAGGTATGGTATGCCGCATTATGATTTGTGGAACTCTACTTATGCTCTTGACAAGTCAGGGGTATTTTGGGAAAGTGGGATTACAGGTCATTTCAAGCATATGCCCAAAACTCCTATTTCCAAACTTCAAATGAAGAAATGTTCAACATCAAACTTGCTCCAAATGACATTTTGAGTCTATAAAAGTGGTTGTGGCAAATTGGAAATGCTCATAGCTTAGAATTGCAAAATTGGCCAATTATAAAGGGAAAAGTACGTTTTTAAATGACCAAAATTGTGAATTTTTGATACAAAAGCAAAACCAAGCATATGACCAACCATTTTGAAGGTAAATGAAATTTTAAGACTATTGGCAATGTTAGATTTTTGGTTTGAGATCAGAATTTGGGAATTATCATAGCTTGCTTATAATTGAAGTTACACATCCAATGCATACAAGGGATTAATGTGCAAGCTAGCAAGGCCTTTCAACATGTTCAAAATATCACCTAATGAGATTTTCAAGTGAGAATGAGGAGTTGTAACAAGTAGAACAGAAAATGAACTATGCATAGCATGAGATGAGAGATTCATGACATGAGATATCCAAAATCTCATAGGATCATTCCAGATCTTTCTAGAGGGTCCTAACATCACCTATATATGAATTTGAGCTGATCCAAAGCAAGGTTGAACTTCATTTTGATAGAAAACTCAGAGTTTCATTTCATCTTGCTTTTTTGCAAATTGCTTTGAATCCTCTCAATTCTTCATCATTCTTTCAAGTTTTTGTTTCTATTCAATTCAATAATCATCACTGATCATATTACAATCAAGATCTGAGTGGATTGGGGCAAGAATCGTGTTCTGCAAATTCTCACATCCAAGTGCAATTGAAATCGGTTATGATGATCCAGGTGGTTTGAGCAAGAATCGTTGCATACAGAATCAAGATCATAGTCCATTAAGTGATCCTGGAGCATTGCAAGCTTTGAATTGGAGAATTCAACCTTCTGTTTTCATCTGTTTACCAGGTTAGTAACTCTCACGATTTAGCTTGGATTAGGGATAGTCTTCATGATTTGTTAGGTTAGACATGATCTAGGTGATTAGATGATTGTTTCTGGAGACTTTAGCAAGATTTGATGAAGGTTGATGGATGCACATGAATTCTGTTGAGGCATAGAACATGATGATTAAGCTGTTAGAATCTTAGGTGGTTAGTTATTTTTGATCAGTGTGGATCCAGGAAGAATTCAGTGTACTTAGATTGTGGATTGGTGATGATGAAATTTCTGAGTAGTTTTGAGATGGAGGTCGGGTTCCAGGATTCAGTTGATATCAATTGAAACCAATGCTATAGATGAATTCAGGGCCAAATTTGGAGTGATTTTGCTTTTTGAAATTTTTGATTTGATGGAGAAATGATGATGTACGAAGTGATGGAAGTTGCATGTATGATGTTGTGTTCATGGTTTTTTACAAACCCTAGCAAGACCAAGGTTGAAGACGAAACAACCATCGTTGGATCTGCAAGACGTGTTGACTGGATATGATGATCTAACGGACGGTATTTGAAACGAATTTGAGAGGGAAGCTGATGATAATTGAAACGCTGCGTTTCACTTAACGTACCAGTCTGGGCTTTGATTGACATTCCTATTCCCACCCCCCTTTAAGGCCCAATCATGAATTGCACTGTTTTGGATTTCTATTCGCACCGTCGCCTTATCATTTTTCTTTTGATTTTTTTTAGTATTTTATGATTAATTCATTGGGCCCAGCGTATCTCTAACGCCACCCCCCAGTTTGGGCCCATGCATAGAAGTAACTGGATTTTATTTCTATTCATACCCCATGCATTAATTCTCATATTAATTTTTCTCCAAATTTTATTTTACTTTAAAAATTCATATTAAATAGAAAAATCATTATTTTTCAATGGGATTTTTTCCCCACTTTCCATTTTTTGTCAAGAAAAATATAAAATCATAAAATTGTCATTTTACTTCATTTTTATTTTTTTTGTATATTTTTACATTTAATTTCTTTTTTAATTCTTTTAGTTGATGCTCTAATTTGTAGAATTTAGTTTAGGAGTTTCCTTTAGGATTTTCACCCCATTCTTTTTAGTACAACTAGATATGGATATTAGGTGCCCCTGGTTTTTATACCACAATTTTTAGGATTTCATTTTAGGTAGTTTAGTTAGAAACTATTAGACTAGTTAATTAGGGTTTTGAACATAACATATGTGTAACAAAACAATTTCTTTTTGGGCTTTTTAGGTTGAATTAGAAGATGGGACTATAGGGGTATTATGGGTAAGTGTAGTAGATCCCTTAGAATAAATATTAGAATTTCCCCTATTATATTAATATTTGTAGTATATTTTTATAATTGATTGATTGTATGGTGTGCCCTTTCTAGGGTTATTGCTTGATTGTGTGGGTTATTGGGCTTGCTTGGGGTATGGGTTTGAGTTGAAGACTTTGTTGATGAAGCCCATTGAAGACAAAAGGAGTGAAGATCAAGTTCTAGAGTTGATGAAGATTGTAGCTTGCTTGTAGCTGTTGAAGATTATAGGAACTAGGAGCTAGGTAGAGCTTAGAGTAGAAACTTGATTCATAAATATGGAAGGTCTTGTTTGCCTCCATTATTTCTCTATGATTCAAAGTCTCTTTTAAATACTCACCTCCTTCCTTTGGAAGGATTAGTGAATGTATTTAAAAGATAGAACTTTTGAGAGAAAACTGTCTGTATTTTGTTAACAGTCAGTAGGCCACCTTTGGTAGGCAACTGATTGTTTAACATCCATTTCATCTTGTTAATTGTTCCTCATCTTGGAGAGTTTGATTTGAAGAAAAGCCATGAAAGATTGAAGATAGAGACCTTGCTTGAAGACTGTAAAAGATGAAGATTGTGCTGTTGAAGTTGTGCATTTGATTGCTGCTATTGAAGCCCTGCTGTTTGAAGCTGTTGAAGGTGTTTACTGTTAGAGTTTCTCTCCTTGAAGATTGATGCTTGCTTGAAGCTTGTAGATGTTTTAAAGATGACTTGAAGATAGATGTTGATGGAGCTTGCTGTGCAGAGTTGCTGTGTACTGTTTATTTTTGCTGTTTAGAAGCTTTTGATGTATTGTTTGAGTTTCCCGGACTGTATTGTTTGCCAATTAATCTGTTAGGTTGGAAGTGAATTTCGTTCGCTTCTGCCTGTTGTTTTCGAGGTAGAGTGGGACTCCCTTGCCTCGCTTGTATTGCTGCATCCATGCATTTTACTGCTTTACTGTATATATGCTGTTGTTTTTCCGTTTATTCCCCTAGGATCTCTGTTTCTCTCTGCGCAGGAGAGAAATATGACAGACATTAGGTTTTCATCCATGCATGACAACATTAGGTTAGTTTGATTCCTTTTTCAACCATAGGTTAGAGTTGCTGTTTCTCTTCTCATCTTAAAACAATCAAAAAAACACAATAAGATTTCAAACCCAATAAAAGACACTTCTTCCGTAAAAGAATGTGAACTCATCAAAACGTCATTTTTGTCCGCTTGGACCAGTAATCAGAAAAACCTTTTTCATAAGGATAAAAACAATCAAGACAGACTTGTGTCGTACGTGGCCCGAACTACGTTTGCTCTGATCTTTCATACCGTATGAAAGTACGTAGGCATAGGATGCGATATCCTAGCGAGCAACCTTCCCCTCCTTTCCCGTAGGTAGGCGAACTACGTTGACTCTGATTTCTCATTCCAGACGGGAATACGTAGGCATAAAGTGCGGTACTTTGCCAAGTCATTTTATTTTCTTTTAACCCTTGACCTGTAGAATAGATAGAATAACAATCCGTACTAGAAAACAAGCGTGGATCCCGTCGAGTACGACGGACGTGAGGGATGCTAATACCTTCCCCTTGCGTAACCGACTCCCGAATCCAGGATTTGGTTGCGATGACCATTCCTTTCCCGTCTTTGCGGTAGGTTTACTTCGAGCGTTTCCTTTCCCTCCGTTGGGATAAATAACGCACGGTGGCGACTCTTCTGTTCAGCCGGCGCCGATTTTCGCAGTAGCGACAGCTGGCGACTCTGCTGGGGATCCAACGTCCTCTGGCTGCTAAGGACTGCGATAGTTCCTTATGCATTTGGGATCCAACGTCCCTTAAGCGAGTCAGTCCTAACGTTTGTTTTCCCGTCGAGGAATTTGTATGGATTTACATTTATGTCATTTACCTTCAGCACTATATTATTGATTATTGTTGTTATTGGGGGTTGTGATGGGTGTTCTATGATTGAGAGATAAGCCGGACCTGGGCTTGAGTGCATTTAGAATTAGAGTGGAAAGTAGTGGGCGCGTGCCGGCTTTGCTTGCATTAGTGTCCCGCAAAATCCACACTCGGACGAGGTTCTTCTTGTTGACTTCTTTTTCTACCCTTTGGGTCGAAGGGGTTGTTGGTTAGTTGAATTGTCGACTCCAGGAACCGATCAATTGGAAGTTGGCTAAGTGAGGCCTCTTCAGGATTTGATGATGCCACTCCTTTTGGGAATCGTATCATCAACCCTGAAAGTCTGTGACGCCGACGACCGCATAGGATGCCATACCATTTTCAGTTACTAGGACACCTACCTGTGAGAGGGTTTGGGGCTATGCAGGTAACTAGACCTTCAGATACCGGTTTATTTCTCGATTTGAGATTCAGGATATTTATGGACAGTTGAGGGGTCTATCAGAGACCAGTTGGAGTTATGTTATGGGGTCTATCAGAGACCAGAGTTGAAGCTTTGTATTGGGTCTGTCTAAGACCAGGGTTTGAGGAATTCTGGATGGTCTATTTGAGACTTATGATGCGGTTCGGGCTTCTCAGCCATGGCATTGGTCCCTGTTGCATCTATTTGCATTGCATTGTTCGCATAACCATTATCATGTGCATTTCATTAACGTGTGTCTGTGCTGCAGGTGCATTTGCATATCCCCCGACTCTAGTGCTCGGAACTTCTGATTCCTGATCATGGCTGGTTTGAGAAGGACAGTTGCATACAAGTTACCTACACCTGACGTTACTCCCCTACTTGGTCTGATTTCCCTTGCTGATGAGGAGGTCAGGAGAAGCTTCAGGATGAGTTATGGAAGACTGTTGAGACTGGTTTGTAAGCCAATTGCTGTTGAGCTGAATGGGCTGTATACATTGATGCAATTCTATGACCCTGCCTTGAGATGTTTCACATTTGCTGGCTTTATTTTGGGGCCTACCATGGAAGAGTACGCAGAGTTTATTGAGCTGCCGGTGCAAAATAAGGTTCCTTTCATCCATTGTGACGCTAAGCCCAAGCTGGAGGACTTAGCAAAGGCTTTACACATGAACACTTCTGAACTATTAGTGACTTCTTGGCTCGGGGTTCCAGGCTTCTCCCTCGGTTTTCTGGTTGGCAAAGCCCAAGAATACGCCAAGAGCGGATGCTGGATAATCTTTAATGCTATTTTGGCTCTGTGCATCTACGGAATAGTGTTGTTCCCCAATTTACCCGATTTTGTGGACTTTGACGCCTTTCATCTGTTTGCTGCTGGCAACCCTGTACCCACCTTGATTGGAGATCTCTATCATTCATTGCACTACAAAAATGAAAATAGGAGAGGAAAGACTGTTTACTGTTGTGCGCCGCTGTTGAACATGTGGTTTAAGAGCCATCTGCCCCTAAAGGGACCTTTTATGGATGGCGCAACTACAGCTGACTGGCCAGAGCGCCTGATGAGACTATCTTCTGAAGACATTGAGTGGTTTGACCGAGACTTGCTGGGGTCTGAGCTTATTTTCAGTTGCTCTGGGTATCCGAACGTGCCTTTGATAGGAAGGAAAGGATGCATCAATTATAATCCATCTCTGTTTGTTCCCCAATTTGGATACGCATTAAAGAACCCACCTAGGGAGGAAGAGGTACAGGAATCTCTGTACTTCACCGGTGACTTGAATGGAGAGTTATTAGCCAAGCTTTAGCATGCTTGGATACGCATCAACAGAAGAGGGAAACCACTATTGGGGAAGAATGATTGTCAGGCTTATGTACCATACAGAGCTTGGATACAAGAGAGAGCAAAACAGTTGCTAATGCCGTTTCCAGCTGTACCAGTCCATGTTCATGTTCCAGTAGAGGAACCAACCACCGTTACTATGGAGGTTTATGAGCAAGTTGTAAAAGAGAAGGAAGCCTTGCTGTTGGCTAATGAAGAATTAGAGAAAGAACTGGCTCAGCTCAGAAGAGAGAAGAATGAAGCTGCATACTCTCTCCAACAACAGACTGAAACAGTAGCTTCGTTGAATGCTAAGCTGGTTGAAGAGAAACAGAAACGGGAGCGTCTGGGGAAGGATTTCAAGAGTTCACATGATATGCTTGAATCAAAGAAAACGGCACTAGACGTAGCCTATCGAGAAATCTCTTCTTTCAGCAAAACGTGGAATGCCACGCTGACCAATAACAAGGAAAGGGAGGACAAACTAAAGCAGCAGATTTCTGACTTGGAACACCAGCTGAAGACTAGCAAGCTCAAGTACGAAGAGGAAGTTATGGCTAGATGGGCTCTTCAGGACGCATTGAATAAGGTAGCCAAACGCAAGAAAGAAGCTCGTTCCCATAAGAGAAAAGTTGATGATTGCTTTGGGAACGGTGAATGGGAAGAATCTATCGAGGATTTGAAGCGTGTGGTCAGGCGAGGTGACGCACTGATTGAAGGATTGCTTGCTCAGCCGGATCATCCAAAGACCAAAAGGCTATTGAAGGAGTACAGGGGCTACGAACCTACTTGACTTGACTTGTATATTGTTGTTTTGAGCTGACCATCACCAGGCCTGTTGGTTGAGGTCATGCCTTCTATTGTACTACCTTACATTGATGTATAACTTTGCCCGATCAGCTATATACAAGTTGTTCTGTCTTCTGTGAATGATTATCAACCTATTATCACCGCACTGTCACGGCACGACACGACACAGAGCACCTGGCACTAGAGTTGGGGAAATAATACGCCCTAACACACAGACACATATTGCATTGCATGTGCATACATATTGCATTTATCAACTAATTATTGAAACTGTATCTCATCTCCTGCATCTCGACAGGTTTACATAATTGCAAGTCAACGTCCTCATCGGTATTCCACCCGCACAAACTGTAAGAAGATTATGGATCAAGTACAGCAAGAGATGCAGGAGATGCGGGAGAGGCTCACACAGTTCATGCAGACTATGGAAACGGTTATGAAGGGGCAGGAAAACCTGCAGACTCTGGTGTTGCCGCTATTGGCAAAGGCAAATGGAGGTGGTAACGAGGACCACCACTCTGTACAAGTTGAGACTATTCATGGAGGCAGCGTGCATACTCCTCAGCCTGTAGTGAACCCTCCTGTGGTAAATGTGCCGGGCGCGAATGCGAACAACGGGGCTGGCACCGGAAATGGTAACAATGGAATTGGAAATGAAGTTGTTGTTAATAATGTTGGACTCAAGGATGCCAATCTGGGTGGCATCAATAGTAACGGAGATAATGGTTTTGGAAACGCGGGTTTCGGATACAATGAGCAAGGCTTTGGCTATGGTGGCCAGGATGGCAGGTTCGGCTTTGGGTACGACGGTGCTGGTATGGTTAACCAAGGTTATGGAGGAATGGCTAATAATGGTAACGGCACTGGATTCGTTAATAATGGGTATGGACCGACTGGTATCAATCAGGGATACGGAATTAGAGGTCAAGGACCAATGATGAATCAGAATGTATTTGGCCGCAATCAAGGGTATGATGGCTTTGGCAATGAAAATGTCAACTGGAACGAAGATCAGCAGGAAGATGCATTCTCTGGTAGAGGTTTTGACGGTCCTGTAGACAACACGCAGCGAATTAAGATGCTCGAGGAACAGATGAAAGGTGTTGTGAATCAAAGTGCTTCTGGTTTGGACATGACCACGATGGGACTGGTACCCGGGCTGAGGGTACCTTTGAAATTTAAGGCTCCAACTTTTGACAAGTACAAGGGAGATACTTGCCCCAAGGTTCATGTGCGGTCGTACTATAGAAGAATGTCGGCTTATTCGAATGACGAAAGAATGCTGATGCATTTCTTTCAGGACAGTTTGTCTGGTCCTTCTCTTGAATGGTACATGGGGTTAGAGCCTACCCAGATAAAGACTTGGAAACAGTTGGCCGACGCATTTGTGGCGCATTATAAATACAATAGTGACTTGGCCCCGAATCGGATCCAGTTACAGGGGTTGTCCCAAAAGAAAGATGAAAGCTTCAAGGAATACGCGCAGAGATGGCGCGATATGGCCGCACGAGTTCATCCTCCGCTGGATGATAAAGAGATGAATGATATGTTCGTAGGGACATTTACTGGTGTGTTTTATGAAAAGTTGTTCCATACTTCCTTGGGTAGTTTCTCGGACCTAGTCTTGATGGGTGAGAAAATCGAAAGTAATATTAAAGTGGGCATATTCCGCGCTGAGGAATCCATTTCATCGGGAAATAACAGAAAAGGTTATGGTGGTCACCGTCAGGGTGACACGAGTGCAGTATTCGGAGGTCGAGGCCGAGGCCGAGGTAGAGGACGTAATCAGTACAATCATCCGCAACAGGTGGCAAGTGTCACAATTCCATTCCCAAAGCAATCAGTACCACAGCAACAACAGCAGCAGCAGAGACCTAACCAGGGTCAAAGGAGATTTCCTAACACGAGGCCGAAGAGGGTTTTTGATGTACCTCCTTATACATATGCGGAATTGCTTCAAACATTGCTGGGTTTGAATTTAGTAGAAAAGAGGACCATGGCGCCAATGACGGGTACCCCTCCATTTGGCTTTGATACGAATAAGAAATGCGAGTTTCACTCCGGAGCTCCTGGCCACGACATAGAGACGTGTCATGCTTTCAAGCATGTGGTACAAGATCTGCTAGATAGCAAAGCCATCAACTTCGGGCAAGCTGGCCCAAATATCTTGAATTCACCTATGCCCAACCATGGGGCAAATGCTGTGTTGACAGAGGAAGAGCTGAATTTGGTATTGAGTGTCGATGAGCTCAAGACTCCACTGGGCGAGGTTAAAAGCAGATTGTTGAGAGGAGGTGTTCATCCGGGCTGTGATGAGTATTGTCTGGATTGCTGGGCTCAAGATGGGGGCTGCATTGAGTTGAAAAGAGGTATTCAGGCTTTGATGGACGAGGGTAAATTGCAGTTTGACAGCACAGCCGTTGAGAAACCTGCGGAGGTTATGGTGGATGAGGCTAATGATGTAGCGATGGTGACTATCCCATGAAAGACGATTACTATAACAGCGCCAGCCAGGCGGCCAACGATCACCATCACAAAAGCGGGGCATGTCCCGTATGAAAATACTAAAGCCGTACCCTGGACCTACAGGTTGGAAGCCTACTGCAATGGCGAGAAGATAGAATGGAATAAGCAACCAGCTGAAGTCGTTGACAACGTTGTTGGAACTGGTGGGATGACTCGAAGTGGAAGGATCTTTGTGTCACCATAGGTAGAAGCTCAGCGTTTGGCTCGAGGAAAAGAAAAAGTGAACGAGGGTATACCTGTACAGAGGTATGAGAAGGAAACGTCACTGAAGGACGTAGATGAGTTTATGCGCCTAATTAGAAAAAGCGACTACAAGATTGTCGAGCACTTGCAACAAACACCATCGAAGATATCCATACTATCATTGTTGTTATGCTCCGAAGCACATCGGAATGCATTGTTGAAGATTTTGGATACTTCATTCGTACCTCAGGATGTGTCTGTCAACCAGTTGGAGGGGGTACTGGCCCATGTGAACGCCGGTCACAGTTTGGGATTCACTGATTTTGATTTGACCCCAAGGGGGAGAGAACACAACATGGCGCTGCATGTTTCTGTTGAATGTCGGGGCACGGTTATGTCCCACGTATTGGTAGATACAGGATCTTCTTTGAACGTACTTCCCAAAAAGGCCATGATGAAGCTAGACATCCGGGGAATCATCTGTACACCGAGTGATTTGGTGGTTCGGGCATTTGACGGCACCCGAAGATCGGTGTTTGGATCGATAACGTTACCCTTGCAAGTGGGACCAGAGGTATTTGAAACGAAGTTTTACATTATGGACATTCACCCCGCGTACAGTTGCTTATTAGGACGCCCGTGGATACATGGTGCTGGGGCAGTTACCTCTACTTTGCACCAGAAATTGAAGTATATGGTGGGTGACAGTGTCGTTACCGTCTGTGGAGAGGAGGATATCTTGGTGAGTCACTTGTCCTCATTCAAATACATCGAGGTTGATGGTGAAATTCATGAGACGCCCTGCCAGGGGTTTGAAAGTTTGAAAATCAAGGATAAAGCTCCAGTCGTCAGTAAAGCGCCGGAAGTGGCCGTATCCTCGTACAAAGAAGCGCAGGCTTTAGTGCAAGCAGGAGAGACGAAGGGTTGGGGCCGTGTACTAGACATACCTGTGAAGCTGGACAGGTTCGGACTGGGTTATCAGCCGTCATCATCAGCGCCCATTGCAGGGGCACCAAAATTCAAAGGACCAGTGACGATCACGTCCAGTGGGGTTTGTTTTGAAGCCATCAATGTTGTCTCCGATTCAGAGGAGGGGGATAGTGACTGTGACATGGATGCTTGGATCCAGCCAAGCGTGCCGGGGCAAGGGCTATGCAACTGGTCAATTCAGGAATTTGTTCCCATGACTACAAAACAGTAATTTCTTTGTTTTTCAATTGTTGAATAATCCGGTGTCCTGCCCGGGGCATCGTGACTTTGCTTAGGGTTACTCTTTTATGTACATTGTGATGTTTAGATCATTAAATAAAAAGGCGTTTTTGTTACATGCAAATATTATGCTCTCTGTCTTTCCTGTTTTTGTTTACAATAAAATGGCAACGTGGTTACTCGCTTTATGCACATTTTGAAGCATTTAACCATTTCTTTTGCAGGATAACATTTTCAGATGACACCATCGAACCGCCTATGACTCATTTTGACTTTGAGCACCCGGTATTTCAGGCCGAAGAGGAGGTTGTCGAAGATGGCGAAGTTCCAGGAGAATTGACCTGGTTGTTAAAACAAGAGGAACGAATCATTCTGCCTCATGAGGAAGTTATTGAAATCATCAATCTCGGGTCGGAAGGGGTTGAAAGGAATATCCGTATAGGGGCTGCGCTGTAGAGCGAGGTCAAGCAAAGATTTGTTGAAATACTGAGAGAGTATAGTGATATCTTCGCTTGGTCATATGAGGACATGCCCGGATTGGATACAGATATGGTTGTACACCGTCTGCCGTTAAGGGAAGAGTGCCCGCCGGTTAAACAGAAGCTTCGCAGAACTAGGCCTGATATGGCAGTGAAGATTAAGGAGGAAGTTCAAAAGCAGTGGGACGCAGGGTTCCTGGCTGTTACGAAATATCCCACTTGGGTCGCAAATATTGTTCCAGTGCCGAAAAAGGACGGTAAAGTCAGAATGTGCGTGGATTACCGTGATCTAAACAAAGCGAGCCCAAAAGACGATTTTCCACTTCCTCACATCGATGTGTTGGTTGACAACACTGCTCAATTCTCCGTATTCTCCTTCATGGATGGCTTCTCGGGCTACAATCAGATTAAAATGGCGCCGGAAGACATGGAGAAGACCACATTCATAACACTGTGGGGAACATTTTGTTACAAAGTGATGCCCTTCGGACTGAAAAATGCTGGGGCAACATATCAAAGAGCAATGACTACTCTCTTTCATGACATGATGCATAAAGAGATTGAAGTATATGTAGATGATATGATTGCCAAATCCCAGACGGAGGAAGAACATTTGGTAAATCTGCTGAAGCTATTCAAGAGGCTTAGGAAGTTTAGGTTGAGACTGAACCCTAATAAATGCACCTTCGGGGTGAGATTGGGTAAACTGCTGGGGTTTACCGTGAGCGAAAAAGGAATAGAGGTGGATCCTGCAAAGATCAAAGCAATATAAGAGATGTCGACGCCTAAAACAGAAAAAGAGGTGCGCGGGTTTTTAGGGAGGCTGAACTACATCGCTCGGTTCATATCCCACCTAACAGCAACGTGTGAGCCGTTATTCAAGCTGTTGAAAAAAGACCAGGCCGTGACTTGGAATGAAAATTGCCAAAAGGCATTTGACAAAATAAAACAGTATTTGCAGGAGCCTCCTATTTTGATACCTCCAGTGGCAGGGAGACCCTTAATTATGTACTTGACGGTTCTTGAGGGAAGCATGGATTGTGTTCTCGGTCAACAAGACGAGACAGGGAGAAAAGAGCATGCAATTTACTATTTGAGTAAGAAGTTTACTGAATGTGAATCTCGATACTCAATGCTCGAGAAAACTTGTTGCGCGCTAGCCTGGGCCGCCAAGCGTTTGAGGCAATACATGCTAAATCATACAACCATGCTCATCTCGAAGATGGATCCTATCAAATACGCATTTGAAAAGCAGGCATTATCAGGGAGAATTGCCCGTTGGCAGATGGTTTTGACCGAATACGATATCCAGTATGTCTCGCAGAAGGCTATAAAGGGGAGTGTATTATCTGAGTATTTGGAAGAGCAGCCTATTGAGGACTACCAATCGATGAGGTTCGATTTTCCTGACGAGGATATCATGTACCTAAAGATGAAAGATTGTGAAGAACTGTTGCCGGACGAAGGACCAGAATTGGGTTCCAAATGGAAGTTGATCTTTGACGGAGCTGTAAACTCCTATGGTAGCGGAATAGGGGCAATCATCACTACTCCACATGGGTCGCACATACCATTCACTGCTCGATTGACCTTTCCAGTTACCAATAATGAAGCCGAATACGAAGCTTGTATCATGGGGCTTGAAGAAGCCATTGATTTGCGAATCAAAAATCTGGATGTATATGGAGACTCAGCTCTGGTGGTGAATCAAATAAAAGGAGAATGGGAGACACGTCAGCCCAATTTGATACCGTACATGAATTACGCGAGGAGATTGTTGCCCTTCTTTGACAAGGTTGAACTGCATCATGTACCGCGAGCAGAGAATCAGATGGCTGACGCTCTGGCCACATTGTCTTCCATGTATAAAGTTAACTTCTGGAATGAGGCTCCCAGGATTGTTATCTCTCGGCTTGACAGGCCCGCATTCATATTTGCCATTGACGAAGCATCTGATGATAAACCCTGGTATTTTGACATCCAGAATTTCCTGAAGAACAAGGAGTATCCGGTTGGGGCATCCAGTCGCGATCAGAAGACTCTCAGGAGATTGGTTGGTAATTTCTATCTAAATCCGGACGGTGTCCTATACAAAAGGAATCATGACCTGGTGTTGCTACGCTGTGTAGACGAGAAGGAGGCGAAGTTGCTCATGGAGGAAATACATGAGGGAACATTTGGTACACATGCTGGTGGGCATGCTATGACGAGGAAGCTGTTGCGGGCTGGTTATTATTGGCTAACTATGGAAATCGATTGTTTCAAGTTTGCGAAGAAGTGTCATAAGTGCCAGATCTATGCAGATAAGATCCATGTGCCTCCGAGTCCTCTGAACGTGATGTCGTCACCGTGGCCATTCTCAACGTGGGGAATCGACATGATTGGAAAGATCGAGCCGACGGCATCTAATGGACACCGGTTCATTTTGGTAGCAATCGATTATTTTACCAAATGGGTGGAAGCGGCATCCTATGCAAATGTGACCAAGCAGGTGGTAGCCAGGTTTATCAAGCGAGATATCATTTGCAGATATGGAATCCCTGAGCGGATAATTACCGACAACGATTCGAACTTAAATAACATAATGATGAAGGAGCTGTGTCAGAGTTTTAAGATCGAGCATCACAACTCCTCCCCTTATCGACCCAAGATGAATGGCGTTGTTGAAGCGGCTAATAAGAATATAAAGAAGATTGTTCAGAAAATGGTGGTGACCTATAAGGACTGGCATGAGATGCTACCTTTTGCTTTGCACGGTTATCGTACGACGGTACGCACATCAACCGGGGCAACCCCGTTCTCGTTGGTATATGGAATGGAAGCAGTGTTACCACTGGAAGTTGAGATTCCTTCCCTGAGGGTATTACGAGATGTCCAACTAGATGAGGCAGAATGGGTGAAAGACAGGTTGAACCAGTTGAGCTTAATGGATGAGAAGAGGTTAGCTTCTCTAGCATATGGTCGGTTGTATTAGAGCCGAATGAAGAAAGCGTATGATAAAAAGATACACCCTCGGAGCTTTCAGACGGGCGACCTTGTGCTAAAGAGGATTCTCCCGCCACAAGCAGATCACAGGGGCAAGTGGGCCCCCAACTACGAAGGGCCATACGTTGTCAGAAAAGTCTTTTTATGAGGAGCTTTATTGTTGTCCACCATGGACGGTGAGGACTTTACATCGCCTGTGAATTCGGACGCAGTTAAAAAATACTTTGCTTGAAATTGACCCACTGGACAAAAAAGAAGAGTCCAGGCGAAAATGGGGCATCCTGGCGAACCAAAAACAGAATAAAAGGTTCGGGCAAAAGTTAGGGATAAAATTGAAAAAAATGTACACCCGCGAAGTCGAAAACCTACACTGGGCGGCTTCGGCAAAAAAAGGTATCCCGGTGAATTGAAAACCCGTAAAGGGCGGTTCACGCAAAAGTTAGGGATTTGAAAAGCAAATGACTGCGGTCCGAATTTGATACTGCATTGCACATTGGTGCCGGAGAATACTTGAGGATTCGTTTATCAGATACAACCTCTTCAGAAAGTTGAATACCGGGAAAGCGCCAGAGTCGGGCGAGTCATAGGAGGATCAGCTCATGGTGGTTGTCTGTATCTCGTTGCCGACATGTGTACGCATTTGTGTTAGTATTTATGCTTCTGGTGCATACTTGTGTACTTGTTTGTGCGTAGCTACCTCTTTTCAGGAGTTACATCCAGTGTACAAAACTCCGCCTATTTAGAGGCCCTATCAATAAAATATGTTATTCAGTACTCGATATTTGTTCTTTATTGTTTTGTATGTGAAAAAACGCCGATTGTTTTGACAAAACTAGCATGTACATAACGGTGTTGGCCCTTGCCAATAATTGCTAAAACTTTGAATTGACTGAAATGACGTCACGAATGCTAACCCGAATAGATTCGGTTGTATGGGCTTGTTTTGTCGCGTTTGTGCTGTTTTGCAGGGTCCTTGCCTGTTTGAAGCAATCGAAAGAGAATTACTATGGCCTAGCCAGGGCATTGGATGAAAGATGTGATTACAGTTGAGGTAAATCCCCACGCAGGTCGTGTTCCCGGAAGTGGAAATGGCGCTCCCCTTTATTGAAGGACAAGATTAATTCCCCAGAAGAGTATCTTAATAGAGATGTCTCCGGCAAGGTGGTAATCCCCACAGAATTGAGCATGTGTAGATGCAATCCCCAGTTGAGAAGGTTTTCAAGATGGATGACCAAGTCAAGATTGATTCAGAAAGATGGTTTTCCTTTTCCCCCGCAGGGTCAGTTATTTCCAACAAGAGTTGATAATCTCAAGATTGTGATTTGTATTCAGACAATAGGATTTCCTCCACAAGGACTCTCTATCCCGAGCAGAGTTGTTTAGCCTCAGAGTAGTGATTCCAGGTTGGCAGGCTGTGCTCAGACAGTGTACATTCCTCAAGGAAGATCCATTATCCCTAGTAGGGTCGTCTACTCTCTCCAGCAGAGGTTTCCTTCCCGGTAGGATCCTTTATTCTCCCCCCAGCGGAGCCAGTTTTGTCTCCAAGAGAGTCGTTTCTTCCCCCCAGCGGAGTTCTCTCTATTCAGCAAGAATTTTCTTTCCTCCCAGTGGAAATTAAAGTTCAGATCTCTCCCCAGCAGAGTTGGTTGTATGTCCTGGCATTTATTTTTCCAGAATATTTCGTGATACCCGTTCACTCCCCAGCATGGTGTTATTTGTCCTCAACAGCAAGGATTGGTGAAGCAAGCTCGTCAGAGCTTTCCCCAGCAGTTTGAACCTGCATTTGCATTGGCATATAGTGTCATATTTGCATCCACCAAATAAAACGCGTAGCATTTCCATATTGTATGGAGCATTACGCCATTATCAAACATACACATTTTGAAGCATAGATCAGGTTGATTGACTCTTTGCTTTCAGGTATTTTCTCAATAGGAGTATGGAGTTCTAAAGATCAGGTGGTACTAGACAATCGAGGTCTCACCAGGAGACGTGTGACGACATAGTTCAGTTTATTGTTCCCCACAGAGTTGCCAATTGAGGCGTTATTGTATCCGGCCAGCGGAATGTTTCTTCAAGTTTGTTGCTGCGGCAGCATTTCGGGTTTTCATAAAATCAAAGTTCAGAAGTAGCTGCTTGTTATCTAGACGAGTGCTTGACAGTTATTCTCGGAACATCCCCCAACAGAGTTAGTTCCTGCAAAGAATAGGCAAAGGAGCTATGTCCGAGACTAAGATTTTCCTGTGTGATGGGCAGATGAAGACATTCCTGTGCGATGGGCAGATGAAGTCAGAATTCCTGTGTGATGGACAGAAGTCAGAGTTCCTGTGTGATGGGCAGAAGAAGACATTCCTGTGCGATGGGCAGACGAAGTCGTTCCTGTGCGATGGGCAGACGAAGTCGTTCCTGTGCGATGGGCAGAAGAAGTCGTTCCTGTGCGATGGGCAGACGAAGACGTTCCTGTGTGATGGGCAGACGAAGACGTTCCTGTGTGATGGGCAGATGAAGGTTTTTCTGTGTAATGGGCAGATTAGGATTTTCAGTGGATAGAAGCATGTTCCCGTGTCAGATAGGCGGATGACGATTTCTTTGCAGTTATACACAAAGGTGTGTTCCCGTTTCGGATAGGCGGATGAAGAGTTTGTGTGACATAAGCAAGAGGTGTGTTCCCGTTTCGGATAGGCGGATGATTTCCTCGTAGGGAGCATAGTATGTGTCCCATGACAAGATAGAGCTGCATTCTTACAAAAGTCTTCTTCCGGTGAAGCCACTAAGGATTGTTCCAGTATTGACAGAATAGTGATGAAGTCGGATCAGTAAAAAAGTTTTTCCCCAAGTAGTGGTGTAGTTTGTTTTGCAGTTGGCAAATTTCCGGGTTTATTGGTATTCAACCATTTCGTACCTTGATTGTCTGAAGGCTCCGGGCGTTTCACCCAGTCGGGTCCAAATCGTTTGAATAGGGGCAGCTGTTGCACCCCAAAATTTGACCAACTTATTTCACCTGATTTTATGTCTCATAGCTTTAGCATTTGCATATTAGGTCATGTACATAATTCATTCATCTGTATAGCATAGCATGGGCAAGCCATCCAACAAGGGACCAAGTGCCACTCTTATCTCTATGAGCATATCAAGAGGTTCTTATTCAAATTCAAGCCTATGCAAGTCATCAGAAAGGAATTGAAGCTTGAGAAGTTAGTGGACCAATCAGTGGGTTTTTCTCCTATCTTGAGGGGGTTTGAAGATCACCAGAGAAGTTGTGGACTATGAATTGAAAGCATGGAATGTATATTGACATCATGTAAGACCTAGAGGGTCATTTTTAGAGGGAGACAAGTCATTGATGTGATTATAAGAACTACAGTTGAAGACAGTCAATTAGGGTTTCATCTGGGTCAACCCTAGGTCAAAAAGCTTGATTGAAGGGGCATCAAGGTCTATTTGAAGAATGTGGGATTCATCATTTGATATGTGGATATAGAGGTGGTGTTGTGCCAAGGAGAAATCAAAAGAAATCAAGAAGAAGAGAAGTTTCTAAATTAGGGTTTCTGAGTAAAATTCCCTAGTTTAGGTCAAACTTCCAAGCAAAGTAATTCAAAATTCAAGTCTCAAATGGATCCTTGGCCAACATGAAACTTGTAGAGTATCTCAAGACCTTTAATTTTAGTGGTGGAATGCATCAAGCAGATTTATAGAACTCAAGTTATGGTTCTTGCAAGTTACAGGTCCTCAGAGGCATCTGAAATTTGTCTGTGAAAGTTACTTGACTTCTAAGCAACTTTTGTCCCTCAAGGAGTTTTCAAATGGATTTTTGGCCAACATGAAAGTTGTTCCTCATGATCTTAGCTTTCTAAAAAGGTATGGTATGCCTCATTCTGATTTGTGGAACTCTACTTATGCTCTTGACAAGTCAGGGGTATTTTGGGAAAGTGGGATTACAGGTCATTTCAAGCATATGCCCAAAACTCTTATTTCCAAACTTCAAATGAAGAAATGTTCAACATCAAACTTGATCCAAATGACATTTTGAGTCTAGGAAAGTGGTTGTGTCAAATTGGAAATGCTCATAGCTTAGAATTGCAAAATTGGCCAATTATAAAGGGAAAAGTACATTTTTAAATGACCAAAATTGTGAATTTTTGATACAAAAGCAAAACCAAGCATATGACCAACCATTTTGAAGGTAAATGAAATTTTAAGACTATTGGCAATGTTAGATTTTTGGTTTGAGATCAGAATTTGGGAATTATCATAGCTTGCTTATAATTGAAGTTACACATCCAATGCATACAAGGGATTAATGTGCAAGCTAGCAAGGCCTTTCAACATGTTCAAAATATCACCTAATGAGATTTTCAAGTGAGAATGAGGAGCTGTAACAAGTAGAACAGAAAATGAACTATGCATAGCATGAGATGAGAGATTCATGACATGAGATATCCAAAATCTCATAGGATCATTCCAGATCTTTCTAGAGGGTCCTAACATCACCTATATATGAATTTGAGCTGATCCAAAGCAAGGTTGAACTTCATTTTTATAGAAAACTCAGAGTTGCATTTCATCTTGCTTTTTTGCAAATTGCTTCGAATCCTCTCAATTCTTCATCATTCTTTCAAGTTTTTGTTTCTATTCAATTCAATAATCATCACTGATCGTATTACAATCAAGATCTGAGTGGATTGGGGCAAGAATCGTGTTCTGCAAATTCTCACATCCAAGTGCAATTGAAATCAGTTATGATGATCCAGGTGGTTTGAGCAAGAATCGTTGCATACAGAATCAAGATCATAGTCCATTAAGTGATCCTGGAGCATTGCAAGCTTTGAATTGGAGAATTCAACCTTCTGTTTTCATCTGTTTACCAGGTTAGTAACTCTCACGATTTAGCTTGGATTAGGGATAGTCTTCATGATTTGTTAGGTTAGACATGATCTAGGTGATTAGATGATTGTTTCTGGAGACTTTAGCAAGATTTGATGAAGGTTGATGGATGCACATGAATTCTGTTGAGGCATAGAACATGATGATTAAGCTGTTAGAATCTTAGGTGGTTAGTTATTTTTGATCAGTGTGGATCCAGGAAGAATTCAGTGTACTTAGATTGTGGATTGGTGATGATGAAATTTCTGAGTAGTTTTGAGATAGAGGTCGGGTTCCAGGATTTAGTTGATATCAATTGAAACCAATGTTATAGATGAATTCAGGGCCAAATTTGGAGTGATTTTGCTTTTTGAAATTTTTGATTTGATGGAGAAATGATGATGTACGAAGTGATGGAAGTTGCATGTATGATGTTGCGTTCATGGTTTTTTACAAACCCTAGCAAGATCAAGGTTGAAGACGAAACAGCCATCGTTGGATCTGCAAGACGTGTTGACTGGATATGATGATCTAACGGACGGTATTTGAAACGAATTTGAGAGGGAAGCTGATGGTAATTGAAACGCTGCGTTTCACTTAACGTACCAGTCTGGGCTTTGAGTGACATTCCTATTCCCACCCCCCTTTAAGGCCCAATCATGAATTGCACTGTTTTGGATTTCTATTCGCACCGTCGCCTTATCATTTTTCTTTTGATTTTTTTTAGTATTTTTTGATTAATTCATTGGGCCCAGCGTATCTCTAACGCCACCCCCCAGTTTGGGCCCATGCATAGAAATAACTGGATTTTATTTCTATTCATACCCCATGCATTAATTCTCATATTAATTTTTCTCCAAATTTTATTTTACTTTAAAAATTCATATTAAATAGAAAAATCATTATTTTTCAATGGGATTTTTTCTCCACTTTCCATTTTTTATCAAGAAAAATATAAAATCATAAAATTGTCATTTTACTTCATTTTTATTTTTTTGGTATATTTTTACATTTAATTGTTTTTTTAATTCTTTTAGTTGATGCTCTAATTTGTAGAACTTAGTTTAGGAGTTTCCTTTAGGATTTTCACCCCATTCTTTTTAGTACAACTAGATATGGATATTAGGTGCCCCTGGTTTTTATACCACAATTTTTAGGATTTCATTTTAGGTAGTTTAGTTAGAAACTATTAGACTAGTTAATTAGGGTTTTGAACATAACATAGGTGTAACAAAACAATTTCTTTTTGGGCTTTTTAGGTTAAATTAGAAGATGGGACTATAGGGGTATTATGGGTAAGTGTAGTAGATCCCTTAGAATAAATATTAGAATTTCCCCTATTATATTAATATTTGTAGTATATTTTTATAATTGATTGATTGTATGGTGTGCCCTTTCTAGGGTTATTGCTTGATTGTGTGGGTTATTGGGCTTGCTTGGGGTATGGGTTTGAGTTGAAGACTTTATTGATGAAGCCCATTGAAGACAAAAGGAGTGAAGATCAAGTTCTAGAGTTGATGAAGATTGTAGCTTGCTTGTAGCTGTTGAAGATTATAGGAACTAGGAGCTAGGTAGAGCTTAGAGTAGAAACTTGATTCATAAATATGGAAGGTCTTGTTTGCCTCCATTCTTTCTCTATGATTCAAAGTCTCTTTTAAATACTCACCTCCTTCCTTTGGAAGGATTAGTGAATGTATTTAAAAGATAGAACTTTTGAGAGAAAACTGTCTGTATTTTGTTAACAGTCAGTAGGCCACCTTTGGTAGGCAACTGATTGTTTAACATCCATTTCATCTTGTTAATTGTTCCTCATCTTAGAGAGTTTGATTTGAAGAAAAGCCATGAAAGATTGAAGATAGAGACCTTGCTTGAAGACTGTAAAAGATGAAGATTGTGTTGTTGAAGCTGTGCATTTGATTGCTGCTGTTGAAGCCCTGCTGTTTGAAGCTGTTGAAGGTGTTTACTGTTAGAGTTTCTCTCCTTGAAGATTGATGCTTGCTTGAAGCTTGTAGATGTTTTGAAGATGACTTGAAGATAGATGTTGATGGAGCTTGTTGTGTAGAGTTGCTGTGTACTGTTTATTTTTGCTGTTTAGAAGCTTTTGATGTATTGTTTGAGTTTCCCGGACTGTATTGTTTGCCAATTAATCTGTTAGGTTGGAAGTGAATTTCGTTCGCTTCTGCCTGTTGTTTTCGAGGTAGAGTGGGACTCCCTTGCCTCGCTTGTATTGCTGCATCCATGCATTTTACTGCTTTACTGTATATATGCTGTTGTTTTTCCGTTTATTCCCCTAGGATCTCTGTTTCTCTCTGCGCAGGAGAGAAATATGACAGACATTAGGTTTTCATCCATGCATGACAACATTAGGTTAGTTTGATTCCTTTTTCAACCATAGGTTAGAGTTGTTGTTTCTCTTCTCATCTTAAAACAATAAAAAAAACACAATAAAATTTCAAACCCAATAAAAGACACTTCTTCCGTAAAAGAATGTGAACTCATTAAAACGTCATTTTTGTCCGCTTGGACCAGTAATCAGAAAAACCTTTTTCAGAAGGATAAAAACAATCAAGACAGACTTGTGTCGTACGTGGCCCGAACTACGTTTGCTCTAATCTTTCATGCCGTATGAAAGTACGTAGGCATAGGATGCGATATCCTAGCGAGCAACCTTCCCCTCCTTTCCCGTAGGTAGGCGAACTATGTTGACTCTGATTTCTCGTTCCAGACGGGAATACGTAGGCATAAAGTGTGATACTTTGCCGAGTCATTTTATTTTCTTTTAACCCTTGACCTGTAGAATAGATAGAATAACAATCCGTACTAGAAAACAAGCGTGGATCCCGTCGAGTACGACGGACGTGAGGGGTGCTAATACCTTCCCCTTGCGTAACCGACTCCCGAATCCAGGATTTGGTTGCGATGACCATTCCTTTCCCGTCTTTGCGGTAGGTTTACTTCGAGCATTTCCTTTCCCTCCGTTGGGATAAATAACGCACGGTGGCGACTCTTCTGTTCAGCCGGCGCCGATTTTCGCAGTAGCGACAGTAGCACGTCATTGGTTTAAAGGTACGGGGAACCTAAAGGGAATAGATAAAAGTGCTTGCTAGGATTATCGCAATCTTATGCCTACGTACTCTCAACAGATATGAGAGATCAGAGCAGTCATAGTTCGGATAACTACGGAAAACGGGAAAGGGTGCTCGCCAAGACATCGTCGTCTTGTGCCTACATATTCTCATCTAGCATGAGAAATCAGAGCAGTTGTAGTTCAGCTAACTACAGGAAAGAGGGAACAGTGCTCGCTAGGATTATCGCAATCCTATGCCTACGTACTTTCAACAGATATGAGAGATCAGAGCAGCCGTAGTTCAACCAACTACAGGAAAGAGGGAAAAGGGTGCTCGCCAAGACATCGCCGTCTTGTGCCTACCTATTCTCATCTGGCATGAGAAATCAGAGCAAACGTAGTTCGCGCTAACTACAGGAAAGAGAGTCTCCGTCGCACGGGGGCGAGAGAAAAGAAGAATCTCAATCGCAAGGATGCGAGAGAAAAGGTTTGGAACGGGACGCACACGCTAAATCCTAAAACTTAGGAGCGAATGCATCGTATATTGACCAATGGGCATACGCTAAACACTCTAGACGAAAGAGAGGAGGCCACCCATCTCATCATTTCCCACGTATCTATCGCTTACGGCTCACAACACTCAAAGGTTGAATAAAAGATGAAATTAAAATAATGTTACCAAACAGAGTGGTTCCGTTGACCCTTGATCTTGTGTGCATGCTCCATTTCCAAGCTTCTCCTCCTCGATCCTTTATGATGATGTTTCGAATCGAGACCAATGTGACACTGAACTGTCATAGCTCGACTTATAAGGGAAGTCAAACTATAGGAGGTCGCGTATTGATATTCGTGCTATGGACAAGATAGAGAAATGATATTGAGGATCATTTTCCAGTTGAATCGTGTCGCACGGACCAAAAACAGTGGGATCTGGTCTTACGGATATAAGACTTCATTGATCCAAGAAAGTCAAAATAAAAATCGAAAAGATGAAAAGAAATTAGGAGAGAAAAGAGGTGGTCTCGGATCCAACATTATTCATCAATAATTTAACTAGTAGTGAATTACGGAGGTCTCGTCATCGACCAAAAACAGTGAAAATAACCAAAGACAAATAAACAGTCGAAAATGGAAACGAAAGAGAGAAAAACGGTCTCAGGATTGTCGTTTCCATCAATAATTTGACGTATAACAACTTGGAGGTCTCGTCATCGACCTAAACAGATGAAAATGGGACAAAATGCCCAATAACAAATGAGAAAATATAATCTAGCTCTACAAATAATATGGAAATACTATAAACTTCTAAAAGCCAAATAAAAATTAATATGTAAAGATAATATATGCATATATAAACTTTAAAGAAAAGAGATAAAAAAAATATATATAAAACTAATATCTATTATAATCTTATAATAATAGTATGTAATATATATACAAAATAACTAATATAATCACTTAAAATAATTTACATATAATACATAATAACAAACTGTTTTTAAAACTTAAAATAAAATTATATACAAAATATAAAATTGTTTTTAATAAATATTTACAAGCTTAAAACTAAAATAAAAAAATTATTTACAATAACTAAAATAAAACTATAATAAAAACATTTTACAAAAAAAAGAAAAAAGAAAACAGGGAGGGGGTTTGGAATAGAAACGAGGGATGTATGGTTCAGAACGGGAGCAAAAGCCCATTTGCTCTTCAGCTGCAAAATAATAAAACAAAAAAAGAAATAATTAAAAGAATGAAAAATGAAGAACCATCGTCTTCTTCCTCTCGCTCAACACAACCCTCTCCGCTTTTTCTCTCTCTCAAACCGACCTTATCTCTGTCTAAAACAAAATAAACTCTTTCAACCTCTCTCTGATCTCGCTCTATTCTTTCAAGTTTCACTTCTCCTTTTGCTTTGAGTTTGGTTTGTGAGTGGTTTTCGTCTGGGTTCGAGTTCGTTGAAGGGATCCAAAAATTGGGTTATGGCTGAAGTTTCACGGCGGTTTTCATGGTGTTGTGAGGTTTGAGTGAGGTGCGATGATGGTGAGTTTTTGCTGTTGTGAATCGAGAGGGTTTATGAGGGAAAAATACGGTGAAGGGTTTCGGTGGTGAAGAGTGGGTAGGTGATGATGGTTTCGTGAGATGGAAGGTGACAGGTTACGAAGGAGGAGATGTGGATCGAAAATGGTAGACGTTCGGTTGAATGTGATGAAGATCTGGAATGGGTTTCAATTTTCACGATCTGGGTTGTATTTTGAAGGTATTTAGAGTGGTTTTCTGGGTCGAGCTTCAATGGCGGTCGAGGTTGTTTGTGAACGGCGGAGGAAAATGGGTCATTTTTTGGGTTTGTTGTTGATTCTAGTTTGAGGTGAGGGTTTGAAGTGTTTCTGGAGGTTTTAAGTGAGGATTTAGATGATGAAGCTCTAGGCTTGGGAGGAAGGTTGAAGGTTTAATGGTGAAGAACAAGTTCTGCGTTTTTGCTGAAGAATATGGAAAAAGATGATGAACAGTAGAAAGATGGAGGTTGTGCGACTGTAGCTAGGGTTGCTGTCCCAAGGTTGGGGGCAGTGAATAGTGCTATATATCCTTGAAAATGGACACGTGGCACTCAAGACTTGATTAAATCTGATAACTGTTGATTAAAAACATTAATAACATGCTAAAAATGATTAACTCAAAGTTAAACGTGATGATCACAAAATGCTGATGATTAATAAAGTTGACTCTATAACTAAACACTTAATAAACCAAATTCTAATTTAATTAAATAATAATCTAGACTCTAATCAATTAATTAATAAATAAAACTGACTATTAATAATAAAATCAAATTAAACCTATTAAATCTAATCTAAAAATAAAATCCCTCAAATAATAAAATCTTAATAAAAGCCTAATGAAGTCTAAAAATCTAAACCAAATAAAATTAACATCTATTTCTAAAATATATCTAAAAACAATCTAATTTCTATTCTTAAAATTCTATTTCTAAGAAAACTAATAAAATCCTAACCAAAACTATTTTCTAAAAACCATTAAATAATAAAAAATCTATTAACTATTTTCTAAAAAACAATTGAAATTCTATTAAAAGCTATATTCTAATAAAATTAATATCTATTAAATTTCTAATTAAAAACTAAGAAAATCTTAAATTCTAAAATTATACTATTTCTAAAAATATTCTAAAACTATTAAAAATAATAATAAAGTCTAAATCCTAATTCAATAAACCTATTAAAAGAAAATAAAGCACAAATAGGAATAAAAATGCAAAATGCCATGAAAAAAGAAGCGAAGAATCGGGCAAACACCGAAATGCGCCAAATTAGCATAGACGTACCAACAGAAAGAGAACAAACTCCACTCGATCCTGAAATAAATCTCTTTTCCTTGAACTGGTTTAAATCGCCTGAAACGCGAGAAAAGGGGCTGTAATCCCGATAAGTCGCTCCGACTGACAAAATACACAGTATGCGGTAAATGATATGCAAATGCAAATGAAACGAAACATAAGCCAAATACTGAAAAAGGTTGGTCAAATTTTAGGGTACAATAGTTGCCCCTATTCAAACGACTTGGACCTGAATGGGATGAAAAGCAAACGACTCTCAATCATTTAAGGTAAAAGACAGTTGAATACCAAAGAACCCGGAAATTTGTCAACTGCAAGAACAACTGGTAGGACAGTCCACCTTAGAAGAAACACCAAAGAAAACTGCATCAGATAGTTGCAACGACAATAAGCTGACTGATTACCAATCAGAAAGCGTCAACACGCAGTCAGAAGAAACATCTGACCTCACTGTCAGGTATATGTTAAACAAACAGGCATCGAACCCGAAGGTCGGCTCAACACGAAGTTGAGAAGAACATCTGACCTCTCCGTCAGGCATCTGTTAAACAAACAGGCATCGAACCCGAAGGCCGGCTCAACACGAAGCTGAGAAGGAAATCTGACCTCGCCGTCAATCATCTGTTTAAATAAAACAGGCATCAAACGCGAAGGCTGGCTCATCCCGAAGATGAGAAGAACATCTGACCTCGCCGTCAGGCATCTGTTAAATAAAAACAGGCATCGAACCCGAAGGCTGGCTCAACACGAAGCTGAGAAGAAAATCTGACCTCGCCGTCAATCAGCTGTTTAAACAAAATTGGCATAAAACCCGAAGGTCAGCTCAACCCGAAGTTGAAAAACAAAATCTGACTTCGCCGTCAGGGTGAAGGAATCCGTTGGTGAACTTGAATTAGTAAACTTTGTTGGGGAGAGAAAAATGAGATGAACACATCTGTCAATATTTTGCTGGAGGTCTGGATACCACATGGTCAAGAGAAAATATTGTTACTTGTCGGAGATTGGGTACCGCACGGGCTCAAGAAAATACAATGTCGTCTGCTGAAGATGCAACTGGAAACAAGAGGTAACAAGCCCTGAACGGCTTCCTGAAAGAGAACTCTCTTGAGTATACTATCTTGCTGAGAACAAAATCCACTCCGCTAGGGATAAAAACCAACTCTGCTGAGGAAAACACGCCTTGAATGGCCTACCAGAATACAACTCTTCTGGTGAACAAACAACTTGGCTGGGAAGAACAAATCCACTCTACTGGGGAAATCAGCCCTGAATGGCCTGCCAGAATATAACATTTTGGGGAACAGACGACTCTACTGGGGAAGCAAAGCAAACTGCTGAGGAATATCTTCATTCCGCCGGAGACTCCGCTATGCTGGAAATTTGAATCCACTCTGCTAGGGAAAATGAGGAAGACTTACTGGAAAGATATCCCAAACTCTTTCTACTGAGGATGGAGAATAATAATTCTCCGGGTCAATCCCATTCTGCAGGGAAGGAAACATTCCACTGACTTCACTGGGAATCTGCAGGGGATGAAAATTATCTAGGGAAATATCCCAAAAGGAACTCACTCTGATGACCCATTGGATTCTGTTACGGACCACGACTCCGCTGGGGATCGCCCAATGAGGGAATCAGTGTCTACCTCTGCTTGGGTAAATGAGCAATAAACTCAACAACATCAACCTCTCCTAAGGGAATTGAGTCGGTATCAGACTCTGTGGGGAAACAACACTGAACTCATCTCACTGCTGAGGGAATAATCCCAAATACCTGCTGGAGATAACCACAATCTCGACCTGTTGAGGAGAAACTAGTCATAATCTGCTGGAGATGAACTAGTCTCAGCCTGTTGAGGATAAATGCAACTCAACCTGCTAGGGGAGCTTCTGATCTGATATCAACATCTTGTGAGGATACAGAATCTCTGTAACACCCTCTTTCTATACCCCTAAATAATCAAACGAATCATTTAGGCACGAATTCAAAATTTCATCAGAGTATTATTTAAAATACGGTATAAAAGGAACATGTCACATTATGCTTGAATTAAAACACATACAACACCTGCTCATAATAGATATGCAACAATGGGAAACAAACACATCAGAGGATCTTAGTCCTTATACCCACATCTCAAATATTTAGAATAAAAGCGGAAAATCTAAACATTTGAATCACAACCGACACGTATTCACATATATATATATATATATTCACATCATTCAATGTAATTCATCAACAACATTCATGTTTACAAAACATGCAACACCAATAATACATATACAAATGTATTCATCAAAAATAGCCCAAGGCTTCCTATGCTACCCGGTGTTACATATCAGAGCCATCTGACCAACACTAATGAAGACGCGCTTCACAAAAAGGGATCTCCAGCACCTAATCTGCAATGCCTCATAGAGCATCATAAAACAGCAGAAGGGTGAGAAACAATATCATAATATTCAATGCATAACTCATATATATACATATCATTAGTTTGCGCATCTTTCGCATTCACACCACAACTCACCTCAATCATTCTATACATCGCAATGTATCCATATAAGTATCTATATGTAAATAGAACATCAAGCATATACAATATGCAATCACCAATGTTTATACCAATCCATATAAACCTACATATATACATATATTCACACACACACACACACACACACACACACATATATATATATATATATATACATATTTTCAAGCATACTCACTCATGCCATTATCACAATTCGCATTAATTCACATAAACATACACAATACGTTTATATCATCACCAATGCATCATATAAAGATGATAATGCAACTCATAGAGGCCGAATCATGACTCTATGCAGATGCAGATGCGGTACCGTCTCAATTCAGCAGGTTCAATTGAAGAACTAAAATGGAACCATCGCTCGTTACCGAAGTAACTCCCCGTCGGGCCTACGATGTTCACCCATCGCTCACACACCACATGGGCACACAATCGTTCTGCAGATTTTACGCGGAATCAAATATAACCATCGCATCATACGAGGTTCTGCAGATCCTACACGGGATCAAATGTAACCATCGCTCTCACGGGGTTCTGCAGATCCTACACAGGATCAATTAACACAAATGCATACATATTCGCAAATATAGTATCATGCATTCTTCACATTCATCACAATTACCATGCATTTTTATTCAATTCAGACAATGCATACATTTGCCTAAAGGCCACGATTCACACTCGATTCATACACTAGGATTCACGCCATACGGCTACCCACAGCATAACATATCACAACAGCACACAAATCGTCCATTCAGATAATGTTTAACATAACCGAAACAAGAAATCAACATTGGAAAAGAAAACACGGGAACAGGAAAAATGTTGTCACATTCGCTGACCTTCGCCTGGCGAAGCCTCTGGCGAATGCTCGCTACCTCCTTCGCCTGGCGAACTCGCTAGCGAAGGCAGTCAGAAGCTACTAGAAGTATTCGCTACCACTCGCTGGATTCATTCGCCTGGCGAACCCTCGCCATTAGCCTTCGCTCGGCGAACTTGCCAGCGAAGACTGAATTTGGCTACTGACTTGGTTCGCTGACCACTCGCTAGGCTTCGCCTGGCGAAGCTTCGCTATCATTCGCCTGGCGAACCTGCGAACTCAGAAATCCCCAACTGTCCAAAAATTCTAAAACTCTCCGAATCTAACCGATTCTATTCCAACTCGTCTCAGCAACACCACCCAACATCCCTCGACTTAAACTGTACCACTTATTCTCATTTTCAACCGTTTAAAACTCGATTCTACCGATTAAATCAAATTCAACCTAGAAATGGAAAGTGTAGAAAACTACCAAACAATCCACACAACACATACATGATCATACATATGGATAGAATAATAAAGTTTCACACTCTTACCCGATTAATCGAAAGCTTAGATGTTGGTTCTTGATGATTCTAGGTTTTGCTCTTCTTCCTCCTCTTTCTCTTCTCTTTCTCTTGTTCTTTCTCTCTAACTCTCTTTTCTTTCCTTTCTTTCTATTTCCTCTCTATTTCCTCTTCAATTCTATTTCTACCAAAAGACCAAAATACCCTCCAATCTAAATTTTACCCGAAATTCTCCGAAACGGTAAAATATTAAAACATACTAAATTAACATATCAAATTCACAATTAAAACAATTATTACTCAATTCAAATAGCACACTCAATAAAATGAAATAATCGAAATCCGGGCGTTACAACTCTCCCCCACTTTAGAAATTTTCGTCCTCGAAAATATTACCTAATTCAAACAAGTCCGGATACGACTCTTGCATCCCACTTTCCAATTCCCAAGTCATATTGCCTTCAGAAGCGCCTCCCCACGCTACTTTCACAAGCGCAATATCCTTGCCTCTAAGTTTCTTAACTTCACAATCCAAAATCCTAACCGGTAAAACTTCCACCGTAAGGTTATCTCTCCCCTCAACCTCGTCCATAGGAACAACATGTGACGGATCCGGAACATACTTCCAAAGTTGTGAAACATGGAACACATCATGCAAATTCGAAAGATTCGGAGGCAACGCCACACGATAAGCCACAACACCCACTCGTGCAGTAATTTGATAAGGACCAATAAAACGAGAAGTCAACTTCTTCGACTTCAAAGCACGACCCACACCCGTAACTGGTGTAACTCTCAAAAACACATGGTCGCCTTCTTAAAATTCAAGATCTTTCCTTCTCTTGTCATGGTAGCTCTTTTGTCTATTCTAAGAAGCCTTCATCTTCTCCCGAATAAACTTCACTTTCTCCGTAGTTTGTTGTACCAACTCTGGACCAACTACCGACCTCTCACCGGTTTCATGCCAACACAAAGGTGTTCGACATCTCCGGTCATACAAAGCCTCAAATGGCGCCATACCAATACTTGCATGAAAACTATTATTATAGGTGAACTCAATCAATGCCAAATAGCTATCCCATGCACCACCTTGCTCTAGCACACAAGCACGCAACAAGTCTTCCAATGATTGAATTGTCCTCTCGGTTTGACCATCCGTCTGAGAATGATACGCCGAGCTCAATCTCAACTTAGAACCCAAAGCACTTTGTAAACTTTCCCAAAATCTTGACGTAAATCTAGGATCTCTATCTGACACAATACTCTTAAGAACCCCATGTAACTTCACAATCACGTGAACATAAATCTCAGCTAACTTTTCCAAAGGATAACTAATATCAATCGGAACAAAGTGAGCAGATTTAGTAAGCCTATCAACAATTACCTAAATAGAATTATGACCTCCTTGCATATTCGGCAATCCCGTAACAAAATCCATGGATACACTATCCCACTTCCATTCCGGGATGTCTAACGGTTGCATCAATCCACTAGGCTTCTGATGCTCCACCTTAGACTTTTGACAAGTCAAGCACGGATACACAAAACGAGCAACATCCCGCTTTAACCCGGACCACCAAAAGATCTTCTTCAAATCCTGATACATCTTGTTCGCACCCGGATGAATACTTAAGTTGCTTCAGTGTCCTTCTTCCAATATCATCTTTTTCAATTCCGAATCATCGAGAATACAAATACGACCCCGAAATCTCAAAACTCCAAAATCATCAACCTTGTAATCCTCACTCTCATTCATCATCAAATCAACAAACTTCAAATCTAACTTTTGCTTTTCGCAAACGGTCGCAATAAAATCATTCGTAACATGTAGCATACCAAGTTTCACGCTTACCGGCGTCATTTCACAAACCAAACTCAAATCTCTGAAATCTTCCAAAAGTTCCCATTCTTTCACCATCAACGCGGACATATGTAACAACTTCCTACTTAAGGCATCGGCCACCACATTCGCCTTACCCGGATGGTAATTCAAACCAAAGTCATAATCTTTCAAAAGTTCTAACCATCTTCTTTGCCTCATGTTCAATTCTTTTTGATCAAATAAATACTTCAAACTCTTGTGATCACTAAAGACTTCAAATCTTGCACCATAAAGATAATGTCTCCAAATTTTCAAAACAAACACCACTGCCGTTAATTCTAAGTCATGGGTAGGATAATTCTTTTCATGCACTCTCAGTTGCCTCGAAGCATAAGCCACAACTTTCCCATCTTGCATCAAAACACCACCTAAACCGGTCAATGACGCATCACAATACACCACAAAAGGATCCGTAGGATTCGGCAAAATCAAAACCGGCGTCATCGTCAACCGTCTCTTAAGTTCTGTGAAACTCTCTCACAATGAATATCCCAAACAAAAGCTTTTCCTTTACAAGTCAACTGCGTCAAAGGAAGTGCCAACTTCGAAAATCCCTCAATGAACCTCCGATAATAACCCGCCAATCCTAAAAAGCTTCGGATTTCCATAACCGACTTAGGAGTCTCCCATTGTCTCACTGCATCAATCTTGGATGGAGCAACACTAATTCCACTACCGGAAATAACATGCCCAAGGAAACTTACTTCCGACAACCAAAACTCACACTTAGACAACTTAGCATACAATTGCTTTTCCTTCAAAATTTGCAACACAATCCTTAAATGTTTTTCATGCTCCTCTTGAGACTTAGAATAAATCAAAATATCGTCGATGAACACAACCACGAAACGATCTAACTGGTCATGAAAAATACGATTCATGTATTCCATAAACACGCCCGGCGCATTAGAAACTCCGAATGGCATCACGAAATATTCGTAATGACCATGCCGTGTCCTAAAGGCTGTCTTCTGAATATCTTCCTTTTTCACTTGAATCTGGTGATAACCTGATCTCAAATCGATCTTGCTAAAAACAGGTGCACCAACCAATTGGTCCATTAAATCATCGATCCTAGGAAGCGGATACTTATTCTTAATTGTCACCTTGTTCAATTGTCTATAATCAATACACAAACGCATGCTTCCATCCTTTTTCTTCACCAACAATACCGGAGCACCCCAAGGAGAAACACTAGGCCTTACAAATTTCTTGTCCAACAAGTCATTCAATTGTTTCTTCAATTCTACCAACTCCGATGCCGACATACGATACGGTGCCATCGAAATTGGTCTAGTACCCGGAACTAGATCAATGGAAAATTCAACTTCTCTTTCCGGCGGTACATCTATAATATCCTCCGGAAACACTTCTGGAAAGTCACACACCACTGGAAAAACATTAAGTTCAGTCTCACTTTCCACGGACAAAGATGTAAACAAACCGAATAATTGGGCTTCATCCGCTAAAAGTTTCTTCAACTCTTTAGTGGATAGAAAAATCACCTCTTCATTCTCTTCAAAAGAAGGAAACCTTACTAACTTGTGATAGCAATCTATGTGAACTCGATTAAACTGCAACCAGTTCATACCCAAGATCACGTCCAAACCCTCCAAAGGTAGACACACCAAATCCATAACAAAGTCTCTGTCATACATGGTCAGAGGACAACTTACACACACCGAGGACGTAGTTACCAACCCTGAAGCAGGAGTCTCAATAACCATCTCGCCACCCCAAGAAGTCACAAACAAGTTCAAACGCTCAGCGTGTAACAGTCCAATTTTAATTAAGTGATTATTTTAATTAATTAAATGAATTATTGGGTTTATTTAATTAATTGAGTGATTATTTATTAAATTGGTAGATGTTTGAGAGGAAAATAAATTGGAAGGAAATTGGATAGAAAGTGATATAAAGGAAATTTGGAAAAGAAATAGAAAGTTAGAAACATAAGAAGGAGAAAGAAGAGAAAGAAAGTGGAAGAGGAGAAAAAGGGAAGAAAAGAGCAAAGCTTGGATTTTCATCAAGAACAACTCTCAAGCATCGATTTGAGCAAGGTAAGGGTGTGAAATATCATTATCTTATCAATGTATGTGATTATGTATGGATTGTTTGAGTTTGTTTGGGTGTTTTTCTCCATTTTCTATTCTATGGTATAAATGGTTTAATCGGTAGAATCGAGTTTTGAACAGTTAGAATTCAAAATAAATTGCATAGTTTAGTCGGGTAATGTTTAGCCGTGATTATTGGATTTCGTTTGATTGAATTTGGTTGAGTTTGTGAGTTTTGACATTTTTGGATAATTGAGGGTTTGAGATTTGAGTGGAAATCGGACGTCATAGAAATCGTGTTTAATGGTTCTAATTCACTGCTATATGTTAGGTGAGTATGAGTATGTGTTTGTTTCGAAAAAAAGAATTGAATCGGTCGCATTTTCGGGCGAAAATGCAAAATCCCGTAGCCGTGTTTAGGCAAAATTCCGGTTTTTCGGAAAACATCGAAAATTCATAACTCTTGAACCGTAAGTCGGTTTTGACCCCCGTTCGAAGCGTTGGTAAGTTAGCGAGATTATCTTTCTAGAAAAAATGGCTTTAAGGCCTGTACCTGGTTCAATTATAGCAGAAAATTGAAAACATATTGTTGTGTTAATTTTTACCGTCGCGAATGTGTGTGATTGATGTGTTATTGTGCAGAATACTTTTGTTATATAACGTATAGCTTGTGCATGTTGTGATATGATATGCTGTGGGTAGCCGTATGGCGTAAATCCTAGATGGTGGAATCGATTATGAAATATAGTCTTTTGACAAATATATGCATATTGTTTGTATGTGAAGAATGCATGAGAAAATATTGTGAATATGTGTGCATTGCTTGATAAATGTGGTAATGATATTGAAGTGTAAATGCATATTGATTGTATGCGATATTGTGAATGCATGAGAACATATTGTGAATATGTGTGCATTGTTTGATAAGGTAATGAGGTTGAATTATGAATGCATATTTGTTGTATCCGATTATTGTGAATTAATGCGTGGGAGTATATTGTAAGATATGCGTGCATTATTTGATAAATATGATGATGTAAAGTATGAGTACGTGATTTTATGATATGTTGTGTGTGCAATCTTGTTTTAATTCTTGAAGGGAGGAATTATTTGAATGCATGGGATTAAGACGTGAGATCGGTCTTAAGTGCATTTGTGGTTGATTGCATATGCATCATTTAGTCAAGAGGCAATGTTTGCTAGTTTCGTGGAGACTAGTGGCTTGTCCCAAACCTAGAAGGGTGGGTTTGAAAGCTTAGGAAACGAGCTTTTTGTTATTGGTCTAGAAGGGTGGACCCGGTTTAAATGTAAAAACCGAAAAATGATAACAAGTGTTGGTACCACATGGCATTGAGTTGTGTTGAGTCACATAGCATTGATGTCATTGTTATATGAATTATGCTTGTATGTGAATTGGTGATTTGGTGAATTGTGAATAATGGATTGGTGTGTTGGTGAAAGATGTTTTGTGATTATTCATATGTGTTTATACATGTCGTGAAATGTATAATGAGTTATGAATGATTTGTGGTGAGAATTGTGAAATATTTGTATCTTTATTTTCGTATATGTATATATATTTATATGCATTGATTATTATGATAATATTTCTCACCCTTCTGCTGTTTTATAATGCTCTATGAGGCATTGCAGATTAGGTTGCTGGAGGTTCTTTTTGTGAAGTTTTATCTTCATTCTTTTGTCGGGTCGCTCTGATATGTAGCACCGGGTAGATAGGCTGTATAGCATTCTTTTGAGATACATTGTATATGTATCTGTTAGCAAATGTGTTTTGTAAAACCATGATGATGTGATGAACAAACTGATTTGATATGTATATTTATGATATTATGTTTTCAAATGGTTTAATGTTTTAATCTTCCGCTGATATTTTGAAAATTGAAATGTGGGTGTAAGGACCAAGTCCTCTATTTCAAAACTACCCCACTGTTACATGTCATTTTGAGCAGGTGTTGTATGATTTATTTTCATGTATGTGTGACATGTTACTTTTATACCATATTTTAAATTTACTCTGACGAAATTTCAATAAGTGATTAAGTGATTTATTTGTTTTTTTGGGGTATAGAAAGGGGCTGTTACATTAGTGGTATCAGAGCAGGTCGGCCAGTTGGCCAAGTTGTTAACGTGTTTGTTTTCCCATTTATATCTGATTGCGTGTGACTCTATCGATATTGTTTATTCTTATGGAGTTCTGTTGTTGGAATTCAGAACTATGGTTGCCGGTAGGAATGATGAAGCGATTGCTGAGGCTTTGGCGATGTTGGCTGGAGCAATTGGGCAGAATCCGCAAGCCAACGTGAATGCTGGAAACAATGCTGATGATGAGTTTCGTGCTTTGGGAAGGTTTCAAAGGAACAATCCGCCAATGTTCAAGGGAACCCATGAACCTGACAAAGCACAGGTTTGGCTGAAAGCGATCGAGAAGATCTTTCGAGACATGAACTGTTCAGATGCGCAGAAAGTGCAGTTTGGCACTCATATGCTTGAAGAGGAAGCTGAGGATTGGTGGGATAATACTCGCCAAAGGTTTGAAGAAGATGAGTTTGTGGTTACATGGGATATTTTCAGAGAGGCATTTTTGGAGAAGTATTTTCCAGAAGATGTGCGTGGTATGAAGGAAATTGAATTCCTTGAGCTGAAGCAGGGTAACTCAACTATGGCCGAGTATGCGGCAAGGTTTGAGGAATTGATTAAGTTTTGTCCTCATTACAACACTGCTAATGCTGAGAGATCTAAGTGTCTCAAGTTTGTGAATGGTTTGAGACCTGAAATCAAGCAAGTTGTTGGTTATCAGGAAATTAGAAGATTTTCTGAGTTGGTGAACAAGAGTAGGATTTATGACGAGGATAGTAGGGCTCGATCTAGCCACTACAAGAGTTTGAATGATAAGAAAGGAAAGGGTTAGTTTAGAGGAAATCCGTATGTGACTCCTGCTGATAAGGGGAAACAGAAAGCTGGTTTTGGCAAGAAGCCAAGTGGGGGAGTTTCTACTCCAGTGAGATATTTTAGATGCGGTGAAGCGGGACATCATGCTCCCGAGTGCAAAAGTGTTGAGCAAAAGTGTTTTAAGTGTGGCAAGCCAGGCCACAAAGCTCTTGAGTGCAGAAGCGGTGCGAATGTGACTTGCTACAATTGTGGTGAGCAAGGGCACATTAGTACCAAGTGTGACAAACCGAAGAAGACTCTAGAGAAAGGGAAAGTGTTTGCTCTATCAGGATCGGAGACTGCTAGTGATGATCGATTGATCTGAGGTACGTGTTTTATTAACGGTATACCTTTGATCGCTATAATTGATACCGGAGCTACGCATTCTTTTATTTCGTTGGATTGTGTTAAGAGGTTGAATCTTGAGTTGTCTGTTATGGGTGGTAGTATGGTTATTGATACTCCTACTATGGGTTCGGTAACTACTCCGTATGTGTGTTTGAATTGTCCGTTGAGTATTTTTAGTAGAGATTTTGGGATTGATCTAGTGTGTCTTCACCTAGACTAACTTGATGTTATTCTTGGGATGAATTGGTTAAGATTCAATCGGGTTTATATTAACTGTTTTGACAAAACAGTGATTTTTCCTGAATCTAGTGATGAATGAGATTTGTTTTTGTCTGCTAAGCAAGTGAAGGAATCGGTGCAAGATGGTGCTAAGGTGTTTATGTTTTTGGAAACTTTGAGTATTGGTGAAAGTGGAGCAATTGATGCTTTACCAATTTTCCGTGATTTTCTGGAAGTTTTTCCTGAAGAGATAAGAGACTTACCGCCGGAACGAGAGGTGGAGTTTACGATCGATTTGATTCCTGGAACTAGTCTGATATCGATGGCTCCATATCGTATGTCCGCATTAGAACTGAAAGAGTTGAAGAGTCAACTTGAAGATTTACTTGATAAAAGGTTTATTCGTCCGAGTGTGTCGTCGTGGGGTGCACCAGTGTTGTTGGTTAAGAAGAAAGAAGGTTCTATGAGACTTTGTGTGGATTATATGCAATTGAACAAGATGACTATCAAGAATAAGTATCCACTTCTGAGGATTGATGATTTGATGGATCAGTTGGTTGGTGCAAGTGTGTTTAGTAAGATAGATCTGAGGTCTGGGTATCATCAGATTCGTGTGAAGGCTGAGGATATTCTGAAGACTGCCTTTAGAACAAGGTATGGACAATATGAGTATTCTGTAATGCCATTTGGTGTGACTAATGCACCAGGTGTATTTATGGAGTACATGAACAGGATTTTCCATCCTTATTTTGACAAGTTTGTGGTTGTGTTCATTGATGACATTTTGGTTTATTTGAAGAGCGAAGAAGAGCATGTCGAGCATCTGAGGATTGTGTTATCTGTGTTGAAAGAGAAGCAGTTGTATGCGAAACTTTCTAAGTGTGAATTTTGGTTGAAGGAAGTAAGTTTCCTTGGTCATGTGATTTCGAGTAGAGGGATTACGGTTGATCCGTCGAAGGTTGAAGCGGTATCGCAGTGGGAGACTCCGAAGTCAGTTTTTGAAATTCGAAGTTTTCTTGGATTAGCCGGTTGTTATTGGAAATTTATTGAGGGATTTGCTAAGTTATCCTTGTCATTGACGCAGTTGACTAGGAAAGGTCAAGCTTTTGTTTGGGATGCTAAGTATGAAACAAGTTTTCAAGAACTTAAGAGAAGGTTGACGACGGCTCCTGTGTTGATTTTGCCGAATCCGACAAAACCGTTTGTTGTGTATTGTGATGCTTCTTTGATGGGTTTGGGAGGTGTGTTAATGCAAGATAAATAAGTTGTAGCTTATGCTTCGAGGTAACTCAAAATGCATGAGAAGAATTATCTGACGCATGACTTGGAGTTGGCCGCCGTGGTGTTTGTGTTGAAACTTTGGAGGCATTATTTGTTCGGTTCGAGATTTGAAGTGTTTAGTGATCATAAGAGTTTGAAGTATCTCTTTGATCAGAGAGAATTGAATGTAAGACAGAAAAGATGGTTAGAGCTTCTGAAGGATTATGATTTTGGGTTGAATTACCATCCGGGTAAAGCGAATGTGGTAGCTGATGCTCTGAGTAGGAAATCATTGCATATGTCGATGATGATGGTAAAAGAGTTGGAATTGGTTGAGCAATTTCGTGATTTGAGTTTGGTGTGTGAGAAGACTTCTAGTGGAGTTAAGTTGGGTATGTTGAAGCTTACGAGTGGTATTTTGGAGGAGATTCGAGAAGGTCAGAAATCTGATTTGAGTTTAGTTGATCGGTTGACTTTGATTAATCAAGGCCAAGGTGGTGATTTTCGGATTGATGAGAATGGTATTATGAGATGTCGTGATAGAGTTTGTGTTCCTGATGTTGTTGAGCTGAAGAAGAGTATTCTTGAAGAAGGACATCATAGTGGGTTGAGTATTCATCCGGGTGCTACTAAGATGTATCAAGATTTGAGGAAATTATTTTGGTGGCCTCGTATGAAGAAGGATATTGCCGAGTTTGTGTATTCTTGTTTGACTTGTCAGAAGTCAAAGATTGAACATCAGAAATCGTCGGGTTTGATGAAGTCGTTGTTTATTCCTGAGTGGAAATGGGATAGCATTTCTATGGATTTTGTATCTGGTTTGCCGAGGACGCCGAATAATTTTGAAGCTATTTGGGTTATTATGGACAGATTGACTAAATCTGCTCACTTTATTTCTATGCGAATGGATTATCCATTGGAGAGATTGGCGAAGTTGTACATTGAGAGGATTGTCTGTTTGCATGGCATTCCATCTAGTATTGTGTCGGATAGAGATCCGAGGTTTACTTCGAGATTTTGGGAAAGTTTGCAAGGTGCTTTGGGTACGAAGTTGCGTTTGAGTTCAGCTTATCATCCACAGACTGATGGTCAGACTGAGAGGACGATTCAGTCACTTGAGGATCTTTTGAGAGCTTGTGTGTTGGAGAAGGGAGGAGCTTGGGATAGCTACTTGCCTTTGATTGAGTTTACTCACAACAACATTGTTCATTCGAGTATTGGTATGGCACCATTCGAGGCTTTGTATGGTAGATGGTGTAGGACTCCATTGTGTTGGTATGAGTCGGGAGAGAGTCTTGTAGTTGGACCGGAGATCGTTCAACAGACTACCGATAAGATTAAGATGATTCAAGAGAAGATGAGGATTTCTCAGAGTCGCCAGAAGAGTTATCATGACAAGAGGAGGAAAGCACTTGAATTTCAAGAGGGAGATCACGTGTTTCTTCGAGTCACTCCGATGACTGGTGTTGGTAGGGCATTGAAGTCGCGTAATTTGACGTCGCGTTTCATTGGTCCTTATCAGATTTTGCAGAGGATAGGAGAAGTGGCTTATCGTGTTACTTTACTATCGTCGCTTGCTAATCTCCATAATGTGTTCCATGTATCTCAGTTGAGGAAATACATTGCGAATCCGTCTCGTGTGATCCAAGTAGATGATGTGCAGGTGAGAGATAACCTGACTGTGGAGACATCACCTATGCGGATAGAGGATCGGGAGTTGAAGCAACTTCGAGGCAAAGAGATTGCTTTGGTGAAGGTTGCCTAGGGAGGACCGGCTGGTGGAAATGTTACTTGGGAGCTGGAGAGCAAGATGAGGGAGTCTTATCTAGAGTTGTTTGAATCAGGTAACATTTTCGAGGACGAAAATTCCTAAGTGGGGGAGAGTTGTAACAGTCCAATTTTAATTAAGTGATTATTTTAATTAATTAAATGAATTATTGGGTTTATTTAATTAATTGAGTGATTATTTATTAAATTGGTAGATGTTTGAGAGGAAAATACATTGGAAGGAAATTGGATAGAAAGTGATATAAAGGAAATTTGGAAAAGAAATAGAAAGTTAGAAACATAAGAAGGAGAAAGAAGAGAAAGAAAGTGGAAGAGGAGAAAAAGGGAAGAAAAGAGCAAAGCTTGGATTTTCATCAAGAACAACTCTCAAGCATCGATTTGAGCAAGGTAAGGGTGTGAAATATCATTATCTTATCAATGTATGTGATTATGTATGGATTGTTTGAGTTTGTTTGGGTGTTTTTCTCCATTTTCCATTCTAGGGCATAAATGGTTTAATCGGTAGAATCGAGTTTTGAACGGTTAGAATTCAAAATAAATTGCGTAGTTTAGTCGGGTAATGTTTAGCCGTGATTATTGGATTCCGTTTGATTGAATTTGGTTGAGTTTGTGAGTTTTGACATTTTTGGATAATTGAGGGTTTGAGATTTGAGTGGAAATCGGACGTCGTAGAAATCGTGTTTAATGGTTCTAATTCACTGCTATATGTTAGGTGAGTATGAGTATGTGTTTGTTTCGAAAAAAATAATTGAATCGGTCGGATTTTCGGACAAAAATGCAAAATCCCGTAGCCATGTTTAGGCAAAATTCTGGTTTTTCGGAAAACTTCGAAAATTCATAACTCTTGAACCGTAAGTCAGTTTTGACCCCCGTTCGAAGCGTTGGTAAGTTAACAAGATTATCTTTCTATAAAAAATGGATTTGAGGCATGTACCTGGTTCAATTATAGCAAAAAATTGAAAACATATTGTTGTGTTGATTTTTACCGTCGCGAATGTGTGTGATTGATGTGTTATTGTGCAGAATACTTTTGTTATATAACGTATAGCTTGTGCATGTTGTGATATGATATGCTGTGGGTATCCGTATGGCGTGAATCCTAGATGGTGGAATCGATTATGAAATATAGTCTTTTGACAAATATATGCATATTGTTTGTATGTGAAGAATGCATGAGAACATATTGTGAATATGTGTGCATTGCTTGATAAATGTGGTAATGATATTGAAGTGTAAATGCATATTGATTGTATGCGATATTGTGAATGCATGAGAACATATTGTGAATATGTGTGCATTGTTTGAAAAGGTAATGAGGTTGAATTATGAATGCATATTTGTTGTATCCGATTATTGTGAATTAATGCATGGGAGCATATTGTAAGATATGCGTGCATTGTTTGATAAATATGATGATGTAAAGTATGAATACTTGATTTTATGATATGTTGTGTGTGCAATCTTGTTTTAATTCTTGAAGGGAGGAATTATTTGAATGCATGGGATTAAGACGTGAGATCGGTCTTAAGTGCATTTGTGGTTGATTGCATATGCATCATTTAGTCAAGAGGCAATGTTTGCTAGTTTCGTGGAGACTAGTGGCTTGTCCCAAACCTAGAAGGGTGGGTTTGAAAGCTTAGGAAACGAGCTTTGTTGTTATCGGTCTAGAAGGGTGGACCCGGTTTAAATGTAAAAACCGAAAAATGATAACAAGTGTTGGTACCACATGGCATTGAGTTGCATTGAGTTGTGTTGAGTCACATAGCATTGATGTCATTGTTATATGAATTATGCTTGTATGTGAATTGGTGATTTGGTGAATTGTGAATAATGGATTGGTGTGTTGGTGAAAGATGTTTTGTGATTATTCATATGTGTTTATACATGTCGTGAAATGTATAAAGAGTTATGAATGATTTATGGTGAGAATTGTGAAATATTTGTATCTTTATTTTCGTATATGTATATATATTTATATGCATTGATTATTATGATAATATTTCTCACCCTTCTGCTGTTTTATAATGCTCTATGAGGCATTGCAGATTAGGTTGCTGGAGGTTCTTTTTGTGAAGTTTTATCTTCATTCTTTTGTCGGGTCGCTCTGATATGTAGCACCTGGTAGATAGGTTGTATAGCATTCTTTTGAGATACATTGTATATGTATCTGTTGGCAAATGTGTTTTGTAAAACCATGATGATGTGATGAACAAACTGATTTGATATGTATATTTATGATATTATGTTTTCAAATGGTTTAATGTTTTAATCTTCCGCTGATATTTCGAAAATTGAAATGTGGGTGTAAGGACCAAGTCCTCTATTTCAAAACTACCCCACTGTTACATGTCATTTTGAGCAGGTGTTGTATGATTTATTTTCATGTATGTGTGACATGCTCCTTTTATACCATATTTTAAATTTACTCTGACGAAATTTCAATAAGTGATTAAGTGATTTATTTGTTTATTTGGGGGTATAGAAAGGGGGTGTTACACAGCGCACTCATGAGAAATGAACTAATGAGTCGCTCCCGTATCAATAATAGCAATTAAAGGCGTACTATTAATAAAGCATATAGCTTTAATCAGACGGTCTGCACTGGTAGTATCCTTCCCAGCTAAAGCAAACACTTTACCACATGCCTGAGCTTGCTTCGGCTTAGTACACTTAGTACTAATATGCCCCACTTCCCCACAATTAAAACATTTCACCACATTCCTTCTACAATCAGTTGTGGCATGACCAATACTTCCGCAGTTAGAACACTTAGCCACGGTCTTTCTGCAATCAAAAGACTTATGCCCCATCTCATCACACTTGAAGCACTTAATCATACCGGAACCCCCACCTCCGGATCTCCTATCGAAGTTTCCCTTATGTTTGCCCTTATCAACAGGCGTCACATACGGTCCACTCCTTACTTGCTGTTTCCCTTTCCTCTCATTCACACTCTTATAATGTGTGGAACGAGCTTTGTTATCTTCTTCAAAAATCCTACAACATTCGACCAAATCTGAAAACCTTCGAATTTGTTGATACCCCACCGCTTGCTTAATCTCAGGGCGCAATCCATTCTCAAACTTAATACACTTAGAAAATTTTGTCGTCATCGCCGCATAATGAGGATGAAATTGAACCAATTCCACAAACTTCCCCGTGTAGTCTACCACAGACAAATTGCCTTGCTTCAACTCAAGAAATTCCATTTCTTTCTTGCCCTTCACACTTTCGGGATAATACTTCCTCAAGAATTTCGTACGAAACAAATCCCAAGTAATTGTTTCCTCATTCACCTCAATAACTTGTCGCATACCGACCCACCGGTCGTCAGCTTCTTCCCTCAGCATGTGAGTCCCAAGTCTCACCTTGTTTCCTTCAGCACAATTCATAACTCTGAAAACTCTTTCGATCTCTTTCAGCCAAATCTGAGCACCGTCAGGATCGAATCTCCCTTTAAAGACCCACGACTGATTCTTCCTGAACTCATCATTCTCATTTGCATTCGGCGCATCCTGCACTGCTCTAGCCATCGCTTCCATGGTAGCAGCCATCGCAGCATCATTCCTACCAGCCATATTCTGAGCAACCCAGAAACAACAACAAGGTTAAACCACATCTTAACCGTCAACAACAATAAGACAGACACAACAGACTCAACACTGGCTCTGATACCACTTAATGTAACACCCCCTTTCTATACCCCCAAATAATCAAACGAATCATTTAGGCACGAATTCAAAATTTCATCAGAGTATTATTTAAAATACGGTATAAAAGGAACATGTCACATTATGCTTGAATTAAAACACATACAACACCTGCTCATAATAGATATGCAACAATGGGCAACAAACACATCAGAGGATCTTAGTCCTTATACCCACATCTCAAATATTTAGAATAAAAGCGGAAAATCTAAACATTTGAATCACAACCGACATGTATTCACATATATACATATTCACATCATTCAATGTAATTCATCAACAACATTCATGTTTACAAAACATGCAACACCAATAATACATATACAAATGTATTCATCAAAAATAGCCCAAGGCTTCCTATGCTATCCGGTGTTACATATCAGAGCCATCTAACCAACACTAATGAAGACGCGCTTCACAAAAAGGGATCACCAGCACCTAATCTGCAATGCCTCATAGAGCATCATAAAATAGCAGAAGGGTGAGAAACAATATCATAATATTCAATGCATAACTCATATATATACATATCATTAGTTTGTGCATCTTCCGCATTCACACCACAACTCACCTCAATCATTCTATACATCGCAATGTATCCATATAAGTATCTATATATAAATAGAACATCAAGCATATACAATATGCAATCACTAATGTTTATACCAATCCATATAAACCTACATATATACATATATTCACACACACACACACACACACACAGATATATATATATATATATATATATATATATATATATATATATATATATATATATATATATATATATATATATATATATATATATATATATATATATATATATATATATATATATATATATATATATATATATATATATATATATATATATATATATATATATATATATATATATATATATATATATATATATATATATATATATATATATATATATATATATATATATATATATATATATATATATATATATATATATATATATATATATATATATATATACATATTTTTAAGCATACTCATTCATGCCATTATCATAATTCACATAAACATACACAATACGTTTATATCATCACCAATGCATCATATAAAGATGATAATGCAACTCATAAAGACCGACTCACGACTCTATGCAGATGCAAATGTGGTACCGACTCAATTCTGCAAGTTCAATTGAAGAACCAAAATGGAACCATCGCTCGTTACTGAAGTAACTCCCCGTCGGGCCTACGATGTTCACCCATCGCTCACACCCCACATGGGCACACGATGTTTCAGGATTGCTCACACCCCACATGGGCACACAATCTGATTGCTCACACCCCACATGGGCACACAATCATTCTGCAGATTCTACGCGGAATCAAATATAACCATCGCATCATACGAGGTTCTGCAGATCCTACACGGGATCAAATGTAACCATCGCTCTCACGAGGTTCTGCAGACCCTACACGGGATCAATTAACACAAATGCATACATATTCGCAAATATATTATCATGCATTCTTCACATTCATCACAATTACCATGCATTTTTATTCAATTCAGACAATGCATACATTTGCCCAAAGGCCACGATTCACACTCGATTCATACACTAGGATTCACGCCATACGGCTACCCACAGCATAACATATCACAACAGCACACAAATCATCCATTCAGATAAGGATTAACGTAACCGAAACAAGAAATCAACATTGGAAAAGAAAACACAGGAACAGGAAAAATGTTGTCACATTCGCTGACCTTCGTCTGGCGAAGCCTCTGATGCTCGCTACCTCCTTCGCCTGGCGAACTCGCTAGCGAAGGCAGTCAGAAGCTAATGGAAGTATTCGCTACCACTCGCTGGATTCATTCGCCTGGCGAACCCTCGCCATTAGCCTTCGCCCAGCGAACTTGCCAGCGAAGATTGAATTTGGCTACTGACTTGGTTCGCTGACCACTCGCTAGGCTTCGCCTGGCGAAGCTTCGCTACCACTCGCCTGGCGAACCTGCGAACTCATAAATCCCTAACTGTCCAAAAATTATGAAACTCTCTGAATCTAACCGATTCTATTCCAACTCGTCTCAGCAACACCACCCAACATCCCTCGACTTAAACTTTACCACTTATTCTCATTTTCAACCGTTTAAAACTCGATTCTACCGATTAAATCAAATTCAACCTAGAAATGGAAAGTGTAGAAAACTACCAAACAATCCACACAACACATACATGATCATACATATGGATAGAATAATAAAGTTTCACACCCTTACCCGATTAATCGAAAGGTTAGATGTTGGTTCTTGATGATTCTAGGTTTTGCTCTTCTTCCTCCTCATTCTCTTCTCTTTCTCTTGTTATTTCTCTCTAACTCTCTTTTCTTTCCTTTCTTTCTATTTCCTCTCTATTTCCTCTTATACTTTTCCCTTCAATTTTATTTCTACCAAAAGACCAAAATACCCTCCAATCTAAATTTTACCCGAAATTCTCCGAAACGGTAAAATATTAAAACATACTAAATTAACACATCAAATTCACAATTAAAACAATTATTACTCAATTCAAATAGCACACTCAATAAAATGAAATAATCGAAATCGGGGCGTTACAATCTCCACCATGGAGAAGTGAGATCAATCAAGCCTCGTGTCGGGGAATGCGATAACATGTGAGTCGCAGGGAATATTCGTGCCAAGTACAGCTGGCTTTTGGTTTTAGGGATGAGACAAGGTTTATGGTGATAGGGATATTTTTATGGTTACCAACAAAAGTGGATTTAAAGGGGAAATACTAGACTAGAACTAGCATCCGAGGATAGACTACCAGACGAGAACTGGTGGCAAAAGGTTAAGTCATCAGACGAGAACTGGCTTCTAGTTTTGGTATCAGACGGGAATTGATTTCTGGTTTGGGTATCAGACGGGAGCTTATTTCTGGTTTGCTAGACGAGAACTGGACTTTGAAACTGTGTTTACCAGACGAGAACTGGTTAAACAGTAGGCTAAAGAAAGGGGGACCAGACGGGAACTGGTTTAAAAGATGACATGTACCAGACGAGAACTGGTGTTTACTGAAAGGTTGACCAGACGAGAACTGGTTTGAAGGTTTACCAGATGAGAACTGGGCTTTGGGAATGTCTTGATTACAAAGCTTTGACATGTATCAGTTTTAGGTTGTGGGATGATGATCCAATGACGGCAAGGCTTTTTAGAGGATTCAGGTTATTGGACGAGGTGGTGGCACGATTCCCAGACACTCAACTTTTGCTGATGAAAATGAACATGCTTAAATCACTCGCCCTAGTGTAGTTCAACATGAAAGAAAGCTTTCCATGAGACGATCTCGAGATGGCTTGCCCCAGAATCTGTACCATGAAGGGATCTTGACTATCCAGCTCTCAAAATGGTTGGCTTTAATATACTCTTGAAGTAGCTTGCCCCTGAATGAGCATTGAAGCGACTTAACCTGTCATGACTGAACACTGGCGGATCTTCCCTCAAATCAACAGAACTTCCAAGTGACCTGCCCCTGATTGGTAGTCTTGAGATGATTCATTTCTGATTAACCGCTTCTTGAATGATCTTCCCCATAATCAAACAATGCTTTGGTACTTGCCTCAGACTGACTGATTCCATACTCACTGAATGCCAATGCTTCAGATCCACAAGGCTTTCAAGTATACTCGATTCTGGTCTAGATCGCGGAATGGTCTAGTCCTGTTTGACTGCTCCCTATTGGAATTTCCTCCATGTCAACTACTAACCTGCAATTAAAATTGTTTGCTCACGAATGGTAATTTTAATGCGGTGTTCATGCAGATTTTGAAAGAAATGTCACTTATTAAGTGTCGTGATAGTGAAACGAATGGACCATTTAGTCCAAACGTTGTGTTGATTTGATTAGTGAAAGATACAACAAGGATATGATTAGAAAATCATGTAGGAGTCAGGTTACTCAACCTTATTGTAGTATGCCTTCAGAATAAACCATGCCTCAATTAGGTCTTTCGAGGGTTGAATCATGGTCAGATTCACGGTTATTGAAACAAATGATATTAGGCTCAAAGTTTGATTTGTACCCACCCCTTCTCCGTGATGATCTCCAATCCTACGTTCAGTTAACTCTGGCATAAATGCTCACCTCTTCAAAAAGGGTTTATTGAATGGGAAGAGTGATGGTTAAGGAACTCACAAGGTTTTTTAGAGTGACAGCCACCCCTTTGGTCTTTTGTGTATGTAGCCACATGACTCCGTTCTTATTTGAGGAATTTTCTTTTGAGGTCATTTCTTTTTATTCTTTTATTCCCTAATTTTTGCCTGGACTTACTCTTTTTGAGTTCTTTTGATTTTGAAGTCCAGCGGGATGCCCCAATTTTGCCTAAGTTTTTGCTTTCCAGCTTTTCAACTTAGCGGGCTTTCTTTCTCTCTTTTTTTTAAACAAGTCGTGTGGCACTGGTTGTCTTGATTTCTCCGAAAGGTTGTAACTGTCTCACTCTTGATTGGTGAGGTTTAACCATTGTGGTTGATGAGGGATGACCTCTTGAGAGGGATAAGATGTGATTGGTCCTCGAATGGGGACACTCCTCTATAAAAATTGAACGCTCGATCAAGCTAACTGACAACTACCCTGCCCTAGGTTAAGATGTGAGGGTTTGAAAAGTCCGAAAGAAACTTCTACTTCTAGGCTTGAAGTGGTTAACTAGGGACTAAATCCTTATATCTTCGGTGTTTAGGGGATTTGAAACAATGCTTGTACGTCATCAGCAAGGTTTTATCCGAAAGCATACAATCAACAATTATGAGTTTTCAGTTTTCGTCATCCTCCCTCCAATCTTTGCTAAACAACATTGATAAAGTGGAGTGGATAAGAGGTGCATGTGTCTGTGCTGTGCAAAAATGAGCGAATGCGACATGATTAATTCAGAAACATGCATAATCACTTCATTAATATTACCATTCAAAACAACAACGTTTAAAAAGCAAGTAGAAATTAACAAGAGAAACTACAAATGCAAATGATAAACAAGTCCAAGGACTTCCGATGTTGAGGACGTTTTCCTATCTGGACCACTGGCTTCTGGAGATGACCCTTTGAATCTTCGAGCTCAGATAGCTGAGGGGTTTATGTGAACAACCAAAACTCCTTCTGGAAAAAAAATGCACCCTTTGTCAATCAACTACTGCACCTTGGCTTGAAAGGCTTTGCAATCTTCGGTTGAATGCCCCATGGATCCTCCATGATATCCACACTGAATATGGGGGTTGTACCTAGGAGGTTAAGGTTCTGGCACAGGCTTAAGAGTCTTAGGCTCCACCAAAGAGTTCTGAATCAGATGTGACAAAATTTGGATGTACGACATAGGAACTGGACGAAAAGGAACATTCCTTCTTTCCAAATTGTTGTGAGGCCTGTTCTAATTATGGCGCTAATTCTGACAACCTCGACCATGGGCTCGTTAATTTGCATGATGAGCGACCCAAGGTTTCTGATATGGTGCCCTAGGCACAGTCGTCTGTCCAGAATAACGTGGCACAAAAGATAATGACCGCTGAGAAGATGAAGAACCAAAAGATTTCACCGATTCACCCCGAAGATATCCAACATCTGCCATAACTTCCCTGATCACATCCTCTTCTTCTTGGGAGTTACAGAGAGATTCAGTTTCACTGGCCTGACCGCGTAAGACATCTTGAATTTTTCCAGTCTTAATGCCATTCTCAATGCGTTCTCCTGCTATGACCAATTCAGAGAAATTTGGTGCAATGCCAAGCATCATCTCAAAGTATGGGCTCTGCAAGGAGTTCACGAACATGTCTGCCAACTTTTGGTCTAGAAGCGGCGGTTGCACTTTAAAAGCAAATTCTCTCCACCTCTGAGCATACTTTCTGAAGGGTTCATTGTTCTCTTGAGACAAGCTTTGCAGCTGCATGTGACTGGGAGCCATGTCCAGATTATACCCGTACTTCTTCAGAAAAGCCTTGGCTAAATCCATCCATGATCGAATCTGACTACTCTCCAACTGCATATACCAACTCAAAGATGCTCCAATCAGACTGTCTTGAAAACAGTGAATCATCAACTTGTCGTTGTACACAAATGAAGTCATTCTTCTGCAGAACATCACCAAATGTTGCCTCTGGTAGCTATCCCCTTTGTACTTATCAAACCTCGGCGCCTTGGAATTCGAAGGTAAAACTAGGCCGGGAACCAGGCACATGTCTGAAGCATTAATACCAAAAGTATCTTTAACTTCCAAGGCCTTGAGTTTTTCATCCAACGCATGAAACCTTTTAGCATACTCAAGAGCTCTCGGGTCCTTAGTCTTCATCACGGGGACCTCTCTTCTGTAATTCAGCATAGAGAAAGCAACACCATGACAATCTGTTGTATCAGGAGAAGAAGAATGTTCACTTCAGACAAAAAACTGTCCATGTAAGTCCTGGTCTTCAACAGAGGGCTGCACAGGCTGAGCTTTAGTAAGGTTGTTCACTAGCGGAAAGTCTTCCTCGGGCAGAGAACCATACAGGGGATTGGTCATCACAGAAAAACCTGGCGGGCTATCAACATTCTGGAGGTCATTTTCTGTCATGGCTACCAACAGGTTTCAACTTGACTTTACTTCTTGACATTGCTTGATTCTGCTTCAACCACTTCGTCGTCTTCCAACAATCACCACTTGTTCAGAACGGGCACCAGGGAATCATCTTCTGAATCAAAACAAAGCAGGATGAGAGCTCTGGCCAGATAGAGAATGATATTCAAAATGATGCAGATATGTTTATGCAAATGCAATGCAAAATGCAAGGAACACGGGATCACAGCCTCCACAAAGCTATGAACAATTGTTGTACTACTAACTGGGTAAGTCCAAAAGTACGCTTTGAAGAGAAAACCAAAATACCGGATTGGTTGGAGGTCAAGTTTCCTGTATAACCCAATCCCTCTCACAGGTATGGACCTAATCTCTAACAAGGTTCGGCATCCTATGCGGTCGTCAGTGTCACAGACTTTCGAGAAACGATGATATGTTCACCATTTCTGGTTTGGCATGATAGTCTAACGAAATGGCCTCACTTAGCTGACTCCCAAGTGATCGGTCTCAAGAGTCGACAGTTTCCTGATCCAACACCCCCTCCCGACTAATGTACAAGATAGGATGTCTTCAAAAGAAAACCTCGTCTGAACGTGAATTTCATGGGGACTAATGCATGCTAAAACATACAGGTTCATCACTACTTTCCGCTCTAATTCTATGTGTGTCCTCAAGCTTGGGTTTTGGCTTATCTCTCAATAGAACAACCACCCAACAACACGGCAGCAACATATAATAATAAAAATGTGGAAAATGTAAGTACAGCAATATACAAAATACAACACACAAATATACAGATACACACACCCACAAATAAAAACAGACAAGCGCTAGGATTGACTCACATAGGGGTTGGGAAAAGTCCTCAGCAGAGTCACCAGTTGTCGCATCGCTGCGAAGAGGGGGCCGACGGAAGACAGAAGAGTCACCACCGTTTGTTATTTATGCTAGAGGGAAAGGAAACGATCAGAGAAAACCTACGAAAAAGGGAGAAGACAGGTCATCGCAACCAAATCTTGGGTTCGGGAGTCGGTTACGCAATAGGAAGGTATTAGCACCCCTCACGACCGTTGTACTCAACAGGATCCACGCTTGTTGTCTAGTCTATGGGTGTAAAACAAACAATCTACGACTACTATTGCTAACGGAAAGAACTGACTCGATAGGACATCGTCTCCCTATGCCTACGTATTCCCTCGTGCAATGGGAAAGTCAGAGTCAACGTAGTTCGAGAAACTACGGGGGAGGTTACTCGATAAGACATCGCGTCTTGTGCCTGCGTATTCTCATCTGGTATGCGAAATCAGAGCAAAACATAGTTCAGGCAACTACGAGAAAACGGGGTGTTCTCGATCGCACGGGGAGCGAGAGAAAAGGTAGACGATACTAGCGCACACATTCTAGCAGTTAGGTGTATTGTTGCTCGACCATTAGAGACTTAGGCGTTACCTATTTGCGGTAGAACGGACGTAGCACATCATTGGTTTAAAGGTACGGGTAACCTAAAGGGAATTGGGAAAAGTGCTCGCTAGGATTATCGCAATCCTATGCCTACGTACTCTCAACAGATATGAGAGATCAGAGCAGTCGTAGTTCGGCTAACTACGAAAAAAAGGAAAGGGTGCTCGCCAAGACATCTTCGTCTTGTGCCTACATATTCTCATCTAGCATGAGAAATCAGAGCAGCTGTAGTTCAGCTAACTACAGGAAAGAAGGAACAGTGCTCGCTAGGATTATCGCAATCCTATGCCTACGTACTCCCAACATATATGAGAGATCAGAGCAGCCGTAGTTCGGCCAACTACAGAAAAGAGGGAAAAGGGTGCTCGCCAAGACATCACCGTCTTGTGCCTACGTATTCTCATCTGGCATGAGAAATCAGAGCAAACGTAGTTCGCGCTAACTACAGGAAAGAGAGTCTCGGTCGCACGGGGGCGAGAGAAAAGGGGAATCTAAATCGCACGGGGGCGAGAGAAAAGGAGAATCTCAATCGCAAGGATGTGAGAGAAAATGTTCAGAACGGGACGCACACGCTAAATCCTAAAACGTAGGAGCGAATGCGTCGCATATTGCCTAAAAGGCATGCGCTAAACACTCTAGACGAGAGAGAGGAGGCCACCCATCTCATCATTTCCCACGTATCTATCGCTTACGGATCACAACACTCGATGGTTGAATTGGGACCAATGTGACACTGAACTTTCGTAGCTCTACTTATAAGGGGAGTCAAACTATAGGAGGTCGCGTATTAATATTCGTGCTATGGACAAGATAGAGAAATGATATTGAGGATCATTCTCCGATTGAATCGTGTCGGACGGACCAAAAACAGTGGGATCTCGTCTTACGGATATAAGACTTCATCGATCCAAGAAAGTCAAAATAAAAATCGAAAAGATGAAAAGAAATGAGGAGATAAAAGAGGTGGTCTCGGATCCAACATTATTGATCAATAATTTGACTGGTAATGAATTACGGAGGTCTCGTCATCGACCAAAAATAGTGAAAATAACCAAAGACAGATAAACAGTCGAAAATGGAAACGAAAGAGAAAAAAGCGGTCTTGGGATTGTCGTTTCCATCAATAATTTGACGTATAACAACTTGGAGGTCTCGTCATCGACCTAAACAGCTGAAAATGGGACAAAATGCCCAATAACAAATGAGAAAATATAATCTAGCTCTACAAATAATATGGAAATACTATAAACTTCTAAAAGTCAAATAAAAATTAATATGTAAAGATAATATATGCATATATAAACTTTAAAGAAAAGAGCTAAAAAAAAATATATAAAACTAATATCTATTATAATCTTATAATAACAGTATGTAATATATATACAAAATAACTAATATAATCACTTAAAATAATTTACATATAATACATAATAACAAATTGTTTTTAAAACTTAAAATAAAATTATATACAAAATATAAAACTGTTTTTAATAAATATTTACAAGCTTAAAACTAAAATAAAAAAGTATTTGCAATAACTAAAATAAAACTATAATAAAAATATTTTCAAAAAAAAACAGGGAGGGTGTTTGGAATAGAAACGAGGGATGTATGGTCCAGAACGGGAGCAAAAGCCCATTTACTCTTCAGCTACAAAATAAAAAAAAAAAGAAATAATTAAAAGAATGAAAAATGAAGAATCATCGTCTTCTTCTTCTCGCTCAACACCACCCTCTCCGCTTTTGCTCTCTCTCAAACCGACCTTCTCTCTGTCTAAAACAAAATAAACTCTTTCAACCTCTCTCCGATCTCGCTCTATTCTTTTAAGTCTCACTTCTTCCTCTGCTTTGAGTTTGGTTCGTGAATGGTTTTCGTTTGGGTTCGAGTTCGTTGAAGGGACCCAAAAACTGGGTTATGGCTGAAGTTTCACGTCAGTTTTCATGAAGTTGTGAGGTTTAGGTGAGGTGTGATGGTGGTGAGTTTTTGCTGCTGGGAATCAAGAGGGTTTATGGGGGAAAAATACGATGGCGGGTTTCGGTGGTGAAGAGTGGGTAGGTGATGATGGTTTCGTGAGGTGGAGGATGACGGGTTACGAAGGAGGAGATGTGGATCGAAAATGGTAGACGTTCGGTTGAATGTGATGAAGGTCTAGAATGGGTTTCAATTTTCGCGATCTGGGTTGTATTTTGAAGGTGATTTAGAGTGGTTTTCTGGGTTGAGCTTCAATGGCGGTTGGAGGTTGTTTGTGAACGGCGGAGGAAAATGGGTTGTTTTCTGGGTTTTGTTGTTAATTCTAGTTTGAGGTGTGGGTTTGAAGTGTTTCTGGAGGTTTTGAGTGAGGATTTAGACGATGAAGCTCTGGGCTTGGGAAGAAGAAGCTTGAAGGTTTAATGGTGAAGAACGGGTTCTGCGTTTTCGCTGAAGAATATGGAAAAAAATGATGAACAGTAGAAAGATGGAGGTTGTTCGGCTGTAGCTAGGGTTGCTGTCCCAAGGTTGGGAATAGTGAATAGTGCTATACATCCTTGAAAATGGACACGTGACACTCAGGACTTGATTAAATCTGATAACTGCTGATTAAAAACATTAATAACATGCTGAAAATGATTAACTCAAAGTTAAACGTGTTGATCACAAAATTCTGATGATTAATAAAGTTGACTCTATAACTAAACACTTAATAAACCAAATTATAATTTAATTAAATAATAATCTAGACTCTAATCAATTAATAAATAAATAAAACTGACTATTAATAATAAAATCAATTAAACCTATTAAATCTAATCTAAAAACAAAATCATTCAAATAATAAAATCTTAATAAAAGCCTAATTAAGTCTAAAAATCTAAACCAAATAAAATTAACATTTATTTCTAAACTATATCTAAAAACAATCTAATTTCTATTCTTAAAATTCTATTTCTAAGAAAACTAATAAAATCCTAACCAAAACTATTTTCTAAAAACCATTAAATAATAAAAAGTCTACTAACTATTTTCTAAAAAACAATTGAAATTCTATTAAAAGTTATATTCTAATAAAATTAATATTTATTAAATTTCTAATTAAAAACTAAGAAAATCCTAAATTCTAAAATTATACTATTTCTAAAAATATTCTGAAACTATTAAAAATAATAATAAAGTCTAAATCCTAACTTAAAAACCTATTAAAAGAAAATAAAGCACAAATAGGAATAAAAATGCAAAATGCCATGAAAAAAGAAGCGGAGAATCGGGCGAACACCGAAATGCGCCAAATTAGCATAGACTGGACCAACAGAAAGAGAACAAACTCCACTCGATCCTGAAATAAATCTCTTTTCCTTGAACTGGTTTAAATCGCCTGAAACGCGAGAAAAGGGGTTGTAATCCCGATAAGCCGCTCCGACTGACAAAATGCACAGTATGCGGTAAATGATATGCAAATGCAAATAAAATGAAACATAAGCCAAATACTGAAAAGGTTGGTCAAATTTTGGGGGTACAACACTGTTTTCAAGAAGTCTATGGGTTATGTACTGGGTCAACACGATGAGACTAGACGAAAAGAACATGCCATCTACTACTTGAGCAAGAAGTTTACTGATTGTGAGAGCTGATATTCACTTTTGGAAAAGACTTGTTGTGCTTTAGCATGGGCCGCCAGACGTCTCAGGAAATACATGATCTGTCACACTACTTTGTTGGTCTCAAAAATGGATCCAATAAAGTATATTTTTGAAAAGCCTACTCAGACTGGAAGACGTTGGCACATGTTGTTATCTGAATACGACATCCAGTATGTGACTCAGAAAGCTGTTAAAGGAAGTATCTTGTCAGATTATCTTGCAGACCAACCAGTTGAAGATTATGAACCTCTCAAGTTTGACTTTACTGACAAAGATATTATGTTAGTAAAGAAAGATTATGAAGAGCCATGGCCAGATGAGGGCCCCGAGCCAGGTTCCCGTTGGAAGATGATGTTTGATGGTTCCTCCAACTACAGTGGGCATGGCATTGGTGCCATTCTTATGAATCCAAATGGTGGTTATACCCCATTTACATCCAGATTATGTTTTGAGTGTACCAACAATATTGCCGAGTATGAAGCTTGCATTCTAGGCCTTGAAGTGACAATTGACTTTCGAATCAAAATTCTAGAAGTGAGTGGAGATTCAGCTTTGGTAATCTACCAAGTCAAGGGTGAATGGGAGACAAGAGATGAGAAATTGATCCCATATAGAGCTTACATTGTCGAAATGATTGAGTACTTTGACGAGATCACTTTTAAATATATTCTGAGGACTGAAAACCATATTTCCAATGCTTTAGCCATATTAGCCTCAATGTGGAAAGTCAGTTTCGTTAACGAAGCTACACTTATCAGGATTGAAAGGAAGACCGAGCCAGCCTATTGTCAACTGATTGAAGAAGAAACTGATGACAAGCCTTGGTTCCACGACATTAAGAATTATTTGCTAAAGCAAGAGTATCCAGCCGATGCTACTAAACTTGACAAGAAAACTCTGATAATATTAACATCTAAATTCTTCCTCAGTAATGATGTGTTATATAAAAGAAACCACGACAGGTTCTACTTAGATGTGTTGACAAATGCGAAGCTGGCATGTTACTTCAAGAAATTCATGAGGGAACATTTGGAACTCCCGCCAATGGTTATGCTATATCAAAGAAGATTTTGAGAGTTAGGTATTACTGGTTAACTATGGAATCGGATTGCATCCAATATGCCAGGAAATGCCACAAGTGCCAAATTTATGTTGACAAGGTGCACGTACCTCCAACGACGTTGAATGTTTTATCATTACCGTGGCCTTTCTCAATGTGGGGCATTCACATGATTGGGGCAATCGAACCTAAACCTTCCAACGGTCACCGATTCATCTTAGTTTCCATTGACTACTTCAAAAAATGGATAGAAGTTGCTTCTTATGCCAACGTAACCAAGCAAGTGGTTTTCCACTTCCTCAAGAAAGAGATTATTTGCCGTTATGGAATCCCGAGCTATATCATAACAGATAATGGGACCAATTTGAACAATAATACCATGAAGGAGTTGTTTGAAAGTTTCAAGATTGCACACCATAATTCTTCTCCTTATCGTCCTAAAATGAATGGAGCTGTTGAATCTGCGAATAAAAACATCAAGAAAATTTTGCAAAAAATGGTAAAAAAAAAACAAAAGATTGGCATGAAATGCTACCATTTGCTTTGCACGGATACAAAACTTCAGTGCGAACTTCAATAGGGGCAGCCCATTTCTCATTGGTATATGGAATGGACGCAGTCCTCCCCATCGAAGTAGAGATACCATCCTTGAGGGTATTGACCAGCTGAATCTCATAGACGAGAAGCGCATGACTGCAATGTGCCACGGTCAGTTGTACCAGAAATGGATGAAGAAAGCCTTTGATAAGAAAGTTTGAATCCAAGAGTTCTGTCAAGGAGAGCTTGTACTCAAGAAAATCTTGCCAGTTCATAAAGACATGCGTGGGAAATGGATGTCCAATTATGAAGGTCCATTTATTGTGAAGACATTATTCTCAGGAGGGTCATTAATTTTTACAACAATTTATGGTGAAGAGCTTGCACATCCTATAAACTCTGATGCAGTCCGAAAATACTATGCCTAAAAAACTCGCTAAGTCGAAAACCTGAAAAGGAGACTTAGGAAAAAAATGGGTATCCCGGTGGATCAAAACCTACGAAGGAGATCCATGCAAAAATAAGGGATGAAAATAAATAAAAAATAATAGCTCGCTAAGCTGAAAACCCGAAAGGGCGGCTTAGGCAAAAATGAGCGTCTCGGTGGATTGAAAACCCGAAAGGGAGATCCAGGCAAAAGTTAGGGACAAAGTCATTTCACTGCATCAGATGACGTCGATCATCGCAGAACATCAAATCAGAAGTTGAAATCCAATCCAACCGCTCTCGTCAGAAGCAGGATTTTGGATAGTCTTAGTTATTAGGGCCAATAGGTGTCATTGGATTCAATGTAACCTTTCCCTATTGCTAATTTCAATTGTAATATTCCATGGAGCTTGGCCGTTAGCAAGTTACCATTATTCAATAAAAAAAAATTTCCTATTCAATTTTGTCATTTATGCTTTCTCTACTTTTCTTGTTATGCAAAATGTTATTTGTTAATAATAATTTTGAAAGTGAAAAGTTTTCTAAAAATGCAAAACTTTTTTGGAAACATCACTTAAAAAGAACATAAAATTTGCTTTGACTTGTGGAAGGATTTGAAGGAAATCACTGTTCTCCAAAGAAGTCTTAATGTTGCAGAAGCACTTTTAGACCATTCTCAGCAAAATTCCCAGCGAAGCTTAAGCTGACAACACTTTTGGACTGATCCCATGATCATAAGTGATTTTCAAGACTACAGAGAATCTCCCTAGTATCCACCAAATGATAGATGTTTATAGGTATTGACGACCCACTCCCTAGTGGGATCATCTCTGTCCCTCACTGAAGTTGCTATACTTTCTCCAGTAAGCTACCTTAGCTCCACATTTCCCTAATGAAGTGGATATTTATTTTATCCCCTACAAAGCCTCTAATCATAAGATGACTCTCCCCCGTGAACAGGTCTTCTTTGATAAGAAATTCAGATTCATGATGGAAATCCCTCAGGTGAAGTCATGATGTCATATATCCCCAAGTGGAATGTTCTTCTCCCTATAGAAAATTGGAACTTTAAAGCAAGATTTTGGTTCTGCAACTGGCTCTCTATCCATCTCTTGATAGATGTACCTTTGCAGAGGTTGGCCGAGTATCCTTATTGAGATGTTATTTCATCTCCAATCTACTTCTTCTTTTGTCTATTTTGTCAGCATAAGCATAAGCATAAGCATGACATGCATTCATATAACATATGCATAGCATCAGCATGCTCACCACCTTGTTGTCTTTTGTCGTCTACTTTGGTTGTGTTTACCGCCAAGTAACTGGGTTTGTCTGTTCTCTCCAAGTAGAGTCGTCAACCTTAGGCATAAAATACCTATTATTTCTAATTTCCCCACAGAGTTCAACCCCTGTGGATGATGGTTACTTGAGTTATCTTTTCCATGCCTAGATAAGATAAATCCCCATTTGAGTTCATTCCTCAATGGTTGGAGTCTTGTTTGACTGTTTCTTTCTAGTTTATTTCTAGATTGAACTTTGGTCCCTGGAGATTATTTTCTAAACCTATTTAGGTCGCCAAACCTAGCTGGAATGTGCATTTATTTTGCATTATATCTCAAGAAGAATCATTTATAAATCCTCATTGTTGATAAGTGGTAGTCTCTCTTGAGAAGCTTATCATTTTCTCCTTACCAAATAAGTGGCAGTCTCTCTGGAGAAGCTTATCATTTCATTATTTCCAGTAACAAGTGGCAGTCTCCTCTGAGAAGCTTGTTTCCTTTTACCTTTCCAGATAAGTGGCAGTCTCGCCTGAGAAGCTTATCAATTCTTTCTTTGTCAGATAAGTAGCAGTCTCATGCGAGAAGCTTATCATTTCGTTATTTCTAACAAGTGGTAGTCTCCCCTGATAAGCTTGTTTTCTTTTTTCGTTTCCAGATAAGTGGCAGCCTCTTTCTTTGAGAAGCTTATCCCTTTTTGGTGGTGTTTAAGTCCCTTGCAACGATAAGTGGCAGTCTCTCCTGAGAAGCTTATCAGGGCGTTTCCCCATGAAGTCCAATTATTTTGGCATACAGAAGAGTTTAATTACCCTGTATCTTTCTTGGTGTTTCCTAAAGATCCCGTTTGATCTCTTCATTTAAAGGAATTTCCAGAGGCTTGGATGTTATTTCTTATTTGAAAACTCCATCATTTGTTTGCATGATCCTACTGCCATGTGGATCCTGCTTTACCTTTTGTCCTAGAGTGTCAGCCGGTCACGCTTGAACATGTTGGGCAACTGCTTGCTCTGGATATTCCCCAGTGGAGGCCCTCTTCTCGGTTCTATCTCCATTGAGGATTTTCTTTTGTTATCTTCCTTTTCTAAAGTGTCAACTGGTCATGTTTGAACCTGTCGATCCATCACTTTAGATTTCCTCAGTTTATTTCAGTTCCCCATTGTGTAGTCATCCCCAGTGAGTGGTTACTCATTATGTCGGCTTTCCCTGTTCACGTTTGTTTTCGTCTGCAGTTTGCATTTATCATTCCATCATTTTCATCATATTAGAGTTCATTGCATGTCAGCATTTGTAGATTAGTCTCATTTGTCTATAGCATCGCATATCATTGCATCTAAGGGTAAAATTTTCGATTATCTATATTTAAATACCTTTTACCATGATTTCATGAAGACCATCATCGCTCATATCATCCGGTGAAGATATTTAAATAGGGGCAACTGTTATACCCTAAATTTTACCCTTAGATTCCTTGATCCTTTACATATCATCTAGGTCAATCATCCATGCATGAGCTAACCGTTTTATCAGTTTTTGTTTAATTTGTGAAGATAGGGTGCTACAGAATATTCAGAGGGCATGAAGGATCTGTATGTATGTCCCCTGCAAATTGTGTAAATTCTTGAGGAGATGAAAGAAGGGTGTGCCCTCACACTTATGGTCAAGCAGTTATGTTATGATCCATGACCTATTATGTTGGATGGCATTCGTTTTTAAAGTAATTCATTTAGAAAGTTCATGGCATGCTGGAATCAAGATTATGAACCAATCACGATTGGGGCTTTGTGCTTCAAGCCAGGTCACTTTTAAAGCAATCATAAGGAATGTCTCGGAAGGATGTTATGATTTATGACCAACTTATTTGCATGTTATAAACAAACATGATTAAGTTCTCAAGTTTGCTTGAAAAACATGTTCAATCGAGGCTATACTCGGATCAGTACTCCAAAGACATCCTGAATGGATTTTATGGTCCTATCTCATTAAAGTCAAAAAACGAGTTATTAGCTTCTTATAGTTCAAAGAATGGTTATAAGTTGTCCTTGACGATGACACATCAATCTCAAACTTAAGTTTTGTTAGGCCTTAAGGCATATGTTTCATTTTATCTCAAGTTGAAGGCAATACGATACTTCTAGAGATTTTGGGCACATTATTCTTTAAAAGAGTCTGACTGTTGTTGAGCTGACTTTCATGCCAAGCTATGAGATTGAGGATTTTTGTATTTTCTAAGGAATCATTCCAAGTTATCCATACAAAGAGTAAAGAGTAAAACAAAACAAAACCAAAGCATTGTCTACTTCTTATTACATTCATCCAAGATTCAAGAATATCATTTCAAACACAAAGAAGATTAAGTCATCATATTCAATTCAAAAACTCAAGAGTGTCAGATTTCCATTAGTCAAATCAAAAGAATTCAAGAATTTCATACCTCCAAAGTGTTTAATACAAGTTTTGAAATTTCACTCTAAGCTACATTTGATACAATGGAAAAACATAGAAACCAATGCTTTGATTATATCATTAATCTATGAACAAACTTGATGAAGAGTTTATTTTATCCCATACAAGTCTCCATGTTACTATTTTCAAGAATTCAAGGTCACAAGATGTAAAAGGTACAAGAATTGACACCAAACTCAAAAGATCTTTGCAGAAAAATCGAAAGACTACATTGGTCCCTAAATTCAAGAGATGCATTTAGCTCAAATCCAAAAAAGTTGTTCAAAAGAATACAAACTATAAGGTTACTACAAGGATGTTTTTCACAAAATAGAAATTGCAATATAAACCAAATTCATAATATGAATTGTTACAATTTCATGGGATTACAAAATTCAAAATAAAGTCATTTGCAAAGTGCAAGAAAAATACAAAAGGAAGTGCAAAGTAATTCTCACAAAACTTTTCCAAACACAACAAACATCTAAAATATGGAGGCACACAAGACTAAAGGACTCTTTAAGTCAAGGTTGTTCAAAATTCAGATTCACTTTATAAAGAAACCAAGTTATATGTCATTACAAGTGGGGATAAAACTCAAAATAGGTTGTACAAAATAATTGCAAATTCAACAATTCTCAATCTATCTTGCTAAAAATCAGAATTGCTATAATCATCCCCGACAATCAATCCAAGGCGTATAGTATGCCTTTATGCTTAGACCTCCTTCTCGTGCTTTGGCAACATCTGAATTCAAAAAAACTCACAATGAAAGACCCAAGTGTTTTGAGTGCGTCATGTGGAGAGCCAACACGCGGGCGGGTTTGAGTGTGCAATTGAGAGTGAAAAATGGCATGATTGCAGTAGCTCCCAGCGTAGACAAATCAAGAACGGAGAAAGTTCATTAGTACATGAATGGCCAAAATCAAAATCATATATTTTCCAAAACAATCAAAAAGCATGTTCTGTCAAAAACAGAAAGTTTTTCTACCAAATCAAGTTTTCATCAAGCCAGTCAAACCATAATTGAAATCCCTGTTTCATTCCAAAATGGCCCCAAACATGTCTTAAACATATTTTCAACAATATCACGGAAAAAATCAACGAAAATAGAAAGTCCACAGTAGGATTCATTACAATATCAAACATGATTGAGTGAAAATGGAAGTAACATCATCATCATCATCAATCACATGATCAAAGAAAATCGCAACAATAATATCTCCTTTCCAAAACCAAATTCAACAATAATCTTGCATATTCAATGTCAACATCAAAATTGAATCTCACATGTGTTTATAAAAGGATGCGAAACAAACCACAAGTGGAGGAGGAACATATATATAGCAATAAGAACGCAAGTTTCTTCTCAGAAATTAGAATTCCTATACACACATGGTCGAAGCAAATTGCCCAGAAAGATCAAAATTAATATCACAAATAGCCAAAAGGGATTCAATTTGAAAATATTAGAGATACCTGGAAGTTGTCAACCTCGAGTCGCGGTGTCGAAGTCTTCGAAGGTGCGAAATTAAAACGATTCTTACTTTTGAACTTGTTAGAACGTTTGTGGAACTTCAATTTGTTGTCTCGATTTGCCTCCTTTGATTAATTCATGCGAAATTTTTTTCCGAATGGAGAGATGAGAATGGGTAAGCCACCGTGAGTATTTGTGTTTCCGATGAGAAGTCTCGATGTGCGATGGCCGGAAGGAGAAGAGAACGAGATGAGACGGCCGCGTGAAGTTTGAATGAGGGGGAGGAGATCGTGTGCGAGAAGGATTTTCGTGGTTGTTGGTTTGAGCGAAGAAAAAGACAAATTGAGGCTCAAGAGGGTTGCTGACCCTTATTTTCCTTTCCATTTTACGCCCGGCCCAACATTTTTGGTTTTGTAATTTTGTTGTTGTTGTGTTTTTTTAGGGAGAACGGGCCTAGGCCCATGTCTTTTCTTTTCTTTCTTTTTTCAAAAGAAATTACTTATATTTTTATTTTTATATTTTTGTTTTATTTTATTTATTTTATAATTTTAATTTTAGATTAATTAGTCTTTTAATTAATTAATGAAAGGGAGTTCTAAAAGCTCTAATTGATTAATTGCATTTTCTATATAACCTTAATTAAAGTTTCTAATTATTACCGATGACGACTTTGATTTCTCATTTGTCGTTGATCTTGTGAAGTCGTGATGTAGATTTTTGACGATTCTAATTTCCATTTTCCTTTTGGGTATTCTTAGTTCAATTTAATCAAGGATTACTCAAATAGATGTTAGGATAGTTTCCCTCTCAAGCCTTAGAATCGGGATAATGTTCTATTTCATATAAACTAAAGTTTTTTAATAAATAATACACAAACCCTTTGACTATCTTTTTTAAAAAATCATAAAAGTTTTAACACACTTCCAAAAGAAAAATTCCATCTTCTTGAATGCCACGTCAATTTCCTAAAGATTCTGAATCCCTACTTTCATCCTAGCCTTAGGATAGGAGTCGCGGCACTCCACATAGCGTCCTGCCATGGACATTATCATTCCCTTATCCTAGCCTTAGGATAGGAGTCGCCACACTTCACATAGGCGTCCTGCCAGGGTAATTCACCTATCTTTCTCTTTCATCCTAGCCTTAGGACCAGGAGTCGTCGTACTCCATGTAAGTTGTCGTCGTGGATACTTACTTTCTCTTACAACTTAACTTAAACTTGGAGTCGCCACACTCCACGTAAGTGTCTCTCTATGAACACTTACATCCCCCTGGAACCTTGACTACAGTCAAGAAGTTCCTCATCTTCTTCAAGGGGAACTACGAATACTCTGATTTCATTCCCGTCAGGATACGTAGGCACAAGATACAATTTCTTGGCGGGTATACTTAGGACTAACCTCTTAGGTCTCCCTTCAACCCTTTAGCATATCATATAACAGATAACAAATAACACAATACAAAAAAGAGGTTCATGTAGAATACTACAGATGCTTAGGATGCTAACACCTCCCCTAGGTATAACCAACCCCCGAACCCTATATCTCCCCGCATTGTGTTTACGAAGAAAATTTAGGTTTTTCTTTCTTTAACCTTTCCTTCGGATAAATCAAAGACCAGATGTGAATTTAAATATTTGCGATTCAAGTTCATTCAATAGCTTGATATTCGATTCTCACTGCAGCACTATACAAAGAGGTTCAAGCATGGAACCGAAAGCACGGAGGATGGGGTGGACTATCTCTAGTAGATATTGACGATATACCTTAGTTACTTTTCTTCTTTTGTATCTGATTGATAACATGAAAATATATCGTATATTTTGACCTGATTCATATGCTATTTAGTGTCTTTTTATTATGTTTTATAGTATTATGTTGTATTATGTTCGTTTTTAGGTAAGTAGCCAAATGATAGTCGTTCACGAAGAAACAAAGCAAAACAGATAAAAAACAGAGATCTTGGTGTAAATTGTACACATGGCATCCCACACGGCGTTGGCCATGGAGGTAGCCATGAGCTGGACCACTTCTCCTACGTTCCAACAATTACAGGACCATGTCCACCACCTCTTGTACACATGGCGGATGCCATGTCTAGATGACGGGTGCCATATTTGATTTTGGTGGTCCAGTCAAAGGTAGTTGAAGAATGAAGCCCCCATGACTACCACTTTTCTCTCCCACGAATTTTGAAGCTTCTACTTGACTTCCAAGGCATCTTACTAGTATAAATAGGACCTAGTTTTCACACTTTGGATAATCCAATCTTAGTTCTCAGCATAGACATATATTCAGAGTTAAAGCGATAAATCGTCAAATCGAGGGTTTATCGCATCATTGTTGTAACTAAGGTTGGAGCATCATAGCGTAGAAACTTTAATCTTGCCGTCATTTTTTACTTTCAAGTCAGATTTATTTTCCAGCATTGTACCAGATTCAAGTCTCCGATTTGGAGCAATTTTATTTTACTCGCACTTTTATTTAATTTTCGTCTTGCTTTAATTTTTTTATTTTCCGCACGATTTATTTATAGCCCTTTATTTCAGAGATCTGTTTCTAAAAGAGAAGCTAAGAGTGACACTTTGTTTCTTACCTTTGGAAACTTATCACGCATTTAATTTCTGCATAATTTACTTATCTCTTTTTATTTCGAAGATTTATTCTCTAAGAGTGAACTTAAGCGTGATACTTTTGTTCATACTTTTAGGAATCGATCGCGCCTTTATCTTTCTACACGATTTATTTATTGTCTATTATTTTCAAGATTCTTTTTCTAAGAGTGAACTCAAGCGTGAAACTTTTGTTCTTCTGAAAACCAATCACACGTTTATTTTCCCGTACAATTTGCATATCGCTTTTATTTCCAAGATTCGTTTTCTAAACTGAACCTAAGCGTGACATTTTTGTTCATTCAAGAACCAATCACGCATGTTGTATTTGTAGAACAAAAGTAGTGTGAGGGCCGTCGTTCCGACGGTACTCCACATGTTGTATTTGTAGAAAGACTTTAAGGGCTGTTTTTTATTCTAATGCAACTTTTCTGAACATAAACTGATCGGCCATTACATAAACGAGACTGTGTTTCTGTTTACGTAATAACCGTGACTACGTCGGGTAAGATCGAAAGTCGTCCAACACTTTAGATAAGAGTTTGTTAGTTTTTAATTGGTAAAAACAACGAAAGCACTTTATTAATTAATTAGGAAAGTTTGATATTATTAGAAAGTGATTTTAAAACTATTTTCGGATGTGTTTATGGATTTAGGATCTGGTTGGCCGAGCATATGCCGGAAACTCTTTGATATTGAAAGTTTCCAATCAAAGACACTTTTTAACTGATTCTTAGATGTAGTTATATAAAAAAGGACATCTTCACTTTAACGCAAGATGCGATCGGTGCAGCGTGAGCGGCTGGTATAGATTGAAGGTCTGGTCCGGTCCCGATTACGCTAACGCGATGGTTCCTTTTTAATTAACTCTTTTTCAAGGAAGAAAATATTGCCCCATAAGTATTACTACCTAGACAATAGGAGTACTGTTTGACGATGAGAATTACATTCCAGTATGCCTTTATTCTGAATTTAAATTCATTTCTTAATTTTTAATTTTTCTATGCAAAATACTATATATTTTCATTAGCTTTAGATAAACACCGTAACAATAGTAATAGATAGATTAACATTGGTCTCTGTGGGATCGATAATATTTTATATTACTCTAACATACTTCGTATACTTGCAGATAGCACACATCCAATTTTTGGCGTCGTTGCCAGGGACCGATTTCGTCAAATATCGTACCCTGTTGTTACACCGTCTAGACTAAGGCATTCTTGTCTCTATTACAATGTATCACCCAAATTTTACCTACAACTACCACTCCCAGTATTTTGAGGAACCGCAAGATTCCCATAAATCGAACCTCGAAATACTATTGGAGGATTTCATTGCGGCGCAAACTAACTTTAGGCTCAAATTTATGATGAGGCGCTTTGTAGAGACACAAACTCTCCAAAATGAAGAACTTAGAAAATAAAGTATCCACATTAATGAAAACCTTAGATAGCTTAACACCATGGTCGAGTCCCTTGCAACTCACAACGAGGCATTGGAGACTCAAATCTCCCTACTTGCACAAACACCTCTAGGACCCTCCACTGAGGAGCATGTGGATGTTGTAACAATCAATAGTGAAAAACAATTCGAAAATCCTAAGGAGAGTAATAATGAGGTTGAGGAGAGTTCTGGTGAGAAAAGTGTAGAGATTGAGAAAACCCCGCCGACACCACCCGAAAGGGAGGTTGTCGAAGAGGTAGAGAAGGAAACATTTTATGTTATTCCTCCTCCCTATACCCCACTGATTCCTTTCTCGCAAAGGTTTGTGGAAGCTAAGGTAGATCCCCAATTCAAAATGTATGTGGAGGTATTGAAAAATATCCACACCAATGTACCCTTGTCTAAGGTCTTGCATAAAAAGAGAAAATTAGAGGACCATGAAACTAGGGAAATTACTAGTGTTAATAGGGAAGGTTAGCCTTCGAAGTGGTGGATGAAAAATGTACACCGAAAACTAAAAAGCTAATACTCAAGATAGAGTCAGAACCACCACCACAAGTTCAAAAGAATGAACCACCCCACGGAAGGAAGAAAAGAAAAAAGGTGAGGGATATGTGAGATGGCTTGATAAGTGGCCTTGGAAACTGAACAATGTTAAAAGTTTGATTAAGGAGTCATTCTCGAAAGAACCATCATGCGTACTTACAATCCTGGGCCGTCGATCTAACGACGTAAATAGAAGTGCTACGTGGAAGGAAATCCATGAGTTTTTAATTTAATGTTTTACTTTTATTCTTTAAACTTGTAGAAAATAAATAAATGTACCGCTTGTCACGTCTCAACTTCATCTAGGAAAAAATTCTCTAGATGATGATCCTGGAGATGACCAGGTACCCACGAACATTCTTGTGAATGTCGCTATTGATGGTGACATGATGATGAGTATGATAAGAGAGAGCATGTCTCTCCCATCCGTAACTCACCTCCTCCTCGTTCTTCACATGGTTATGATCCACCTGCATACACTGCATTGTATTTTTCTAACACTTTTGCAAGTACCTCCTCTAGAAGCGGACAATATGATGAGCTGCTTCAAGAATTGTGCAGTTGAAGATCTCGTGATGATTAACGTGATAGCTTATTTTACACCATGTATCAGTAACAACAAGTGTCACTAACATTCATATACAAGTGATCCTAGAAACCCAAGCAAACATACATATCATACAAGAGTAGTTTCAACAAATGAAAGTATCTCAAAATGCCCGCCTCCAAAGTAGAAGTGGTCAGTGAAGACAGGGACAATAAGCGAAAGACCATAGTAGATTTGGCCGTGGTGGCACGCGGTAGAATTCATACAGGTCCTGTCTTTCCTTTTTTTCACCTTTTATCAAAACATTGAGGACAATGTTTGGTTTAAGTGTGGTGGAGGAACTTTTCCACTTTCATTTATCGCTTTCTAGGTAGATTTATTTCCTTCTAATTTATTTCATGTTTTTAGGATTTTTTCAGTTTTCTGTATTTTTTCGACATCGCATGTGTTATCGAATCTTTATGCACGGTTTTTAGTTGTTTATTGAATTTCTCAAAATTTGGACCCCCAACAAAAATTTTCTTTGATTCATGGCACGACACTATAAATGTATATATGTTATTTTTAATTTAGGTTGTGTTAGAGAGACTTGGGAAAGTTTTGATAATATCGATACCATCCTAACATCCTAAACCCCATAAATATGCAAAATCAATTTGAGTACTCATTATGTCGAAACCTTAAGTTCAGTTTTTAAAGTAACCCCTGAGTAGTTTATATTAGCAGTCAGCACCATTCTAAGCACACACTAAGTAAGAAGCCGGTGCAAATAAGTGTATGATCTCTGGATTAAAATGAGAAGCTAAGAGAGAAAAAAAGGAATGATAAAATATGTTCCCTCTAAGTTAGGTGGTCCTCACCAGATCACTTAGCCCAACGGTACAGACTCTTTAAGTTAAATTGATGGTTAAGCATATTTGCCAAGAAAAAGAGAAAAATGAAATATGATGAGATCATAGTCACAAACAGGTTTACTTACCATGTACATGCAAGGATAAAGGGCTTAATGTGATTGCGCTTGAATGAAATGGGGTGAGAAAGAAGAAGATACTTAGGTTGAGTTATAATGGCATGATTCAGATTAGTTTTCATAGGGAGGGAGTTTTTGAAATTGTTTCGTTACAGTATCTTTGGTATTGATATTTAGTACCTATCAATCTAACACTAGCCTAGCAGCCACGTATGATTAGAGTCTCGTTGTGCCTTTGTTTTAAACCATATTGATTTATTTTTACAGTGTTGGTTGATTTCTTGAGGACAAGGAAATGTCTAAGTCTGGGGGAGTTTGATAACATGAAAATATATCGTATATTTCGACCTGATTCACATGTTTTTAGTGTCTTTTTATTATACTTTTGTAGTATTATGTCATATTATGTTCATTTTCAGGTAAGTAGCCAAATCATAGCCGTTCACGAAGAAACAAAGCAAAATAGATGAAAAACAGAGATCTTGGTGTAAATTGTACACATGGAACCCCACACGGCGTTGGCCATGGAGGTAGCCATGAGCTGGACCACTTCTCCCGTGTTCCAACAGTTACAAGACCATGTCCACCACCTCTTGTACACATGGTGGGTGCCATGTCTAGATAGCGGGCGCCATCTTTGATTTTGGTGGTCCAGTCAAAGGCAATTGAAGAATGAAGCCCATGACTACCACTTTTCCCTCCCACGAATTTTGAAGCTTCTAATTGATTTCCAAGGCATCTTACTAGTATAAATAGGACTTAGTTTTCACACTTTGGATCATCCAATCTTAGTTCCCAGCATAGGCATATATTCAGAGTTAAAGCGATAAATTGTCACATCGAGGGTTTATCGCACCATTGTTGTAACTAAGGTTGGAGCATCATAGCGTAGAAACTTTAATCTTGCCATCATTTTTACTTTCAAGTCAGATTTACTTTCCAGCATTGTACCAGATTCAAGTCTCCGATTTGGAGCAATTTTATTTTACTCGCACTTTTATTTAACTTCCGTCTTGCTTTAATTTGTTTATTTCCTGCACGATTTATTTATAACCCTTTATTTCAGAGATTTGTTTCTAAAAGAGAACATAAGAGTGACAATTCATTTCTTACCTTTGGAAGCCGATCACGCATTTAATTTCTGCACAATTTACTTATCGTTTTTTATTTTGAAGATTTATTCTCTAAGAGTGAACTTAAGCGTGACACTTTTGTTCATACTTTTAGGAATTGATCGCGCCTTTATCTTTTTGCACAATTTATTTATTGTCTGTTATTTTCAAGATTTGTTTTCTAATAGTCAAGCATGACACTTTTGTTCTTCTGAAAACCAATCACGCATTTATTTTCCCGCATAATTTGCATATCACTTTTATTTCCAAGATTCGTTTTCTGAACTGAACCTAAGGGTGACACTTTCGTTCATTCGAGAACTAATCACGCACGTTAAATGATTTATTTTACAAGCAATTTATTTATTATGTTTAGCACCGTCATGTCCAGCTAAATCTGTTGTGCTGGGATGTGAGGATCTTCGTTCCGATGGTACTCCACATGTTGTATTTTTAGAAAGACTTTAGGGGCTGTTTTGGATTTTGATACAACTTTTCTGAACTTAAATTGATCGGCCATTACGTAAACAGGATTGTGTTTCTATTTACGTAATAATCGTGACTACGTCAGGTAAGATCGAAAGTCGTTCGACACTTTAGATAAGAGTTGGTTTGTTTTTAATTGGTAAAAACAATGAAAACACTTTATTAATTAATTAGGAAAGTTTGATATTATTAGAAAGTGATTTTAAAACTATTTTCAGACGCGTTTATAGATTTAGGATCCGGTTGGCTGAGCATATGCCGGAAATCCTTTGATATTGAAATTTTCCAATCAAAGACACTTTTTAACTAAGTTTTAGAGGTAGTTATATAAAAAGTACTTCTTCATTTTAACGCAAGATGCGACCAGTGCAACGTGAGCGGCTCGTATAGATTAAAGGTCAGGTCCAGTTCCGATTATGCTAACGTGATGATTCCTTTTTAATTCACTCTTTTTTAAGGAAGAAAATATCTCCCTGTAAGTATTACTACTTAGAAAGTTTGAGTACTATTTGAGCAATGAGAATTACATTTCAGTATGCCTTTATTCTGAATTTAAATCCATTTCTCAATTTTTTATTTTTCTGCGCGAAATACTCTCTATTTTCATTAGCTTTAGATAAATACCGTAACAATAGTAATCGATAGATTGGCATTGGTCTATATGGGATCGATACTTTTATATTAATCTGACGTACTCTGTATACTTGCGGATAACACACATCACTGATCACCGTCAGGCTTGTTGACCGGGCTCAGTGGCTATTATATTTGATTATATCTTTGCTGCATCGATCTATTGTATTAACTCTTTTATTGAACATTGTTTGGTTAATGTATGAGCTGTTTTGCCAGTGCTTTATCCATCTTGTATGTTTTATTGCTATTGAAACTTGAATCAAGGTGTAGACCATCTTGGGAATAATCAAACATGGTATTGCATTGTATTCTCATACTCATTTGCATAATAGGTGTTCTTAGCTGGTTTTCTTATATCTACCTGGTTTTCTTCATAAGGATAACAAACTCTAGTATTCATAGGCACGACACAAGAGGAAATCAGAAACGGGCAATGAAACAAATTCAGGCTGAGTTACTTGAGGTGTGAACCCATATGAATCAACTTATGGAACTGATGCAGTACATGGCTCAAGGCCAAAAGCAGCTGAGAACTTTGGTCCAACCACTCATTCATACTCTCAGAGTTGATAATAATGGTATTGTCCATCTTGCCAGAGGTTTTCTTGGTGGTGCCAACTCTCCTGACAAAGGTGGCGCTGGTATTGTTATTCCTCCTAGAGGAGGTGCTGGTGTTGTTATTCCTCTTAGAGGAGGTGGTCCTACTGGTCCTGGTAGTGTTTGTGTCATTCATGGAGGTACTGGAGGTCATAACCATCAATGGGATGTTAACCAACAAGAGGAAATGTTCTCTATGCGCAATCTAGATGTTGGTCTCCTGACGGAGGTTGATAAGAAATTCAAAATGATTGAAGAGAGAATTAAAGCTTACGAGAATCAGAATGCTTTAGGTATTGATATGACTAATTTGGGTCTGGTACCTGGTGTGAAAATACCACCTTAAGTTCAAAGTCCCCGACTTTGATAAATACAGAGGCACCACTTGTCCTAAAACTCACATTAGGGTATACTACCGGAAGATGTTAGCATATTCAAAAGATGAGAAGCTTCTCATGCACTTTTTTCCAGGATAACCTTGCTAGGGCATTCCTGGAATGGTACATGGGATTAGAGAGGACCTACATAAGAAGTTGGAGGGATTTGGCCGAGGCCTTCGTCATACATTATCAATACAATAGTGATATGGCTCCCAACAGAATACAACTGCAGAATCTAACTCAGAAGAGGAATGAGACCTTTAAAGAGTACGCCCAGTGGTGGTGTGAATTGGTTGCACGAGTTCAACCTCCTATGATAGAGAAATATCTAGTGGATATGTTTATGGGCACTCTTCAGGGTCCATATTATGAAAGACTGGTCAATTGTACTTCTCCAGGTTTCTCAGATTTGGTTATGGCATGCAAACAAGTTGAAAGTGGAGTAAAGCTGGGAAAGATTCCAAGTGGTAATGGCTCCTTATCTAGAGGGGGAAAGAAACCTTATGTTGGGACTCCCAAGAAGAGGTATGGGGATACCAATTCTATTTCATCCTACATAGGTAAGGGTGGAGCAAATCATAATTCTTCACAACAGGTAGCTATTGTAGCCATCCCGGCTACACCTCAACAACAATCTTTTGCTCCCCGTTGGTATCCAGACAAACCAAGGATGGCTAGTAGGCAGTTTGACACTCCATATATGTCGTACGCTTAGTTATTGCAGCACTTACTTCAATTGCAGTTGGTACAGAAGAGAACTTTGGCTTCGCTTACCGGTAATCCTCCACTTGGTTACGATGCGAACGCTTACTGCGAGTTCTATTCTGGAGCGTCGGGGCATCACATAGGCAATTGCAAAGCGTTCAAGCACAAGGTTTAGGACATGCTTGATTCAAAAGCCCTTGACTTCACTAATAATGGGCCGAATGTAATACAAAACCCTATGCCAGCCCATGGCGGCACTAGGGTGAATGCTATTGAAGAGGTAAAGGGTTAAATTTGGTGACAGATGTCAATATCTTGAAGACTCCATTGTTGTTTGTAAATGGCAAAGGAAAATAAGTGGTTGAAGATTCGGCGTATAAGCAGTCTACTAAAGATTCCTTTTCGAAGGATGTTGAGGAGTTCATGAAAATAATTAAGAAAAGTGATTACAAGATTGTAAACCAATTGCACCAAACTCCCTCTAAGATCTCCATCTTGTCTTTGTTGATGTGTTCGGAGGCCCATAAAAATGCTCTGTGTCGCTACCTTTCGTTATTTATCCCTCAGAACGGGAAAGGAAACGATTGGAAAAACCTGACGAAAAGGTATAAGACAAGGTCATCGCAACCAATGTCTGGATTCAGGAGTCGGTTACGCAGGGGGAAGGTATTAGCACCCCTCACGTCCATCATACTCGATGGGATCCATGCTTGTTGTGTTTATCTGACGGGTTGGTTTATCTATCTATCTAAAAGTTGGTCTGAGAAGAAAAGAAAATGATTCGGCAAAGCGTCGCGCTTTATGCCTACGTATTCTCATCAGAGAATGAGAAATCAGAGTCAACGTAGTTCTCCTAACTACGGGTGAAATGGATGGGGGAAGGTGGCTCGCCAATACGTCAGTATTGTGCCTACGTACTCTCAACATATATGAGAGATCAGAGCTTACGTAGTTCGGAATAATACGGATGACGGGAGTTCAGATTCATCTATTTTTCCGAGTAGGGTTAACAAACAGTTCCAGCAGTTTGGTGTATGCAGCTTGCTCGTCAGAGACTCGTGTGTTACCGTTTACGGTAGAACTGGGAGTTAACGACACTCTTTTCTTCAGAAAAGCTTTCCTTGAGTTATGGGCCCACGGGGCAAAAAGGTTTGAAGTTTGTTTTCTGTCTTTTACGGAAGAAGTGTTTTTTATGGATGTCTGTAGTTCGTACAACTCTAGAGACTATGACTTGGGAACAAATGTGTCGCATATCGTCCAAAGGACGTATACTAAACAATCTATACGATTGAGAGGAAGCCGCTCAATTATCATTACCCAAGTAGCTTAAGGCTCGTAATGCGCTTGTACTAACTTACCTTTATTATGTTTTTTACTGTTGTTTTAGAGAGAGAAGAGAACGAACTCTACGGGGAAACTGTCAAGTCCTAATGTTGTCATGCCAAGGATTCATCCTATGGTTGAGGTTTGAAACAGGGAACTTTTAGAAGTTATCATGCATAGGTTTCAACCTAAAGTTCTATCATCACTTCCTTACCAAAGGAAGTGAGAGCCCTAGGGGATCATGTCAATGGGATACAGAAAAAGGCAAAGCATCAGCTAAGCAGTAAAGAGATAAACAGAAGAATACAATAAAGATGCACATGCAATGCAGCAATACAAGCAGAGGGAGACTCACTCAACCTCTAAGCAATCAAGCATAGAAAACAATCAAACAGACAAGCAGGGATAGACAGATTAAACCTCTGATGCTAACACACAGATAAAAAGAAAAACTACACACAAGCAAGGGGAGGATCACCTCAACCCTTAGTGCAAGCAAGCAGAGGGAGACTCACTCAACCTCTAAACAGTCATGCCCCTAGCTTAAAGTAATCTAAATATGAACTTATTCTAATGCATCAAGCAATTCAAACAAGGGAGAGAAACCAAAATGAGCAACAGGGGAGTCATCCCAGGCTACATCAGGTTGGAGGTGTATCAACACCAGAGTCCATAATGGGCTCAACCTCTTGAGGAATGCACAGAATCCAACCAAAGGAAGGATTAGGCTCTCCCAAGAGGGATCCTATGTCAATAGGACAGAAAAGACTGTGTATTAGTCCTAGATATCAATCTAAGGGTAACTGACTATAGTGTATCAACACAGAATGTCCATCTCAGGCTCAACCTGTTGAGGAATGCACAAAATCCAACCAAGGGAAGGATTAGGCTCTCCCAAGAGGGATCCTAAGAAAAGGACTTTGAGATGGATGACAGTATATAAACCAAGGGAATATACCATGCCAAGAATGTCAATCCAAGGCTCAACCTCCTGAGGAATGCACAGAATCCAACCAAAGGAAGGATTAGGCTCTCCCAGGAGGGCTCCTGATCAAGACTTTTAAGGGAAAGATAGTACAAACCAAAGGAATGTACTATACTGGGGAATGTCAATTCAAGGCTCAACCTCCTGAGGAATGCACAGAATCCAACCAAAGGAAGGATTAGGCTCTCCTAGGAGGGATCCTCTTCAAGACTTGGATAAAGAGGGTGGTGTCACTACGGCAAAAATAAGGTGCCGGAAAAACAGAAGAGTCGCCACCTTTCGTTATTTATCCCTCAGAACGGGAAAGGAAACGATCGGAAAAACCTAACGAAAAGGTATAAGACAAGGTCATCGCAACTATTGTCTGGATTCGGGAGTCGGTTACACAATGGGAAGGTATTAGCACCCCTCACGTCCATCGTACTCGATGGGATCCACGCTTGTTGTGTTTATCTAACGGGTTTGTTAAATCTATCTACGCTAAGAGGTCTGGTCTAAAAAGAAAAGAAAGTGACTCGGCAAAGTATCGCACTTTATGCCTACATATTCCCATCTGGAACGACAAATCAGAGTCAACGTAGTTCGCCTAACTATGGGTTACGGGGAAGGTTGCTCGCCAAGATATCACATCTTGTGCCTACGTACTTTCATACGGCATGAAAGATCAGAGCAAACGTAGTTCGGGCTACGGAGAACACAGGTTTGTTCCGCTGTTTTTTTTATCCAAGTAAAGTTAACAATCAGTTCCAGCAGTTGGTGTTTGCAGCTCGATCCTTGGAGACTTAGGCGTTACCGTTTGCGGTAGAACTGAAAGTTAACAGAACTCTCTTTACGCAAAGAGTTTTCCTGATTAAGGGTCCAAGAGGACAAAAAGGATTTGATGTTTATTTTTTAAGTCTTTTACGGAAGAAGTGAATTGAGTTCTGTTTGTAACTTGTGTTGCACTAAAGACTTGGACTTGAGAGTGAATGCGCCGCATGTCACCCAAAGGGTACCATACTAAACATTCAACCTACGTGAGGGAAACCCTCCTACAACTCTTTCTCAAGTAGCATAAGGCTCGTAACTCACAACACGTGTTGACCTTTATTAAGTGTTTTAACTGTATTTGAAGATGAGAAGAGAAACAGACTCTCTACAGGGAAACTGACTCGATCCTACAGTTATCATGCAATATTCGTCCTACGGTTGGGGTTAAAAGGGAACCTAACTAATGTTATCATGCATGGTTAGAATCCTAATGTCTGTCATAACTTCTCTTGAATAAGATAAGTCAGAGTTCCTAGGGGAACATAGAAATGGAAATCAAACAGTAAACAGGAAAACTGTAAAGGAATTACTGTAAAGATGCATGCAATGCAAGTGAGGGAGGAAATGTGTGTGGGGGCATAATCCTCCACAAGCTCATCTCAACCTCAAGCCAGATATGAATAACTGCAAAAATAATAGAAAGAAATAAAATGCAATCAAGCAAATCACAAACCACACAGGCAAGGGAGCGGAGCTCTACCGAATACCAGCAAGCAAAGCCACACAGTAAAAATACAAGCAGAGGGAGAAACTCAACCTCTAATGCAATACAAGCAAGGGGAGAAGCTCAACCCTTAGGATGCTCTTAGGCTTATTCAAATACATGACCTAATCTAAATGTATCACACCAATCAAGTCATATCAATACATCAAAGCAAATCAGAAAAACAGACAATCAAGAGAGCAAATCAACAGCTTCACAGCAAAGCCACTCTCTGACAGCAATCTAGTCCACAGTCTGTAAATCAACCTTCAAGCTCAAGACATCTTCAAGAGAAGGAATAGAGTGCTCCATCTTCATGCTATAACCATGCTCCAGCAAGGAAAGGAATCAACAAGATGAAGGTATGATGATGGGAAGCAGACAGGAAACCAAAGGAATCCCATCTGACACTCAACCAGTCATCAGAGAAAGGCATCCTCAAAAGTTCTACTCATTGTAAAAAGTCACACATCCCTCCAAAGGAGAGATGATACTTCAACATGAGGACTTTTAATAATAGGATGGGAAGGGAAGGTGAATGAAACCAACCATTATTTGAAGAAAAAACTATTTCTAAAGCTCTCTCCTAAAATCCCTAATCTTATAAGCTACAAAAAGCTAACAAAAAGGAAAGAAAAGCTCCAATCCAAGCTCCACCAGCCACTCAACAAAAGCTTCATCATGTCCATGATATCCTCCAATAAGAACCAGAAGCCCACCATGCAAGAAAAGCCCACTTTGAGTCCATTCCAAACAATCACCAAAGTTGAAACACCAAATGAATAATCAACTTGAATATTCTAACTAAAATATCAAAACACATCCTAAAAATCTAATTATTTTTCTATGGGAACATGCACTTGTTAATGATCTACAGTTCAAAAATCAGGACCTAATTCAATTTCTAAGTCCTCTAATAAAATCCTAAGTTGAAAGGTATCAAAGGAAACCATCAATGGGGAAAGGCTCTAAACCTATCTCTAAAACAGAACCTATAGTTGTCTCAAAAATGTGAGAAAATCCTGAGGGAGCATACGTATCTAACCTAACAGGCATAAAAATCTCAAGACAAAATTCAATACCAAATGGGAGAACAAAAATCAACAAACAGACAGCTCAATTATGCAAAATTAATGAATATTAGCACAAAATAAAAATCACAATTAATTCGAATTAAATCCTAAAAATGTAAAACCAGTTCCTAAAACTTCCTAAGCCGTTCAGGAATCATGAGAAAGAATTTCGTAATTTTTTGATCAATTTTACTATTTTTAAAGCAATTAATCCAAACAGCCATGAAATAGAAAAAAAACAAAAGAATATTAAATGCACTAACTAGAAGGGGTTCAACTAGCAAGAAAATCAAGCATATTCTCGCCTGGGCCCTATGAATGGGGGTGCAAGAAGCAGCTGGGCGCTAAGCCCACTTGGGATATTAATTCAGCAAAAAAACATTTCCAAAAACGTCCGGGGGGGGGGGGTGTGATAATTGGTTATTTCATGCGTAATTCAAAGTGGGCTTATCAATGGGAGGGGCGAATAGCAGCTAATCCAACTAAAGCCCAAAACGAAAATCACCTAAAATCAGTTTCACAATTTAATAAAATGAAGCACGCAGGTATCGAACCCGCGCGCATGGGATCTTGTGGGCGCTGAAGCTCAAAACGACCGCGTTTTGCATCCGTGACGTGGCACGATCCTAGCCTTGCGATGCGCGGACGAAGTCTTCTCTTCTCTCCAATCGGACGGCTCCCGAGTCGTCTTCTCCAAATCCAGATTTTCACCATGAACAGTGTCGTACGGTACTGTAGCAACCGGCCATGGATGAAGCTTTTTTCCGACAAACTTCGAAACAACGTATCTCTCTCAATTCTTAACCAAATGCAACGATTCTTGAACCAAAATTGCACGAAATTTCGAGAGGAATCCGAATATACCACTTAAACAGTCTAAAACTCCAAGAATAAAAAATTACACATCCTAACCGAAAACACATTTAATCCTAAAATGTCACTAATCATTCAATTCTTTGCCCAGAAATCATCTACAACCTAAGGTGAACCTAACCACATGATTCTAATGCATCAAAAATGCAAGAATGGAGTGTAATTTCAAGAAGTAAGAACCTGAGTTCAAGCTTCAATTGGAGGCGTTTCTGGCTTGATTCTTTCTCCGAAACCTTCCAGATCTAATCGGTGATGATGTTAGAAGAAGATTGAAGCTTCAATTGTGCTTGAAATGGCTTCAATCAGAAATTAACTCTTTCACTTTTCTTCTTCAAGCTTCAATGGTGATATTTGCTCTCAGTCCCAATCAATCACCAACCTTGTTTCTGATGAGCTCCTCAACCTTTATAGAATGATTTAGAAGCTTCTAGAGCTCAGGCCCAAGCCCAAAATCAAAAGTCCAAATCCAACTTTCCTTCAAAAATTTGATTATGGAAATACATGACATTGGCTTCATAGCTTGCATTGGAAGCTTTGGATGACTTGCATATCTCATTTAGAATGAATTCAGCCCAAAAGGAGTCTCCAAATTGCCTTTGTGAAGGAATTGTGTAATGTAACTTATATGTGAAGAAATCTTATGAAAGGCCATGAATTGTGCTTCAAATTAAAAATCCACAATTGCCAATGTTTCTAAAACATGATTTCTGATTAAAATGAGTGGTTATTTGACTTGTTTTGGACCCATAATCATTTATTTCAATTTCCCACCAAAAATGCCTTTGAATTTCTTCTTTATTCAAACCACTTCACACCAATCCTTGATATGAGCCAAACCAATTCACCATGAGTTCTTGGTTAGCCTAAAAACTACATTTTAAACAAGTTCCATGTTGAACAAAAATCCATTTGACAAGTGCAAGTTGGAGATTTTGACCTATGATTGAAAATGGCCTATAATCTCACTTTCCCAAAATACCCCTGACTTGTAAACCTCACAACTTGAGTTATACAAATTAGATTGAAGACTTATAATACAATTTGGAAAGATAAGATCATGAGGAACAACTTTCATGTTGGCCAAAAGTTTAGGAGAAAAACCCTCCTAGGTCAAAAGTAGCTTGGAAGTCAGATGATTTTCACAGACAAATTTCAGAGGCATCTGAGGACCTGTAACTTGTCTGGACCATAACTTGAGTTCTATAAATCCAATGGAGGACTTCTGGTACTCAAATTAAATCTAAGAGCATCCTCTACAACATTCATGTGGAGGCCAAAGTCATATTAGACTTGTATCTTGACTTACATGGCTTGGAAGTTTGGCACTAAATAGGGGATTTTACCCTAGGAACCCTGACTTAGCAACTCCAACCACTCTTGATTCTTCTCAACTTGATCTTAAAACGACCTATCATATGCCTCAACATATCATTTCATGATCTCAATGACCTAGAAGTAGGCTTTGATCTTCTTCAATTGCTCATCTTGACCTAGGGTTAACTAGATGAAACCCTAGTGACATCCACTTCAACTGTGGCTCTTGCACTTGATAAAATGACTTGATTGAGCTCCAACATGACCTCCAAGGCACTTCAATGAGCTCTACCCACACATTCTCTCCTTAATCAAGGCCTTAAAATCCATTGCTGACCTTCAACTGGCTCCAAGTGAGGAGATGAGCCCCATACAAGCATTCAAACTTCTCCAGAACTCAACCCTATGTCTGATGATTATGATGGCTTCTTAAGCTTGAATAATACCTCTGGTTAGGCTTCTCTTGACATGTATCACACTTGATCCCCTGTTAAATGAAGGATGCTATGCTATGCAAATGCTATAACTATGCTATGCTAATGCCATGAAACATAAACCAAGTGATAAAAGGTTAGGCAAATTTTGGGGTGCAACAGCTGCCCCTATTCAAGCGGCTTGAACCCGACTGGATGAGAAGCGAACGAATTTCAAACAATCGAGGAAGAAGATGGTTGAATACCAAAGAACCTGGAAATTTTCCAACCGCAGAAATAAACTGCACAAACTGCTTAGGGAAACAGGTCCAGAAAATTGGATCCGGTTGTCACGGCAACAACTGATCAATCCTTTGATAAAGAAACTGATTTCAACATCAACCACCTGCGTGACTCCACACGAATTGAATCCAAATAATCAAATTCAAAATACGCTACAATAAGCAGGAACTACGTAAAGTGCATCATCCTTGTACTATCCGGGATCTTCCTTTTCCAAGCCACGTTGCGAGGAAAATCTGGCAACAAACTCCAAAGTCTAATTATGAAGTCATCCAATGCCAATAACAACAACTTCAGAGTCTAATTATGAGGCTATTCAATGCTGACGAGCTCTAAAGTCTAATTATGAAGTCGTTTGATGCTGACGAAACTTTCTGACAACAGCTCCAAAGTCTAATCATGAAGCTGTGGTAATGCTAACGCAACAGCAACTAGAGGAAACTCTGTTGGGGAATTTCTAACGACGACTTCAAAGTCCAATTATGAAGCTGCGTAACGCTGACATAACAGCTACTCGAGGAAAACTCTGCCGAACTCCAAAGTCAAATTATGAAGTCTGCAATGCTGACGTAACAGCTACTCGAGGAAAATTCTGTCGAACTCCAAAGTCAAATTATGAAGTCTGCAATACTGATGTAACAGCTACTCGAGGAAAATTCTGCCAAACTCCAAAGTCAAATTATGAAGTCTGCAATGCTGACGTAACAGCTACTCGAGGAAAATTCTGTCGAACTCCAAAGTCAAATTATGAAGTCTGCAATCATGACGTAACAGCTACTTGAGGAAAATTCCGCCGAACTCCAAAGTCAAATTATGAAGTCTGCAATGCTGACGTAACAGCTACTCGAGGAAAATTCTGTCGAACTCCAAAGTCAAATTATGAGGTCCTCCAGAATTCTTTCGAAGAAATTCTGCCAACAACTTCAAAGTCTAATTATGAAGCTGTGGTAATAAGTAATGACTTCAACCGTCCAATCGCTGAAATCTTTCTTTTAAAATGCTGACAACAACTTCAAGGTCAAACCATGAAGCCTTGTAGCACTGATATAACGAGCTTCAAAGTCTAATTATGAAGCTGTTCCATGCGGACAACAAACTTCAAAGTCTAATTATGAAGCCGTTTAATGTTGATAATAACTTCAAGGTCTAATTATGAAGCCGTTCCATGCTGACGTAACAACAACCATAGGAAACTCTGTTGAACTCCAAAGTCTAATTATGAAGCCTTCTCGAACTCTTCCGAGGAAATCATGACAATAGCTCCAAAGTCTAATTATGAAGCCCTTGTAATGCTAACGAACTTCAAAGTCAAATTATGAAGCTGTATAATATTGACAACAACTCCAAAGTCAAATTATGAAGCCTTGACAACCAGCTGAGGATAACTCTGTCGGGGAAATTCTGACGTCAACTGCCAGACATTCCCATTGACGACGAGTAAGGACTCTAGATGTCTAATCTCTGAGATCTTTCTTTAAAATGTTGACAACAACTTCAAAGTCAAATTATGAAGCCTTGACAACAAGTACTGACTTCAACCGTCTAATCGCTGAAATCTTCTTTTCTGAAATGCTGACGTGACAACAACCCGAGGGAAAACTCCACTGGGGAATTTTTGAAAACAGATATTGGTGCTACGTAAAGCGCGAACTTGACATCTTTTTCCGAGGAAACATGCGAAGCACTAAATAAAAGTGTGAATCTGGCACCCGAAGACTTGAATGTATAGCTCCACGGGACCAACTCCATCAACACGGGTGATAACTCTATCAACACAGGTAACGACTCCGTCAACACGGGTAAAAATCTCCATCAACACGGGTAACAATCTTCGTCAACACGGGTAACATCTCCGTCAACACAGGTAAAAATCTCTGTCAATCACAGGTAAATTCTCCGTCCATCACGGGTAACAATCTCTGTCAATCACAGGCAAATTCTCCGTCCATCACGGGTAACAATCTCTGTCAACACAGGTAACAACTCCGTCAACACGGGTAAAAGTCTCCGTCAACATGGGTAACAATCTCTGTCAACACAGGTAACTTCTTCGTCCATCACGGGTAACAATCTCTGTCAGTCACAGGTAACTTCTCCGTCCATCACGGGTAAAAGTCTCCGTCAACACGGGTAACAATCTCTGTCAACACAGGTAACAACTCCGTCAACACGGGTAAACGTCTCCGTCAACACGGGTAACAATCTCTGCCAATCACATGTAACAATTTCTTCAAGATTTTCAACACTGTTGTACGGCAGTCTGAAGAATACTTTGCTGGGGAATAAGAGAAACCCAACCAAGCAACTCTGATGGAGAAAAACTCTACTGGGGAAGTCACGAGTAACAACTTCAAAAGTTTAAACCATGAAATCTTTTAATGCTGATGTAACAACAATCTGAGAAGAACTCCGCTGGGAGAGAGAAGAGAAACTTAACCAAGCAACTCTGCTAGGGGGCACATGACAGGGCGAACACTATCATCGCATATCTCGCGCCACAAATCTGAATATCTGGACACTTTCCTGAACAATAATCTCAATTATCTGCAGGGAAACATACCTGAAAACAAAGAGGTAATCAACCTGGATTATGTTTCAAAATGCATGTGTTTGACAATGGCGTAATGCTCCATACGACATGGAAATGCTACGCGTTTGGGTAGATGCAAATATGATGATATATGAAAATGCAAGGAGGTGCTCCAACAAACTAAATGCTGAAGACAAAGCCAAGTCCGCTGGGGATAACCAGGTACCACAGACATATTCCAGCAAAATAAATGCTGGAAAGGTGAAGCCAACTTCGCTAGGGATAACCATCCTGTTGGGGAATGGCTCACAAGCTTGAAATTACGAACTCTGCTGATGATGTTCATCCTGTCGGAGGAAAAACAACCTGCTGGAGAAAAGAAAAGGAAATCCTGCTCGGGGATGCTCCTTTCAAAACCACTGACAACCTGATTGTGCTCTGTGGGGATTAACCCTGCTGGGGATACTTAGCTGGGAATCGATTCGTGTACTCTGATTGTACCCTGTGAGAATTCTCTCTGGGGAGTAAATGCGCTCATAACCAACCACCGGGAATGCACACTCCGTTGGGGATATCGAATCTTGATCCGCTGGGGATGACTTTATCCTGCCGAATAAGTCAATCTTGAATTGTTGAGGATAATCTGATCCTGCTCCGACGCGATCCCAACTCTCTGGGGATAAAACTTCGACTTCCATCTGCCGGAGATGAAAAGCAAATTCTGCCTGCTGGGAGGAATAAATTGCACATAAAGCCTGCTCTAGCTGGGGGAATCATGATCCCTTGGATATCTGCTACAAAGGTAACGACAATGCCCCCAGTCCAAATATTTCAACTTTGAAAAGACAAACTCGCTACAAACCAACCTCGAGATAGCTTGCCCCTGACCCTGCGTCAATTTCTGGTAAACCCCGATAAGACAGAGAGGAACATTTCCTTCGCTTCTACTTTTTCTCCCCGCTCATGGGATCTTCGTAAAATCTTTCCCTAAAAGGGCATCGCAATCTCCGTACCCTGATGGTTAGATATGCACTACTTTCGCGTTTCGAACCTCGAAGAGGTGTTTCAGACTAATCGCCTTCTGATCAACAATAGCCTTTGTGCTCTCAGGGTGGCCTGCCCCAGTCTTGCAACGACTCTGCCCCTGATTAGCTGATTCATGGAGCAGTACTTCTAGCTGCGAGAGAGATTTGCTGAATCTCGACCTGATTGCCCCCAGATTAACCATTCTTGAACGGCTGCTCTTACTGGGGGTTATTTGATATAGCTGGCCACAACTTGACGGAGTATTCAGGCATTCTACATTCTATCCCGATCAAACTCTCCACTGCGGAAACTTTCCTGCTGTCAAGCGCTTACTCGCAAGTAAAACATACTGTTCTGCATAAAAGATATATTAAATGCAATGCATATGACAGTTTTGAAATCCAAGTCGGTTCACTGGAGAAAAAATTTTATGACATATAATAAACGAATCAACTATCCAAATGTCAAAATTAATACAACGCTGCAAGAGGAATCCTTTTAGGAGTCAGTTTCGATGCGGTCTTTACCAAAGTATGCTCTCGAAATAAACCTGCTTCAGTTAGGACTTTTTCAGGTTGTAATATGGTCGGGTTCACGGTTAACAAGGAAAGGATAAAGGCTCAAAATTCATTTTAACCCACCCATTCTCCTTGATGTTCTCCGCTCCTATGTTCAGCTAATTCGACCTTAGCACTCACCTTTCAAAGGTTGTATAGGAGTGATAGTTCGAGAAACCATGAGTTTCTGGAGTGACAGCCACTGACTTTTCGTCTTTGACACTTGGAGTCACACGACTCGTATTTTCGAGGATTTTTCTTTTGCAATCCGGTTCAGTTTTTTTTTGCTTTCCCTAATTTTTGCCTGGAATAATTCTTTTGAATTTAAAGTCCAGCGGGATACCCTCATTTTTTCCTAAGTCGTTTTCAAGATTCGACTTAGCGGGCTTTTCCTTTTTCGAACAAGTCGTGTGACACTGGTCGTCTGACTCGTTGAGGAATAATGTGATTGTTTCACTCTTGGCGTTTAACCATTGTGGTTTTTTAGGCACAATCTCTAGAGGTGTGATTGATCCTCGAACGGGTACTCCCCTTTTTTGCAATCTGGACGCTCGGTCAAATTAGCTAACACCTACCCTGCCCCGGGTTAAGATTGAGGGTTTTTCGTCTTCAGAAAGAACTCCTACTACTAGGCTCAAAGGGGTTGACAAGGGATTATCTTCCTTATAACTCCGGTGTTTGTGGATTTGAAACAATGCTTGTACATCATCAGCAGGTTTTATTTTCAAAGGCATACAATCGGAAGCTTGCGCATCTTTAAACTTCGTCATCCTCCCCAGATTCCGCTTAACCAAGCGTTGGATATCTGTAAAAACAATGAGTGAACACGAATGGATTAAATCAAAACATGCATACTCATTTCATTATCAATATCAATTGAAAACAATACAAGTTTTACGAATGCAATTTGCGCTTTAACAGAAAAGAAACTACAAATGAAAAGACATGACATGATAAAACAAGGATTGCCAGCTTCTGGGAACCGGGCTTTTCGAACTTGATTTGCTGCTGAGCCAACCATCTTGAGAATTGATCGTCGAAGTCATCCTGATACTCCTCTGAACATCTGCTTTCAGTGAACTCTCCCATAACCTGAGCTGATTCACCCACTTGGCTGGATAAAGGAAGTTCGACACCCTGAGGCGTGATAGATATCCTGTTAGAATCCAGCAAGGTCTGAATTTGGCTTCGAAGCACCTTACAGTCATCTGTTGAATGCCCATGTGCCCCAACATGGTACTCACAGCGAGCGTTGGCATCAAAACCTGGAGGATAAGGCGGGATCAGTCTCCTTCGGCACTATCAGCCCACTTTTGACCAAATCCGACAACAACTGACTGTACGACACCGGTAGCTGAGTAAACTTCCTTTCAGGTTTCCTTGGTCTTCATCGGGCGTGCTGACACGGCTGACGATGATACCGTTGTTGACTCTGGCGGGTGACAGATATCTGACATACAGATCCAACTGGTTGCTGACTCTGAGTACTCGAAGTGTCTGGATACTGAATCTGAGGTACGGGAGATTCTGAGACAACATCACTTCCTTTCTCCCATTCTTCTTGAGAACTGACAAATGATTCATCTTCATACACTGAAGTATAAGGAATGTCTTGAATCTTTCCGCTCTTGATTCCACTCTCAACACGCTCCCCTACTCTTATCAAGTCTGCCAAGCTGGCATTTCCCCAACTTCATAATGTGTCATAGTAACGGCCCTTCAGAGTACCCACGAAGAGGTCAACCATTTCTCTCTCCACAAGCGGTGGTTGAACACGAGCAACTAATTTTCTCCATCTCTGCACATACCCTCTAAAGGATTCGTTCTCCGCCTGAGATAATTCTTGCAAATTCACGTGACTAGGAGTCATATCCAGGTTGTAGTCATGCTGCTTCACGAAGGCATTGGCTATATCCGACCATGATTTGATACTGTCACTCTTCAACTGCATGTACCAATCCAAAGATGCTCTGATCAGACTATCTTGGAAACAGTGAATCATAAGCTTGTCATTGGCGACATGTGAAGTCATTCTTCTGCAGAACATAACCAAATGTAGCTTCAGACAACTATCCCCTTTGTATTTCTCAAAATTGGGCATCTTAAACTTCGGAGGCAACGCAAGGCCTGGCACCAAACACATGCTCGCAGCATTCAGGTTCAGAGTATTCTTATTTATCAAGGCAGTCATTTGATCTTCCAACAGCTGAATTCTTCTCATATGCTCAACAGTCCGTGGGTTCTGAACCTTAACCTGCGGAACAACTCTTGGATGTGGGACAATCCATGGAGAAGGAACAATCCTGGGAGAATCTGGCGTGGAGAAAGTGAAACCTTGATACTCTGTGTCATCGAGAGAAGATGGTCCTCTGACAGGGGTTTGCAAAGGCTGAGCGACATTGTTCACCGGAGTTCTCTGAACATTATCCTCCCCTCTGGTCATGGCTGTCATGGCTTCCATGAACTGACTCAACTAGTTCTTCAACAGTTCAAACTCGGCCCTGGTAACAAACTGATTCTGCTCTTCGGAGTCCATGATCCATCCAGGAACTAACTCAAGTCCAATGCGAATGCCGGGAAGTCAACTGAGTTGGACAAAAGACGGGTAAGCTCTCTGATCCGTCTGAGGATGGACATGAAAGCATGAGATGCACATGAAATGCAATGCAAAATGCAACAAACACGGGATCACAGCCCCCACAAAGCTCTGAATACTGCTGCGCTGCTGACGGGATAAGTTCACTCTGACAAGAGAAAACCAAAATATCGGGTAGGCTGGAAGTCAAGTTTCCTACAAAAACCCCTCCCACTCACGGGTATGGACCTAAACTGACACAGGTTCGGCATCCTATGCGGTCATCAGCGTCACAGACTTTCAAGAACGATGATACGATACCCAGAAGGTGTGGCATCATCATCTCTTGAAGCGGCCTCACTTAGCTGAATCCCAAATGATCGGTCCCCAGAGTCGACAATCCTCCAAACCAACAACCCCTCAAGCCCAAAGGGCTGGAAAAGAAGTCAACCGGGAGAACCTCGTCTGAGCGTGGATTTCATGAGACACTAGTGCTTGCAAAGCAAGCACGCGCCCACTAATTTCCACAAATAATTCTAGGTACACTCAAGCCTGGGTCTGACTTTTCACTCCTCAGAGTTCCCCTCCTACAACAGCACAATAGCAACAGATAAAAATAAGGAGTGCGGAAAGTGTAAATACAGTAGTAATATACAACATACAGCACGCAAAATAAACACCCAAAGACAAGCAAACAAGCGCTAGGATTGAATCTCGTTGGGACGTTGGATCCCTAAAATTGACTTGCATAGGGACGTTGGATCCCTAGGAAACTATCGCAGTCCCCAGCAGAGTCGCCAACTGTCGCTACTGCGAAAATAAGGTGCCGGCAAAACAGAAGAGTCGCCACCTTTCGTTATTTATCCCTCAGAATGGGAAAGGAAACAATCGGAAAAACCTAACGAAAAGGTATAAGACAAGGTCATTGCAACCATTGTCTGGATTCGGGAGTCGGTTACGCAATGGGAAGGTATTAGCACCCCTCACATCCATCGTACTCGATGGGATCCATGCTTGTTGTGTTTATCTGACGGGTTTGTTAAATCTATCTACGCTAAGAGGTCTGGTCTAAAAAGAAAAGAAAGTGACTCGGCAAAGTATCATACTTTATGCCTACGTATTCCCATCTGGAACGAGAAATCAGAGTCAACGTAGTTCGCCTAACTACGGGTTACGGGGAAGGTTGCTCGCCAAGATATCGCATCTTGTGCCTACGTACTTTCATACGGCATGAAAGATCAGAGCAAACGTAGTTCGGGCTACGGAGAACACAGGTTTGTTCCGCTGTTTTTTTATCCAAGTAAAGTTAACAATCAGTTCCAGTAGTTGGTGTTTGCAGCTCGATCCTTGGAGACTTAGGCGTTACCGTTTGCGGAAGAACTGAAAGTTAACAAAACTCTCTTTACGCAAAGAGTTTTCCTGATTAAGGGTCCAAGAGGACAAAAAGGATTTGATGTTTGTTTTTAAGTCTTTTACGGAAGAAGTGAATTGAGTTCTGTTTGTAACTCGTGTTGCACTAAAGACTTGGACTTGAGAGTGAATGTGTCGCATGTCACCCAAAGGGTACCATACTAAACATTCAAGCTACGTGAGGGAAACCCTCCCACAACTCTTTCTCAAGTAGCATAAGGCTCGTAACGCACAACACATGTTGACCTTTATTAAGTGTTTTAATTGTATTTGAAGATGAGAAGAGAAAGAGGCTCTCTACAGGGAAACGGACTCGATCCTACAGTTATCATGCAATATTCGTCCTACGGTTGTGGTTAAAAGGGAAACTAACTAATGTTATCATGCATGGTTAGAATCCTAATGTCTGTCATAACTTCTCTTGAATAAGAGAAGTCAGAGTTCCTAGGGGAACATAGCAATGGAAATTAAACAGTAAACAGGAAAACTGTAAAGGAATTACTGTAAAGATGCATGCAATGCAAGTGAGGGAGGAAATGTGTGTGGGGCATAAGCCTCCACAAGCTCATCTCAACCTCAATCCAGATATGAATAACTGAACAAATAATAGAAAGAAATAAAATGCAATCAAGCAAACCACAAACCACACAGGCAAGGGAGCGGAGCTCTACCGAATACCAGCAAGCAAAGCCACACAATAAAAATACAAGCAGAGGGAGAAACTCAACCTCTAATGTAATACAAGCAAGGGGAGAAGCTCAACCCTTAGGATGCTCTTAGGCTTATTCAACTACATGACCTAATTTAAATGCATCACACTAATCAAGTCATATCAATACATCAAAGCAAATCAGAAAAACAGACAATCAAGAGAGCAAATCAACAGCTTCACAATAAAGCCACTCTCTGACATCAATCCAGTCCACAGTCTGTAAATCAACCTTCAAGCTCAAGCCATCTTCAAGAGAAGGAATAGAGTGCTCCATATTCATGCTATAACCATGCTCCAGCAAGGAAAGGAATCAACAAGATGAAGGTATGATGATGGGAAGCAGACAGGAAACCAAAGGAATCCCATCTGACACTCAACCAGTCATCAGAGAAAGGCATCCTTAAAAGTTCTACTCATTGTAAAAAGTCATGCATCCCTCTAAAGGAGAGATGATACTTCAACATGAGGACTTTGAATCATAGGATGGTAAGGGAAGGTGAATGAAACCAACCATTATTTGAAGAAAAAACTATTTCTAAAGCTCTCTCCTAAAATCCCTAATCTTATAAGCTACAAAAAGCTAACAAAAAGGAAAGAAAAGCTCCAATCCAAGCTCCACCAGCCACTCTACAAAAGCTTCATCATGTCCATGATATCCTCCAATAAGAACCAGAAGCCCACCATGCAAGAAAAGCCCACTTTGAGTCCATTCCAAACAATCACCAAAGTTGAAACACCAAATGAACAATCAACTTGAATATTCTAACTAAAATATCAAAACACATCCTAAAAATCTAATTATTTTTCTATGGGAACATGCACTTGTTATTGATCTACAGTTCAAAAATCAGGACCTAATTCAATTTCTAAGTCCTCTAATAAAATCCTAAGTTGAAAGGTATCAAAGGAAACTATGAATGGGGAAAGGCTCTAAACCTATCTCTAAAACAGAACCTATATTTGTCTCAAAAATGTGAGAAAAATCCTGAGGGAGCATACATATCTAACCTAACAGCCATCAAAATATCAAGACAAAATTCAATACCAAATCGGAGAACAAAAATCAACAAACAGACAGCTCAATTATGCAAAATTAATGAACATTAGCACAAAAGAAAAATCACAATTAATTCGAATTAAATCCTAAAAATGTAAAACCAGTTCCTAAAACTTCCTAAGCCGTTCAGGAATCATGAGAAAAACTTTCGTAATTTTTTGATCAATTTTACTATTTTTAAAGCAATTAATCCAAACAGCCATGAAATAGAAAAAAGAACAAAAGAATATTAAATGCACTAACTGGAAGGGGTTCAACTAGCAAGAAAATCAAGCATATTCTCGCCTGGGCCCTATGAATGGGGGTGCAAGAAGCAGCTGGGCGCTAAGCCCACTTGGGATATTAATTCAGCAAAAAAACATTTCCAAAAATGTCCAGGGGGTGTGATAATTGGTTATTTCATGCGTAATTCAAAGTGGGCTTATCAATGGGAGGGGCGAATAGCAGCTAATCCAACTAAAGCCCAAAACGAAAATCACCTAAAATCAGTTTCACAATTTAATAAAATGAAGCACGCAGGTATCGAACCCGCACACATGGGATCTTGTGGGCGTTGAAGCTCAAAACGATCGCGTTTTGCATCCGTGATGTGGCGCGATCCTAGCCTTGCGATGCGCGGACGAAGTCTTCTCTTCTCTCCAATCGGACGGCTCCCGATTCGTCTTCTCCAAATCCAGATTTTCACCATGAACAGTGTCGCGCGGTACTGTAGCAACCGGCCATGGATGAAGTTTTTTTCCGGCAAACTTCGAAACAACGTATCTCTCTCAATTCTTAACCAAATGCAACGATTCTTGAACCAAAATTGCACGAAATTTCGAGAGGAATCCGAATATACCACTTAAAAAGTCTAAAACTCCAAGAATAAAAAATTACACATCCTAACCGAAAACGCATTTAATCCTAAAATGTCACTAATCATTCAATTCTTTGCCCAGAAATCATCTACAACCTAAGGTGAACCTAACCACATGATTCTAATGCATCAAAAACGCAAGAATGGAGTGTAATTTCAAGAAGTAAGAACCTGAGTTCAAGCTTCAATTGGAGGCATTTCTGGCTTGATTCTTTCTCCGAAACCTTCCAGATCCAATCGGTGATGATGTTAGAAGAAGATTGAAGCTTCAATTGTGCTTGAAATGGCTTCAATCAGAAATTAACTCTTTCACTTTTCTTCTTCAAGCTTCAATGGTGATATTTTCTCTCAGTCCCAATCAATCACCAACCTTGTTTCTGATGAGCTCCTCAACCTTTATAGAATGATTTAGAAGCTTCTAGAGCTCAGGCCCAAGCCCAAAATCAAAAGTCCAAATCCAACTTTCCTTCAAAAGTTTGATTATGGAAATACATGACATTGGCTTCATAGCTTGCATTGGAAGCTTTGGATGACTTGCATATCTCATTTAGAATGAATTCAGCCCAAAAGGAGTCTCCAAATTGCCTTTGTGAAGGAATTGTGTAATGTAACTTATATGTGAAGAAATCTTATGAAAGGCCATGAATTGTGCTTCAAATGAAAAATCCACAATTGCCAATGTTTCTAAAACATGATTTCTGATTAAAATGAGTGGTTATTTGACTTGTTTTGGACCCATAATCATTCATTTCAATTTCCCACCAAAAATGCCTTTGAATTTCTTCTTTATTCAAACCACTTCACACCAATCCTTGATATGAGCCAAACCAATTCACCATGAGTTCTTGGTTAGCCTAAAAACTACATTTTAAACAAGTTCCATGTTGAACAAAAATCCATTTGACAAGTGCAAGTTGGAGATTTTGACCTATGATTGAAAATGGCCTATAATCTCACTTTCCCAAAATACCCCTGACTTGTAAACCTCACAACTTGAGTTATACAAATTATATTGAAGACTTATAATACAATTTAGAAAGCTAAGATCATGAGGAACAACTTTCATGTTGGCCAAATGTTTAGGAGAAAAACCCTCCTAGGTCAAAAGTAGCTTGGAAGTCAAATGATTTTCACAGACAAATTTCAGAGGCATCTGAGGACCTGTAACTTGTCTGGACCATAACTTGAGTTCTATAAATCCAATGGAGGACTTCTGGTACTCAAATTAAATCTAAGAGCATCCTCTACAACATTCATGTGGAGGCCAAAGTCATATTAGACTTGTATCTTGACTTACATGGCTTGGAAGTTTGGCACTAAACAGGGGATTTTACCCTAGGAACCCTGACTTAGCAACTCTAACCACTCTTGATTCTTCTCAACTTGATCTTAAAACGACCTCTCATATGCCTCAACATATCATTTCATGATCTCAATGACCTAAAAGTAGGCTTTGATCTTCTTCAATTGCTCATCTTGACCTAGGGTTAACCAGATGAAACCCTAGTGACATCCACTTCAATAGTGGCTCTTGCACTTGATAAAATGACTTGATTGAGCTCCAACATGACCTCCAAGGCACTTCAATGAGTTCTACCCACACATTATCTCCTTAATAAAGGCCTTACAATCCATTGCTGACCTTCAACTGGCTCCAAGTGAGGAGATGAGCCCCATACAAGCATTCAAACTTCTCCAGAACTCAACCCTCTGTCTGATGATTATGATGGCTTCTTAAGCTTGAATAATACCTCTGGTTAGGCTTCTCTTGACATGTATCACACTTGATCCCCTGTTAAATGAAGGATTCTATGCTATGCAAATGCTAGAACTATGCTATGCTAATGTAATGAAACATAAACCAAGTGATAAAAGGTTAGGCAAATTTTGGGGTGCAACAGCTGCCCCTATTCAAGCGGCTTGGACCCGACTGGATGAGAAGCGAACGACTTTCAAACAATCGAGGTAGAAGACGGTTGAATACCAAAGAACCTGGAAATTTGCCAACCGCAGAAATAAACTGCACAAACTGCTTAGGGAAACAGGTCCAGAAAATTGGATCCGGTTGTCACGGCAACAACTGATCAATCCTTTGATAAAGAAACTAATTTCAACATCAACCACCTGCGTGACTCCACACGAACTGAATCCAAACAATCAACTTCAAAATACGCTACAATAAGCGGGAACTACATAAAGTGCGTCATCCTTGTACTATCTGGGATCTTCCTTTTCCAAGCCACGTTGCGAGGAAAACTTGGCAACAAACTCCAAAGTCTAATTATGAAGTCATCCAATGCCAATAACAACAACTTCAAAGTCTAATTATGAGGATATTCAATGCTGACGAGCTCTAAAGTCTAATTATGAAGTCGTTTGATGCTGACGAAACTTTCTGACAACAGCTCCAAAGTCTAATCATGAAGCTGTGGTAATGCTGACGCAACAGCAACTAGAGGAAACTCTGTTGGGGAATTTCTAACGACGACTTCAAAGTCTAATTATGAAGTCGTGTAACGCTGACATAACAGCCACTCGAGGAAAACTCTGCCGAACTCCAAAGTCAAATTATGAAGTCTGCAATGCTGACGTAATAGCTACTCGAGGAAAATTCTGTCGAACTCCAAAGTCAAATTATGAAGTCTGCAATACTGATGTAACAACTACTCGAGGAAAATTCTGCCAAACTCCAAAGTCAAATTATGAAGTCTGCAATGCTGACGTAACAGCTACTCGAGGAAAATTCTGTCGAACTCCAAAGTCAAATTATGAAGTCTGCAATACTGACGTAACAGCTACTCGAGGAAAATTCTGCTGAACTCCAAAGTCAAATTATGAAGTCTGCAATGCTGACGTAACAGCTACTCGAGGAAAATTCTGTCGAACTCCAAAGTCAAATTATGAGGTCCTTCAGAATTCTTTCGAAGAAATTCTGCCAACAACTTCAAAGTCTAATTATGAAGTTGTGGTAATAAGTAATGACTTCAACCGTCCAATCGCTGAAATCTTTCTTTTAAAATGCTGACAACAACTTCAAGGTCAAACCATGAAGCCTTGTAGCACTGATATAACGAGCTTCAAAGTCTAATTATGAAGCTGTTCCATGCGGACAACAAACTTCAAAGTCTAATTATGAAGCCGTTTAATGTTGATAATAAATTCAAGGTCTAATTATGAAGCCGTTCCATGCTGACGTAACAACAACCATAGGAAACTCTGTTGAACTCTAAAGTCTAATTATGAAGCCTTCTAGAACTCTTCCGAGGAAATTATGACAATAGCTCCAAAGCCTAATTATGAAGCCCTTGTAATGCTAACGAACTTCAAAGTCAAATTATGAAGCTGTATAATGTTGACAACAACTCCAAAGTCAAATTATGAAGCCTTGACAACCAGCTGAGGATAACTCTGTCGGGGAAATTCTGACGTCAACTGCCAGACATTCTCATTGACGACGAGTAAGGACTCCAGATGTCTAATCTCTGAGATCTTTCTTTAAAATGTTGACAACAACTTCAAAGTCAAATTATGAAGCCTTGACAACAAGTACTGACTTCAACCGTCTAATCGCTGAAATCTTCTTTTCTGAAATGCTGACGTGACAGCAACCCGAGGGAAAACTCCACTGGGGAATTTTTGAAAACAGATATTGGTGCTACGTAAAGCGCGAACTTGACATCTTTTTCCGAGGAAACATGCGAAGCACTAAATAAAAGTGTGAATCTGGCATCCGAAGATTTGAATGTATAGCTCCATGGGACCAACTCCATCAACACGGGTGATAACTCTATCAACACAGGTAACGACTCCGTCAACACGGGTAAAAATCTCCGTCAACACGAGTAACAATCTCCGTCAACACGGGTAACATCTCCATCAACACGGGTAAAAATCTCTGTCAATCACAAGTAAATTCTCCGTCCATCACGAGTAACAATCTTTGTCAATCACAGGCAAATTCTCCGTCCATCACGGGTAACAATCTCTGTCAACACAAGTAACAACTCCGTTAACACGGGTAAAAGTCTCCGTCAACATGGGTAACAATCTCTGTCAACACAGGTAACTTCTCCGTTCATCAAGGTAACAATCTCTGTAAATCACAGGTAACTTCTCCGTCCATCGCGGGTAAAAGTCTCCGTCAACACGGGTAACAATCTCTGTCAACACAGGTAACAACTCCGTCAACACGGGTAAACGTCTCCGTCAACACGGGTAACAATCTCTGCCAATCACAGGTAACAATTTCTTCAAGATTTTCAACACTGTTGTACGACAGTCTGAAGAATACTTTGCTGGGGAATAAGAGAAACCCAACCAAGCAACTCTGATGGGGAAAAACTCTACTGGGGAAGTCACAAGTAACAACTTCAAAAGTTTAAACCATGAAATCTTTTAATGCTGACGTAATAGCAATCTGAGAAGAACTCCGCTGGGAGAGAGAAGAGAAACTTAACCAAGCAACTCTGCTAGGGGGCACATGACAGGGCGAACACTATCATCGCATATCTCGCGCCACAAATCTGAATATCTGGACACTTTCGTGAACAATAATCTCAATTATCTGCAGGGAAACATACCTGAAAACAAAGAGGTAATCAACCTGGATTATGTTTCAAAATGCATGTGTTTGACAATGGCGTAATACTCCATACAGCATGGAAATGCTACGCGTTTGGGTAGATGCAAATATGATGATATATGAAAATGCAAGGAGGTACTCCAACAAACTAAATGCTGAAGACAAAGCCAAGTCCGCTGGGGATAACCAGGTACCACAGACATATTCCAGCAAAATAAATGTTGGAAAGGTGAAGCTAACTTCACTGGGGATAACCATCCTGTTGGGGAATGGCTCACAAGCTTGAAATTACGAACTCTGCTGATGATGTTCATCCTGTCGGAGGAAAAACAACCTGCTGGAGAAAAGAAAAGGAAATCCTGCTCGGGGATGCTCCTTTCAAAACCACTGACAACCTGATTGTGCTCTGTGGGGATTAACCCTGCTGGGGATACTTAGCTGGGAATCGATTCGTGTACTCTAATTGTACCCTGTGAGAATTCTCTCTGGGGAGTAAATGCGCTCATAACCAACCACCGGGAATGCACACTCCGTTGGGGATATCGAATCTTGATCCGCTGGGGACTTTATCCTGCCGAATAAGTCAATCTTGAATTGTTGAGGATAATCTGATCCTGCTCCGATGCGATCCCAACTCTCTGGGGATAAAACTTCGACTTCCATCTGCCGGAGATGAAAAGCAAATTTCGCCTGCTGGGAGGAATAAATTGCACATAAAGCCTGCTCTGGCTGGGGGAATCATGATCCCTTGGATATCTGCTGCAAAGGTAACGACAATGCCCCTAGTCCAAATATTTCAACTTTGAAAAGACAAACTCGCTACAAACCAACCTCGAGATAGCTTGCCCCTGACCCTGCGTCAATTTCTGGTAAACCCCGATAAGACAGAGAGGAACATTTCCTTCGCTTCTACTTTTTCTCCCCGCTCATGGGATCTTCGTAAAATCTTTCCCTAAAAGGGCATCACAATCTCCGTACCCTAATGGTTAGATATGCACTACTTTCGCGTTTCGAACCTCGAAGAGGTGTTTCAGACTAATCGCCTTCTGATCAACAATAGCCTTTGTGCTCTCAGGGTGGCCTGCCCCAGTCTTGCAACGACTCTGCCCCTGATTAGCTGATTCATGGAGCAGTACTTCTAGCTGCGAGAGAGATTTGCTGAATCTCGACCTGATTGCCCCCAGATTAACCATTCTTGAACGACTGCTCTTACTGGGGGTTATTTGATATAGCTGGCCACAACTTGACGGAGTATTCAGGCATTCTACATTCTATCCCGATCAAACTCTCCACCGCGGAAACTTTCCTGCTGTCAAGCGCTTACTCGCAAGTAAAACAAACTGTTCTGCATAAAAGATATATTAAATGCAATGCATATGACAGTTTTGAAATCCAAGTCGGTTCACTGGAGAAAATTTTTTATGACATATAATAAACGAATCAACTATCCAAATGTCAAAATTAATACAACGCTGCAAGAGGAATCCTTTTAGGAGTCAGTTTCGATGCGGTCTTTACCAAAGTATGCTCTCGAAATAAACCTGCTTCAATTAGGAATTTTTCAGGTTGTAATGTGGTCGGGTTCACGGTTAACAAGGAAAGGATAAAGGCTCAAAATTCATTTTAACCCACCCATTCTCCTTGATGTTCTCCGCTCCTATGTTCAGCTAATTCGACCTTAGCACTCACCTTTCAAAGGTTGTATAGGAGTGATAGTTCGAGAAACCATGAGTTTCTGGAGTGACAGCCACTCACTTTTCGTCTTTGACACTTGAAATCACACGACTCGTATTTTCGAGGATTTTTCTTTTGCAATCCGGTTCAGTTTTTTTTTTGCTTTCCCTAATTTTTGCCTGGAATAATTCTTTTGAATTTAAAGTCCAGCGGGATACCCTCATTTTTGCCTAAGTCGTTTTCAAGATTCGACTTAGCGGGCTTTTCCTTTTTCGAACAAGTCGCGTGACACTGGTCGTCTGACTCGTTGAGGAATAATGTGACTGTTTCACTCTTGGCGTTTAACCATTGTGGTTTTTTAGGCACAACCTCTAGAGGTGTGATTGATCCTCGAACGAGTACTCCCCTTTTTTGCAATCTGGACGCTCGGTCAAATTAGCTAACACCTACCCTGCCCTGGGTTAAGATTGAGGGTTTTTCGTCTTCAGAAAGAACTCCTACTACTAGGCTCAAAGGGATTATCTTCCTTATAACTCCGGTGTTTGTGGATTTGAAACAATGCTTGTACATCATCAGCAGGTTTTATTTTCAAAGGCATACAATCGGAAGCTTGCGCGTCTTTAAACTTCGTCATCCTCCCCAGATTCCGCTTAACCAAGCGTTGGATATCTGTAAAAACAATGAGTGAACACGAATGGATTAAATCAAAACATGCATACTCATTTCATTATCAATATCAATTGAAAACAATACAAGTTTTACGAATGCAATTTGCGCTTTAACAGAAAAGAAACTACAAATGCAAAGACATGACATGATAAAACAAGGATTGCCAGCTTCTGGGAACCAGGCTTTTCGAACTTGATTTGCTGCTGAGCCAGCCATCTTGAGAATTGATCGTCGAAGTCATCCTGATACTCCTCTGAACATCTGCTTTCAGTGAACTCTCCCATAACCTGAGCTGATTCACCCACTTGGCTGGATAAAGGAAGTTCGACACCCTGAGGCGTGATAGATATCCTGTTAGAATCCAGCAAGGTCTGAATTTGGCTTCGAAGCACCTTACAGTCATCTGTTGAATGCCCCTGTGCCCCAACATGGTACTCACAGCGAGCGTTGGCATCAAAACCTGGAGGATAAGGCAGGATCAGTGGATCAGTCTCCTTCGGCACTATCAGCCCACTTTTGACCAAATCCGACAACAACTGACTGTACGACACCGGTAACTGAGTAAACTGCCTTTCAGGTTTCCTTGGTCTTTGTCGGGCGTGCTGACACGGCTGACGATGATACCGTTGTTGACTCTGGCGGGTGACAGATATCTGACATACAGATCCAACTGGTTGCTGACTCTGAGTACTCGAAGTGTCTGGATACTGAATCTGAGGTACGGGAGATTCTGAGACAACATCACTTCCTTTCTCCCATTCTTCTTGAGATCTGACAAATGATTCATTTTCATACACTGAAGTATAAGGAATGTCTTGAATCTTTCCGCTCTTGATTCCGCTCTCAACACGCTCCCCTAATCTTATCAAGTCTGCCAAGCTGGCATTTCCCCAACTGCACAATGTGTCATAGTAACGGCCCTTCAGAGTACCCACGAAGAGGTCAACCATTTCTCTCTCCACAAGCGGTGGTTGAACACGAGCAGCCAATTTTCTCCATCTCGCACATACCCTCTAAAGGATTCGTTCTCCGCCTGAGATAATTCTTGCAAATTCACGTGACTAGGAGTCATATCCAGGTTGTAGTCATGCTGCTTCACGAAGGCATTGGCTAGATCCGACCATGATTTGATACTGTCACTCTTCAACTGCATGTACCAATCCAAAGATGCTCCGATCAGACTATCTTGGAAACAGTGAATCATAAGCTTGTCATTGGCGACATGTGAAGTCATTCTTCTGCAAAACATAACCAAATGTAGCTTCGGACAACTATCCCCTTTGTATTTCTCAAAATTGGGCATCTTGAACTTCGGAGGCAACGCAAGGCCTGGCACCAAACACATGCTCGCAGCATTCAGGTTGAGAGTATTCTTATTTATCAAGGCAGCCATCTGATCTTCCAACAGCTGAATTCTTCTCATATGCTCAACAGTCTGTGGGTTCTGAACCTTAACCTGCGGAACAACTCTTGGATGTGGGACAATCCATGGAGAAGGAACAATCCTGGGAGAATCTGGCGTGGAGAAAGTGAAACCTTGATACTCTGTGTCATCGAGAGAAGATGGTCCTCTGATAGGGGTTTGCACAGGCTGAGCGACATTGTTCACCGGAGTTCTCTGAACATTGTCCTCCCCTCTGGTCATGGCTGTCATGGCTTCCATGAACTGACTCAACTAGTTCTTCAACAGTTTAAACTCGGCCCTGGTAACAAACTGATTCTGCTCTTCGGAGTCCATGATCCATCCAGGAACTAACTCAAGTCCAATGCAAATGCCGGGAAGTCAACTGAGTTGGACAAAAGACGGGTAAGCTCTCTGATCCGTCTGAGGATGGACATGCAAGCATGAGATGCACATGAAATGCAATGCAAAATGCAACAAACACGGGATCACAACCCCCACAAAGCTCCGAATACTGTTGCGCTGCTGACGGGATAAGTTCACTCTGACAAGAGAAAACCAAAATACTGGGTAGGATGGAAGTCAAGTTTCCTACAAAAACCCCTCCCACTCACGGGTATGGACCTAACCTGACACAGGTTCGGCATCCTATGCGGTCATCAGCGTCACAGACTTTCAAGAACGATGATACGATACCCAGAAGGTGTGGCATCATCATCTCTTGAAGCGGCCTCACTTAGCTGAATCCCAAATGATCGGTCCCCAGAGTCGACAATCCTCCAAACCAACAACCCCTCAAGCCCAAAGGGCTGGAAAAGAAGTCAACCGGGAGAACCTCGTCTGAGCGTGGATTTCATGAGACACTAGTGCCTGCAAAGCAAGCACGCACCCACTAATTTCCACAACTAATGCTAGGTACACTCAAGCCTGGGTCTGACTTTTCACTCCTCAGAGTTCCCCTCCCACAACAGCACAATAGCAACAAATAAAAATAAGGAGTGCGGAAAGTGTAAATACAGTAGTAATATACAACATACAGCACGCAAAATAAACACCCAAAGACAAGCAAACAAGCGCTAGGATTGACTCTCGTTGGGACGTTGGATCCCTCAAATTGACTTGCATAGGGACGTTGGGTCCCTAGGGAACTATCGCATTCCCTAGCAGAGTCGCCAACTGTCACTACTGCGAAAATAAGGTGCCGGCAAAACAGAAGAGTCGCCACCTTTCGTTATTTATCCCTCAAAACGGGAAAGGAAACGATCAGAAAAACCTAACGAAAAGGTATAAGACAAGGTCATTGCAACCATTGTCTGGATTCGGGAGTCGGTTACGCAATGGGAAGGTATTAGCACCCCTCACATCCATCGTACTCAATGGGATCCATGCTTGTTGTGTTTATCTGACGGGTTTGTTAAATCTATCTACGCTAAGAGGTCTGGTCTAAAAAGAAAAGAAAGTGACTCGGCAAAGTATCGCACTTTATGCCTACGTATTCCCATCTGGAACGAGAAATCAGAGTCAACGTAGTTCGCCTAACTACGGGTTACGGGGAAGGTTGCTCGCCAAGATATCGCATCTTGTGCCTACGTACTTTCATACGGCATGAAAGATCAGAGCAAACGTAGTTCGGGCTACGGAGAACACAGGTTTGTTCCGCTGTTTTTTTATCCAAGTAAAGTTAACAATCAGTTCCAGCAGTTGGTGTTTGCAGCTCGATCCTTGGAGACTTAGGCGTTACCGTTTGCGGTAGAACTGAAAGTTAACAGAACTCTCTTTATGCAAAGAGTTTTCCTGATTAAGGGTCCAAGAGGACAAAAAGGATTTGATGTTTGTTTTTTAAGTCTTTTACGGAAGAAGTGAATTGAGTTCTGTTTGTAACTCGTGTTGCACTAAAGACTTGGACTTGAGAGTGAATGTGTCGCATGTCACCCAAAGGGTACCATACTAAACATTCAAGCTACGTGAGGGAAACCCTCCCACAACTCTTTCTCAAGTAGCATAAGGCTCGTAACGCACAACACATGTTGACCTTTATTAAGTGTTTTAACTGTATTTGAAGATGAGAAGAGAAAGAGACACTCTACAGGGAAACTGACTCGATCCTACAGTTATCATGCAATATTCGTCCTACGATTGTGGTTAAAAGGGAAACTAACTAATGTTATCATGCATGGTTAGAATCCTAATGTCTGTCATAACTTCTCTTGAATAAGAGAAGTCAGAGTTCCTAGGGGAACATAGCAATGGAAATTAAACAGTAAACAGGAAAACTGTAAAGGAATTACTGTAAAGATGCATGCAATGCAAGTGAGGGAGGAAATGTGTGTGGGGCATAAGCCTCCACAAGCTCATCTCAACCTCAAGCCAGATATGAATAACTGAAAAAATAATAGAAAGAAATAAAATGCAATCAAGCAAACCACAAACCACACAGGCAAGGGAGCGGAGCTCTACCGAATACCAGCAAGCAAAGCCACACAATAAAAATACAAGCAGAGGGAGAAACTCAACCTCTAATGTAATACAAGCAAGGGGAGAAGCTCAACCCTTAGGATGCTCTTAGGCTTATTCAACTACATGACCTAATTTAAATGCATCACACCAATCAAGTCATATCAATACGTCAAAGCAAATCAGAAAAACAGACAATCAAGAGAGCAAATCAACAGCTTCACAATAAAGCCACTCTCTGACAGCAATCCAGTCCACAGTCTGTAAATCAACCTTCAAGCTCAAGCCATCTTCAAGAGAAGGAATAGAGTGCTCCATCTTCATTCTATAACCATGCTCCAGCAAGGAAAGGAATCAACAAGATGAAGGTATGATGATGGGAAGCAGACAGGAAACCAAAGGAATCCCATCTGACACTCAACCAGTCATCAGAGAAAGGCATCCTCAAAAGTTCTACTCATTGTAAAAAGTCATGCATCCCTCAAAAGGAGAGATTATACTTCAACATGAGGACTTTGAATCATAGGATGGTAAGGGAAGGTGAATGAAACCAACCATTATTTGAAGAAAAAACTATTTCTAAAGCTCTCTCCTAAAATCCCTAATCTTATAAGATACAAAAAGCTAACAAAAAGGAAAGAAAAGCTCCAATCCAAGCTCCACCAACCACTCTACAAAAGCTTCATCATGTCCATGATATCCTCCAATAAGAACCAGAAGCCCACCATGCAAGAAAAGCCCATTTTGAGTCCATTCCAAACAATCACCAAAGTTGAAACACCAAATAAACAATCAACTTGAATATTCTAACTAAAATATCAAAACACATCCTAAAAATCTAATTATTTTTCTATGAGAACATGCACTTGTTATTGATCTACAGTTCAAAAATCAGGACCTAATTCAATTTCTAAGTCCTTTAATAAAATCCTAAGTTGAAAGGTATCAAAGGAAACCATGAATGGGGAAAGGCTCTAAACCTATCTCTAAAACAGAACCTATATTTGTCTCAAAAATGTGATAAAAATCCTGAGGGAGCATACATATCTAACCTAACAGCCATCAAAATCTCAAGACAAAATTCAATACCAAATGGGAGAACAAAAATCAACAAACAGACAGCTCAATTATGCAAAATTAATGAACATTAGCACAAAAGAAAAATCACAATTAATTCGAATTAAATCCTAAAAATGTAAAACCAGTTCCTAAAACTTCCTAAGCCGTTCAGGAATCGTGAGAAAAACTTTCGTAATTTTTTGATCAATTTTACTATTTTTAAAGCAATTAATCCAAACAGCCATGAAATAGAAAAAATAACAAAAGAATATTAAATGCACTAACTGGAAGGGGTTCAACTAGCAAGAAAATCAAGCATATTCTCGCCTGGGCCCTATGAATGGGGGTGCAAGAAGCAGCTGGGCGCTAAGCCCACTTGGGATATTAATTCAGCAAAAAAACATTTCCAAAAATGTCCAGGGGGTGTGATAATTGGTTATTTCATGCGTAATTCAAAGTGGGCTTATCAATGGGAGGGGCGAATAGCAGCTAATCCAACTAAAGCCCAAAACGAAAATCACCTAAAATCAGTTTCACAATTTAATAAAATGAAGCACGCAGGTATCGAACCCGCGCACATGGGATCTTGTGGGCGCTGAAGCTCAAAACGACCGCGTTTTGCATCCCTGACGTGGCGCGATCCTAGCCTTGCAATGCGCGGACGAAGTCTTCTCTTCTCTCCAATCGGACGGCTCCCGAGTCGTCTTCTCCAAATCCAGATTTTCACCATGAGCAGTGCCGCGCGGTGCTGTAGCAACCGGCCATGGATGAAGTTTTTTTCCGGTAAACTTCGAAACAACGTATCTCTCTCAATTCTTAACCAAATGCAACGATTCTTGAACCAAAATTGCACGAAATTTCGAGAGGAATCCGAATATACCACTTAAAAATTCTAAAACTCCAAGAATAAAAAATTACACATCCTAACCGAAAATGCATTTAATCCTAAAATGTCACTAATCATTCAATTCTTTGCCTAGAAATCATCTACAACCTAAGGTGAACCTAACCACATGATTCTAATGCATCAAAAACGCAAGAATGAAGTGTAATTTAAAGAAGTAAGAACCTGAGTTCAAGCTTCAATTGGAGGCGTTTCTGGCTTTATTCTTTCTCCGAAACCTTCCAGATCCAATCGGTGATGATATTAGAAGAAGATTGAAGCTTCAATTGTGCTTGAAATGGCTTCAATCAGAAATTAACTCTTTCACTTTTCTTCTTCAAGCTTCAATGGTGATATTTTCTCTCAGTCCCAATCAATCACCAACCTTGTTTCTGATGAGCTCCTCAACCTTTATAGAATGATTTAGAAGCTTCTAGAGCTCAGGCCCAAGCCCAAAATCAAAAGTCCAAATCCAACTTTCCTTCAAAAATTTGATTATGGAAATACATGACATTGGCTTCATAGCTTGCATTGGAAGCTTTGGATGACTTGCATATCTCATTTAGAATGAATTCAGCCCAAAAGGAGTCTCCAAATTGCCTTTGTGAAGGAATTGTGTAATGTAACTTATATGTGAAGAAATTTTATGAAAGGCCATGAATTGTGCTTCAAATGAAAAATCCACAATTGCCAATGTTTCTAAAACATGATTTCTGATTAAAATGAGTGGTTATTTGACTTGTTTTGGACCCATAATCATTTATTTCAATTTCCCACCAAAAATGCCTTTGAATTTCTTCTTTATTCAAACCACTTCACACCAATCCTTGATATGAGCCAAACCAATTCACCATGAGTTCTTGGTTAGCCTAAAAACTACATTTTAAACAAGTTCCATGTTGAACAAAAATCTATTTGACAAGTGCAAGTTGGAGATTTTGACCTATGATTGAAAATGGCCTATAATCTCACTTTCCCAAAATACCCCTGACTTGTAAACCTCACAACTTGAGTTATACAAATTAGATTGAAGACTTATAATACAATTTGGAAAGCTAAGATCATGAGGAATAACTTTCATTTTGGCCAAAAGTTTAGGAGAAAAACCCTCCTAGGTCAAAAGTAGCTTGTAAGTCAGATGATTTTCACAGACAAATTTCAGAGGCATCTGAGGACTTGTAACTTGTCTGGACCATAACTTGAGTTCTATAAATCCAATGGAGGACTTCTGGTACTCAAATTAAATCTAAGAGCATCCTCTACAACATTCATGTGGAGGCCAAAGTCATATTAGACTTGTATCTTGACTTACATGGCTTGGAAGTTTGGCACTAAACAGGGGATTTTACCCTAGGAACCCTGACTTAGCAACTCCAACCACTCTTGATTCTTCTCAACTTGATCTTAAAACGACCTCTCATATGCCTCAACATATCATTTCATAATCTCAATGACCTAGAAGTAGGCTTTGATCTTCTTCAATTGCTCATCTTGACCTAGGGTTAACCAGATGAAACCCTAGTGACATCCACTTCAACTGTGGCTCTTGCACTTGATAAAATGACTTGATTGAGCTCCAACATGACCTCCAAGGCACTTCAATGAGCTCTACCCACACATTATCTCCTTAATAAAGGCCTTACAATCCATTGCTGACCTTCAACTGGCTCCAAGTGAGGAGATGAGCCCCATACAAGCATTCAAACTTCTCTAGAACTCAACCCTCTATCTGATGATTATGATGGCTTCTTAAGCTTGAATAATACCTCTGGTTAGGCTTCTCTTGACATGTATCACACTTGATCCCCTGTTAAATTAAGGATGCTATGCTATGCAAATGCTAGAACTATGCTATGCTAATGCAATGAAACATAAACCAAGTGATAAAAGGTTAGGCAAATTTTGGGGTGCAACAGGTGGGGCAAAACCCATGGAAGAAATCACATAGGGGACAGAAGGCAACACAACAACTTCTAAAGAACCCTTCAGACTAGCTACAAGGATCACCTAAGCTAGGGGAATCAAAAGCTCTATCAAGGCTTCAAGAAGTTTATAATGAGGTGTCCACCTAATTACTATTCTATCAAGAAAGGATATGATACTTAGAATCATCTACTAGTTATTTACAAGGTTAATCTATGAAGTTATCTAAGTTAGGGTCACCTAAACTATAAGCAACTTGTAAAATGGGGAACTAATGGAAAATCAATTCTACAAATCTCAAGGAAAATCCTACATTACCCTACATGGGTTAAGTATCTATGGTATAAAAACCAGGGGCAAAACTAATCCTAGAGGTTCAAATAAAATCTAAATCCAAAGAGTGTGCTAAAGGGGATCCATCAAGGAATGCTCCTAAACATTTATCTCAAACTCCTATTTAGAATCATCTAAAAATCACAACAAAAATCACACAATCCTATCAAGGAGTCTATAACAAGCATGCAAAGTTTCAACCTCAAATTCTAAATCATGAGCTAGCAATAAAATCAACAATCAAGATAGTCTCTTATGCATTTTTAAACATTTATCAAAAATAGGAAAATGGACATTAAATTGAAAATGGCATCAAAATAAAATCTCAAGGCATCAAAAAATCAGAAATTAAATCAGGAGCATGCACATATTTTTGTCATATTTTTCTGATCAATAAAACTAATTAAAATGAATTAAACAAGAAAAACCAATTAAAGAAAATATAAAAATCAATTAAAGAATTAAAAAGCTTAGAAAATATTAGAGCCATCAGATCTATTGACCAGTCTATCCATCCAACAGCCACGCGCTTGCCAGCTCAATAAATGAAACGACGCGTTTTGGCTCAAGGCAATGTGAGGTAAGTTTGACTGAAGACCATGGTATAACCTAATCACAACCATTCAATGCAAAAGTATGCGCATCTTACGTTCCAGATCACGCCAAGTCACTAAACCTTAATTAGACTCATCCTGGTCCATCAGATGCGAAGACTCAGTCAAGAAATTCCACAGATCCAACGCTTCCTGTTCATCGTCCCCAATTTAAACTGAAACAAGGAGGGAACTCAGCCACGGTGGCCAGAGAAGAGCGCCACCGTCTTCTCCGGCGAGAGCCATCAAGCTCTGCAACCAAATCTCATGAAACTCAAAGAAAATTATATGATTCTTCTCGTCTCTTATAACTGATCCTCAATATCCTCTCCATTTCCATCAATTCTTCATGAATCTCTAAAAACGAAGAGGAACAGAAAATTCCTCAATTCCATAATCATCACCAAACCTCAAATTGATTATACAAAAATGTTCCTCACTCGTCAGAGATCAAGAATCACTAATCAATTCATGATAACACTCAAGAATCAGCTAGATATAAGTCCAAACAGAATTTGACTCTCACCATGAATCATCACAAAACTTCACCATTATGATCCTAAAATGATCTACGTTGTATCTATAACCTAACCACATGCCAATTTCAGTCAAAAATGCCTAGAACTAGAGCAATTTTTAAGTTTACCAACCTGAACTGAAGCTTGAAATTGGTGGTTCTCACGTGCAAATCTTGACCTCAAATGCTGCAGATTGCTTCACTAAATGCTCTTAGACGATTCTTGATGCTCAGAAACGCTTGAATCTTCCTCAAACTCCAAACTCACTTCTTGCTAGAAAGCTCCAAAATCCTAACTGCAATAACGGTTTCTGCTCTAAATGATCTCCAAAAAATGATCTGAACACCATCATGAACTTAAATAGAAGTCATTTGGATCTTAACATGGCCCAATCATGGCCCAAATTGATGAATCCAAAATTCACTTTTCTTCAATGTACAACCATGGCAACTTGTGTGTATTGGCTCTGTTTTGGCTCACTCTTTGCTTCACCAGCTTGCACAATACTCCTTGGATGTGAATGGCTTAGATTGCAAGCTTGATTTCATCTTATGGCCAAGATTTATTATGTTTCTTCATCATGAAGTAATCCACTCAATGTCCATGAATTAAGACTCAAATCAAAAATGTGAAATTGCCAATATCTTTAAAACATCATTTCCAATCAGAAAATGCATAAACTTGTGAAATTTGGAACCATTACAATTTATTTTGAATTTTTTCCTTCATTAATGCCTTTAATGATCTTTTCTCCAAATTTCTTCATACTCTTCCTTATTCAATCCCTATCTGTCGCTACTGCGAAAATCGGCGCCGGCTTGACAGGAGAGTCGCCACCGTGCGTTATTTATCCCTTAGAGCGGGAAAGGAAACGCTCGAAGTAAACCTTGCAAAGACGGGAAAAGGTATGGTCATCGCAACCAAAACCTGGATTCGGGAGTCGGTTACGCAAGGGGAAGGTATTAGCACCCCTCACGTCCATCGTACTCGATGGGATCCATGCTTGGTGTTTATAGGTAAAAGGGTGTGTTATCTATCTACGCTAATGGCTGGTCTGAAAAGAAAATAAAAGGACAGGACTCGACAGAACATACGGTGTTCTGGGCCTACGTATTCCCTCGTGCAATGGGAAAGTCAGAGTCAACGTAGTTCAACTGCCTACGTCTAAACGGGGGAAAGGTTGCTCGCCAGGACATCGCGTCCTGTGCCTACGTACTTCCACACAGTATGGAAGATCAGAGCAAACGTAGTTCGACTAACTACGGGTAAACAGGGGCTCTCACACAGCAGTGAGAAAACAACTGGTCTCTAAGGCTCGGGAACCTACAACTATGATCTGGTCTCAAATGCACTCGGGCAATAGAAAGGGATAACAATTAGTCGTTAGCGGGAAAGTCTCGATCGCACAGCCGCGAGAGAACAAAAGGTTAGTCGTTAATGTGCTCGCTAGGATATCGCATCCTATGCCTACATATCTTCGTCTGGTACGAAGAATCAGAGCAGCTGTAGTTCAGCTAACTACGGATCAAGCTACTCAAAAGCTCCTACAGAAAGGAAAGGGAAACCCCAAAACTATAGCTGAGAAACAGGGGAATCTACCTACTGCTATCACACCTGGTTGACCATCCTAATGTCTATCATAACAACTCCGCAGCGGAGAAGTCAGAGCTCCTAAGGGATCATGGCAACAGGACTGAACTACAAACAAGAAACTGCAAAGTAAAGGAATACTGAACATATGCATGAATGCAACAGCTAAACAAACAAGGCGCAACGGCCGCAAACCACAAAGGCAAGGGAGCTCAGCTCTACCAAATACCAACAAGCAAAGCCACTCAATAACAAACAAGCAGAAGGAGGACCACCTCAACTTCTCATGCACACAAAGTCTACTTCTAAGATGCACCTATTCAGAACTATCTAGATGAACACCTAAGTCTAATGCAACATAACATCATACAAGTCAAACAACACAAAGAGAAGGCAAGCTAACCTGACAAGCCTCTATCTACAAAACAAGAAACCACTCCTGGGCAAGGCCCCTAGCAAACCTAAAACAAGCTCCTACTCTATCTCTAAACAGAACTCTGCACAACACCTTAAGCAAATATCTAAGCAAACACCTAATCAAAACCTTAAGCAAGAGGAATCAATCCCAGTCTCCAAGCTTCAGAACAAGCTTACCAAAGAGAGGGAGCTAAGCAGACAAGCTCATAGTGCCTTCCTCAGGAAAGTACCAGGAGGTTACTACTCAGGAGTCATATCCTATGCGGCTCGACAACTGTGATCAGTTTACATTCCTCCTCAGGAGAAATTAAACTCACATGACGGCTCCGGCATCACTGGATATTTGAGAAAAACCTATATGCACTAAGGGAACTAAGTGAGCAGGCTCATAGGACCTTCCTCAGGAAAGTACTAGGAGGCTGACACTTAGGAATTGTACCCTACGTGGCTCAACAACTGTGATCAGTTTACATTTCTCCTCAGGAGAAATTAAACTCACAAGTTGGCTCCAACATCACTGGATACTTGAGAAGTTCTAGATAAACTAATGGAACTAAGTGAATAGACCCATAGGACCTTCCTCGGGAAAGTACTAGGGGACTTCCACTTAGGAATCGTATCCCATGTGGCTCAACAACATGTGATCAGTTTACATCCCTCCTCAGGAGGAATTAAACTCACAAGTCGGCTCCGACATCATTGGATACTTAAGAAAGAGGTGAGAAGAAAGAATGAAAGTCATTCATAGTGCCTTCCTCAGGAAAGTACCATAAACTCCCTTCAAACTTCAGGATCTCGAACCTCACAAACAGACAACAAGCTCCTAGACTAAGCCTCAATCCACTGCATCTTTGCAAGCTCCAACAGGACTTCAACCAGCTCCTATCCTTGAGAAGAACCCACAGGCCAACAAACCACAAGAGACTATCTCTGAAGTTCAACCACAGTTGAACTTCAAAGTCAGAAGTCACCAAGACTTCTCCTATCTTCAGGCTCAGACAAATCACATCAGAACATCCTACAAAAATCTATCAAAAATCTAATGGGAGACCTACATGGCTCTAGGATAACATACTGAAAAATCAGAACAAAATTCAACACCAGATGAAAGAACTAAAATCAGCAGCACAGACATATCCACAAACCAATTTATTCAACATCAATAACAGTGAAAAAATGCAATTAAAATGAACATGCATGATTAAGCTAATATTTTTGCATTATAAAATTCTACATTGAATTACGAGTTTACAGAAAAAAGAACGGAATTATTTGACTAAACCTACTATTTTTTATTAATTTTCTAATGACATGTATGCACTAAAAATATTAAAAACATCAATTAAATGGAAAATATACAAAAAAATAACAACCAAAAATAAAGTGACATTTTTATTTTTATTTAATTTTCTAAACATTTTCATGAAATGGCTGAAAAAAGAAGAGTTAAAAAATCACCTATTTACATTTTATTGTGATTTATTTACAAACATGAAAATATAAAAGAAAAACAAAATAAAAGAAAATGGGGGAGGGGGTTCAAACAGCAAGGGATTCAATTCTTAATTCATTGGGCCCTGATCCTGGGGGGTGCCAACAGCATTAGGGCGCAAGGCCCAGTCTCAGAAATCAAACAGACAGAAAAAAAAACGTATGGGGGTGCAGCACTAGCAAGTTTTCAGTTTTTTATCTATTATGGGCTTAAACGGGGGGGTGCGTGTAGCAATAAGGGCCTAAGGCCCAAATCCAATCACTCAGATCTCACACACGGGGGGGGGGGGGGGGGGGGGGGGTAACGAGTAAACTGGGGTGTAGCATCAGTACGCACAATTGGGCCTAAGCCCAAACCTAACCCTAATCTGAACGAAACCCTAAACAAAACCATCTTCCCCCTCACAAACCCAGGTTACTGTTCATCCTAACCTGGCCGCTTCGCTCGTCTTCCTCCTCTCTCCCTGCACCTAACTCTCTGAGGAAGCCTCTCACAACAAACTCACACAACCCTTCACCCAACCCAGAATCTAACCTAAACATCACGCTTGTTCAATCCATCCTAAACTATCATCTTCGCCCATCTAACACGCAAATCTCAGACTAACATCTTAACTCAATTGAACAAGCCACTATGAGGTGAAAAAGAGTTACCTGGAGCGAAGCCGAAGACGAAGGTTTCTGGAGAACGTCTCTTGAAGGCGACGGAGTTCTTGAGGCTCTTGAGATTCTTGGAAGACCTTCGAAGGTCGTTGAAGCTTTTGCGTAATCCTGAAGAACCTGAAAGGAAACTGAGGGAGAAGCGGTCTCGCTGGGAAGACGATGAGCGCTTGGATGTTGTTGGCCAGGAAACTCAGGCGATGAATGTCTATGAAGATTAACGTGATTCTGGGTTTCTCGTTGAAGAAGGATGAAGGTTTTGGGTGATTTCTGGGGAAACCTTGACGAGGAATGATGAAGATCTGGTGGTGGTGAATGTTGATGATATTCTGGAAAAAGTGGATGAAGGTTCAGGGCGCAAACTATGAGTCTTCCGGCGCCGTTGAAGTCTTCGGCGAGGTACCGATGAAGGTGGAAGGGAGGAGATCGGAGACGATCGGAGTGAAGAAATGAATTTCTGGCGTTTCTTGGGTGTTTGGGGATTCCGGCGAGAAAGACGGTGGTCGGAGGACGTTGGACGGCGGCTCAGGGCGTCTGCATGCCCGGCGGCGAAGTCCCGGCGATGCTCCGGTGACTGGCTGTGGTGGCGCCAAGTGTCTCAGGGGGAAGACTGGGAAGGGGACGTGTGGCACGCATGCACAGAGAGAGAGAGAGTGTGGGACAGCTGGGGCGAGACGTGGCGTGATTCTGAGAGAGTCTCTGAGTGTAACGTGGGCCAGCTCTCCTTTCCACACGTGGCGTGCTTCTGCTCATATACTGATAGTTGCTGGCACCTTCTAGAATCTCCTGGACAAATCTGGAAATTGTTGGACGAATTGAACTTTTTTTCTGGACTTTTTCTGGACTTCACTGCTGAGACTAGTTGAGAACTGGGCCTCAAACGGAACACCTCCTGGGCCCATACGAAAATGAATAAAAAAAAACCCCCCAAAAAAAAATGAAAACTGATTAATATCTTGATTAAAACTAATGAACTCTAAACAAAACATTAAAACCCTAATTAACTCTATATCAACCTAATTAAATCTGAAAATGATTAAGAACCTAATTAACTCTAAAAAAAGATTAAAAGTCTAATGAATTCTATATTATCCTAATTTTAAAAAAATGATTAAGATCTAATACTTCTACTAATTCTTTATTAAAACTCTAACATTATTTAATATCTATCAAAATCTATCATTAATAAAAGAAAAAACTATATTATTTTCTATATTATCTAAAAACAATTAAACCTATATTCTAAAAAATCTATTTTAAAATTCATATAAAATTCTAAACTATTATTAAAAGAAAAAACTATATTATTCTAAAAAAAGATAAAACTATTTAAAATCTTATTTATATTCTAAAAATCTATTTAAAAAATCTATAAAATTCTAAAAAGAGATTTAAGCTATTAAAAAATACAAAAACCTATTTAAATTCCAGAAAAATCTATAAAGCCTATTAAAAATTCACAAAAGTCTATAAAAATCCTAAAAATGCAGATGAATGCAAATGACCGCCATAAAAGAGCGCACGAGACCAGATCGAATTGAACAGAGAGCCCCGGGCATCAGAATATCCTCAAAATCACTGTGCAAGCTAAAAATCACCGAGGAGCGCACAATTTCCCGAAAATAAAACCCTGGTGACCTGGACTGGGTCTGCCATATCTGATAGACAAAAATCAAGCTGTAAACTCTGATATCCCCTGTTTGCACAAAAATCATCTGTCTGATTTGCGAATATGAATTTAAACCACGAGTCAGATAGGAGAATCGGTTGGTCAAATTTTAGGGTGCAACAGCTGCCCCTATTCAAGCGACTTGGACCTGAAGGGTCTGAAGAGCGCTCAGCCTTCAGACATTCAGAGGTACGAGACGGTTGAATACAAATAAAACCTGAAAATTTGCCAACCGCGAGCATATACGGTAAACTGCTTGGGGAATAAAGTCCAGAAAACCGAGTCCAGTTATTACGGCACCAAACTGATTAATCATCTGATAAAGAACTCCTGATTTGAATACCCACTACTGGTGATACCCCGTATAACAAACCCTGAGGGTTGCAACAACTTACCTGATCCTTTCACATTGCCTACTGATAGGCAGGAAGAGAAATATACTCACATCGCCCAAAGATGGACGGGAAGACACCCTGATTGAATACTCACCTCGTCTAATGATAGACGGAAAACAACATTAATCTCCCAATTCACATCGTCTAAGGGTAGACGGCATCATCCTGATCGATGAACCAATCAATATTCACATCGTCTAAGGGTAGACGGCATCATCCTGATTGACGAAACAAATCAATATTCTCATCGTCTAAGGATAGACGGGAACAAAGCCTGATCGCATACTCACATCGTCTAAAGATAGACGGGAAGAAATAATCTCTGAATTCACATCGTCTACTGATAGACGGCATCATCCTGATTGATGAAACAAATCAATATTCTCATCGTCTAAGGGTAGACGGGATCATCCTGATCGCATACTCACATCGTCTAAAGATAGACGGGAAGAAATAATCTCTGAATTCACATCGTCTACTGATAGACAGCATCATCCTGATTGATGAAACAAATCAATATTCTCATCGTCTAAGGGTAGACGGGATCATCCTGATTGATGAAACAAATCAATTCACATCGTCTAAGGATAGACGGGAAGAAATAATCTCCATACTCACATCGTCTAAGGATAGACGGAAGAAAACCTTAATCTCCATACTCACATCGTCTAAAGATAGACGGAAGAAAACCTTAATCTCCATACTCACATCGTCTAAGGGTAGACAGCATCATCCTGATCGATGAACAAATCAATTCACATCGTCTAAGGGTAGACGGCATCATCCTGATTGATGAAACAAATCAATATTCTCATCGTCTAAGGGTAGACGGGATCATCCTGATTGATGAAACAAATCAATTCACATCGTCTAAGGGTAGACGGGATCATCCTGATTGATGAAACAAATCAATTCACATCGTCTAAGGGTAGACGGGAAGAAATTCATAATCTCTATATTCACATCGTCTAAGGATAGACGGAAAAACAACATTAATCTCCCAATTCACATCGTCTACTGATAGACGGGATGAAGTAATCTCCATACTCACATCGTCTAAAGATAGACGGAAAGACACCATAACGCAATTCAACACCATCCCTTGAATTTCAGAACCCTTCTGTCTACGGGAATTGATAGAAAGATCAACATCTTTGAAGGGGCCACATCATCAGTATGGACTGACGGGAAGAAAGCCACCTTTTTAAGGAACCATGTCGTCAATAAGAATCGACAATCACGAAAACTGAACCTTCTTCGAAGAGCCTCGACATCAATAAGGATTGACAGTCAGGAAAGTACCTTTTGAAACGTCATCTCATCCAATAAACGAAAAGAAAACCCCTATCCGAAATATCATTTTGAAACCCCTCAACAACCAAAGATAACCGGAGAAGACTCGCTGGGGAAACACCTCCTCGTCCGTATGATCTGGCAATAAGAAACCCGCTGGACAGTAACCAAAACTTCACATCGTCTACTGATAGACGGAAAGAAAAGCCACTTGCTGGAGAAACTCTATTTTGAACCCTATTGAAAATCCATCAAAACTTCACATCGTCTACTGATAGACGGGAAGAAAAGCACATCCTGGGGAAACCCCTTCTTGAAGCCCTACTGTGATCACCCGCAACTTCACATCGTCTATGGATAGACGGAAAGAAAACCACATTCGTACTCAAGACGTCGGAGAAGTCCATTCATTGGAGGAACACATCGTCAATATGAATTGACGGGAAGAAAAGTCTGTCGATATCAGATGACTGCTTGATCAAAGCATAATCGTTGTATGATCTGAGATACAAATAATCTGCTGAACTGTCTGAATACTGTTGCTGGATAAATGCCCCTGAACTGATCACAGAGTAATTCACGCGCCATATGAGGCTGATAGAAAATCTGACTTATGCTTCGTATGCATATGCGTACGCTTTAATTTTTCTACAGCGTAATGCTCCATTCCGGATGGAAATGCTACGCATTTTGACCATGATATGCAAGTATGATGCAAATATGATAATGCATGCAATATGCTAATGCAGGCTCGAGCTGCCGGAGAGGGCCGGGTACAGAAAACCACTTCAGCAAAATAAATGTTGAAGGCGAGGCCAACTCTGCTGGGGATAACCCGGATATCACTGAATCGTCCTAGCAAAATAAATGCTGGGAGAGCGAAATCAACTCTGCTGGGGATATTGGGAACTTAACCGAACACCTCGACGAAGTAATACCCTGCTGGGGAATATAACTCCGTTGTGAAATAGCAGACGTGCTGAATATGATTAGACTCTTCTAGGTATAGCTTATCCGTACCAACGGTGAATTGGACTTTGCTGGAGAAAATGGAGGGAGCCCTCCTGCGTACTGACGAAGCTCGGATCTGGAAATTGATGCGCCAACACGGATGGGCTTCACAGTAATCGCAAACATGGATTTGAACTCTTAAGCTTATCTTACTGGGTCAGATACAACTGCCGCTGGAAAACATTCTTCCTGAATACACAGCCTTTTAGTGAAGAGTCAAGGGATAGTGACACGACTTCCCGCATTCATCTCGCTCTCGAAAATCGACTGCATCTGCTCGAATAACTCTGAATGGCCCTGTAGGTACGGAAAACAACAATCCTTTCGCTCATGGTATGCCCCAGCCTGCAGGATATCTGTGGGGATAGTCCTTGAAGGGAAATCTGCAAATCTGTTCCTTGATGGTCTGATATAACATGCCTCAGTGTTCTGAACTTCCAAGAGATACTTCACCTTGAATGCTTCTCGAGTAACTTCTGCGTGCTTAAGATGGTCTGCCCCTGACCGCAATGACCTTGCCCCGATTATCTGATTCAGAGTAGTACCTCCTGACTACGACGTATTCACCGAACCTCAACCTGATTGCCCCAGAATAACTGACTTCGAAAAGCTGACCTGACTGGGGATCACAATAAAAGCTTGCCCCTGTTCTCGGAACATTCGGGCGTTCTGCATTCTATCTTGACCATACTTTCCACTGTAGGAAACTTTTCTGCTGTCCAGCGCTTACTCGCAAGTAAAACAAGTTGTTCCGCATAAAAGATGTATTAATGCAACACATATGACAGCTTTGACATCCAATCGGTTCACTGGGAAAAGGAAAAACAGTTTATGGCATATAATGCACAAAACATTTATCAACATCAGTACCAACATGGTAAGAGGAACCTTTTTAGGAGTCAGAATCGACGCGACCTTTACCGGAGTATGCTTTCGAAACAACCTGCTTCAATTAGGACTTTTGAAGGTTGTAACGTGGTCAGGTTCATGGTTTCGAAAGAAAGGATAAAGGCTCAAAGTTTACCTTAACCCACCCATTCTCCTTGATGTTCTCCCATCCTACGTTCAGCTAATTCGACCTTAGCGCTCACCTCTCGGAGGTTGAAAGATAGGAGTGATAGTTCGAGAAACTTTCGGCTCTTGGACACTCTTCGTCTTTGAATCTTTAGGTCACACGACTCGTATTTCCATCGAGGATTTTTCTTTTGATCCTTTTCATCTTTTTCTTTTCATATCCCTAACTTTTGCCTGGACTGACTCCTTTTGAGTTGCTTTTGATGATTTTTTTTTTTAAGTCCAGCGGGATGCCCTCATTTTTGCCTAAGTCATTTGTTTTGAAGTTTTCTTGACTTAGCGGGCTTTTGATTCTTTTTCCCTTCGTTTTTCTTTCGAGCAAGTCGTGTGACACTGGTTGTCTGACTCTTTGGGAAACGATGTGGCTGTCCCACTCTTGATTGAACCATTGTGGTCTTTTAGGCACGACCTCTAGGGGTGTGATTGATCCTCGAACGGACACTCCTTTCGCAATTCAGACGCTCGGTCAAATTAGCTAACACCTACCCTGCCCCAGGTTATGATTGAGGGTTTTTCATTCACAGAAAGAAACTCCTACTTACAAGGCTCAAAGGGGTTAACAAGGGATTATCTTCCTTATATCTCCGGTGTTTAGGGATTTGAAACAATGCCTGTACATCATCAGCAGGTTTATTTCAAAAGCATACAATATCGGTAGTTGCATGTCGGTCATTTTCGTCATCCTCCCCAAATTCTTCTTAACCAAGTGTTGGACATTTGCAAAAACATGTTAGTGAACACGAATGGATTCAATCAAAACATGCATATTTATTTCATTATCATCAATTGAATGAAAACAACAAGTTTTACAAACAAGATTACAAATTCAAACAGGAAAGCAACTACAAATGTAAAGAAATGACAAACTAAAACAAAGAAAATATGCTAGCTTCCGAGAACCGGGCTTTCGCATCTGCCCTGCTGCTGAACCAGCTATCTTTATTAGAGGCAATTCGATGCTGCCTTGATCTGCTTTCAACGACTTAACCAAATTATAGAGCCCTTCCTCCTTCATTCAGATGATTCTAGGACCTCCCGGCCCGAAGTTGATTGCTGCACTATCAAGCAGATCCTGCACTTTGTGCTTAAAAGCATGGCAACCTTCTATATCGTGACCCGGGGCTCCGGAATGAAACTCGCAGTGTCTGTTTGCATCGTAGCCAAACGGGGGAGCTCCCGTTATTGGTGCCAGAGTTCTTTTCTCTACCAGATTCAATCCCAACAATGTCTGCAACAAATCGGCATATGTTGAGGGAGGCTTCTCAAACACTCTTCTCGGTTTACTACCCTGGAATCTTCGTTGAGCCTGCTGTGCCCCCTGCTGAGGCTGCTGCTGCTGGTATCGGGTTGACCCTTGAACACCCTTTGTATTAAATGCAACATTGGTTTCTTGACCTTCAATGTACTGATTAACGCTCTCCTTATGCTTAACCATTTTCTTTCTTAGATCTGCCCCGGGAATAGGCAACAGTTGTGGGCCTGGAGATTCTGACACCATGGAGTCCAGGATACGCTTCTGACCCACTGCAGCTTTAGAAACGTCTGTCATCTTAGCATCGATCGAGACAGGAGCAATATGCACAGCTACGCCGCCCGGCGTGAATTCAATATCGTATGAGTCAATCAAGTCTTGAACATTGTGCTTAAAAGCATGACAACCCTCGATGTCGTGTCCGAATGCCCCGGAATGAAATTCACATTGCTTATTGGCATCGTACCCATGAGGAAACACTCTCGTTGGTGGTGCCAACGTTCTCTTCTCAACCAGATTAAACCTCAGTAAGGTCTGCAAGAGCTCAGCATAGGTCATAGGTGGTGCCTCAAACATTCTCTTTGGCTTCCCTTCCTGGATCCTCTGTTGAGCCGGATGTATCTTCTGTTGCTGCTGCTCAGGTTCCACACGCACAGGTGGCGCGAGCTTCTTCATTGCGGCTTCAAATAGCTGATCGTCTTCTTTTCTAAGCACATTCTTGACTACCTCCATGATCAAGCTCATTTGGGTCTTCAGCTGACTGTTCTCCTCCTTGAGAATCCTCTGCTCCGAACGCATTTCTTGCATGTCTCTCATCATCTGCCCCAGCTGGCTTCGGACTTCGATCAATTCAAACTGATTCTGTTCCATATCTCTGAAGGAGTTCCTGCAACAAACTGGATGATGATGAAATAAGGCCCACGGTTCTGATATACCTGTTAAATGATAATGCAGCGCAGAAAGCAAACACATATTCACAACGAGACAAAGAGAAACTCAAGCTATAAGCATACAGACGAACATCTCCCACACATGTACAACCAACAAAATCAGCAGGTAAGCACAAATGAGTATGAATACAATGACCCCAGCCAACAATCCTGGCGGTGGTCAGCAAATACTAGTGCACAAAAGTTAAACGGGTTAAGCAAAGAAAACAGATGCGACACTCGGCACATAAACTTCTAGAAACTTCTCCCATATTCAACTGAACTCTCCGATTGACAATCTTCAGAGCACACACTTCCTGTGGAGTCTTCCATGACATTAACTGACGAACCCACACAACTGGAGGATGGAAAATCATTAATCTGAACGAAACCCTGAGGAGTGATGCAAATACGGCTAGAGTCTAACAGATCTTGAACCTGGCTTCTAAGCACCTTACAATCATTCGTTGAATGCCCCTGTGCCCCAACGTGGTACTCACAGCGGGCGCTGGCATCAAAACCTGGAGGATACGGTGGAATCACCGGCTTAGTCTCTTTCGGCACTATCAATCCACTTCTGACCAGATCTGGCAACAACTGACTGTACGACACTGGTAGTTGAGTAAACTGCCTTTCAGGCTTCCTTGGTCTTCGTGGAGCATGCTGGCGCGATCGGCGGTAAGATGATCGTTGACTTGAAGTGTCTGAAAACTGATCCTGAGATGCTAGAGATTCTGAGGCGACGTCAGTTCCTACTTCCCACTCTTCTTGAGAACTAACAATTGACTCAACCTTATCAACTGGGACGTAAGGAACACCTCGAAACTTTCCACTCCTGAGTCCTCTCTCAACAATCTCTCCCAGCCTCATCAAGCCCACAAAGTTTGTGCAACTGAACAATTTGTCAAAATAATGGCCTTTCAGAGTACCCAAGAAGATGTCAACCAGTTCTCTTTCCGGAAGCGGTGGTTGAACACTAGCAGCCAATTCTTTCCATCTTCGCAAATACGCTCTGAATGATTCATTCTCCGCCTGAGATAATTCTTGCAGATCAACAAGACTAGGAGTCAAATCCAGGTTGTAATCGTACTGCTTCATGAAAGCTCTGGCTAAATCCACCCATGATCGAATCTGATTACTCTCTAATTGCACATACCACCTTAAGGATGCCCCAGTCAGGCTATACTGAAAGCAATGGATCATTAGTTGGTCATTTCGCACAAACGAAGTCATCCTTCGACAGAACATCATCAAATGCAACTTCGGACAGCTATCTCCCGTGTATTTTTCAAATTCCGGCACTTTGAACTTGTACGGCAACACCAGGTCAGGAACCAAACACATGGCTACAGCATCCAGGTTAACGGCATCTTTCGCTTCCAAGGCTTTCATTTGCTCTTCCAACACTCGGAGTCTTCTACCATCGTCAAGAGTTCTTGGATCTACTAACCCGGTCACTGGAATATCTCTTCGGTACTTCATCACAGGGAAAGCAACACATTGATTGTTAACAAGAGGATAACGTTCATTTAGGGCAACGAACTGCTCATGCCGATCTCGGTTCTCATCCGTAGGCTGTACGACTTGGTCTGCAGCTAGATTGTTCGCTTGCGGGAAGCCTTCCATAGAATCATACTGATGGTTGGACGCCATAGCAAACCCTGCCAAAGTGTTAGGAACCTGGAAATTGCCTTCAGACATAGCTACCAATTACCTGTAACGGACTACACTGCTTGATTCCGCTCAAATTTGCTTCAACCCCTTGGTCGTCTCCACTCTACTCTTGCTTCAAACAATTCCCCGAGAATCACTCTCTGGTGAAAACAAAGGTTGGATAAGTGCTCTGGCCTGCTAAAGTAATGCTATGCAATATGATTTATGCAAACAGAAATACAAAAAATGCTAACGTGCATGTGTGCATTGGAGATATTTCCCCTCCAATTCCAGTGTCAGTGGTAGCAAGACGAGATAAACCATAAAGACAATATTTAGAAAAACCCTCATATATTTATTAGAATAACAGTCTTGTCAAGAAGTTACATAACTATGCTCCATACAGCTGATATGACAAAGAGGATCCCAGCCAACATGCCTGGTGGTGATCTCAACATACAGAATACCAGAGGGAAATCAAGTACGGGTACGGTTGCGGAAGTCCTCGACCATCTTCTTTGTCTCTGCGTGATCTGGTTGATAAATCAAACCTTCTATCAGCCGATCCCTCTTCCTGACCGTCCCCTGGATGTCTCTGACAAAGTCTTCCCAAGCCTTATCATTGGCGCCACCCCCAGGTTTGGGTCTCTTGGCATCTGCTCTATGCTGGAAATCTTCCAAGTTCTTCATGGCATCTGTCAACTTGCGCTCGGCTTCGTATCGGCGACAGGCTTCTTCTTCAAGCTCTTCGTTCTTCACTTTGACCTGTTCTTCTAACTGAGCAATCTGTGTCTTCAGCTCTTCTTCTCGTTCCTTGCGCTTGGTCATAGTGAGATCCCAGTGTTCTCTGAACTTGGCTAGCTTTGTGTAGGCCCTTTCCAGCTCTTGCTTCTTGGTGGCCAACACACTACTAACTGCGTCTACATCTAATTCCAGACGCTTCTTAGTTTCAGTCAATTCCAATAGCGTAGTTTTCAGATGTTTCAGAGTTTCAGCCTGTTGCTTAGAAACATATCCTGTTTCAATCTTTTCATGCCGAAGCTGGGCATTCTCCTGCTCTAAAGCCTCTTTAGCCCTTGCTAGCTCTTCTTTCTCCGCCATCAGCTGCTTGTAAACCTGCATGTCCACAGTGGTAGGCTCCTCCACCGGAGTAGGATGCAATGGTTGAACCGCTGGATACGGCATAAGGAATTTCACAGCTCGCTCACGAATCCATTCTACATATGGGCTAGGACCTCGAGTATCCCCTCTGTTACCTGAAAGCTTCCCTCTCTTGTGCAAGTTTTTCCAGGCTTTCTCAAGTTTGGTCAGCATCTCTTTCTCAATTGCCCCAGTGAGATACAGAGATTCCTGTATCTCCTCGGGCCTTGGCGCTCCTTGAGGTACATACCCAAATTGCCTGATCAATAAGGAAGGGTTGTAGTTGACACAACCTTTCCTTCCTATTAACGGAACATTCGGGAATCCTTCGCCTTTGAGTATGACTTCAGCTCCAAATACTTCTTTATTGACCCATACCACGTTCTCAGCAGTCAATCCCATTAAGCGCTCGGGCCATCCTAGAGAATTGATAGAGGTGACAAAAGGGCCTGACTTAGGCATATGACTGGTGAACCACCTGCATAGGAGAGGTACACAGCAAGACACATTCCTTCCTCGCCGCTTTTCATTCTGGTAGTGAGTTGAATGGTGGATGTCTCCCAGCAAAGTAGGAACTGGGTTCTTCGCAGCCAAAATATAGAAGGCATCAGAATCAACGAAATCAGGAATATTCGGGAATAACACGATGCCATACACACATACAGCAAGGATGACGTCAAAAACACCCGAGCTACCCTTCTGGGCGTATTCCCGAGCCTTCTCTACCAAGACATCCAACGGGAATCCCCATACATCTCCTCTTCTGATCATCTTCCCAGACAGCTCAGACTCTTTCAAGCACAGGATGGCAGAAAGCTCAGCCAGCTTAGGCTCAGCGTCCGTACGATAAAAAGGCATCTGCTCACGGATCGGTATATCCAGAAGTGCAGAGTACTCCTCCAGGGTAGGAGCCAAAACGAAGTCGGGAAATACAAAACACCTGAGCTCCGCGTCGTAAAACTGTAACAGAGTATAGATGCCGCTGGTCTCGTAGGCAGATGGCTGATAAACGTAGGTCAGAATCCTCCCATATCTCTTTCTGAAGTCACCCATTCCTCTCTTCTTAGCAATAGCAATCAACTCTAACAATAGACTGATATTCGGCGACGGAAACTTATAGGGCAATACTCTCTTCAGGTTTTCCATGTCTTGCTAGGAACAAACACCAGAACTGGAAGGGAAAATATGTACCTGCAATACACACACGTTAGTTGAATGCAGATGGTAATGCAATGATGTAATATGATAAATAATGCAATCTGCGAACACAGGGGCTATGCTGTAGCCTGAAGAGGAATATCTCTGTGATCATGAACAGAAAACCAACACGGTCACCAGAATCTCATGCCACTAACTATCATCTGATACTCAAAATATCAATCCCCTGGTAAGAAAACCATCTGAACCTCTGTATCTGACGAGAAAACCCTCTGATAATAGAATCAACCTCAGATAAGAAACCCATCTGACCCAGACAACACACCTGGAGATGAATCAAGAACACCATCTGATAAAGGTACTGAATCATGATTTCTGAAGGCCATTTTTCCTGCAATAACCCAGTCCCTCTCACAGGTAGGATAGACCTAATCCACGGACAAAGGTACGGCATCCTATGCGGTCATCAGCGTCACAGACTTTCATGAATGACGATACGATTCCCAGAAGGAGTGGCATCATCAAGTCATGAAGAGGCCTCACTTAGCTGACTTCCAAATGATCGGTCCCCAGAGTCGACAACCCTCACGTCTGGACTCCCCTCAGATCCTCAGGACCGGAAAGGAGCACCTCTGCAAGAATCTCGTCTGAGCGCAGATTTTCGTAGGGAACTGTGCCTGCTCAGCAGACAGGTTCGTCTACTACTTCTCCGCAACTATATCTAGGTGTGTACTCAAGCCCAGGTCCGGCTTTCACTCACAGTAACCTCCCTTTGCCCACAGCAATAATCATAATAATATAATGCTGGAAAATAAATGCGGAAAGGTAAAGGTACAGAAAAGTAAAGTGCAGAAAAGTAAAACACAATATGCACAACACCCAACAAATAAACACCCAAGCGCTAGGATTGACTCGCGTAGGGGATGGGACACGGTCCCAGCATAAGGGATGGGAAAAGTCCCTAGATGCAAATATCCCCAGTGAAGTCGCCAGCTGTCGCTACTGCGAAAATCGGCGCCGGCTTGACAGGAGAGTCGCCACCGTGCGTTATTTATCCCTTAGAGCGGGAAAGGAAACGCTCGAAGTAAACCTCGCAAAGACGGGAAAAGGTATGGTCATCGCAACCAAAACCTGGATTCGGGAGTCGGTTACGCAAGGGGAAGGTATTAGCACCCCTCACGTCCATCGTACTCGATGGGATCCACGCTTGGTGTTTATAGGTAAAAGGGTGTGTTATCTATCTACGCTAATGGCTGGTCTGAAAAGAAAATAAAAGGACAGGACTCGACAGAACATACGGTGTTCTGGGCCTACGTATTCCCTCGTGCAATGGGAAAGTCAGAGTCAACGTAGTTCAACTGCCTACGTCTAAACGGGGGAAAGGTTGCTCGCCAGGACATCGCGTCCTGTGCCTACGTACTTCCACACAGTATGGAAGATCAGAGCAAACGTAGTTCGACTAACTACGGGTAAACAGGGGCTCTCACACAGCAGTGAGAAAACAACTGGTCTCTAAGGCTCGGGAACCTACAACTATGATCTGGTCTCAAATGCACTCGGGCAATAGAAAGGGATAACAATTAGTCGTTAGCGGGAAAGTCTCGATCGCACAGCCGCGAGAGAACAAAAGGTTAGTCGTTAATGTGCTCGCTAGGATATCGCATCCTATGCCTACATATCTTCGTCTGGTACGAAGAATCAGAGCAGCTGTAGTTCAGCTAACTACGGATCAAGCTACTCAAAAGCTCCTACAGAAAGGAAAGGGAAACCCCAAAACTATAGCTGAGAAACAGGGGAATCTACCTACTGCTATCACACCTGGTTGACCATCCTAATGTCTATCATAACAACTCCGCAGCGGAGAAGTCAGAGCTCCTAAGGGATCATGGCAACAGGACTGAACTACAAACAAGAAACTGCAAAGTAAAGGAATACTGAACATATGCATGAATGCAACAGCTAAACAAACAAGGCGCAACGGCCGCAAACCACAAAGGCAAGGGAGCTCAGCTCTACCAAATACCAACAAGCAAAGCCACTCAATAACAAACAAGCAGAAGGAGGACCACCTCAACTTCTCATGCACACAAAGTCTACTTCTAAGATGCACCTATTCAGAACTATCTAGATGAACACCTAAGTCTAATGCAACATAACATCATACAAGTCAAACAACACAAAGAGAAGGCAAGCTAACCTGACAAGCCTCTATCTACAAAACAAGAAACCACTCCTGGGCAAGGCCCCTAGCAAACCTAAAACAAGCTCCTACTCTATCTCTAAACAGAACTCTGCACAACACCTTAAGCAAATATCTAAGCAAACACCTAATCAAAACCTTAAGCAAGAGGAATCAATCCCAGTCTCCAAGCTTCAGAACAAGCTTACCAAAGAGAGGGAGCTAAGCAGACAAGCTCATAGTGCCTTCCTCAGGAAAGTACCAGGAGGTTACTACTCAGGAGTCATATCCTATGCGGCTCGACAACTGTGATCAGTTTACATTCCTCCTCAGGAGAAATTAAACTCACATGACGGCTCCGACATCACTGGATATTTGAGAAAAACCTATATGCACTAAGGGAACTAAGTGAGCAGGCTCATAGGACCTTCCTCAGGAAAGTACTAGGAGGCTGACACTTAGGAATTGTACCCTACGTGGCTCAACAACTGTGATCAGTTTACATTTCTCCTCAGGAGAAATTAAACTCACAAGTTGGCTCCAACATCACTGGATACTTGAGAAGTTCTAGATAAACTAATGGAACTAAGTGAATAGACCCATAGGACCTTCCTCGGGAAAGTACTAGGGGACTTCCACTTAGGAATCGTATCCCATGTGGCTCAACAACATGTGATCAGTTTACATCCCTCCTCAGGAGGAATTAAACTCACAAGTCGGCTCCGACATCATTGGATACTTAAGAAAGAGGTGAGAAGAAAGAATGAAAGTCATTCATAGTGCCTTCCTCAGGAAAGTACCATAAACTCCCTTCAAACTTCAGGATCTCGAACCTCACAAACAGACAACAAGCTCCTAGACTAAGCCTCAATCCACTGCATCTTTGCAAGCTCCAACAGGACTTCAACCAGCTCCTATCCTTGAGAAGAACCCACATGCCAACAAACCACAAGAGACTATCTCTGAAGTTCAACCACAGTTGAACTTCAAAGTCAGAAGTCACCAAGACTTCTCCTATCTTCAGGCTCAGACAAATCACATCAGAACATCCTACAAAAATCTATCAAAAATCTAATGGGAGACCTACATGGCTCTAGGATAACATACTGAAAAATCAGAACAAAATTCAACACCAGATGAAAGAACTAAAATCAGCAGCACAGACATATCCACAAACCAATTTATTCAACATCAATAACAGTGAAAAAATGCAATTAAAATGAACATGCATGATTAAGCTAATATTTTTGCATTATAAAATTCTACATTGAATTACGAGTCTACAGAAAAAAGAACGGAATTATTTGACTAAACCTACTATTTTTTATTAATTTTCTAATGACATGTATGCACTAAAAATATTAAAAACATCAATTAAATGGAAAATATACAAAAAAATAACAACCAAAAATAAAGTGACATTTTTATTTTTATTTAATTTTCTAAACATTTTCATGAAATGGCTGAAAAAAGAAGAGTTAAAAAATCACCTATTTACATTTTATTGTGATTTATTTACAAACATGAAAATATAAAAGAAAAACAAAATAAAAGAAAATGGGGGAGGGGGTTCAAACAGCAAGGGATTCAATTCTTAATTCATTGGGCCCTGATCCTGGGGGGTGCCAACAGCATTAGGGCGCAAGGCCCAGTCTCAGAAATCAAACAGACAGAAAAAAAAACGTATGGGGGTGCAGCACTAGCAAGTTTTCAGTTTTTTATCTATTATGGGCTTAAACGGGGGGGGGGGTGCGTGTAGCAATAAGGGCCTAAGGCCCAAATCCAATCACTCAGATCTCACACACGGGGGGGGGGGGGGGGGGGGGGGTAACGAGTAAACTGGGGTGTAGCATCAGTACGCACAATTGGGCCTAAGCCCAAACCTAACCCTAATCTGAACGAAACCCTAAACAAAACCATCTTCCCCCTCACAAACCCAGGTTACTGTTCATCCTAACCTGGCCGCTTCGCTCGTCTTCCTCCTCTCTCCCTGCACCTAACTCTCTGAGGAAGCCTCTCACAACAAACTCACACAACCCTTCACCCAACCCAGAATCTAACCTAAACATCACGCTTGTTCAATCCATCCTAAACTATCATCTTCGCCCATCTAACACGCAAATCTCAGACTAACATCTTAACTCAATTGAACAAGCCACTATGAGGTGAAAAAGAGTTACCTGGAGCGAAGCCGAAGACGAAGGTTTCTGGAGAACGTCTCTTGAAGGCGACGGAGTTCTTGAGGCTCTTGAGATTCTTGGAAGACCTTCGAAGGTCGTTGAAGCTTTTGCGTAATCCTGAAGAACCTGAAAGGAAACTGAGGGAGAAGCGGTCTCGCTGGGAAGACGATGAGCGCTTGGATGTTGTTGGCCAGGAAACTCAGGCGATGAATGTCTATGAAGATTAACGTGATTCTGGGTTTCTCGTTGAAGAAGGATGAAGGTTTTGGGTGATTTCTGGGGAAACCTTGACGAGGAATGATGAAGATCTGGTGGTGGTGAATGTTGATGATATTCTGGAAAAAGTGGATGAAGGTTCAGGGCGCAAACTATGAGTCTTCCGGCGCCGTTGAAGTCTTCGGCGAGGTACCGATGAAGGTGGAAGGGAGGAGATCGGAGACGATCGGAGTGAAGAAATGAATTTCTGGCGTTTCTTGGGTGTTTGGGGATTCCGGCGAGAAAGACGGTGGTCGGAGGACGTTGGACGGCGGCTCAGGGCGTCTGCATGCCCGGCGGCGAAGTCCCGGCGATGCTCCGGTGACTGGCTGTGGTGGCGCCAAGTGTCTCAGGGGGAAGACTGGGAAGGGGACGTGTGGCACGCATGCACAGAGAGAGAGAGAGTGTGGGACAGCTGGGGCGAGACGTGGCGTGATTCTGAGAGAGTCTCTGAGTGTAACGTGGGCCAGCTCTCCTTTCCACACGTGGCGTGCTTCTGCTCATATACTGATAGTTGCTGGCACCTTCTAGAATCTCCTGGACAAATCTGGAAATTGTTGGACGAATTGAACTTTTTTTCTGGACTTTTTCTGGACTTCACTGCTGAGACTAGTTGAGAACTGGGCCTCAAACGGAACACCTCCTGGGCCCATACGAAAATGAATAAAAAAAAACCCCCCAAAAAAAAATGAAAACTGATTAATATCTTGATTAAAACTAATGAACTCTAAACAAAACATTAAAACCCTAATTAACTCTATATCAACCTAATTAAATCTGAAAATGATTAAGAACCTAATTAACTCTAAAAAAAGATTAAAAGTCTAATGAATTCTATATTATCCTAATTTTAAAAAAATGATTAAGATCTAATACTTCTACTAATTCTTTATTAAAACTCTAACATTATTTAATATCTATCAAAATCTATCATTAATAAAAGAAAAAACTATATTATTTTCTATATTATCTAAAAACAATTAAACCTATATTCTAAAAAATCTATTTTAAAATTCATATAAAATTCTAAACTATTATTAAAAGAAAAAACTATATTATTCTAAAAAAAGATAAAACTATTTAAAATCTTATTTATATTCTAAAAATCTATTTAAAAAATCTATAAAATTCTAAAAAGAGATTTAAGCTATTAAAAAATACAAAAACCTATTTAAATTCCAGAAAAATCTATAAAGCCTATTAAAAATTCACAAAAGTCTATAAAAATCCTAAAAATGCAGATGAATGCAAATGACCGCCATAAAAGAGCGCACGAGACCAGATCGAATTGAACAGAGAGCCCCGGGCATCAGAATATCCTCAAAATCACTGTGCAAGCTAAAAATCACCGAGGAGCGCACAATTTCCCGAAAATAAAACCCTGGTGACCTGGACTGGGTCTGCCATATCTGATAGACAAAAATCAAGCTGTAAACTCTGATATCCCCTGTTTGCACAAAAATCATCTGTCTGATTTGCGAATATGAATTTAAACCACGAGTCAGATAGGAGAATCGGTTGGTCAAATTTTAGGGTGCAACACTATCAATGGATGCTTGGATCATGGTTAGACTAAAAACACCATTTTGAACAACTTTCAAGTTGAACAAATCTTCATTTGAGGTGCTTAAATTGGTGAATTGGACCCATAACCAAATATGACCTGTAATTCCAAATACCCAAAATACCCTTACTTTGTAAAGCTCATAACTAGAGTTCTACAAATCCAATCATGGACTTCTAGTACTTTCTAGAAAGCTAAGAAGATAAGGAACAACATTCATGTTGACCAAAAGTTCATAGGAATCATCCTTCTAGGGAAAAAGTGGCATGCAAGTTGGGTAACTTTCAAGCTCCAAATTCACATGCCTCAGATGACCTATAACTTGTCTGGCTCATAACTTGAGTTTTGTAAACCCTATCAAGGCCTTCTAGTACTCAAATTAAAGCTATGATCATGCTCTACAACAATCATGTTGGGGTCAAGGTGAGATGAAAATCCCATCTTGAGTTATGTGGTCTTGAAGTTAGGCACCAAACCAGAGGATTTTACACTGTCAAGCATAACAACCCTAGCCTAGCAACTTCTCACACTCTTGATCCATGATAAGTTGTCCTTGAAATCATCCCTAGGGAATCTCAACACATCAATACATTATCACATGGCTCTTGAATTAGGTCTCAACCTTCTTCAAATCATCAGTTGACTTAGGGTTGACCAGATGAAACCCTAGTTGCACCAATCTTGGGTATATCTTCATATCCTTTGCACAATGACCTGTCTAGGCCTCAAAATGACCTTCAAAACTTATCATGAGCTCTCTCAAGACTCTAGGTCCAACTTTATGGCTTTAACATCATCAGATGACTTCCCACAACTCTCAAGTTAGGAGATATGCACACTTGGCTTCAACCACTCTTTCTGAGAATCTTGTGACTTCTTTAATGAGGATATCAACCCTTGAACACCTGGATAAGCCTCTTAGTTAGCTTCATAGCCTTTGGTTGGTAGTCATACCTCTTGATCTCCTGCATACATGTCAATGAAATGCAAATGATAATGCTAATATGAATGCAATGAAACACAAGCTAGGTAAAGAAAGGTTGGGCAAATTTTGGGGTGCAACAGCTACCCCTATTCAAACGGCTTGGACCTGACTGGGTGAGAAGCGAAAGACTCTCAGACAATCAAGGTAAAAGATGGTTGAATACCAACAAACCCGGAAATTTGCCAACTGCACAAGTAATCAATACTCTGATGGGTAGACAAATCTTCAGAAACGGGCATGATAGTTGCACGACAACTAGCTGGAGAATTACTGATCTGATGTATCTGATATCACTGCGTCCCCAAATCATCCAGGTATCACCGGTTACACGGTAACTGGTGATCTGCCAACCGCACAGGTAAACAATACTCTGATTGGTAGGAACATCTTCGAAATCAGAAACGACAGTTGCACGGCAACTTGCTGGGGAACTGGTTACACGGTAACCGGAAATTTGTCAATCGCACAAGTAAACGATACTCTGATCGGTAGGACAAACTTTGAAATTTGAAACGGCAGTTGCACGAAAACTGGCCCAAATCTCCATCAGGATGATCATCAGATTCACTGCAGCTTCTTTCTCAAGTCATCAAGGGCTCACTGGTTACACGGTAACTGGTGAGACATAGCTGATATTACCGTTAGGCATTCGGCGGCACGGCAGCAGAAGAATTCCTCGGGACTCATCAGGTCATTAGGAACTTTCGGCAATCAAGTTAATTATGTCGTCAGGAATTCAAAGAAATTCTCGGGCGTCAGCCGGACTTCGTCAGTAAGTCGGAAATAGAATCCTCATTCAATCATGAACCAAATAGGGATATCTAATCTTTTGCCATCAGGCACTCGGCATCAGCTGAAGGAACTGCTTCGACATCATAGTCGGACTTCATCAGTAAGTCTTCAAGGGAAATTTGGCATTGCTACCGGACTTCAATCATCAAGTCTTCTAGGAAGTTTCAATTTCTTAGTTTAGAACCTGCTGGGGATGACACATCTCCGCTGGGGATTCTGGAGAACTATCAAGTAACTCTGCTTCAGGTGATTCATAAATCATTCTGGACAAGTAAACTCTGCTGAGGAATTTAAGAATCATCCTGAACAAACAATTTCGCCGGGAACTCTAAGAATCATCTTGAGCAAACAACTCTGGCTACTTCACTGGGGAGTTTAAGAATCATCTTAAGCACACGACTTCGCTGGGGATTTCAAGAATCATCTTGAATAAACCATTCTGCGGAGGAACACCTGCAAAACAAGAACGGTAACGACCTAGCTCATGTTTCATATGCATATGTTTGACAATGGCGCAATGCTCCACACGGTGGAAATGCTACGCTTTTGAGGCAAATGATATGCAATCATGCAAAATGCTACGACCCCATCAGCAAAATAAATGCTGAAGGGAAAATCCTCCTGTCAAGGAGAAAGAACCACTCTGTCGGGGAGGAGGAATCATCCTGCTGAGGAGAAGAAGTCACACCAATCTCAATTGGACTTATCTTGGGGAAACGAACTCCAGAAGACTGCTGCAGGGGAACAAAGTTCTACGAGAACCTGTACTAGATCAACTGGATGTACGAACCATAAACCGCTGAGAAAACGATGTCAATCGTAGAAATAAACTGCACGGCCTTCGCAGATAGACTCTTCCTGGAGATACGGACTCCGATGGGGAAGCACAGCATTAGCTATTTAACACTCTCCTGGGGAAAACCAATCACGGCTTGGGCGACTTCCAAGGACTCGACTCACTTGGGGACTGCTAACTCGGCTGAGAATAGGCAACCAGACGCTGGAATCACTCCTACCTGCCGGGGAGAATACAACTCTGTGGGGAATTCCAAATCCTCTAGAGACTTCAGCCTGAACTCTTGTGAATAGGCTGCTACGAAAAACTGCACATTGACCCAGTGCTAGGAATGAGTATACACTTCTGCGTATGGCTCAGCTGGGGGAATGATGATCCTGCCTAGGATACATCTGGTTAGGGAGAATCTTTTCTACTTAGGGAGACATATCAATGCTCGCGGTCCCATGTTCAGATTTCGTGGGGAGCCACTGCTGAACTCGTTGGGGCAGAAGGAATCATCCTGCTTAGAAAACATCTGGCGTACTGCCTGGAGGGTGACGTCCCTGCAACAACATGAACAAACAGATAAGATACCCTTCTCAAAGGGACCTATCAAGGTTATCATCCTGTGACAATGTTCAGGTAATTCAATGTTTCAACAATTATCGGCCTAGGCCAGCAAGTTTATGTATGCGCATTTTATCAAAAACATCGGGCGTTTTTTGCAAACAAAACAGATAACAACTAAACAGACAAATAGAAATGTTGAATAGTATACGTTTATTGATAACAATCCCTGAATGGGAAAAATGTTTTACAACAGATGTAAGCTCCTGAAATGAGGAAGCTGCGCAAGCATAATAACATAAATATACATCAGTATATACAAATGTCGGCAACGCGACGTAGACGAACACCATGAGTTGATCCCTCTATGACCCACTTGACTTCGATACTTCTCCGAGGCTTCAGCTTCAGAAGAGATTGCTTCAGATAAACGGCCCTCAGGTCTTCCAAACCACTGAACAATGAAAGTCCGCACGTGGAACGCAGTCATTTGCTTTTTCAAATCCCTAACTTTTTCCTAAATCGCCCTTTCGGGTTTTCGATTCACCGGGATACCCTTTTTTGCCAAAGCCGCCCTTCCAGGTTTTCGACTTTGCGGGTGTACATTTTTCATTTATATCCTTAATTTTTGCCCGAACCTTTTTTCTTTTTTATGGTTCGCCGGGACGCCCCATTTTTTCCTGGATAATTTTTTTCCTTTCCAGGGGGTCATTTTTAAGAAAAGTATTTTTTAACTACGTCCGCTTCACAGGGGATGCAAAATCTTCGCCATCCATCGTGGATAACAACAAGGCTCCTCCCGAGAAGACCTTGATGACGACATACGGCCCTTCGTAGTTAGGAGTCCATTTGCCCCTGTGATCGGAGTGTGGCAGAAGAATCTTCTTCAAGACGAGATCACCCGTCTGAAAGCTTCTAGGACGCACCTTCTTATCATAAGCTTTCTTCATTCGACTCTGGTACAGACGACCATATGCAATCGATGCTAATCTCTTCTCATCCATCAGACTGAGTTGATTCAATCGGTTCTGAATCCATTCTGCCTCATCGAGTTTCACGTCAACCAAAACTCACAAAGAAGGAATCTCAACTTCCAACGGTAGGACAGCCTCCATACCGTACACTAGTGAGAAAGGATTTGCACCGGTTGATGTGCGTACCGTCGTACGATAACCGTGCAATGCAAATGGCAACATCTCGTGCCAATCTTTGTAGGTCACAACCATCTTTTCGATGATCTTTTTAATGTTCTTGTTGGCCTCTTCAATCGCACCATTCATCTTTGGCCGGTAAGGTGATGAGTTGTGATGTTCAATCTTGAAGCTCTGGCATAACTCCTTCATCATCTTGTTATTCAGATTCGAACCATTGTCAGTAATCATTCGTTCGGGAACTCCGTATCGATAGATGATGTCCTTCTTTAGGAATCTGGCCACCACCTGCTTGGTCACGTTGGCATACGAGGCTGCCTCCACCCACTTGGTGAAATAGTCGATGACTACCAAAATGAAGCGATGACCGTTAGATGCAGTGGGATCGATCTGGCCTATCATATCAATGCCCCACATGGAGAATGGCCACGGGGATGACATGACATTCAACGGGCACGGCGGCACATGAATTTTATCAGCATAAATCTGGAATTTATGACATCTCTTCGCGAATTTGAAGCAATCTGACTCCATCGCCAACCAGTAATATCCTGCTTGTAGGATCTTTCTCGTCATAGCATGTCCACCGGCGTGCGTACCAAATGTGCCTTCATGGACTTCTTCCATAAGCAGGCTCACTTCTTTCTCATCTACACATCTGAGTAGCACGAGATCGTGGTTTCTCTTATACAGAACTCCATCAGAATTGAGATAGAAATTTCCAGACAGCCTCCTCAGAGTCTTCTTATCCTGGGTTGACGCTCCCGCAGGATACTCCTTAGTCATAAGGAAAGTCTCAATGTCATGGAACCATGGCTTTCCATTAGAGGCTTCCTCGATCGAAAAAACGAATGCAGGTCTATCAAGACGGGAAATGACAATTCTTGGAGCTTCATTCCAAAAATTGACTTTGTACATCGAAGCCAGCGTGGCTAAGGCATCAGCCATCTGATTTTCAGCTCTGGGCACATGATGGAGTTCCACTCGATCAAAGAACGGAAGTAGCCTTCTGGCATAATTCATGTACGGCACCAAATTCGACTGACGAATCTCCCACTCCCCTTTAATTTGGTTAACAACAAGTGCCGAGTCACCATATACATCCAGGTTTTTGATTCTCAAATCAATAGCTTCTTCTAAACCCATGATGCACGCTTCGTATTCTGCTTCATTGTTGGTGACTGGAAAAGTCAATCTGGTAGTAAACAGGATGTGGGATCCCTGGGGAGTCGTGATGATTGCCCCAATACCACTTCCGTACGAATTAATCGCCCCGTCAAATATCAATTTCCACTGGGACTTCCTATCTGGCCCCTCGTCGGGCAACGGTTCATCACAATCTTTCACTTTGAGAAACATGATATCATCATCAAGGAATTCAAATTTCATCGGCTGATAATCTTTGATAGGCTGTTTGGCAAGGTATTCAGACAATACACTTCCCTTGATGGCCTTCTGGGAAACATACTGAATGTCATATTCCGTCAACACCATTTGCCATCTGGCAATTCTGCCTGAAAGCGCTTGCTTTTCGAAGACGTACTTGATCGGATCCATCTTCGAAATTAGCATGGTCGTGTGATTAAGCATATACTGTCGTAAACATTTGGCAGCCCACGCGAGTGCGCAACACATTTTTTCCAGCATTGAGTAACGGGATTCACAATCTGTGAACTTTTTAATCAAGTAATAAATGGCATGCTCCTTTCTGCCAGTCTCGTCGTGCTGACCGAGAACGCAACCCATGCTATTCTCAAGAACCGTCAAGTACATGATTAAGGGTCTTCCGGCCACTGGGGGTATCAAAATTGGAGGTTCTTGCAGATACTTTTTTATCTTGTCAAATGCCTTCTGGCAGTCCTCGTTCCAGATAATCGCCTGATCTTTTTTCAGTAGTTTGAACATCGGTTCACATGTGGCCGTGAGCTGAGATATAAACCTTGCAATGTAGTTTATTCTGACCAAGAAACCACGAACTTCTTTTTCAGTCTTTGGTGCTGGCATATCTTGTATTGCTTTTATCTTCGCAGAATCAACCTCAATGCCTTTTCCACTCACAATAAACCCTAGTAGTTTTCCAGACCGTACTCTGAAAGTACACTTGTTAGGATTCAGCCTCAACCTGAACTTCCTAAGCCTCTCAAAAAGCTTCAGCAAATTGACCAGATGTCCCTCCTTCGTTTGGGACTTCACAATCATGTCATCAACATAGACTTCAATCTCATGGTGAATCATGTCATGAAACAAAGTGACCATCGCTCGCTGGTAAGTGGCCCCTGCATTATTCAGACCGAAAGGCATTACCTTGTAGCTAAACGTCTCCCAAGAGGTAATAAACATGGTTTTCTCCATGTCCTCCGGTGCCATCTTGATCTAATTATAGCCGGAGAAGCCATCCATGAACGAAAACACGGAAAACTGAGTTGTATTGTCGACCAACACATCAATATGAGGGAGCGGGAAATCATCTTTAGGGATTGCCCTATTCAAATCCCGATAATCAACGCACATCCGCACTTTACCGTCCTTCTTCGGTACAGGTACTATGTTGGCGACCCACGGAGGGTAAGTAGTAACCGCTAAAAAGCCAGCATCCAGCTGCTTTTGCACTTCTTCTTTGATCTTAACAGCCATATCTGGTCGCGTCCTTCTAAGCTTCTGCTTAACGGGAGGACAATCTTCTCGCAGTGGTAGATGATGGACCACTATGTCGGTGTCGAGTCCGGGCATATCTTCATACGACCAAGCAAAGATGTCACTATACTCTCGAAGCATCTCGACCAGTCTCTGCTTGACATCGCTCTGTAATGCAACCCCTATCCTGACATTCCTGACAAGTTCCTCAGAACCCAGATTCACAATCTCAATCTCTTCCTCGTGAGGCAGAATGACCTTCTCTTCTTATTTCAACAAACGGGCCAACTCTTTGGGAAGGTCTTCGTCTTCATCAATCTCTTCTTCAGCTTGATATATCGGGCAATCAAAGTCGAAGTGAGTCATAGAAGGTTCAGAGTCGATGTCATCTGTGATATGAATCCTACGATAACAAGGGTTAAGCTTAAAATAAGGATATGCAGGTTAGCACAAACCGTATTGCCATTTTATTGTTTTTCAAAACAAAAGTAAAAACAGGAATAACAAAGATCACAAAGTTTGAGTGCAAAGAAAATGCCCTTTGATTTATTAATAATATGTACATGCATAAGCTATCAAGGCCTTGACAATAAAACCGTTATGCCCCGGGTAGAGCATAAGGTTGTACAATAATTGGAAAAGACAAAGCATTACTCTTTGTGCGTCACTTGGATGATAGCCTGGATGAACCAGTTGTTGAGGCTCTGGCCTGGTTTTCTCGGCTGAATCCAGGAGTCCAGGTCGCAATCACTATCTTCATCATCTTCAGACACAGCATTGACATTCTCAAATATCACCCCACCTTTTGTAAACTGAATCGGCCCTTTGATGCATGGCGCACTACGAGAGGAGGAAGCATCAACAGAATGAGAATACCCTAACCCAAACTTATCCTGCTTGTTAGGGATTTCCAGAAGTTTCCCCCAGCCTGGGGCAGAGCTAGCTTGAGTAACGAATTAAGCTTCCTTGAAGGAAGAGAGAGTCATCTCAGGTTTCTCAATCATCACCGGAGTCACATCTTTGACTTTAACAGCTTCGAACGCTTAGCACAAAGTTTCGTGGATCTCGCCATCCACCTCAACATATTTGAAAGATGACAAATGGCTCACCATTATGTCCTCTTCACCATAGACAGTCACGATGCTGCCCCCCACAACATACTTCAGCTTCTGGTGCAATGTGGAAGTCACTGCACCCGCAGAATGGATCCATGGTCGGCCTAACAGGCAGCTATAGGCTGGCATGATATCCATGATATAGAAGATCGCGTCAAAGGTTTCCGGCCCAACTTGAATAGGCAGAGTTACCTCTCCAAAGACGTGACGCTTAGTTCCATCAAAAGCTTTCACAACCAGATCATTGGATGTACAAATCAGCCCTCTCGTATCCAACCTCAACAAAGCTTTCTTTGGGAGAACATTCAGCGATGATCCCGTGTCCACCAGCACATGGGACATAACCGTTCCTCGGCATTCTATCGAGATATGCAAGGCGCTATTATGATTCCTTCCCTTCGGCGTCAGCTCTAGGTCTGTAAACCCTAATCCATTCCCAGCATTCACATGAGCCACTACTCCCTCTAGCTGGTTGACAGAGATCTCTTGCGACACATACGCTGCATTCAAAACCTTCAGCAGAGCATTGCGGGGTGCCTCAGAACACAACAACAAATTCAGAATGGAGATCTTGGACGACATTTGATGAAGATGATCAACGATCTTATAATCACTTTTCTTGATCAATCTCATAAATTCTTCGGCGTCTTTCACAAGCAGGGCTTTCTCTACCCCACGGGAGGTTTCTTCAACGACCTTGCCTTTGCCTCTGTCAGCTTTCTCAGCCTTGTCAGCTTTGTTAGCCACAACCTTTGGTGGGGCGAACACTCGACCGCTACGTGTTATTCCCCCAGTTCCCACTAAGTTGTCAACAGATTGCCCAGATGGCTCCAACTCCAATTTATGTCCATTGCAATAGACATTTGCTCCATAGTGCCATGGAACAGCATTAGTGCTCTCGAATGGTATAGGCCCAGCCTTCGTGACGGTGATCATAGGTGGCCTGGATGCAGCAATGGTTATTGTTTTACGAGGGATGGTGATGGTGGCAATCTCATCATTCTGCTTCAGCATTACTTCCCCTGATCTGTTCTCAGTCCTCCGACTAAACTGCAGAATCCCTTTGTTCATCAAACTCTGAACCCCTGCTACCAACTGACCACAGTCGTCTGAATGATTCACACAATCCATACACAACTTTCCACAGCCTAGGAAAATACCTTTCTTCATCAACTTAGCTTTAACGAAACCAAGTGGTGTCTTCAGGTCTTTGACATCAGTCAATAAGTCCGAATCTTCTTCTTCAATGATGGCGTTAACCCCATCTCCCCCATGGTTAGGCATAGGATTCTTTGTATCATTTGGAACGTTATCAGAAAAGTTGATGATCTTGGCGTCAACCATATCTTGCACCTTGTGCTTGAATGCCTTACAGTTGTCAATCGAGTGGCCAGGTGCCCCTGAATGAAACTCACATCTTGCATTCGCATTGTAGCCTCGTGGAGGTGTCCCTGTCAAGGGAGCCAAAGTTCTCTTCTGAACTAGCTGTAGCTGAAGCAATGTCTGCAAAAGTTGACCATACGACATGGGTGATGTCTCAAGATGACGATTTGATAGAGGAGCTTTGTTCTGGTACCTCCGGTACCCTTGCTGGTTCTGCTGTTGCTGCTGCTACTAAGGTTGCTGGACAGCAGGAATAATTATGCTAGTGACCTGCTGGCGCTGGCCTTTACCTTTTCCCCGAGCATTAGACACGGAGCTCGCTTCACCTTCACGTCTCTTACCACTGTAAGGTTTCTTTCCTCCTCCAGCTGAGGATACATCTACACCCTGAATCTTCCCGAGTTTGATGCCATTTTCAACATGTTCTCCAGTGATGATGAGATCGGAGAAGCTTCCTGACACACCACTGACTAGTTTCTCATAATAAACCCCTGGGAGAGTAGCTACAAACATCTCAACAAGTTCTCGTTCAACCATCGGCAGCTGAACTCTCGCTGCCAGTTCACGCCACCTCTGGGCGTACTCTTTAAATCCTTCGTTGTTCTTCTGAGACAAGTTCTACAGTTGAACACGGTTAGGAGCCAGATCGCTGTTATACTGATAATGTCGTACAAATGCTTCTGCAAGGTCTTTCCATGTACGTACACTAGTGGGTTCCAAACCCATATACCACTCCAGCGAGGGGCCGGACAGGCTGTCCTGGAAGAAGTGCATCAGCAACTTCTCATCTTCAGAATGTGCGAACATCTTTCGGTAGTACAACCTCAGATGGACACGGGGGAAAGTGGTGCCCTTATACTTCTCAAAGCCGGGTACCTTAAACTTGGGAGGCACCTTGAAGTCTGAGATCATTCCCAGTTTGGTCATGTCGACACCCATAGTATTCAAGTTCACAAAACTCTTCATTTTGTCCTCGAGGGCTTTAAACCTTAAACGGGCTTCAGAATTCAATTCTCCCTCAGCTCCTTTCTGCGAGAACAAGTCCTCCTGGCGATCCTCTTGCCATGGTTGATGGCCATTGCCAGCAGCAAACCCAACAGCGTCAATACCATACAGATTACCAGCCCCAGCGTTCCCCGCATTGCCAGCTCCTTCAGTATTGCCATGGCCTATCCCAGTATTGCCATTGGCTTCAAAGTTACCATTTCCGACGCCAGTCGTATTCCCATTAAGTCCGATGTTAGTGACAACATTACCGTTACCACTTCCATTCCCTCCAGTCACAGGGATGCCACCCTGAGGGGTCTCAACAAGTGGAGGGTTTGGAGTGTTCTCACCATGAAGCACGTCGTTGCTATCAACCCGTGAGATCAGCGGTTGGACCAGAGTTCTGAGCTGATCTTGGCCGTTAGCGACCACTTGCATGAGCTCCATGAAGCGGTCCATCCTCTCTCTGAGCTCTTGGATGTCGGTCTAAACTTGTTCCATGGCTCTAGCTTGATTCACTCTAGTCGAGTATCGGTGGATCTATCTTTGTTCAATCCTGGAAACCTGCATACACAAAGGGTTAGAAAAACGGCAGGGCACCTGTCATGCAAATGCAAATGTGTGTCTGTGCCTTGGGGAGATTCCCCCCGATCCTAGTTTCCGAGACAAATAAAGTCTAACATCCAATCATGGAAAGAAATCCTCATATATTTATCTGAAAAACCCGCGCGGGCAGCATACAACTGTAATCACATACAACTGAAGCAACAAGGCATGACCCCAACCAACAGGCCTGGTGGTGATCAGCATATCAATGCATAAAAGGTACAAAGAAAATACAAAGAGATCAAGTGCGGCCACGGGCACGAAAATCTTCTAACAACTTCTTTGTAGCAGGATGATCAGGCTGGGCGAGCAGACCCTGGATCAGCAGATCCCTCTGCCTGATGGTATCTGGGAGGTTCTCGGCAACGCCCCCATAAACACCTTCTTCAGAACGGTTCTCCACTCTACTCCTCTTAGCATCAGCTCGGAGTTGACAATCTTGCAGATTCGCCTTGGTCTCAACCAATCTATACTGGATGTCTCATCGAAGTGAGGCTTCAGCCTCTATTTTCTTGTCCTTGATTTCAATCTGGACTTCTAGCCCGGCTACTCGATGCTTCAGCTTTTCCTCTCACTCTTTATATTTGGCTAGGGTGCTGCTCCACAACGTCTCGTACTTGGATAACTTCCGGTACACCCGATCTAGATCCTGCTTTTTGGTGGTCAACACGCCATGCACTGCCTTCAGGTCTAACCCAAGACGTTCTCTATAATTGGTCTCCTTGGTCAAATTAGCGCCCAGGTGGTTGATCATCTCTGTCTGCTTCTTACAGGTGTGTACGGCTTCGTTCTTTTCTCTTCGGAGTTGAGCGATCTCGTTCTCCAACTCTTCGTTGGCTTTTCGTAGCTCTTCTTTCTCACGGAGTACCTGGTTGAACTTCTGAATATCAACTGTGGTAGGCTCTTTGTACACGGGAGGATACAATGGTTCCACTGCAGGAAACGACATTAGAAACTTGGCGGCTCTTTCTCGGACCCAAGCCACATATGGATCAAAGGCCTTGTTATTGCTCTTTCCTAATAAGACTTTTCCCTTTCGGTGAATTTTGCTCCAAGAATTCTGTACCCTAACCAAAGTATCACCTTCAAGCAACCCAGTGAGATACAGAGATTCCTGTATCTCTTCCTCTTCAGGAGGACCTCGTAGCGCATACCCGAATTGTCGAACCAGCAAAGAGGGATTGTAATTGATACATTCATTCCTTCCGACCAGGGGGACGTTAGGAAAGCCACAGTAGCTATACACAATATCTTTGCCCAGTAGATCTCTATCAAACCAGATAATATTATCAGCAGACAACCCCATCAAACGTGCAGACCAGGGTGAAGACTCAGCAGAATCAATGAACGGACCCGTGTTAGGAAGATGGCTAGCAAACCACTTATATAGTAAAGGAGCACAACATGCCACATTCTTCCCCTTTCTGTTTTCATTCTTGTTGTGAACTGAATGGTAGACGTCCCCGAGGAGAGTGGGCACTGGATTCCCGGAAGCAAATATGTGGCAGGCATCCATACCTATGAAGTTCGGATGACTTGGGAATAGCACGATCCCGTAAATGCAAAGGGATAAGAAGGCATTGAATACATCCCAACGACCTTTCTTGGCAAACTTTCGGGCCTTTTCCATCAGGAAAGGAAAAGAGAAACCATGAACTCCAATCTTTCTGAACACCATCCCCTTCAATTATGAATCATCCACATGAAGAGCGGTAGTCAACTTACCCAAGTCCGGTTCACCATCAATACGGTAATAAGGCATATGATTCAACAAAGGTACCCCCAACAAGTCAGAATATTCCTCCAAGGTTGGAGCTAGGACATAGTCTGGAAAAACGAAGCATCTGAGTTGCGGGTCGTAAAACTGCAGAAGAGCGTAGAGGTCGTTCAACTCGTACGTAGAAAGCTTACACACAATACCCAGAAGTCTTCCATAACTCTTTCTGAAGTTCTCCATCACTGTCTTATCAGCCAAAGAAATCAAGGCTCGTAACTCTCGGATGTCAGGTGTTGGTAGCTTGTAAGCCACAGTCTTCTTCAGAGATTCCATATCAGCCATGAGGATCAAGATCACTAGAACCAGGGGAGAAATATGCACCTGCAACATAGACACACATTAATGATATGCAAATGAGGATGCAAACAATGCAAAATGCAATCATGCAGCAGGAGTTCAAGATGACTGTGCTGTTGAGGAGAAGAACCAAAACTCTGCTCTGTCAAGAACAAACATATCTCTGATGATAAGAACCCTCTGATACCCATAATACTGATTCACTGTCACGAAAACCAGGTTGTCTGAAGGTTAAGGTTTCCTGCAATAACCCGACCCCGCTCACCGGTATGGACCTAATCCACTGACACAAGTATGACATCCTATGCGGTCATCAGCGTCACAGACTTTCAAGAAACAATGATACGATACCCAGGAAGGTGTGGCATCATCATCTCTTGAAGCGGCCTCACTTAGTTGAATCCCAGATGATCGGTCCCCAGAGTCGACAATCCTCAGATCCGAAATCCCCTCGAGTCTAAAGGACCAATAGGAAGTCATTAGAGAGAACCTCGTCCGAGTGTTGATTACATGGGAACTTATGCAAGCAAAGCAAGCACGTCCACCACTAATCCACTCTAATACTATGTATATGCTCTCAAGCCTGGGTCTGGCTTCTCACTCATCAGAATGCCCCCCTCACAACAGCACAGATAATCATATCATACTGAAAATAAAATGCGGAAGGTAAAAGGCGATAAATAAACACAAACCCAACAAGTAAACACGCAAGCGCTAGGATTGACTCGCATAGGGAACCAGGGTCCCTAGCAGAGTCGCCAGCTGTCGCTACCGCAAAAATAAGGTGCCGAAAAAACAGAAGAGCCGCCACCTTTCTTTATTTATCCCTCAGAACGGGAAAGGAAACGATTGGAAAAACTTGACGAAAATGTATAAGACAAGGTCATCGCAACCAATGTCTGGATTCGGGAGTCGGTTACGTAAGGGGAAGGTATTAGCACCCCTCACGTCCATCATACTCGATGGGATCCATGCTTGTTGTGTTTATCTGAAGGGTTGGTTTATCTATCTATCTAAAAGTTGGTCTGAGAAGAAAAGAAAATGACTCGGCAAAGCGTCGCGCTTTATATGCCTACGTATTCTCATCAGAGAATGAGAAATCAGAGTCAACGTAGTTCGCCTAACTACGGGTGAAACGGATGGGGGAAGGTCGCTCGCCAATATGTCAGTATTGTGCCTACGTACTCTCAACATATATGACTTCTTTAATGAGGATATCAACCTTTGAACACCTGGATAAGCCTCTTAGCTAGCTTCATAGCCTTTGGTTGGTAGTCATACCTCTTGATCTCCTGCATACATGTCAATGAAATGCAAATGATAATGCTAATATGAATACAATGAAAGGTTGGGGAAATTTTGGGGTGCAACACTCTGCTAAAAATTCTAAATGTTGCATATGTACCGCAAGAGATTTCTGTGAATCAATTAGAAGAGGTTGTGGCACATGTTATTGCAGGTAATGGCTTGGGGTTCACTGACTTTGATTTGACTCCAATTAGGAGAAATTACAACAGCTCTTTACACATTTCCATGGAATGTATGGGGTTTTTGCTGTCTCATGTTTTGGTAGACACTGGGTCTTCTTTGAATGTATTGCCGAAGAAAGTGCTCATGAAGTTGGACATTCAAGGGGTGATTTGTAGGCCCATTGATTTGGTTGTTCGAGCATTTGATGGGTCAAAGAGATCAGTGTTTGGAGAGATGGAATTGCCGATTAAAGTTGGTCCCGAGGTTTTCAATACAACATTTTTCATCATGGACATCCAGCTGACTTACAAATGTCTTTTGGCCGTCCATGGATCCACGTTGCAGGAGCAGTAACCTCGACTTTGCACCAGAAAATCGAGTATGTGGTTGAAGGGAAAGTAGTCATAGTCTGTGGAGAGGAGGATATTATGGTCATTCATTTGTCCTTGTTCAACTAAATGGGAGTAGATGGCGAGATTCACGAAACTCTTTGCCAGGCGTTTGAAGCGGTTCAGATTCATAAAGAGCCTCTGGTGGAGGAGAAAAAGCCTGGAATTTCTATGACTTTGTTGAAGGAAGCTCATGCTATGATTGAAGCTGGAAGTTCCTAGGGTTGGGGCCAAGTTCTTGATGTGCCAGTGAAGCAAGATAAGTTTGGTCTAGGGTACAAACCTTCACAAGCTCTTCCAATATTCAAAGGTCTTATCCGGTTTTCAAGTGCTGGGGTCATTTTTGACGAAGTTAATGTCGTAGGGGAAGACAAAGTCGACATCGACTGTGATATTCATAACTAGATCTGCCTTTGCATTCCAGGATAAGATCTTTCTAACTGGTCTTCTGAGGAATCATTCACGTCACTCTTCAAGAAGAGTAATTCTCTTTGTTTTTATATTTGTCAAGTCCTACATTCTGCCCAAGACATAGTGACTCATTTGTAGGGCCGCATGTTTTTAAGTTTAATGTTTATCATAAAAAAAGGATGTTTTTGCATTCAAATATTTTGCTCCATGTCTTTCATTTTTTTTTGCTTTTTACATTTTAAATGGCAATGTGTTTTTGTGTTTGTTTGTTTTCTCATTCTTAATAAAGCATAAAAACATCAATCATGAAGATTAATCACCATAGATTCCATCGATAATGATTCTGCTATGGCTCAATATGATTTTGATAATCTAATTTACCAAGCAGAAGAAGAGACTGATGAGCACTATGAACTACCTGAAGAGTTGGCTAGACTATTGAAATAAGAGGAGAGGGTCATTCTGCCTCATCAGGAGGATATTCAGATCATTAATCTAGGCACCGAGGAGGCCAAGAAGGAAATCTTAATTGGGCCGCTTTAGAAAATAGTGTTACGAAAAGAATAGTTGAAATGCTACAAGAGTATGTTGACATCTTCACTTGGTTTTGTCAAAGATATGCCTGGGCTTGATATGGACATTGTCGTGCTCCATCTGCCTCTCAAAGAAGGTTTCCCTTCGGTCAAGCAAAAGCTGAGAAGAACAAGACCACACATGGCTGTCAAGATTAAAGAAGAGGTTCAGAAACAGTTGGATGTCAAGTTTATTGCTGTAACTAGCTATCCTATGTGGGTTGCTAATATCATTTCTGTAACTAAGAAGGATTGAAAGGCCAGGATGTGTTTTGACTATAGAGATCTGAATAGAGCAAGCCTGAAAGATGACTTCCCTCTCCCTCACATTGACGTGTTTGTTGATAATATGTGTCGCAACTGCGAAAGACACCTGGTGGAAAACAGAAGAGTCGCCACCTTTCGTTATTTATCCCAAAGAGAGGGAAAGGAAACGATCAGAAAAACCTGACGAAAAGGGAAAGACAAGGTCATCACAACCAAGTCTAGATTCGGGAGTCGGTTACGCAAGGGGAAGGTACTAGCACCCCTCACGTCCGTCGTACTCGACGGGATCCACGCTTTGTTGTCTATCTAAAAGGGTGATCATCTATCTAGCTAAAAGTCAAGGGACAAAAGAAAAAGAAAGGAGACTGCAGAGTATCGCTGCTCTGTGCCTACGTATTCCCTTGTGCAATGGGAAAGTCAGAGTCAACGTAGTTTGGCTAACTACGGGTGAAAAAAGGGGAAGGTTGCTCGCCAAGACATCGCGTCTTGTGCCTACGTACTTTCATCTGGTATGAAAGATCAGAGCAAACATAGTTCGGGCTAAAAAGACCACAGGTTGGTTCAAAAGTCTTTAGGCCTGAGTAGGGTTAACAAGTAGTTCTAGCAGTTGGTGTATGCAGCTCGACCATTGGAGACTTAGGCGTTACCATTTGCGGTAGAACTAAAAGTTAACAACACTCTTTTATCTGAAAAGATTTTCCTGATTAAGAACCCCAAAGGGTAAAAAAGATTTGAAGTGTTTTTGTGTTTTTTAGAGAAAAAGTGTTTTAATTATTGAGTGTTTATAATGTATGTTGTACTAAAGTCTAAAACCTAGGATCGAATGCGTCGCATATCGTCCTAAGGACGTATACTAAACACTCTAGGCAATTGAGGGGTAGCCGCTCAATCACCATTTCCCAAGTACAAGGCTCATGGCACAACATCCATTATCTTTATTAAGTATGTTAAGATTGTATGAAGATGAGAAGAGAAGAAAGGACTACTAATGGGAGACTAATTCAATCCTAAAAGTTGTCATGCAAAGTGGACTTAGAGTTGGGATACAAAAGGGGACTACCTAATGTTATCATGCATGGTTAAGCACCTAATGTCTATCATAACCTCTCTTGAAGAAGAGAAATTATAGGTCCTAAGGGAAGGAGAGACACAAGAAGAAAAAGAAGAAAGAACATAAAAATGCAAGAATGCAAACATAGAATGCACAAGTAAGATGAAAGTGAGGGAGGAAATATGTGTGGGGCAGTAGCCTCCATAAGCTCATCTCAACCTCAAGCATGCATATGAGAATGCAAAATAAGAAGAGAGAAAGGAATGCAAAAAGTGAAATCAAACAACAAGAAGAAACCACACAAAAATGCACCAAAAGTGGGATGAACTGACCTAAGTCAAACAACATCAACCACAAGTGCCAAAAGCCAAATCAAATGAAAAGAAAAGAAGCTCAAAACAAAATTGAGGATGAGAGGCTATATGAGGACAACAAGGAACTCATAATATGCACTCAACCATAAGCATCACAAGCAAAGTGCAAAGAAGCACAAAGGAGTCCTCAAGGATTCATCATTTTAGGTATGCTTCAAGTACCTCCTAAGGAGGGACTAAGCCACCTTAAATGATACTACAAGGTCATGGGACAGAATGGGAGATAAGAGAAGAGAGCTCAAAAACAAAAGAAATCACATCATAAGATAAAACAAGCTTATACACAAGAGGATGCAAGCATGTTACATATGGAAACCCTAAATGGAAGCATCAAAAGAAACACACAAATGAACAAGCAAAACACAATATCATGACCTAAAATTGAGCAACCAGCAACCTTAACATGTTAGCAACATGAATCAAAAGGAATCAAAGGCTCAAAGGATCCATCAAAGTCATATCCAAGACAAACTAGGTCAATGTGTATGTATGAACCTCCCTTTGGGGTAACTTGACTTGCAAGTTACCTCAAAATTAGGAAAATGATTCAAAAATAACCAAATAAAATGCATAAAGTCCATAAACATGTTGGCAACCAGAAGCCAAGAGATCACAATCAAAATCAATTCACAACACCACCAAAGAAATTGATTCACAAGGGTGTCCCATTGTGAATGAGGATTGTCAAGGGTCAAATGAAATGCAATCAAAGTCAACCCAAAAGTCAACCAACAGGGGCAAAATGGTCCTCAAAAATTCATCAACTCATCATGGATATGAGGATTAATTTTCAGTCATTAGATCAAAAGGAAAAGGGAGAAACAAATCAAAAACCAAATAATGTCAAAAATTAATCCAAACAATACACCTCCAATTAATAATTCTTTTTTTAAATGAAAAATAATCCAAAAAAATAAAATAAAATAAAAATTCTAAAAAATAAAAGACATTCCAAATGGTCCTGAGAATATTTTTTATGAATTTTATTATTTGGAGAAGTATTTTATATTGAATTAATTTAAAACAGATCAAAACAAAAATAAAAAAAGAAAAGAAAATAAAATAAGAAAATAAATGGTGCAAATAGCAACAAAAATGCGTGTAAGCAGCTGGGCCTGGCTTGAGGGGTGTGCCAAAAGAAATTGAGGGCCCAATCCACTTAAAACCCAGTCAAACAATGAGAAATAATCCCAGCCACACGATCCAAGACCAGTCAATCAATCCAAGGGTCCATAACATGACACGTGTATATCAGAAACAAAACACAAAATAAATGAATCACAGCCACAAGATCAGGTCTAGGTCAAACAATCAAACGGTGGAGGTGCAAACCAGTGAAACGCACCATTTCACTTAAAGGGAAGTCAATCCCTAAAACCAAATCAAAGCCATTAGATGAAACCTAAGTCAAGCAATTCAAAGGCCATCAGGCTGCCACGCAATTAATAAATTCCCAGCACAAAATGAAAACAAATCAGGACCATCAGATCAAGTCCTAGTCAATTATTCAACCTAGATCTAATGGCTACTATCACGCCACACCATCACCATCGTTTAAACAAGAAAGAGTGGGAAAGTTGCAGGTGGCCGGAGCACGGTGGCTCCGGTCATCTTCTCCGGTGACCACAAGCAACTGGTAAAACTTAACTTCACCAAATCAAACAAATAAATAGTTCAAATTCATCCTCATGCAACATAGAACACGAATCCAAGGTTTATTTTCAGTTTTAGTTCATAAATAGAGCAAATCAAAGATAAACAGTTTGAAGCTCAAATCACAAGAGTTCATGAACAGCAATCAATTGCATCCAGAATCTAACTACACATCTCATAGATCATAATTATGTAAAAATGACACTCAATTGCATCACATACAGAGAGAATTGTTGAATTGAAGCTTACCTAGTGGAGAGCTTCCACTGAGCCTTCAAACTTTGATGAAACTTGCTGGAAATAAACCAGAATCACTCCACAATCCTCCTTGAAGCTTTAGATGTGCTTGATTTGGTTTGAAATTGAGTGAATCTGAAAATTTGTATTCCGCTTTTTATTGAGCTTTATCAATGGAGTTCTTGAGGAATTTTTCACCAATTTCGCCTCTGAAGGTTTGTGAAGCATTCTGAAGTTATATATGATGGATTTGGATACATAAAAAGCCCAATCAAGGTTGGTTTAAGTCCAATTGGAAATCTAAAAAATTGCACATGGAGCCTCCAAAATGCACACGAAAATAGAGTTGTTAGGCTTGGAAATTCACTCATTTAGCTTGCTGGTAATTCACTTTGATCATGTGGATGATATTCAGCCCTTGGTTTGATCAAATGGTGGAGTTTGAATTTTCAATTTTCCACTTGAAGTGGCCATTGAACTACACATGAAAATGGCACCAAAATTGAAATCCAATACTTGCATTATGTTCCTTATATCTTTGGCACTCAAAATATGTATAAATATGACTTGTTTTGGTTCAAAATCAATTAATTGCCATTTATGATTTTTAAGCTTTCTTCATGAAAAAGTCTCACACCAATTCTTCAATCCAAGCCTCAAACATGACATGAGATGGTTTGGTGATGAAATTAACCCCATTTGGAGCAAGTTTGATGTTGGAAATATTTCCATTTGAAGTGTACAAAGTGGTGAAATGGACCTATAATGAAAATGACCTATAATCTTACTTTCCCAAAATCCCCCTGCCTTGCAAGCTTCATAACTTGAGTTCTACAAATCAGATGAAGGACTTCTAGTACTCTTTGGAAAGCTAAGGTCATGAGTGTTTCCCTTGAAAATCGGAAAACAACCGCTGATCTTCCAAATCTAACTTTGGTGACTCACAGGATCGATCAGATTGATCCTAGGACATGTGCTAAAAGGTTTGTTTTTGTTTTAAGAATCTATTCAAGTTCCACACTCGAACGGTATTGGGGTGAAAGTATTCTTAAGGAAACATTTATTCGACTACGGGACAATCTTAAAGGTAAAGTAAAGCTTTCAATAAAAGAGAAGAAAGTTTGTTGGGAGAGAAGAAGTTAGATTGAGGACGAAGAGAAAAGAATTGCATAGGAAGGAGAGAAGTAAAGTAAGGAAAAAAGGGGTAAAGACAATAAAAGACTTTGTAAAATTTAAAGTAAAACAAGTAAATTGCATTAAGTTAAAAGATGGTGTGTTTATATCACGTACATTCTCTATAATACTCGCTTTCACTACACTCGGATACTTGGAGTAATTTCAAGAGTAATTTGTACAATAGTAAATTACAACACACTTTGGATATGTCTAAGACACCCTATTTATAGTAATAAAAAATAACCTCTAATAACCTCCATCGTCACCTCCTTTCGCCATTTGTCGCAAATGCATGGATCTACTGCTCATAGAGTGACATGTGTCTCCCTCAATATTCAACAAGCAAAACCGTTCCCTCCAATATTTGAATTTCAAATCCTTCGACGAACCGTCCCTCACAGCAAGCGGTCGAACTCCTGGCTTCTGGGTGAGTCCTTCGACTTCTTCTTCTAGTTGCTTTGCCTCTTTCGACCATTCTCTTGTTCTCAACTTATCTTTGACCCTTTTGTCTTGAATACCTTCCTTCTACATGAGGCGTCGAATTTAGGAGCTAAAAATGAGGAACAACTTTCATGTTTGGGTCAAAGTGAGGAGAAACATTCTTCTAGGTCAAAAATGGCTTGGAAGTTGGTTGACTTTTGTTGACCAAAATCACATTCATCTGATGACCTGTAACTTATCAGCATCATAACTTGAGTTCTAGAAATCATATGAAAGACTTCTAGTACTCAAAAGAAATCTAGAAACATGCTCTACAAGTTTCATGTTAGGGTCAAGATGATATGAGACTTGTATCTTGAGATAGGTGGTCTTGAAGTTAGGCACTAAACAGAGGATTTTACACTAAGAACCCTAATTTAGTAACTCCTCACACTCTTGATTCTTCTTGGTTTGATCTTGAAATGATATATTAGACATATCAACACAACATTCCATGATCACAAAGACTTGGAATTGAGTATTAATCTTCTTTAATTTCACAATTGACTGAGGGTTGACCAGATGAAAACCCTAGAGGCACCACTCTTGACTGTGGCCTCTTACACATGACACAACAACTTGAATAAACTCCAATATGGCTCTCAAAGTCTTCAATGGGCTTCCTCAACATCCCATATCCATAACCATGAATTCACAATCCTCTGATGATCTTCATCTGGTCCCCAAGTTAGGAGATATCCACATACACCCATCAATTCTTTCACAAAACTTTGACCACTTCTTGGTGACTTGATGACCATTCATGCTTGAGTAAAACCCCTTGCTTAGGCTCAACACTCTTAGTGACCTTCTCTTGCTATGCACAACCTCTTGATCCCCTACTAAATGAACAATGCTATGCAATGCAAATGCTAGAAGAAAATGAAATGAAACATAAACCAGGTTAAGAAAAGGTTAGGCAAATTTTGGGCTGCAACAGCTGCCCCTATTCAAGCGACTTGGACCTAACTGAGTGAAAAGCGAACATCTTTCAAACAATCGTGGTAAAAGGCGGTTGAATCCTAATGAACCCGGAAATTTTCCAACCGCAGAAATCTTTGGAGATAACCGAATCTGATAACCAAAAATGACACGCAATCTGAAGAATGCATGACCTCGCCGTCAAGCATCAACATCAATTTTGAAAGAAAAAATATATCCCTGACTTTGCCGTCAGGCGCCTAACCTCGCCGTCAAGCGTCAACATTAATTTCAGGGAACCTCTGGCATCGCCGCCAATTCGGAGAAACATCTGACCTCGCTGTCAGTCACCTGACCTCGCCGTCAGGCATAGACATTAAGTCTATAAGAGCATTGGACATCACCGTAAAACTTCTACCTCAAGTTGGTAAAATAGCTAACATCGCCATTAGTCCTCTGTTAAATAAAAACAGACATCGAATCCAAAGATACGATCCTCTTGCATCGCCGCCAGGTTATCGCTAAATAAAAACGAGTGACAAATCTGAAGATCAAATCCACACAGAGTGTCTGACATCAGGCCTCCATTGAATTGATGAACCTCTGACATCGCCGCCAGAACTATATGAAATTAAGAAACATCTGACATCACCGTCAGTAACCTGCAGGGGATAAAACAAACTGACCTCGCCGTCAAGTCTCGATGCAATTAAAAAACCTCTGACATCGCCGTCAATAACTTTCTAAATTAAATCAAACTTCGAACCCAAAAGGTAAAGACATCTGACATTGCCGCCAGGCACCTGTGGGGATAAAAGAACTCTGACATCGCCGCCAGACAACCAAAAAGTAGACAAACATTTGACATCGTGTTGCACCCCAAAATTTGACCAACCTCTTTTCTTAATCTTTGGCTTATGTTTCATTGCATTTTAGCATTCTTGCATTTGCATAGCATAATTTCTTACAGGGGGTCAAGTGATTGTGTGTGCTATCCAAGAGGAGGGTCTTTATTAGCTTCAAGATCAAGCGAAGGCACCAGTACAAGCCATCAAGTGTGTGTTATCATTATGGAAAGGAGAGGTGTGTCACAACAGTATCAAGGAACCATCAGAGGGTTTTCAAGGGGTCCGTGAAGATTTATCATTAGTAGAGGCTTGTTGAGTACCTTAGAGGTCATTGTGGAGTGGGAATGATCACTCAATTCACCTGCACATTGCCTAGGCAAAAAGGGTGAATTAGGGTTCCGTACAGTAAAAATTGAAGTTTCGACGGTTTAATTAGTCAATGTGTTGGATTGATTCTCCAAGAAAAAAATCTCCACATCATCAAAGATACTCCGTTGGGTCAAGTATGAGTCCAATTTGAGGTTGTCACCCAAAGATTGAAGACAGTGCAATTCAGGATTCCCGATTAGGGTTTCTAACTAGGAAAAGTCAACTATAGTTTGACTTTTGATTTAAAAGGTGTTCCAATGGCAGAATTATGATCCATGAAGCTCATATGGCTTAGTGAAGTCCACTCAAGAAGTTTCAAGGCCTCAGAAGACCCAGAACATCAACAATCGACTCGGTAGTCATCGATCGATCGTTTCGTTGACCAAAAAGTCAACTCTTCAACCATAAGGAACTTGACCTCAAAGTGTGAATAAAAATGTTCCTAATGACATATTGAACTTATCCATGAATTTTCATGACCATCGAATCAAGGATGAAGGAGTAATCGAGAAAGTCGGGAATTAGGGTTTTGAAAGGGGCAAGACCATAACTTCCTAACCACACATCCAATTGAGTTGGTTCAAAGCTTGTTGGAAAGGTCTTGACAAATCCTACAAAAGTATCACAGAGGTCCATGTACAAAAAATGAGTAGATTGGGAGTTATGATCAAAATCATTACAAGAGGGAAAAACACTTAGAAAATTTCTAAGTTTTCTAGCCTTGCAAATCATGTTTTCAGCCAACTTTGAAGGGATTTTTGACCTACTTCCACTTGGAATCTGAAGATCATGTAAACATGAAAGTTGTAGAGCTCCATGAGGGATTTCCAAAAAGTACTATAACTCCTCTATAGCCCTTATGAGTTGAGAGTTATGAATCCAGAAAGTTGGGGTCTCCACACTTGAGTGCACCATTTCCACTTTTTCACAAATTCACTTTTCAGCCACTTGGACCATTCTCAACCATTGGATCATGTCTTAATCTGATATTTAGAGAGGATGAAGGTTAGAAAATGCAGAAACAATGATATTTGGTAGAGTTTGCAAGTTGCAAGCAAGTGGACATTATTTTATTCAAATATAGAGGAAAGAGAAACTTTTTGGTGAAGACTTGCAGCTGCAGCCTCTAGCCTCACTTCAGTCACCTCATGTCCTTCATTTCAGTTAATTTTTTCCCTGCATTGAGCCAAGGGACTGATGAGCACAGCTGCCACATGATATTGGATATATTTTCTTCCAAAACTCCCTCCAAAAGCTTGAAACCAAATCTGCCCCAATGACTCTATTGGCCTATAAATAGAGACTTCCTTCCACTCTTTTAAACACACTGGAGCTATCCAAGAGAATCATAAACTCATAGCTCTCTTCTTTCCCTCCTTGCTTGTAAGTGAAGAGATTTCACAAAAACACCAAAATCCACCACTTTATACTTTTCACACCAGTCCTTGTTCCAAACACTAAACCACCATAAAAACCATATACACACCCTTACAATGACCATCTGAAGTTGTTTCCATCATCACATTCATAAAAAAATCCATAGATCAAAAAGTCAAACTTCATACCATCATAGTTTGACTTTTGTGCACCTTTCATACCAAATCACTACCTAGATCCATTCCCACCATTTTAACACTCAAAACACATCACGTCCATGATACTCTAGCTATCCATAGTTACAAACACCACCTGGAAGCTTGTTTATTCAAACTGTCCCAAAAAGCTACTTGTTGCTTCAAAGGGAAGAAAACTCAAAGCTTACTAAAAGGGAAGGAATTCTTGCTTTTTTGCTGCTAGCTTGTTGTGAGTGATCTACAAGAGGTATGTAGTCCTAAACACACTCATGTATGCACTTACTTGGTTTGTTGAATGTTTTGAACATTTTCATGTTGAGATTGTACTATTTGTCATTTTTGGAATCTGAGTTTATTGATCTCATGTCTGCTGTTGTGGAAACTCATCCCTCATGATGAAAACTTAGGGTTGTTGACTTTTAGTATTAGTATATTCACTTAGGCTTGGCATTGTAATGTCAAGGTCTTGTTTTTCTTAGTGACAGTTCAACACCCTTAAGTTGTGACATTAGGCTGTTATGGGTTGTTTAAATCTTGGGAGACAGTTTGTTTGTTTGACTATTTTAGTCTGAGATTAGAGTGACTAGTGTTGAGCTCATTTGACCATTAGTAGTCTGTTGGTGCTTTGGGTAGTTAGTTTGAGTTCAGGATGTTAAGATCAGTGGGAGTTGCTGGTATGCTTTGGTGAGAGAAGGTTGTTTGCTTTAGTTCATGACAGATTGAAGGTTTGGATGTCATTAACATGGTGCTTTGAGGTTCAATTCACTGTCCAAGTTTGTTGTGGGCAGACCATGTTTTTGTTATTGACTATGTGTGTGATTTAGCATGAGGGTTTGAGACTATCATTATAATTTTTCTTGGCATGAAAAACTTGCTACTAGAACTTGTGTTGGACCTGTCAATTCATAATTGAGAGGCTTAAGGGCTAACTAATTTGATAATTGCTTGAGAGATAAGAGTACTCAGTAGGATTTCTTGGCTTGCCTGAGTTTATGCTGTCTATTGGTTTGAACTCAGGCCAGGTTTTGGTTTTCAACATATGATTGATATGCTATTGTTGAAGTTTAGGTTGGTTTGGTGACTGTCATTAGTTATCAAGTATGCTGCTAAATGTGTGTGAGTGAATCTGAGTATCCATGCTATTTTACCATGGATTTCTATTTGAGGTGCCATAAGCCTGAGTTAGGATGTTAGGATTTCAGTAGGGTTCTTTGCTTGTTTGAGCTTATAAAGGGAAGTGTTGTCATGTGTGTCTAAGTGGAATTCAGGCCAGAATTTAATGTTCAAGATCTTTATTGTGGAGTTCATTTTTCACTACTGTTAAAACATATCTATCATTACCAAAACCTGTTTTGAATCAATAGCTTACACATGAAGAAATGAGGCTATAGTGTTAAGTTTCAATAGGTTATTTACTGATGTACCTTGATAAAAGTAGGTCTGTCATGGGCCTGATCTGCTATTAGAATTCTAGATTTTTGGCTGACATAATACCTTGATATTTAGCACTGTCCAGTTCTTGTGGGAGGGGGGATTAAACCAATTTAGTCTCCCATCAGGACTTTGTTGTGGATACTGCTTGATGTAGAATCATAATTTGCTTACACTTTTGAACTAGATTAGATTGATGTCATTATGTGCATAGTTGAACTTATGATGAGACTTAACTTCAAACATCATGATCTAGTGGAACACACTTGGCTCTGTGCTTGCTGTCCATTTAGTGTCTCTTCATTTTGGGGTTCTAACTGTCCTTGATGCAATATACTAACTGGTGTTTGTGTTGTGATACCAACTTTGCTTTATTCTGTTTTAAACCAAAACTGTTTTCATTTTGTGAGAAGGATTGTTGATTATGACTTGACACTTCAACTTGTAAGACATAATCTCAATTAATTTGAGAGCCTTGCAAATCAACCAACCGATACCTTAGAGTTGTAGTCAGTAGGTTTTAGTGTGAGATCACCACTTGTGAGTGTCTTGAATCCATGGCCTGTTGAGGTGATCCATTTTGTTGTTGGATAATTCCCTTTGAGGCATTGGTTTTTTTTGTGTGATTTAACTTGTTTGAAGTCTCATGTTGTCCAACCTCTGTTGAGGATTCTTATTAACTGCTTTTTCATAGATCAAATCAGTTTACATGATTAAACTTTGAGAACTTTGGATTGTCTTGCACTTTGCAATGACAAAGTTTATCTTTCTTGAAACCATTTGCCTTTGATCTGAGCTTTAATTTTGCTTTCTTAAATCTGTATATGTATTGCTTCTGTCAAAAACACTTTTGTTGTTTGGTTTTTATCCTGCTCACTATAAGAGCTATGATGGGGATTCCTCAATGGTACTGATTGAAATACTTGGAGCTGGCAGTCAACTGTTGCTTTAGAGTTGTAGTCAACAGGTTTTAGTTTGGACCATGACCATTCAAAGATGTTCATAACTTGCTGTTTTGAGTTCAGAAGTATAGTTGTTTCTTTTTTCAACTAAAACCTTCTTAATCATGTTCCTATGCTAAAAAGACTTGTAAGGTTGTTGGCATTAAGTTGGTACAGAGGCTTGATTTGTTTGGAATTCATCAATAATTCTTGACTGAAATACCAAAACAAGCTGGCTGACAGCTGCTGTTTTAAAATTTGTCAGCTTTGGATATCATCAAGCTTCATTTTTAAAGGCTATTGCATCTTGTGTATTGAAGGTCATAACCTGTTACAGATTGGTAAACATTATGTTGGATCATTGTTGAACACATTGGTTATGTACAAAGAAATTCCTCAAAACACATTTTTGCAACTTGACAGCCATATCTTGATTCAATGAGGAAAATAGTTTCTTCTTTGAACTTAATCCATGAGCAGCATATTTCAAACATGAGCAGACCATTGTTGGTTTTGAATTCACCCATTCTAATCACTTTGTCTTGGTTTATGTACAAATTTTGCTCTTTGATACAACTCACATGTCAATTCCTCATCCTATGTGTTTTTGACCCAACTTTCTGTTGGGATTCATTCCATTTCACACTTCAAACATGCTCATACTTTTACATGTCTCCAAGAGCATCTGTTTTGATCACTTAAGATCAAATTGCACCTCAAGACACCCAACTGCATAAGCCTTTGAATTTTGTTGTGTGTTCACTATTTGGGAAAATGGTGATTACCATTACATTCCTCATAAAATTTCAAGCGGTTTAGACTTAAATTTCACTGAAAATGATTGAGTTTTGACAAAGTTATGATCAAGTCGTATTTGGCTCCTTCACTTGCCCTTGCCTTGTAGCTTGCCCAGAATTTCTCTTTGTTTAGGTATTTCATTAAAAGGGGTGGCTTGATACAACGAATGTATCGCCACCCCAGTGGTTAGAACCTAGCCCTTAAGTTACTTGCCATGCGCCTGAACCTGAGTTCGACCCCCAGCGGGGGCATTTTTGCCTTTCTTTTGTGATTTTTTTTTCATGTTTTGTTATTTCTTCTTCTTTTTCCATTACGTTCATGCTTGTGAGAGTGGTTGGACTGGACTTGTTTTGTATCTGGAACCCCAAGATCATGGGTTCTACCCTTGGACTAGACATTTCCTTATTTTTTTAGCACTTGTTTATTTTATTTTCTCTTGTTTTATTTTATTTATTTAAAAATAGTTTTAAATATTATAAAATCCAAAAAAAATCATTTCTTAATATTTTGTTGTGATAATTATTCTTTTCTTCTTCTTATTTTTAATTTTCATTCTATTTTGTCATTTTATTTTTGAATTAACAAATTTATGTGTTTTGTGTATGCTTTGAACTTGTCACGAATTTTGGTGTTTGTTTGCCTACTTTGGTGTTTATTTGCGTTGTTTTATTTGCATTGCATGGTGTGAATCTTAAGAAATGTTGGTTGAGATGTGCTTGTGGTGGTGGTTGCCCCACACTTTTTCCTCCCTCTTTTCTTTGTGTATGCATCTTTTCTTTGTATCTCATTTACCTGCATTGCATGTCAATTTCATTTCTTCTCTATTTTATCTTGTGAGTGAATTATTTAGTGTTTACTTGGTCTTGTGCCATGATCCCCCTAGGATTCTCAGTCCCTCCGTTTAGAATGGGAGTAGGAGAGACATTAGGTGTTCAATCCTATGCATGATAACATTAGGATAATATCTTCCATTTCATCCCAACTTTAGGAGCATTATGCATGACAACTTTAGGGTCCAGTTTCCCCCTTAGTTTATGCCTTTCTCTTCTCATCTCCTAAACAATTCAAAACACTTAATAAAGAAAGATTTGTGTCATACGCTATGAGCCTTAAGTACTCAAGGAATGATGGTTGAGGGGCCTCCTCTCAACTATCTAGAGTGTTTAGCGTATTCCCTTTGGGCGATATGCGACGCATTCGCTCTCGAGTCATAGTCTTTAGTGAGACACGAGTTTCAAACCATCACTCAATCCACTTCTTGTCTTAAAAAACACAAAACAAAAACATCAAATCTTTTTATCCTTCGGGATCTTAATTGGAAAACCATTTTCAGAAAGAGTTTTGTTAAGCTTTGGTTCTACCGCAAACATGCATCGTCCCTAACTGCTGGAACCACTGTTTAACCCTACTCAGTTAAAACACTTGAACCAACCTGTGTTCGTGTCAGCCCGAACTACGTTTGCTCTGATTTCTCGTACCAGACGAGGATACGTAGGTACAAGACGATGATGTCTTGGCGAGCAACCTTCCCCACCTTCACCCATAGTTTCCCGAACTACGCTGACTCTGACTTTCCCATTGCACGAGGGAATACGTAGGCATAGAGCGGTGATGCTCTATCGAGTCCTTTTTCTTTTCTTTTGTCCCTGTGGCCTTTAGTTAGATAGTAAACACCCTTTTGGATAGACAACAAGCATGGATCTCGTCGAGTACGACGGACGTGAGGGGTGTTAATACCTTCCCCTTGTGTAACCGACTCCCGAACCCAATATTTGGTTGCGATGACCTGTCCTATTCCCTTTTCGTAGGTTTTCTCTGATCGTTTCCTTTCCTTCTCTTTGGGATAAATAACGAATGGTGGCTACTCTTCTATCATTGTCGGCCCCTCTTCGTAGCGATGCGACAGCTGGCGATTCCGCTGGGGACTTTCCCATCCCATATGCGAGTCAGTCCTAGCGCTTGTGTGTTTTGTCTTTGGGTGTGTATATATGTGTATATGTGTTGCATCTGTACAGTTTTGCATTTGCATTTTTATTTCTAGCACTTTATATCATATGTCATGTTGTTGTACTGTGGTTGGGATGTTCCAATGAGAGAAAAGCCAAAACCTAGGCTTGAGAATAACCATAGCATTAGAGTGGAGAGTAGTAAGGACCTGCACGTTAGGCGTGTACTAGTCTCCATGAAATTCACGTTCAAACGAGGTTTTCAGTTGAAGACATCCTATCCTGTGCATTGGTCAAGAAAGGGTGTTGGATCTGAAAGCTGTCGACTCTGGAGACCGATCACTTGGGAGTCAGCTCAGTGAGGCCGCTTCGTGAGACAATGATGCCAAACCAGAAATGGTGAACGTATCACCGTTTCTCGAAAGTCTGTGACACTGACGAACGCATAGGATGTCGAACCTTGTCAGATTAGGTCCATACCTGTGAGAGGGATTGGGCTTGCATGGAACCTTGACCTTCAGCCTACCTGTTCGTCTCGTCAGTATGAACAGTTACAGTGGGATCATTATGCTATTGTTGTATTGCCATCAAAGCGAAGCGCTGGTCCATCTCCGTCAACAACACAACAACTTGATCCTCTGTTGCATTTGCATACTCATTTGCATTTTGACATTAACATGTATCTGGGTTTCAGGTGTATACACTCTCCTTGATTCTAGTCATCTCAATCCACTGTTGCCATGGAGTTTGGTCTCAAGAAAGAAGTCATTTACAAGTTCCCAATACCAGATGTGAAGTCTTTGGTTGGTCTCATTTCTGGAGTGGAGCATGGAGTTATGGAAGACTTCAAGAAGAAGTACAGAAAGATCTTAGGTTTTGTCCACAGAATTTCAAAGTATGAGTTGGAGGGTCTCCACGCACTGCTACAGTTTTACGACCTTCAGTTACGCTGTTTCACTTTCCCTGGGTACGTCCTGTTACCCATCTTGGAAGAGTTTGCTCAGTTATTAGGAATTTCAGTGTTGAATAAGACGCCCTTTGCCCATTCTGAAGAAGAGCCCAATTTGGCTAAACTAGCTTATTCACTGTATGTGGTTGTCTCTGAAATGAATGGAAAGCTGGTAAGAAGAAGCGGAGTGCCTGGGTTTACATTGCCATTCTTAGTAAGTAAGGCTCAGCATTTTGCCAAGTGTTGCACCCCAAAATTTGCCCAACCTTTTCCTTCTTTTTTTTGCATTAGCATAACATCATCATAGCATTATCATAGCATTGCATTAGCATTTACGCAGAGGATCAAGTGTGATATACATCAAGAGAGGCCTATCTAAAGGTTTTATTCGAGCTTGAGGAATCAATGAAGTCACCAGGAAGTGGTTCATGCCCTTGATAAGTTCAGACGCTTGTGTGGGGTTCATCCCCTGACTTAGAGGCCAACTGAAGATTATCAATGAGTTGGGAAACTACGATTACAGGTCATAAAATTACAGGTCAAGTTCACTACTTTGCATAACTCAAATGGACTTTTTTACAACATGAAAGTTGCTCCAAATGGGGTCATTTGGTCAACTAAACCTCAAGGTTTTAATGGGCTAGCTCATGGTTGAAGATTGATGAAAGTGATTTTGGTGAAAACATGTGAAAAGGTCTAGTTTGGTATTTTGTCAAAATTTAATCAAACAAGTCCATATTTGTACTTATTTTGAGTGGAAACTTCATTTTAAGAATATTGGCATTATTACATTTTTCATTTGAAGCTTTTATCATGGCCCATTTCAAGCTTTCTTCATTCTTAAGCAACACTTTGAATCTAAGTCCTTAAGATTGAAACAAGGGCTAATTTTGGACCATTGATCATTCTTACAATGCAACATATATAAACATTTCAAGCCAAGGCAAAAGGGGATTCATGATCATTTTTCTCACATTCTTCACCACTTTCCATTTTCACCATAATCCAAAAAATCTCAAAAATCAATATCATTTTTTTCTCATTTTTTGTGCTTCTTTCCATCACAAATCCCTTCTACATCATTCATACAGTGAACTCCACCATTGTTTGGCCATAATTGGTGCAAAGAATAGCTTGTAGTAATTGAAAAAAGTGGTGATCAAGTCAATTTCGAATTTGGTTTTTTACCTCATTTCAGTCCAATTCTTCCATCCCAACACCTCCAACAAGGTTTATTGAACATTTCCACATAGTGTCTTCAAAGTTTCAATGGATATTTGGAGCTCCATAGTGCAAGAAACAGAGGTATACAACTTTCAAATTATCTCATCATTCATGAGTCTTTATGTTGCCATTGTTGTATCTTTAGAATCCCCTTAAGGCATAGATCGTTTCTGGTATCAATTGGGACGTTTTCATGGAAATTTCATGTTTTTGACATTCTTGGATCCATACACGGGTTTTGAGCTAGAGTGCATATAAATGGAAAATAATGGTATATTTGGATTCCCCACGAAAAACTACACAATTTTCATTCAAGAATCGTTGGATTTGGTTGAGTATTGAGTGAGATAGGTTCACTTGAAGTTTTCCGGCCATTGTCATTTCCGACTGTCGTTCCCGCGTGCATGTTGCTGTCTAGGTAAAGCTCAAACGAGGAAGACGACCACAAACTGTCGGATCGCGCCAAGACCTTTAACCGGACTTCTCATCACACGGCCAGAATTGCTCCACGTACGCAGCCCAGTCAGCTTTCATTAAAACACATGGTGCGCCACCTCAGCTTGAGGGAGCCCCATGACCCCTGTTCGATTCCTGGCTATGCACCTTTCCATTATTCCACATTATTTCTTTCATTTAATTTATTTCTTTTCATTTTCTTTTATTTTCTTTTTCTTCATGCTTATTCTAAATATCATGAAAAATAGTAGATTTAATCTTTTCGATCCCCATTTTTTTGTGCTGAATTTGTGAAATGTCTAGAATTTTATAGAACTCAAATTATAATTTTACCATTTTCTGACATTTTCTTCGGATTTTTTACATTTGGGGTGTCATAAGAATGTGAATACTTGTGTCATGATTTTGTTGATTTTCTTTGACCTATCAATACATCATTTAAATGCCAAATCTTTTGCAGGGTATTCATACACACATTGAGGTACCTAGATATATTTTTACTTGATTTTTACTGTACCATTTTGAAGGGTTTTGAAGGTCTTTCTTTACCATGTTCTAGTTTGGCTTTCTTCTTGTACACTTGACATAGTTTCAATTTTTTTTACTAGTTCCTTTGGGATATTTTGATTATACTTCTCACCCCTAGTTTGTGACATGTGGTAGGGAATTGGAGATTTTGTTTGGAATTTTTTGATACCACTTACTATTTTTCCTATATTTTTGTAATTGGACTCGTAATATGGACTTTCAAGCGGACATTGGTTTTATTTCGGCTCCAACGGTCTCGAATTGTTTGTGTGATGAGCGCTGTGGTTCCTATTTCTTATTGTAGACATTGTATAGGACTTGTAGATCATTGGATGGATGTTTTTATCATACATAACTTGCCCATTAGGTACCATACTTTCATGATAGTGCGTTATGATTCCAAATCGTGGTTCATGTACGTCATTCATAGGTTTCTGTTGCCTTGTATCTCTTTATATTCACTTGTGGCCAAGATTGCATGTTTATAATAGGCCACCTTCCATTCATTATGGGCTTGAGGTTGAGATGACTTGCCTTCCTCACTTGCATTCCATGTTTACTGTTATGAATCTGCATTTCCTGTATGTTGTTACTTCATCTGTTTTCTGTTGCTTCCTTTGCCATTCCCTTAGGATCTCCATTCTTTCTTGTTGAAGATAGAATGTGATAGACATTAGGCTTTGCAACCATGTATGACAACATTAGGGTAGTCTTCCCCTTTGCAAACTTCAACCATAGGACGAACATTGCATGATAACATTTAGGGTTGTGTAGTTTCCCTTAGAGGTCTGTTTCTCTTTCTCATCTTCAAACATTCTTAAAATACTTAATAAAGGTTAACACGTGTCGTGAGTTACAAGCCTTAAGCTACTTGAGAAAGAATTATGGGAGGGTTTCCCTCACATAATTTGAATTTTTAGTATGGCACCCTTTGGGTGACATGCGACGCATTCACTCTTAAGTCCAAGTCTTTAGTGCAACACGAGTTACAAACAAAACTCAAGACACTTCTTCATAAAAGACATAAAAACAAACATTCAACTCCTTTTTTTCCTCTTGGACTTTAATCCCTAGAAACCATTTTCATAATGAGAGTTTCTTTAACTCTCGGTTCTCTCGCAAAATGGTAACGCCTAAGTCTCCAAAGGTCGAGCTGCATACACCAAACTGCTAGAACCGATTGTTAACCCTACTCGGGTTAAAACACTTGAACCAAACCTGTGGTCTTGTTAGCCCGAACTACGTTTTCTCTGATATTTCATACCAGATGAAAGTACGTAGGCACGAGATGCGATATCTCGGCGAGCAACCTTCCCCCCTTTCACCCGTAGTTAGGAGAACTATGTTGACTCTGATTTCTCGTTCCAGACGGGAATACGTAGGCATAAAGTGCGATACTTTGCCGAGTCACTTTTATTTTCTTTTGTCCTTAAGCCCTTAGCGTAGCTAGTATTAATCACCCTTCGAGATAAACAATTAAGCGTGGATCCCGTCGAGTACGACGAACATGAGGGGTGTTAATACCTTCCCTTTGCGTAACCAACTCCCGAATCCAGGACTTGGTTGCGATGACCATTCCTTTTCCCTTTTTCGTTAGGCTTTCTCTGAGCGTTTCCTTTCCCTCCTTTGGGATAAATAACGCACGGTGGCAACTCTTCTGTTTTGCCAGCGCCGATTTTCGCAGTAGCGACACCAATGAAGGGTGTTGGTCTGTTTTTAATGCATTCTTGGCGCTCTATATTTATGGGATAGTCTTGTTCCCTAACTTGCCCGACTTTGTAGATTGGGATGCTTGTTGTATCTTTGCCTCGAAGAATCCAGTGCCAACTCTCTTGGGCGATGTTTACCACTCCACTCATTACAAGAATGAGAACCGGAGAGGGAAGACTGTTTCTTGTAGTACCTCATTGTTGTACAAGTGGTTTGCCTCACATCTTCCAAAGTCCGGACCTTTTATTGACCTTGCTAGTACTGTCGGTTGGCCAGAAAGACTCATGGGCTTAAGAGCAGAAAATGTTGTTTGATTTGATAGAGACCTCTTGGGTAAGGAGATTGTGTACAGTTGCAAATATTTTTCCAATGTTCCTCTGATTGGGAGGAAATGAGGCATAAATTATAACCCAGCTCTCGCCATCAGGCAATTTGGCTATGCTTTAAGAGCTCCCCTAAGGAGGAAGAAGTGCGAGAATCTCTCTACTTCACATGCTTAGTTGATGCCACTACCCTAACTAGTTTGCAGCAGGCTTGGAACAACATCCATCGTAGAGGAAAACTGTATTTGGGCAAGAGCAATTCCAAAGCCTATGAACCTTACATAGGATGGATTCAGGAGAGAGTCGAGAGACCGTTGCTCCCCTTTCTAGTAAGGGAACCCTTATACCCATTAGTGGTTGCAGAGCCTACGACAATTGATGTGCAGAAATATAATCAACTATGGGCTGAGAAAGAAGAGCTGCGTAGGGCTAATGAAGAGCTGGAAAAGGAAATTATTCATCTTAGGAGCGAGAAGAGTGAAGCCACTCACATGTCTAAGAAGCAAACGGAGTTAGTAAACAAGATGGGTACACAATTGACAAAGGAGATTAGTTCCCGAGAACAAGTGGGTAAAGCCTTGAAAAGCGTCAGTGGTGTCCTCTCAAGCAAAAAGAAAGAGTTGGAGAAAGCTCATCTGAAGATATCCAAGTTTGAAGCTCAATGGAAGGCTCTTTTAACCAACAACAAAGAAAGAGAAGACAAACTCGTCAACAAGTTGATAGTTTGAGAGCTCGGCTTCAAGATAGAACTGCAAAAGCCCCGGGTGAACATATGAGTCTACTAGAAAGCAATCGAAAACTCCACGAAGCTCTTGCAACATTGGAGGAATACAAATTGAGGATCGACCTGAAGAAGCCCAGATTAGAGGATGCTTTTGGAGAGGATGCTTGGGAAGACCTTGTTCAGAGCCTGCAAGATACTATCAAGAAGAGGGACTCACTCATTCAAGGATTGGTTGACAGACCCGATCATCCGAACACAAAGGAGTTGCTAGAAGAGTTCCGGACTCGACACCGCTTCTGACGCTTTTTCTCTTATTTGTTGTTATTTGTATTTTGACCATCACCAGGGTTGTTGGATGAGGTCATGATGACTTTATTTTTGTATTCCTTTGTTGATGTATGATGATACTCTATGGCTCATTTTATTTATGAGAAGTTTTCTTTGGTTATCCCTGTGGTTTTTCATTCTCTCACCATGCTCGTGGAACTAGAATCAAGGGGAGAGTGTCCCTGAAACGTATTTACATGTCTGCATTCTGCGTTTTTGCATCACTCGTCATTTGCATTCCAGGTGTTTCTGTTAACCTTACCTCTTCCTGTGGTTCTTCAGAGTTTGTTTCAGGATTGAAGGTCAACCGATTCACCGATATTCTACGCGAGGAAATCAACAAAGAGCCATGGAACAGATTCAGATAGAGCTTCAGGAATTTCGCGAAAGGATGGCGCAATTCATGGAAATGATAGCTCGAGTGGATGGCAGTGGTGTCCTGCATGGAGGAACTACCGCTATTCCTCCTCCGGTTAATGGTAGCACTTCGCAGGCCAATGTTGGTCCAACTGTAGTCAACCTTCCAGGCGGAGGAAAGCAAACTGGAATTCCTATCCCAATTGCGGTGGGCGCCATACCTGTTAACAATGATCCTCAGTGGGACCAAGATGAGCAAGATGACATTTTCTCCATGGGAGACCTTGGGGTAGGATTACAACCCGACGCTGATAGAAGGTTCAAGGCAATAGAAGAAAAGATGAGAAGTCTTGAAAACCAGAATGCTATGGGTCTTGACATGTCCAATCTGGGATTGATTCCGGGACTTAGGATTCCTCCAAAGTTCAAAGTGCCAGATTTCGATAAATACAAAGGAACAACATGTCCAAGGGTGCATCTTTGCTCCTATTTCCGAAAGATGTTTGCGTACTCCGAAGATGAGAAGTTGCTGATACACTTCTTTCAAGATAGCCTGTCAGGTCCGTCCTTAGAATGGTATATGGGAATAGAGCCGGTCCATATCAGAAGTTGGAGGGATTTGGCAGAATCTTTTGTCAAACACTACCAGTATAACAATGACCTGGCACCAAATCGTGTACAGCTACAGAACCTATCGCAAAGGAATAATGAAGGATTCAAGGAGTGCGTGTTGCACCCTAAATTTTGACCCCTTAGATCCTCATCATCATTGTAGGATCACATTTGCTTGATTAACTAACCTTAACCCATTTCCAGTTTATCTTTGTCAAGATACAGATGAATTAGGGTTCCGCACCATCAAAATCGAAACTTCGAGGGTTTGATCAATCAATGTTTTGAATTGATCCAACTTCAAACAAGATCAAGGATAATACATTGGACCAAGAATGAGTGCAATTTGAGGTGGTCACCCGGGGATTGAGAACAGTGCAATTTGAGATACCCGATTAGGGTTTTCGATTAGAAAAAGTCAACTGTAGTTTGACTTTTGATTCAAAGAGTATTTCAATGGTGGGATCAAGGTCCATTAATCTCATATGCCTTAGTAAAGTCCACCCAAAGAGTTTCAAGTCCTCAGGATGTCCGGATCATCAACGGTCGACTCAGTAGGCACCGATCGATCGAACGGTTGACCGAAACGTCAACTCTTCAACTATAAGGAATTTGACTTCAAGATGTGAATCAAAAATGTTCCTTATGTCATATTTCACCTCCCCATAAAATTTCATGACCGTTGGATCAAGGGTTGAGAAGTAATTGCAAAAATCGGGAATTAGGGTTTCGAAAGGGGCAAGACCATAACTCCTCAACCACACATCCAATTGAAGTGGTTCAAAGCTAATTGGGAAGCTATTGACAAATCCTACAAAAGCCTAAAAGTGGTCCATGATCAAAAAATGCATAGAATTGGAGTTATAGCAAAATTCATTTTTGAAGGGGAAATAACTTGGAAAAATTTTAAGTTATTTAGCACTTGTAAGTGGTTTTTTCAGAAACTTTGAAGGGTTTTTCAACCTAGTTCCATCAAGAATTTAGAAATTCCCAAAACATGAAAGTTGTAGAGATACTTAAGGGCTTTCTAAATTGTGGTAGAACTCCTCAATATCATGTTTGAGCAGGAAGTTATGCACCATAGAAGTTGGGTCTGTCACACTTGAAATCACTTTGTCAAAATTTCTCAAAACTGAATTTTCACAACTTGAGTCATTCTCCACCCTTGAGTCATTCTCCACCCTTGTATTATGTGACAAACTGATAATATGAGGTATGGATGAAGAGAAAACTAGAAGGGAAGTTGGTTTGATGAACATTGCAGGTTGATGGCAAGTAGGCATTATTTTATTCAAATAAAAAGGAAGAAAGAGAAACTTTTCAAGGATATGTGGCAGCTGCAGTCTCCTACTTCTCTAGCATCATCTCAGATCACCTCACCCCCCTTATATCAGCTGGTTTTGCTTGCATTGAGCCATGGAGTTGATGTGAAGAGGCTGCCACTAGATTTGGCAAGATTTTCTTCACAAATCTCCCTCCAAAAGTGGTAAATGACCAAGGCTGCCCTCACTCTTGCTTGGATATAAATAGAGGCCTCCTCTATGAGTTCAACCACACCAGAGCAATCTCAGAAAACCATAGCTCTCCCTCTCCTCTCATTCATCAAGAATTCCAAAATCTTCAAAACCTCCATTTTCACCAAAAAACTGTCTTGAGCAAAACTCTGCTCAAGACCAGTTCCATCACTTCCAAACCTCTAAAAAGCATCCACACAAACCCTAAATATAATATAGAATGTGTCTATACCTTCAAACCTCTCAAAAATACCATTTTGCAAAAAGTCAACTTTCACACTAAGAAAGTTTGACCACCACCCTCAAAACTTGCCAAATCTTGGTCTAGGCTGTTTCTTGCTGATTTAACCATCCACACACCTCACATATGTCATATTACAACTGTCCAAAGCATTGAGAACTAGTGGTGAAGTATATTTCCTCAACTGTCCACAAGATTGCATCTTGCTTCAAAAAAGGAAGGAAACTACAAGTTGGCTCAAAAGAGGAGGGAGTTCTTGCTTTGTGCTGTTAGTTGGTTGAGAGGGATCTACAAGAGGTTAGTACTTATAAACCCCCTCCTTTATATGCATAAATATCATGAAAACATATTTGAGTTTTGCTTGATGGTTTGTATTTGAAGTATTGGATCTGTTATCATTTACTGTGTGTTGCGGTGGAAATAGGATCACAAACTATTAATGAGTTTGAATCGCAATTCAATTCACAACCGCTCTTTGATTTATCCGAAGGAAAAGGTCAAAAGAGGGAAAACCTATTTTGCATCGTAAACACAATGCGGGGAAAGATCTAGGGTTCGGGGGTTGGTTAAATTTAGGGAAGGTATTAGCACCCTAAACTTCTGTAGTACTCTACAGGAACCTTTTGTTCAGATGTTTACTATTTGCTTTATTTATTTGCTTAAGGTATATGTACAAAGGATTAAAAGTGAGAAAAGAGACCTAAGGGGTTAATTCTAAGTTTACTCAGCAAGACATCGCATCTTGTGCCTACGTATCCTTACGGGAGTGGAATCAGAGTAATCGTAGTTCCCCTCAAAAGGGAGGTTAGAGACTTCTTGACTGTGGTCAAGGTCTCAAGGGGAATAAACATGTCTTAAGGACACGCTTACGTGGAGTGTAGAAACTCCAAATCTCTACGTTGAATTGTTAAGTTATAATTAGGGTTAAATTAGGGATTCCGCGGCGGGAAACCCTAAAATGAGCGCGGCGGCTCTTTGACCTAATGCTAGGGGTAAAATTGTAATTTTGCCTGCGGCGAGGCATTTGTGAAAATTAGGGTTTGTAGTTTGTAGTTTTGAGGATTTGAAATTGAATGTGTGAAGTTTTACGGACTATTGGCGCGGCGGCCAAACAGTTAGACCTAACCTTCGGATGTGTGCAATGTGACAGAAATAATGGTAAACGCGTGAGATAATTGAATCATGCAAACAGAGAGATAATGTCATAATTTAAACCATGCAAGCAGAAATTTAAAGGCAGAATTTAAAGAGCGATTGTTAAGTTCGCGAGGTTACATGAGAGGAGCAGATACAATATGATAATGAAATTTGAATTGAACAATAATAAAATAAAATAAATAACGGTTCTAGTTATTATTTTAAAAAAAAGATTTTATTTATTATTTTAAATTTACCTAAAAAAAAGTTTTTCTTAAAAATAAAAGGTTTTCATATTAATTTGGAAAAGATGTTAATGTTATCTATTTTAAAAAACAGATTTTTATATTATAACAAGTTTTAATAAATTAATGATAACAATAATAATAATAATGGTAATAATAATGATAATAATGATAATAATAATAAATAATGATAATAATAATACTAATAATAATAATAATAATAATAATAATAATAATAATAATAATAATAATAATAATAAAAATAAAGCAATAATGAATTTTAAATGTGCCAAATAACCCAACAATGTTGCTAACGCAGAAATGCGCTCATCGCAACCAGGTCTAAATTGGACGAAACAAAATTTATCGCAAAGAAAAAGAAATTAAGCAAAAAATAGTATTATTGCTCACACAAAAATGCGATCATCGCAACCAGATCGAACTAACACAAATGTCACGCGTCATGCACACAAATGTGCAAACATCGTATCGACATAATTCGATCAAAAATTAATCTTATATATATAAACTCTAACAATTTAAAAATTATATATATATAAACGTAACAGTAATAGATAAAGAAAAAGAAATAACGGTAATAGATAAAGAAAAAGAAATGACGGTAAAAGATGAAGAAAAAGAAACAACAGTAATAGATGAAGGAAAAGAAATAACGGTAATGGGTGAAGAAAAAGAAACAATAGTAATGGATGAAGAAGAAAACTAAATAACGGCAAACGGCACTCACTCCTCTTAGGTTTTTTTCCTTCTCCCCTCCTTTCCAACAAGGCAACACATGTATATATAGGGAACAAATTAGGGTTAACACCAAATTGTCAATAATGTCCCTAAAGCCCATTTTAAAGCCCAAACTAAATAATTAGTTAAGAAAAAATAAAATTTAAATAATTTAAAATAATTAAAATAAACTTAAAATAAAAACTAATAATCCTATTGATTCCTAAAATCAAAAATATTATAAAAAGAACAAAATTTTTTTCAATATTTTTTATTTTATGATTTTTTGGATATTTTTATGAATAATTTAGAAAAAAGTGAAAAAAAAAAATATTTTAAAAATGATTTAATTAAAATACGAAAATAATAATTAAATAATAATAAAAAAACTATTTTTGTTATTTTTTTAATGAAAGATAGAAAAATTTAGAGTAAAAATAATAAAAAACAAAAAAAGTGACAAAGGTGAGATTCGAACTCTCAACCTCTCACACTCATAACTCCTTACACATGTCCTCCTGCCAATTGTGCCATTTTTACTTTTTAGAAAAAAAATGCATGCCATATGATATTTACCTGCAAAAAGTCAAACGACTACACAAATTTGTTAGTAATTGATTAAATGCAATAAAAATGCAATGAAATGCGACGACAAATCTTAGGGCAAAATTTGGGGTATTACACTGTGCAACATTGTTATGTTGGCTGCTACAATTTTGTAACCATTTGAAAAGCACACTTTTGAGTGTATTGGTACTTGTTCTCAGTGATGTAGGCATAAGACAGTTTACATAAGAATATTGATTTGGTAATAATGGTAACTATGCTATTTTTATCACTTTGCTTACATCCAAACCAACATTTGCATTATGGTAACAACTTATGTAGTTGCTTCTGTTTACAAATCCACTTCTTAATTTCAATGTTAGAAACTCCTAAGCCATGTTATTTTTAGTGAGATGTAGGGTTTGTAAGGGTATGGTTGATTTGTGTAGGACATTAATTTAAGTTGATCATTTGGTCAGGAGGTTGTTCTCAAAGGCTGAGTTTGTCAGCTCATGCCTAGTGTATACCAGTTTTGTTTTCAAGCTTCTTAGAGGGTATGATTTTGAAACCAGACTGTTGTAGTTGTTTCTATTAATAGGATTTAAGGTAGCTTGATCTTGATTAACCTAGTTTGTCTGGGAGGTTGTTGTGACTAGGATTGCTGTCATGAATTGTGGGCTGGTTCAGTACAGTCAGTTTGTTGCATAAGGGAGATCTGGTGAAGGCCTCAGGTTTGCTGAGCATGGCCATTTTGTTTGAGGCAGGCTAGGAAGTTTGGAGTAATAGGATTAAGTAGGGTTCTTTGTTTGTTGAGTTTATGGATGAGGAAGCCATCACTATTTGAACTCAGACCAGGTTTGTGGTTAATTATTGATGACTTGGCATAGAGTTTGTCTGGATGCTTCTTTTTGCTGCCACAATTCTGTTATGAAGTCTGCCATTTCAGATCCTCATCAAGTTTGCATTTGATCATCTAGATTTCACCTAAGACCTGCTAGTATGCAACACTTTCTGGTCAGATTAGGCAAATGCTGTTAAAAACCTTTTTATGAGTAAGTTAGTGCCATTAGGAGGTGGGTTGTCTCTAACTCATGAATAAACTGCTATATCATAAACTTTGTTCCTTTAGCTGTGTTTAAGCAGAGTACTTTGATGTTTTTTTTGTCATGATGAGAAACTACCAGCTGCCAATGTCTGTGCATGAGGACTGAGTTTGTTAACTCAAGTGTAATTTCTGCCAGGTTTTAGATGTTTAGAACTGTTGTTGGAGTATTGGATCTGTCATCTTGAATACTTAGAGTGGTAACTCTTTGTGTTAGTGTATCCATTTAGGCTATACATTATAATGTCAGAACCTTGTTTTGTTTAGGCTGCTAGGCTTTGGGGAGAATTATCACAAGCAAGCTAGTTAAGGCTGGAGAGTTTAAAACCAGTAGGATTCCTGGTAGTATGCTCTAATGAGAGAGTTGTTACTATAGGATTGTGTGAATTCATGATAGGTTGAACTTCAGACCTTATTGCATTTTGATTTGATGCTATGCTCATTGGCTTTCACTTGTTGGGGAATTATCAGCCTGAAATTCTCATCAGGGTTTCCCTTACCCTTTCATTTCTTATAGATCAACTCATTGCATTTTGGTTGAGTTGTTGGTTTGAGAAACATTCTGCAGAGGTTCATAATGCTGCCAACATTTTATTTTGAAGACATCCAATACCATTTGCAACTACCATGCCAAGTCCTCATTCTGATGTGTTTTGATTTAAACATGCTGTTGGAATTCATCAAACATCACATTTCAAATATGCTCAGACTTTCTCATGTCTCCAAAAGCATTTGTTTTGATCATTTAAAACTTCCTCATGCATTTCATAAAGTGTCAACTTGCATTTAGCATACCAGTTTGCATTACAGCCTGTTTTGCATCTGATTTATTACTCACACTTATTCATCAACCTGTTTTCAATGTGTGTATGTGCTTGGTTTGGTCTGAGAATATTTAGAACTTGATTTGGACATCAAAATGCATTTCAAAAGCTCATTATGCATATGCTATCGAATTTAAAAATGGAAGCTTGATCTTTTAAAATCACCACCACCACTGAATTCCTTGTTAAATTTCACTCAATTTAGACTAAAATTTTGCTTAAATCCATTGAGAATTGACAAAGTTATGGATCTTCATGCATTGGCTTGTTTTTGTTTTTTTGAATTTTGCCCAGAAATGTCTTGAGATATCCAATATACATTTATGGGGTGTGTTGCACCCCAAAATTTGCTCAACATTTCTTTACTTAGCTTATGTTTCATTTCATTCACATTAGCATTATCATTTGCATTTCATTGACATGTGTGCAGGAGATCAAGAGGTATGATTACCAATCAAGGATTATGCAAGACTATGAAGCTAGCCAAGAAGGTTATTCAAGTGTTCAAGGGTTGATATCCTTGTCAGAGAAGTCAAAAGAGCCTCAGAGAGAATGGTTGAAACCAAGAAGGTGTGCCTCCTAACTTGAGAGTTGTGGGAAGACCTCATATGATTCTGAAACCATGAGGATGGACTTGAAGCCTTGAGAGAGCTTATGAGATGTCTTGAAAGCCGTTATGAAGCCTAGACAGGTCATTGTGCAAGATTAAGAAGCCTCAGCCATGAGTGGTGTAATTAGGGTTTGACTGGGTCAACCCTAGGTCAACTGATGATTTAGAGAGGGTTGAGACCTAAACCAAAGGCCATGTGATCATGGATTGACACATTGAGATGTTATAAGGATGATTCCAAGGTCAAATCATCATGATTGAAGAGTTTGAGAAGTTTCAAGTTAGGGTTTCTAAGGCTTGACAGTGTAAAATCCCCTAGTTTGACCCCTATCTTCAAGGAAGTTTAGCTCAAGATGTGATTGTCATCTCATCTTGCCCCCAAAATGAATGTTGTAGAGCTTAATCTTAGATTTAATTTGAGTACTAGAAGTCCTTTATAGGATTTATAGAACTCAAGTTATGACTTTGACAAGTTACAGGTCATCTGAGGTATGTGAATCTGGGGCCTTGAAAGTTACCCAACTTGCATCAAACTTTTGCCCAAGAAGGATGATTCCTATGAACTTTTGGTCAACATGAATGTTGTTCCTTATCCTCTTAGATTTCTAGAGAGTACTAGAAGTCCTTTATAGGATTTGTAGAACTCAAGTTATGGCTTTGACAAGTCAAGGGCATTTTGGTCATTTGGAGATTATATGTCATTTCAAGTGTAAGGCCATAACTCCTATTTCCAAGCTTCAAATGGGAAAATGTTCAACATCAAACTTGTTCAAAATGATGTTTTAAGGCTAGTAAAGAGGTCATGAGATGATGGAAATGCTTGTAGCTCAAAGTTGCAAAAATGACCTAAAATAAGGGCATAAGTTAAATAAACCAAAGTTGGAAATTGATATTTTCAACCTACACATCCAAACCATGGCATGTAATATATCATTTTGACTCTAGAAAATATTTTAAGAACATTGGTTTAGCCACATTTTTGAGTTGAGATTCAATTTGGGGACTTGCTTTGAAAAGTGGTGGCTTGCATATTAAGTAACATTTGCAAAACTCAAAATCAAGGCATGAGCAAGGCTTTTTGCAAGCTAAACACCTCTAATATCTCACTTGGGGAGATTTTGGGATGAGAACAAGCTGCTGCACCAAGGGAAACAAAATTGGAGTGAGTGTGGCATGAGATAAGATTTTGGATGACATGAGAAACTCAACATCTCCTTGGATGATTCCAGAAGGATCTAGAGAGGTCCAACATGTTCTATATATTGATTAGAAGGGGTTTGAGAGAAAGGTTGGTGAGAATTGATTGAGAGAAGAGAATTTGCAACTTCACTTTGTTCATTGCAAGTTGAGATCGAATTCTGCATTCCACACCATCTTCTTCCTTTCTTTTGATTTCAACCACTTCTATGGAGTATAATGAATGATTCCAGATCAATTCCATAGCCAAAGCCTTGAAGGATCGTGTTCTTGCAATTTATTTTCAGCACCTGCAAGTCATCATCGAGTTTGGAGTTCCAGGCATTTTCCATCAAGATTATTGCATACAGAAGCAAGAACTTGATACACTGAAGGATTTTGGAAGGTTTGAGAGCTTGAAGTGAAGATTTGGTGCATCTGTTCATCCAAGATTTTCAGGTTGGTAACTTTCTTCCTATAGCATGATTTAGGTAGAATCAAGGTGAATTAAGGTGTTAGATTCATTGTAGAATGGTGTAGGATGGATTTCAGATAGTTAATTGGAGAATTAGTGACAAAATAGGTGCATTACCATTTTCGGTTGAGATTTGGATATGGTGAATCTTGAGGATTTAGGTTGAATAAAGGGTATGGTTGAACTCGTGACAAGATTTGGGACAAGATTAATGTTTTGACCATTTGCAATGGAGGCCTGTAGAGAGAATTAGGGTTGAGGATGGTGACCGGAGCACCACCGGCGGTGGCCGGAGCTGGGCGCGAAGGTGCAGAGGTTTGAAATGGAGAAGATGATCAGAACACCATTGGATCATGGTTTGACCTTGGACTAGGACCCTCATCCAACGGCCACGTTTTAATTTCAAGTTGTGAAGGATCTGAATAAATGAAACATTGCGTTTCATTTAGTAGCTGATGCTGGGCTTAGTGAAGTCAGTGATATTCACACCCCCTGATGGCCCAACCCATGATTTGAACTGTGTTTTGTTGCTATCTACACCGCGCGTGTTATTATTTTAATTTGATTTTCTTTTAATTTTCATTTTATGCATGGTTCTTGAAAAATTCATAATAAATTGAAAAATAATCCAATTAATCCCATTCTTTTTGCATTTTACTCATGATTGAGTCTAGTATTTTTTAGACAAAAAATATTTTCATTTCATGCATTTTCTGATTTAATGGGAATTTTACATTTTAATTGATATTAAAATGGTTATGTTTGATACATAATTTTGTGTGATCATGTGGTGATGATTTTGACCCTATTTTTTTTTGTGTGTGATTAGGTTAGACATGTATGATCCCATAGAATTTTTATCACATTTTTGTGATGAAAATAAGTGTGCTTTCTAGATTGATTTTTAGATGCTTCCTTTTAGGGTTTAGGTTTGATACCTCATAATGTAGGATTTAGTTCTAGGTCTAATTTGATGATTTGATCTTTGAAATTAATATGGTAGAGTCATGATTGACCTAGGTTCCCATAGTAATTTTTGTAGGATTTTACAATTGATTTTAGTATTTTAGTTAGGACTAACTTTAGTACTAGGTTTTAGGTGATCCTAACTTACTAATTCAACTAGTTAACTTCCTTAGTCCCCTTAGATTAGGGTTTTTGCTTGGTTTGCCTTTGGTTGAGATTGAAGACAAGTTGAAGACAAGGTGAGGATGCTTGAAGTTGCTTGAAGTTTCTTGGAACTTTGGATTTGTTGGTTCCTGAAGGTGTCTGATGAAGTTTAGGAGATAGGAGACATAGGGAGAGCCTTATAACTAGAATGATTTCTTTCACAAATATGGAAAGCATCTTGTGCTTCCATTCCTCCCAATGACTAAAAGTCCTTCTCAGATATTCACATCCCTCCTTTGGAAGGATGAGTGGCTTTATCTGGGAAGTAGAACTTTGAGGGAACCAGTCTCTCATAATGATGAACCCTTACAGGCTTCCTTTGGTTGTCAGTGAGCTGTTTATCATTTCCCCTCATCCTGTTAAATCAATTGTCTTCTGGTTTGAGTATCTTGAAAGATGTTGGACTTGAGTTTGAAGATGAGGACTTCATTGAAGAGTGTGGGAGAGGATGATTCCTTGAGCATTGTCATTGCAGCTGAAGCTTGAAGAGCAAGAAGAACAAGTTGATACTTGAAGACCCAATGGAGATTGAATGAAGAGTGAGGAGTTCCTTGCTTAAAGAAGACTGAAGGATGAAGTTGACACTTCCAGGTGATTGGAGACTATTCTGAGAAGCTGAGGCTTGTAGATGAAGAAGACCAAGTTGATACTGGTGAAGCAAAGAGAGCTGAAGCTTGAAGATTGAGTTGATACTTATGAAGAGGATTCAATTGAGATTGAGTGTAGAGCTGAGGCTTGAGGAATAAAAGATGAGTTGACACTTACATTGATGCATTGAGAGCCTGAAGGAATCAAGTTGATACTTGCAGTTGGAAGCAAAGCCTGAAGGTGGAATTGACTGAAGAGCTGAAGCTTGGAGAAGAGAGAATAAGTTGAAACTTATGTTTGATGGATTGAAACCCTGGAGAAGCAGGTTGATACTTGTCATGGAGGATGATAGCCTTGAAGGGTGATTGAAGTCTGAAGACTGGATAGCTGTTAGAAGAGCTGAAGCTTGGAATTAAGAGAGGGGTTGATCTGCTTTCTTGTCTGTTTTCTTTTCTGTGCTAATGTGCCTTGTTTGACTTGCTTGATGCATTAGAATAAGTCCATGATTAGACTGACTTTAATCTAGGAGCATGATTGCACTAGAGGTTGAGTTTCTCCCTCTGCTTGTATTGTTACTGTATGGCTTTACTTGCGGGTATTCGGTAGAGCCCTGTTCCCTTGCCCATGTGTTTTATTTTGCTTGATAGCATTTCATTTTCTTCTGTATGATTACAATCTCTTGTATTCTGCTTGATAGCATGTTGTTATTGTTACTGTATGATTACAGTTATTCATTCTGGCTTGAGGTTGAGATGAGCTTGTGGAGGCTGCTGCCCCCCACACATTTCCTCCCTCACTTGCATTGCATGCATTTTACAGTCGTTTACTGTTTACTGTTTACTGTTTAAGCTGATGCTTTATCTGTTTCTGTTTATCATTTATATGATCCCTTAGGACTCTCACTTCCTTTGATAAGGAAGTGATGATAGAACTTTAGGTTGAAACCTATGCATGATAACTTCTAGGAGTTCCCTGTTTCAAACTTCAACCATAGGATGAATCCTTGGCATGACAACAGTAGGACTTAATAGTCTCCCCGTAGTTGAGCCTGTTCTCTTCTCATCTCAAAATAGCTTAAGATACAGTAATCCTGAATGATTTCTTTCGTACGTTACGAGCCTTAAGCTATCTGAGAAAGGATTGTTGGAGAGCTTCTTTTCAACAACCTGGATGTTTAGTATGGCACCCTTTGGGTGACATACGACGCATTCACTCTCAGGTCATAGTCTTTAGTGCGATTGAAATTGCAAACACAATAAAAAAACACTTCTTCCGTAAAAGACAGAAAACAAACTTCAAACCTTTTTGCCCCGTGGGCCCATAATTCAAAGGAAAGCTTTTCTGAAGAAAAGAGTGTCGTTAAACTTCAGCGCCACCGCAAACAGGCTTTGTCCCTAACTGCTGGAACTGCTGTTTAACCCTACTCGATAAAACAGATGAATCTGAATCCCCGTAATCCGTATTATTCCGAACTACATAAGCTCTGATCTCTCAAGCCTGTTGAGAGTACGTAGGCACAATACTGACGTATTGGCGAGCCACCTTCCCCGTAACCCGTCGTAGGTCGAACTACATTGACTCTGATTTCTCATTCTCTGATGAGAATACGTAGGCATAAAGCGCGACGCTTTGCTGAGTCATTCTTCTTTTCTGTTTAAGCCAACCTTGATAGGTCGATAGATAAACCAACTCGTCCAATAAACACAACAAGCGTGGATCCCGTCGAGTACGACGGACGTGAGGGGTGCTAATACCTTCCCCTTGCGTAACCGACTCCCGAACCCAGACAACGGTTGCGATGACCTTGTCTTATACCTTTTCGTCAGGTTTTTCCGATCGTTTCCTTTCCCGTTCTGAGGGATAAATAACGAAAGGTGGTGACTCTTCTGTTCTGCCGGCACCTTATTTTCGCGGAAGCGACAGCTGGCGACTCTGCTGGGGAGCTGATAGTTTCCTAGGGATCCAACGTCCCGTATGCGAGTCAGTTCGGGGATCCGACGTCCCCTGCGAGAGTCAATCCTAGCGCTTGTATGATTACTTGTTGGGTTATGTTTATTTATCGCATTTTATCTCCCGCACTTTATTTTCTGTATGATATGATTATCTGTGCTGTTATGGGAGGGGCATTCTGATGAGTGAGAAGCCAGACCCAGGCTTGAGTGAACATAGCATTAGTTGTGGAAATTAGTGGGCGCGTGCTTGTTTGGCAGGCACTAGTGTCTCATGAAATCCACGCTCAGACTAGGTTCTCCCGGTTGGCTTCTTTTTCAACCCTTTGGGTTGAGGGGGTTGTTGGTTTGGAGGATTGTCGACTCTGGGGACCGATCATTTGTGATTCAGCCGAGTGAGGCCGCTTCATGAGCTGGTGATGCCACACCTTCTGGGTATCGTATCACCCCTCTTGAATGTCTGTGACGCTGATGACCGCATAGGATGCCGAACTTGAGTCAGTTTAGGTCCATACCTGTGAGCAGGGTTGGGTTTGTTGCAGGAAACTTTGACCTTCAGACCACCTGGTTTTCTTGATAGTGGATCAGTTTTGTTGGTACCGGAGGTTCTCATTATCAGATATATGATTGTTCTTGACAGCGCAGAGCTTTGGTCCTGTATCAGAGGACCTTATATTCAGAGATGTGTATTTGTTCTTGACAGAGCAGGTTTATGATTGGGGTCTGAGGATCTCATCAGCAGATATATGATTGTTCTTGACATAGCAGAGCTTTGGTCTTGTATCAGAGGACCTTATTTCAGAGATGTGTATTTGTTCTTGACAGAGCCGGTTTATGATTGGGATCTGAGGATCTCATCAGCAGATGTATGTTTGTTCTTGACAGAGCAGAGTTTTGGTCCTGTATCAGGGGTCCTTATTATCAGATGTTTATTCTTGACAGAGCAGAGTTTTGGTCCTGTATCAGGGGTCCTTATTATCAGATGTTTGTTCTTGACAGAGCAGAGTTAGGGTCCTGTATCAGAGGTCCTTATTATCAGATGGTTGTTCTTGACAGAGCAGATTTATGGCCCTATGTGTGTTCTTGACAAAGCAGATTTGTGGTCCGATACCAGGGTTTTCTTCTTATCAGATATAATGGTTGTTCTTGATAGAGCAGGATTATGGTTTTGTTGATACGGAATCTCAACAACACAGTTGCCTTGATCTCCTGCTGCATGATTGCATTTTACATTGCTTTGCATACCCATTTGCATTTCATTAACGTGTGTCTGTGTTGCAGGTACCGTTTTCCCCGATTCAGGATTTCTTGCCTCCTATTGGATTGTTATGGGTTCTCTGAGGAAGACCGTGGCTTACAAGCTCCCTGCCTCTGATGTGGTTCAGCTGACTGGTTTGATTGCTTTAGCTGGTGATTCTGTGAGAGATGAGTTCATAAAATCTTACAGCAAATTGCTCAGTTTGGTTCGTAAACCTTCTGCGTTCGAGTTGAATGGGTTGCACGCTCTGCTGCAGTTCTACGATCCTCCGCTGAGATGCTTTACTTTCCAGGATTTTGTTCTCGCACCCACCTAGAAGAATACGCTGATTTGTTAGGTGTGCCTATCAAGAGGCAGATGCCTTTTGTTCATATGGATGCTGAGCCTGATCTGGCTAGTCTAGCTCCTTCACTTCATTTAGATGCCGCCGAGTTGGTGTTGTCTAGTTGGAACAAGGTTCCCGGTTTCTCCTTGCAGTTCTTAGTGGGTAAGGCTCAGCAGTGCGCCAAAGACGGATGTTGGGTCGTGGTCAACGCCATTCTCACTCTGTGCATATATGGCATCATTCTGTTCCCCAATATGCCCGACTTTGTAGACTTCGATGCATTTCGCATCTTTGCTTCAGGGAATCCAGTCCCTACCTTGATAGGAGATGTCTACCATTCCATCCACTACAAAAACGAGAACAGAAGGGGCAAGAATGTCTCGTGTTGTGTGCCCTTGCTTTATAAATGGCTTGATAGTCATCTGCCCAAGAAGGGTCCCTTTGTTCCGTCTGCAGCCATAGCTGAGTGGTCCGAGCGTTTGATGAGTCTATCTGCAGAGGATATTGACTGGTTTGACAGAGATAGGTTGGGTACCGAGATTATCTTCAGCTGCAGCGGGTTTCTGAACGTGCCTTTGATAGGCAGGAAAGGCTGTATAAACTACAATCCGTCTTTGCTGGTCCGACAGTTCGCTTATGCTTTGAGGGCTCCGCCGAAGGATGAAGAGGTGCAGGAATCTCTGTACCTCACTGGTCTTCTAGAAGGGGATATGTTGTCTAAGCTTCAGCGCGCTTGGAATGGCATCAGTAAGAGGGGAAAACCATTGCTGGGGAGAAGCAATAGCCAAGCCTACCCTCCGTACGTGACGTGGATCAGAGCCAGAGCAGATGCTATAGGGATGTCGTTTCTTCCTGCCAAGCCAGAAAGCCCCCCAGTGATTGAAGAGCCTACTACCGTGCCCATTCAGCAACATAATCAGGTGTTAGCTGAGCGAGATGAATTGAAGAGGGCAAATGAGGAACTGGAGAAAGAATTGGCTCAGCTCCGAAGCGAGAGAAACGAAGCTGTTCATTCCTTCAAGAGGCAGACGAAGCTGGTGAACCAGCTAGGGACAGATTTGACTAAGCAGATAGCCGAGCGTGAGCGCATGGGTCAAGACTTCAAAGCTGTCAACGATGTACTGGCCACGAAGAAGCAGCACTTGGACGAAGCATATCGGAGGATATCCAAGTTCAACCAGCACTGGAAGGCCTCCCTAGCCAACAGGAAAGAGCGGGAGGATAAGCTGATGCAACAGATCTCCAAGCTGAAGGCCCAGGTGAAGGCTAGTGAGAAGAGGTTTGATGAAGAAACCGCTCGCAGATATGCCGCTGAAGGCCAGCTTAACAGAGCTCTTGCTAACCTGAAGGAGCGCAAACTGACGTTTGAGTCCAAGAAGCGGAAGTTAGAAGATTGTTTCGGCGAAGGAGCATGGGAAGATTCGGTCGAAGGTCTTCAATACACCATTATGAAGAGGGAGCTACTCGTCGAAGGGTTACTCACTCGTCCTGATCATCCAGAAACGAAGGGGTTGTTAGAAGAGTTTCGCACCCGTGGCCGTACTTGACTATATTTGTATTCCTTTTGTTTGATCATCGTTGTATGCTGACCATCACCAGGCTTGTTGGTCGAGGTCATGCTATTGATTCTGCTTGTACTCACTGATGTCGTGTACTGCCTTGATGGGCTTTCTTTCTATATATGAGATGTTATTTCCATGACTGGACTCGGACTTCTTATTATTATCATCACTGGCACTCAGGCACTAGGATCGGGGGGAAACCTCCCTAACGCACAGACACACGTTTGCATTTGCATGAAGCATCTGCATAACAAGCACTTTGTCGTTTTTTCCTAACCCTTTTGTGTTTTCAGGTTGTTTCAGGTTGTGCCAGGATTGATCAGAGACTTATCCACCGCTATCCAACCAGAGAAAATCAAACCAGAATCATGGAGCAAGTGCAAACTGATGTTCAGGAACTCCGCGAAAGAATGGACCGCTTCATGGAGCTCATGCAAGCGGTCGCCAATGGCCAGGATCAGCTCAGAACCTTGGTCCAGCCTCTGATTTCAAGGGTCGATAGCAATGGCGTACTCCATGGTGGGACTGTTCCAACTCCTCCACCAGTTGAAACTCCTCAGAATGGCGTCCCCGTGACCGGGGGAATGGCAGTGCCAACGGCAATGTGATAGCTAACATGGGACTCAATGGTAATACGACGGGCGTTGGTAATGGGAGTCTTGAAGCTAACGTCAATGTTGGGCTGGGCAACAGCAATGCAGGTGTTGGGAATCTGTTCGGGCCTCAGCCGTGGTTAGAAGACCGTCAAGACGATGTGTTCTCTCACAGAGGTGCTGAAGGGGAGCTGACTGCTGAAGCACGTCTAAGGTTCAAGGCCCTCGAGGATAAGATGAGAAATATCGAGAACCAGAATACCCTGGGCGTTGATATGTCCAAGTTGGGACTGATTGCTGATTTTAAGGTGCCTCCCAAGTTCAAGGTACCTGACTTTGAAAAGTACAAGGGCACCACTTGCCCTCGCGTCCACCTGAGATCATATTACAGGAAAATGTCAGCTCATTCTGAGGACGAGAAGTTGCTGATGCACTTCTTTCAGGACAGTCTGTCCGGACCATCCCTCGAATGGTACATGAGTCTGGAGCCTACCAGTGTGCGCACGTGGAAGGACCTTGCTGAAGCATTTGTGCACCACTACCAATACAACAGCGACTTGGCCCCGAACCGAGTCCAACTGCAGAATCTGTCGCAAAGGAACAACGAAGGGTTCAAGGAATACGCCCAGCGATGATGTGAGTTAGCAGCCAGGGTTCAGCCGCCGATGGTTGAACGTGAGCTTGTGCAGATGTTCGTAGCCACCCTCCTAGGGGTTTACTATGAGAAATTGGTCAGCGGTATGTCTGGAACCTTCTCGGATCTCATCATCACGGGTGAGCACATCGAAAATGGGATCAAACTCGGGAAAATTCAAGGTGAGTCATCCTCAGCTGGAGGAGGCGGAAAGAAACCTTATAGTGGCAAAAGACGGGAAGGAGAAACGAGCACCGTGACCAACGCCCGAAGGAAGGGTAAAGGCTCTCACCAGCAGGTGGCCAACATAACTATCCCGACAGTTCAACAGCCACAGCAGCAGCAACAACAACCGAATCAACAAGGGTACAGAAAGTACCAGAACCGGGCACCTCTGTCGAGCCGTCACCTCGAGACACCGCCCATGTCGTACACGCAGCTGTTGCAGACTTTGCTTCAGCTACAGTTGATCCAGAAGAGAACTTTGGCTCCCTTGACAGGGGCACCTCCGCCAGGTTATGACGCTAATGCAACTTGTGAGTTTCACTCAGGGGCACCAGGCCACACAATAGAGAATTGCAAAGCCTTCAAGCACAAGGTGCAGGACATGGTGGACGCTAAGATCATCAACTTCTCAGATAATGTGCCAAATGTCACGAAGAACCCTATGCCGAACCATATGGGAGGTGGAGTAAACGCCATTATCGAAGACGAGAGTTTGGATTTGTTGACTGACGTCAAAGATCTGAAGACGCCGCTTAGCTTCGTTAAAGCTAAGTTGATGAAAAGAGGTTTCTTTCCAGGTTGCGGAGAGTTGTGCATGGGCTGTGCGACAAGTCCTGATGGATGTGAACAGTTGTTAGAGGGGATCCAGAGTCTGATGACCGAGGGAATCCTGCAGTTCAGCCGAAGGGCCGAAAGCGGATCGGGAGAGGTAATGCTGAAGCAAGGTGATGAGGTTGCCACCATCACCATCCCTCTCCAGACGATAACTATTTCCGCACCCAGACCGCCCACGATTACCATCACCAAAGCTGGGTCGATACCCTTCGAAAGCACTAATGTTGTCCCGTGGCATTATGGGGCTGAAGTCTACTGCAACGGACAGAAGTTGGAACTAGAACCGTTCGGGTCGTCTGTGGAGAGCCTAGCGGGCGTTAGCGGAATTACTCGCAGCGGAAGAGTGTTTGCACCACCTGAGGTCGTGGCGGACAAAGCGGACAGAGCTGATGCAACTGACAAAGGGAAGAGTAAAGTCGTTGAAGAGATCCCCCGTGGGGTAGAAAAAGACTTACTGGTCAAAGACGCCGAAGAGTTTATGCGGTTGATTAAAAAGAGTGACTACAAGATTGTGGATCATCTCCATCAGACACCCTCGAAGATTTCCATCCTGAACCTGTTGCTGTGTTCCGAAGCACACCGCAACGCGCTGCTGAAGGTGTTGAACGCCGCATATGTACCGCAGGAAATATCGGTAAACCAGCTGGAAGAAGTCGTAGCCCACGTGAATGCTGGAAATGGGTTAGGGTTCACTGACCTAGAGCTGACGCCGAAGGGGAGGAACCACAATAGCGCCCTGCACATCTCGATAGAGTGTAGGGGAACGATTATGTCGCACGTGTTGGTGGACACGGGGTCGTCGCTCAATGTTCTTCCGAAGAAGGCGTTAATGAAGTTAGATACTCGCAGAGTGATTTGCACACCCAGTGATCTGGTTGTGAAAGCGTTCGATGGAACTAAATGCCATGTTTTCGGGGAGGTGACGTTGCCAATCCAAGTCGGGCCGGAAATGTTCGACGCAATCTTTTACATTATGGACATCATGCCTGCCTACAGCTGTCTCTTGGGCCGGCCGTGGATCCATGCTGCTGGAGCCGTGACCTCCACGTTGCACCAGAAACTCAAGTATGCTGTCGGAGGTAGCATCGTGACCGTTTGTGGCGAGGAAGACATAATGGTGAGCCATTTGTCGTCCTTCAAGTATGTTGAGATGGATGGGGAAATCCACGAAACCCTATGCCAAGCGTTCGAAGCTGTCAAAGTCAAGGACGTAGCTCCTGTAGTCACTGAGAAGCCAGAGATGACTCTCTCTTCATTCAAAGAAGCCCGGGCCATTGTTCAGGCCGGATCTACCCCAGGCTGGGGGCGAATTTTGGAGATACCTAACAAGCAAGACAAGTTTGGGTTGGGATATTCTCCCGGAGCTGAAGCTTCTTCTTCTAGCAGTGCGTCGCGAGGTAAAGGGCCGATCTAGTTTACCAGTGGCGGGGTGATATTTGAAAGCGTCAACGTGGTGTCTGAAGACAGCGGAGATAGCGACTGTGACTTAGACTCTTGGATCCAGCCAAGCAAGCCAGACGAGGGCCTCAACAATTGGTCCGTCAAGGATATCATCCAGATGACAAGCGAAGAGTAATGATTTACTTTTTCCAATCATTGTACAACCCTATGTCTTACCCGGGGCATAGTGGTTTTATTGTCAGGGCCTTGTTTGATTATGTACATACATTTTATCAATAAATCAAAAGGTGTTTTTCTTCGTAATCAAAAGGCGTTTTTCTTACTGGAATGAGTCGTCTTGCTTGCCCCAGCTATGTCTGTCATTACTTCATGATCAGTCTTCAGATCTTTACTCATAATAACTCTCCCAGATTCTCTGTTGATCGGGGTCGTATCATCTTGAGGATTGCTGAAACGAAAAGGACTAGGCGTCTGAAGAACTACCGGCTTCGGCTGATTCACCGTATGCGTCACTGGCTAGGATATGTTGAAAACAAGCTTTACGGAGCTTGATCCTGGCCCATGGGACGCCCTGAGAGGAGTCTTGACTTTTGGCTGAGGATCATCAAAAGACGAGACCTTCTTTTCTAGCAAATCTCTGACAATATTCTTAAGCGCGTAACATCCTTCCAAATCGTGACCAGGCGCACCCTTATGAAATAAACAATGAGCTGCGGTGTTGTAATTGACAGGTACCGGATTGGGAGGTGGACCCAAAGTTCGGGTAACAACCAGGCCTCGTTGCACTAAGAAAGGATACATGTACATAAGAAAAACAATAAAATGGCAATGAGGTTTGTGCTAACCTGCATATCCTTATTTTAAGCTTAACCCTTGTTATTGCAGGATCCACATAACAGATGACATCGAATCTGGACCTTCTACGACTCACTTCGACTTCGATTGCCCGATCTATCAAGCCGAAGAAGAGATTGATGAAGACGAAGACCTTCCTGAAGAGTTGGCCCGCTTGTTGAAACAAGAAGAGAAAGTTATTCTGCCTCATGAAGAGGAGATCGAGATTGTGAATTTGGGTTCTGAAGAACTTGTCAGGAACGTTAGGATAGGGGCTGCATTGCAGAGTGATGTCAAGCGAAGACTGGTCGAGATGCTGAGAGAGTATAGTGATGTCTTTGCTTGGTCATACGAAGATATGCCCGGACTTGATACTGACATCGTGGTCCACCACTTACCGTTGCGAGAAGATTGTCCTCCCGTTAAGCAGAAGCTTAGGAGGACGAGACCAGATATGGCCGTTAAGATCAAAGAAGAAGTGCAGAAACAGCTTGATGCTGGCTTCTTAGCGGTCACTACATACCCTCCGTGGGTCGCCAACATAGTACCTGTACCGAAGAAGGACGGTAAGGTACGAATGTGCGTCGATTATCGGGATTTGAATAGGGCGAGCCCTAAATATGATTTCCCGCTGCCTCATATTGATGTGTTGGTCGACAATACAGCTCAGGTCTTCATGTTTTCGTTCATGGATGGCTTCTCCGGTTACAACCAGATCAAGATGGCGCCGGAGGACATGGAGAAAACTACGTTTATCACTCCTTGGGGAACATTCTGCTACAAGGTAATGCCTTTCAGTCTGAAGAACGCAGGGGCCACTTACCAACGAGCAATGGTAACTTTGTTTCATGATATGATTCATCACGAGATTGAAGTCTATGTTGATGACATGATTGCGAAATCCCAAACGGAGGAAGGACATCTAGTCAATTTGCTGAAGCTTTTTGAGAGGCTTAGGAAGTTTAGGTTGAGGATGAATCCTAACAAGTGTACTTTCGGAGTACGATCCGGAAAGTTACTGGGGTTTATCGTGAGCGAAAGAGGCATCGAGGTTGATCCTGCGAAGATTAAAGCGATACAAGAAATGCCAGTGCCAAAATCAGAAAAAGAAGTTCGTGGTTTCCTGGGCAGAATAAACTACATTGCAAGGTTTATTTCTCAGCTCACGGCCACGTGTGAACCGATGTTCAAACTACTAAAGAAAGATCAGGCGATTATCTGGAATAAGGATTGCCAGAAGGCATCCGACAAGATAAAACAGTATCTGCAGGAACCTCCGATCTTGATACCCCCAGTGGCCGGACGACCTTTAATCATGTACTTGACAGTTCTTGAGAATAGTATGGGGTGTGTTCTCGGTCAGCACGACGAGACGGGCAGAAAGGAGCATGCCATTTACTATTTGAGTAAAAAATTCACAGATTGTGAATCTCGTTACTCGATGCTGGAGAAAACATGTTGTGCACTAGCCTGGGCTGCCAAACGTTTACGACAGTACATGCTCAATCACACCACCATGCTAATTTCGAAGATGGATCCGATCAAGTACGTCTTCGAGAAGCAAGCACGTTCGGGCAGGATTGCCAGATGGCAAATGGTGTTGACAGAATATGACATTCAGTACGTTTCCCAGAAGGCCATCAAGGGTAGCGTATTGTCTGAATACCTTGCCGAACAACCGATCAAAGATTACCAGCCGATGAAATTTGAATTCCCTGATGAGGATATCATGTTTCTCAAAGCGAAGGATTGCGACGAACCGTTGCCCGACGAGGGTCCGGATAGGAAATCCCAGTGGAAATTGAAATTTGACGGGGCGGTTAATTCTTACGGAAGTGGCATAGGGGCGATCATCACGACTCCCCGCGGATCCCACATCCCGTTCACTGCGAGACTGACGTTTTCAGTCACCAATAATGAAGCGAAGTACGAGGCATGCATCATGGGTCTAAAAGAAGCGATTGATTTGAGAATCAAGAACCTAGACGTATACGGTGACTCAGCGCTTGTGATCAACCAGATTAAAGGGGAGTGGGAGACTCGCCAATCGAATTTGGTGCCGTACATGATTATGCCAGAAGGCTACTTCCGTTCTTTGATCGAGTGGAACTCCATCATGTGCCCAGAGCCGAGAACCAGATGGCTGATGCCTTAGCCACGTTGGCTTCGATGTATAAAGTCAATTTTTGGAATGAAGCTCCAAGAATTGTCCTTTCTTGTCTTGATAGACCTGCATTCGTCTTTGCAATCGAGGAAGCCGCCAACGGCAAGCCATGGTTCCATGACATCCAGACTTTCCTTATGACTAAGGAGTATCCTGTGGGTGCGTCAACCCAGGATAAGAAGACTCTGAGGAGGCTGTCTGGAAATTTTTATCTCAATCCTGATGGAGTTTTGTATAAAAGGAACCACGATCTCGTGCTACTCAAATGTGTAGATGAGAAAGAAGCGAGTATGCTCATGGAAGAAGTCCATGAAGGCACATTTAGTACGCACGTCGGCGGGCATGCTATGACGAGAAAGATCCTGAGAGCAGGATATTACTGGCTGACGATGGAATCAGATTGCTTTAAATTCGCGAAGAGGTGTCATAAATGCCAGATTTATGCTGATAAAGTTCATGTGCCGCCACACCCGTTAAATGTCATGTCCTCCCCGTGGCCGTTCTCCATGTGGGGCATCGACATGATAGGCAAGATCGAGCCCACTGCATCTAACGGTCATCGCTTCATTCTAGTAGCTATCGACTACTTCACCAAGTGGGTGGAGGCAGCCTCATATGCTAATGTGACCAAGCAGGTGGTGGCTAAATTCATAAAGAGGGATATCATCTGTCGTTACGGAGTTCCCGAGCGGATCATTACCGATAATGGTTCGAATCTAAATAACAAGATGATGAAGGAGCTGTGCCAGAGTTTCAAGATTGAACACCACAACTCATCTCCTTACCGGCCGAAGATGAACGACGCCGTTGAAGCGGCCAATAAGAACATAAAGAAGATTGTTCATAAGATGGTTGTGACCTACAAAGATTGGCGCGAGATGTTGCCATTCGCACTGCACGGTTATCGTACGATGGTACGTACATCAGCTAGGGCAACTCCTTTCTCCTTAGTGTACGGTATGGAGGTTGTCTTACCGTTAGAAGTGGAGATCCCTTCGTTGCGAGTTTTGGTTGACGTGAAACTCGACGAGGCAGAATGGATTAAGAACCGACTGAACCAGCTCAGCCTGATGGACGAGAAGAGATTAGCATCGATTGCGCATGGTCGTTTATACCAGAGCCGAATGAAGAAAGCTTATGATAAGAAGGCGCGTCCTAGAAGCTTTCAGACGGGTGATCTCGTCCTGAAGAAGATTCTTCCTCCACACTCCGATCATCGGGGCAAGTGGACTCCCAATTACGAAGGTCCGTACGCCGTCAGCAAGGTCTTCTCGGGAGGAGCTTTGCTGTTATCTACGATGGATGGTGAAGATTTTGCATCCCCGGTGAACGCGGACGCAGTTAAAAAATACTTTGCTTAAAAATGACCTGCTGGAAAGAAAAATAATATCCAGGCAAAAAGGGGGCATCCCGGCGAACCATAAAAAAGGGGAAAAGGTTCGGGCAAAAATTAGGGATATAAATTGAAAAAATGTACACCCGCAAAGTCGAAAACCCGGAAGGGAGACTTTGGCAAAAAAGGGTATCCCGGTGAATCGAAAACCCGGAAGGGCGATTCAGGCAAAAGTTAGGGATTTAAAAAAGCAAATGACTGCGTTCCGCGTGTGGACTTTCATTGTTTAGTGGTTTGGAAGACCTGAGGGCCGTTTATCTGAATCAATCTCTTCTGAAGCTGAAGCCTCAGAGAAGTATCGAAGTCGAGTGGGTCATAGAGGGATCAACTCATGGTGTTCGTCTACGCCGCGTTGCCGACATGTGTATATACTGATGTATATTTATGTTTATATTCGCGCAGCTTCCTCATTCCAGGAGCTTGCATCTGTTGTAAAACATTTTTACCCATTCAGGGGTTCGTTATCAATAAAATGTATACTATTCAGCAATTTTGTTTGTCTGTTTAGCATTTATCTGTTTTGTTTGCGAAAAAAGAACGCCGATGTTTTTGATAAAATGCGCATACATAAACCTACTGGCCTAGGCCAATGATTGTTGAAATAATGAATTACTCGAACATTGTCACAAGATGATAACCTTGATAGGTCCCTTTGAGAAGGGTATCTTGTCTGTTTGTTTGTGTTGTTGCAGGTGTAGCATAGTCCAGGCAGTACGCTGTACGCGTCCCCAAGCAGGATGATTCCTCCTTCTCCAGCAAAGTTCAGCAGCCCCTCCCTGCAGAGTCTGAACCGGAGATCGTAAAGCATTGATGTGTTTCCCCAGGCAAAGAAGATTCTCTCCCCAATCAGATGTATCCCGAAGGGTCGTCATCTCCCTAGCTGAGTCATACACTGAAGTGTGTAGTAATTGATAGTTCCAGACTAAAGTCCCCAGCGGAATCGAGATTCCCCACAGAGTCGTACTCTCCCCAGCAAGCAGGATGATTCCTTCTTCCCCAGCCGAGTTTGCAATTCCCCAAGAGAGCCGAGTCCTTGGAAAGCAGTTCAGGCCATGATTGGTCTTCCCCAGTAGAGTGTTGAATAGCCGATGCCGTATTTCCCCGCCGGAGTCGTTACCTCCAGGAAAGCTCTGGCCGCGAAGGCCGCGCAGTTTATTTCCGCGATTGACATCGCTTTCCTCAGCAGGTCCAGGTTCTTGTAGAGATTCATTCCCCTGCAGCAGTCAACGGAAGTTCGTTTCCCCAAGCGGAGTCCAATTGAGATTGGCGTGACTTTTTCTCCTTGGCAGGATGATTCCTCCTCTCCACCAGAGTGTTTCTTTCTCCTTGATAGGAGGATTTTCCCTTCAGCATTTATCTTGCTGACGGGATCGCAGCATTTTGCATGATTGCATAACATTTATCATAAACGCATAGTATTTCCACCGTGTGGAGCATTGCGCTGTTGTCAAAGCATATGCATACTAAACATGAGCTAGGTTGTTACCGTTCTTGTTTTGCAGGTGTTCCTCCGCAGAGTCGCTTGCTCAAGATGAGTCTTGAATTCCCCAGCAAAGTCTTCGGCCCAAGATGATTCTTGAAGTATCCAGCGAAGATGCTTGTTTAAGATGATTCTTAAAATCCCCTGTGAAGTCGCCAGAGTTGGTTGCTCAAGTTGACGCTTAAAGTCCCCGGCAAGGTGTTTGCTCAGGATGATTCCCGAAATCTCCAGCATAGTTATTGGTTCAGGATGATTCTTAAAGTCCCCGATGGAGTTATTTGTTCAAGATGATTCTTGATTTCCTCAGCAGAGATGATTCACCCAGAATGATTTCTGGATCCCCAAAGCAGAGTTACTTGATGGTTCTCCAGAATCCCCAGCGGAGATGCGTCATCCCCTGCAGGTTTCTGAACAGCGAAGTTGAAGCTTCCCTCGAAGACTTGATGATTGAAGTCCAACCGTATTGACGAAGCAGTTCTCTCAGCTGATGCGGAGTGCCTGATGGTAGAAGTTGGATATCCCCGAGCGGTTCATGAATGATCGAGAATTCTATTCCCGACTTACTAATGAAGTTCGGCTGATGCCCGAAAGTTTTCTTTGAATGCCCGATGGCATGGTTAACTTGATTGTTGACCTGATGAGTCTCGAGGAATCTTGATGTCTGACGGCATGATCGACCATGTATTACCGGTTACCGTGTGACCAATTCCCCAGCTAGTTGCCGTGCAGCTAGCATTTCAGTTTTTAAAGATTTGTTCCCATCAGAGTACCGTGTACTTGTGCAGTTGGCAAATTTCCGGGTTTGTCGGTATTCAACCGTCTCGCACCTGGATTGGTTGAGAGTCGTTCGCTTATCGCCCAGTCAAGTCCAAGCCGCTTGAATAGGGGCAACTGTTGCACCCCAAAATTTGCTCAACATTTCTTTACCTAGCTTATGTTTCATTTCATTCACATTAGCATTATCATTTGCATTTCATTGACATGTGTGCAGGAGATCAAGAGGTATGATTACCAATCAAGGATTATGTAAGACTATGAAGCTAGCCAATAAGGTTATTCAAGTGTTCAAGGGTTGATATCCTTGTCAGAGAAGTCAAAAGAGCCTCAGAGAGAATGGTTGAAACCAAGAAGGTGTGCCTCCTAACTTGAGAGTTGTGGGAAGACCTCAGATGATTCTGAAACCATGAGGATGGACTTGAAGCCTTGACAGAGCTTATGAGATGTCTTGAAAGCCGTCATGAAGCCTAGACAGGTCATTGTGCAAGATTAAGAAGCCTCAGCCATGAGTGGTGTAATTAGAGTTTGACTGGGTCAACCCTAGGTCAACTGATGATTTGGAGAGGGTTGAGACCTAAACCAAAGGCCATGTGATCATGAATTGACACATTGAGATGTTATAAGGATGATTCCAAGGTCAACTCATCATGATTGAAGAGTTTGAGAAGTTTCAAGTTAGGGTTTCTAAGGCTTGATAGTGTAAAATCCCCTAGTTTGACCCCTATCTTCAAGGCAGTTTAGCTCAAGATGTGATTGTCATCTCATCTTTCCCCCAACATGAATGTTGTAGAGCTTAATCTTAGCTTTAATTTGAGTACTATAAGTCCTTGATAGGATTTATAGAACTCAAGTTATGACTTTGACAAGTTACAGGTCATCTGAGGTATGTGAATCTGGGGCCTTGAAAGTTACCCAACTTGCATCAAACTTTTTCCCAAGAAGGATGATTCCTATGAACTTTTGGTCAACATGAATGTTGTTCGTTATCCTCTTAGCTTTCTAGAGAGTACTAGAAGTCCTTGATAGGATTTGTAGAACTCAAGTTATGGCTTTGACAAGTCAAGGGCATTTTGGTCATTTGGAGATTACATGTCATTTCAAGTGTAAGGCCATAACTCCTATTTCCAAGCTTCAAATGGAAAAATGTTCAACATAAAACTTGTTCAAAATGATGTTTTAAGGCTAGTAAAGAGGTCATGAGATGATGGAAATGCTTGTAGCTCAAAGTTGCAAAAATGACCTAAAATAAGGGCATAAGTTAAATAAACCAAAGTTGGAAATTGATATTTTCAACCTACACATCCAAACCATGGCATGTAATATATCATTTTGACTCTAGAAAACATTTTAAGAACATTGGTTTAGCCACATTTTTGAGTTGAGATTCAATTTGGGGACTTGCTTTGAAAAGTGGTGGCTTGCATATTAAGTAACATTTGCAAAACTCAAAATCAAGGCATGAGCAAGGCTTTTTGCAAGCTAAACACCTCTAATATCTCACTTGGGGAGATTTTGGGATGAGAACAAGCTGCTGCACCAAGGGAAACAAAATTGGGGTGAGTGTGGCATGAGATGAGATTTTGGATGACATGAGAAACTCAACATCTCCTTGGATGATTCCAGAAGGATCTAGAGAGGTCCAACATGTTCTATATATTGATTAGAAGGGGTTTGAGAGAAAGGTTGGTGAGAATTGATTGAGAGAAGAGAATTTGCAACTTCACTTTGTTCATTGCAAGTTGAGATCGAATTCTGCATTCCACACCATCTTCTTCCTTTCTTTTGATTTCAACCACTTCTATGGAGTATACTGAATGATTCCAGATCAATTCCATAGCCAAAGCCTTGAAGGATCGTGTTCTTGCAATTGATTTTCAGCACCTGCAAGTCATCATCGAGTTTGGAGTTCCAGGCATTTTCCATCAAGATTATTGCATACAGAAGCAAGAACTTGATACACTGAAGGATTTTGGAAGGTTTGAAAGCTTGAAGTGAAGATTTGGTGCATTTGTTCATCCAAGATTTTCAGATTGGTAACTTTCTTCCTATAGCATGATTTAGGTAGAATCAAGGTGAATTAAGGTGTTAGATTCATTGTAGAATGGTGTAGGATGGATTTCAGATAGTTAATTGGAGAATTAGTGACAAAATAGGTGCATTACCATTTTCGATTGAGATTTGGATATGGTGAATCTTGAGGATTTAGGTTGAATAAAGGGTATGGTTGAACTCGTGACAAGATTTGGGACAAGATTCATGTTTTGACCATTTGCAATGGAGGCCTGTAGAGAGAATTAGGGTTGAGGATGGTGACCGGAGCACCACCGGCGGTGGCCGGAGCTGGGCGCGAAGGTGCAGAGGTTTGAAATGGAGAAGATGATCAGAACACCATTGGATCATGGTTTGACCTTGGACTAGGACCCTCATCCAACGGCCACGTTTTAATTTCAAGTTGTGAAGGATCTGAATAAATGAAATGCTGCGTTTCATTTAGTAGCTGATGCTGGGCTTAGTGAAGTCAGTGATATTCACACACCCCTGATGGCTCAACCCATGATTTGAACTGTGTTTTGTTGCTATCCACACCGCGCGTGTTATTATTTTAATTTGATTTTCTTTTAATTTTCATTTTATGCATGATTCTTGAAAAATTCATAATAAATTGAAAATTAATCCAATTAATCCCATTATTTTTGCATTTTACTCATGATTGAGTATAGTATTTTTTAGAGAAAAAATATTTTCATTTCATGCATTTTCTGATTTAATGGGAATTTTACATTTTAATTGATATTAAAATGGTTATGTTTGATACATAATTTTGTGGAATTTTGTGTGATCATGTGGTGATGATTTTGATCCTAATTTTTTTTGTGTGTGATTAGGTTAGACATGTATGATCCCATAGCATTTTTCTCACATTTTTGTGATGAAAATAGAGGTGCTTTCTAGATTGATATTTAGGTGCTTCCTTTTAGGGTTTAGGTTTGATACCTCATAATGTAGGATTTAGTTCTAGGTCTAATTTGATGATTTGATCTCTGAAATTAATATGGTAGAGTCATGATTGACCTAGGTTCCCATAGTAATTTTTGTAGGATTTTACAATTGATTTTAGTATTTTAGTTAGGACTAACTTTAGTACTAGGTTTTAGGTGATCCTAACTTACTAATTCAACTAGTTAACTTCCTTAGTCCCCTTAGATTAGGGTTTTTGCTTGGTTTGCCTTTGGTTGAGATTGAAGACAAGTTGAAGACAAGGTGAGGATGCTTGAAGTTGCTTGGAACTTTGGATTTGTTGGTTCCTGAAGGTGTCTGATGAAGTTTAGGAGATAGGAGACATAGGGAGAGCCTTATAACTAGAATGATTTCTTTCACAAATATGGAAAGCATCTTGTGCTTCCATTCCTCCCAATGACTAAAAGTCCTTCTCAGATATTCACATCCCTCCTTTGGAAGGATGAGTGGCTTTATCTGGGAAGTAGAACTTTGAGGGAACCAGTCTCTCATAATGATGAACCCTTACAGGCTTCCTTTGGTTGTCAGTGAGTTGTTTATCATTTCCCCTCATCCTGTTAAATCAATTGTCTTCTGGTTTGAGTATCTTGAAAGATGTTGGACTTGAGTTTGAAGATGGGGACTTCATTGAAGAGTTTGGGAGAGGATGATTCCTTGAGCATTGCCATTGCAGCTGAAGCTTGAAGAGCAAGAAGAACAAGTTGATACTTAAAGACCCAATGGAGATTGAATGAAGAGTGAGGAGTTCCTTGCTTGAAGAAGACTGAAGGATGAAGTTGACACTTCCAGGTGATTGGAGACTATTCTGAGAAGCTGAGGCTTATAGATGAAGAAGACCAAGTTGATACTGGTGAAGCAAAGAGAGCTGAAGCTTGAAGATTGAGTTGATACTTATGAAGAGGATTCAATTGAGATTGAGTGTAGAGTTGAGGCTTGAGGAATAAAAGATGAGTTGACACTTACATTGATGCATTGAGAGCCTGAAGGAATCAAGTTGATACTTGCAGTTGGAAGCAAAGCCTGAAGGTGGAATTGACTGAAGAGCTGAAGCTTGGAGAAGAGAGAATAAGTTGAAACTTATGTTTGATGGATTGAAACCCTGGAGAAGCAGGTTGATACTTGTCATGGAGGATGATAGCCTTGAAGGGTGATTGAAGTCTGAAGACTGGATAGCTGTTAGAAGAGCTGAAGCTTGGAATTAAGAGAGGGGTTTATCTGCTTTCTTGTATGTTTTCTTTTTTGTGCTGATGTGCCTTGTTTGACTTGCTTGATGCATTAGAATTAGTCCATGATTAGACTGACTTTAATCTAGGAGCATGATTGCACTAGAGGTTGAGTTGCTCCCTCTGCTTGTATTGTTACTGTATGGCTTTGCTTGCGGGTATTCGGTAGAGCCCTGCTCCCTTGCCCATGTGTTTTATTTTGCTTGATAGCATTTCATTTTCTTCTGTATGATTACAGTCTCTTGTATTCAGCTTGATAGCATGTTGTTATTGTTACTGTATGATTACAGTTATTCATTCTGGCTTGAGGTTGAGATGAGCTTGTGGAGGCTGCTGCCCCACACACATTTCCTCCCTCACTTGCATTGCATGCATTTTACAGTCGTTTACTGTTTACTGTTTACTGTTTAAGCTGATGCTTTATCTGTTTCTGTTTATCATTGATATGATCCCTTATGACTCTCACTTCCTTTGATAAGGAAGTGATGATAGAACTTTAGGTTGAAACCTATGCATGATAACTTCTAGGAGTTCCCTGTTTCAAACTTCAACCATAGGATGAATCCTTGGCATGACAACAGTAGGACTTGATAGTCTCCCCGTAGTTGAGCCTGTTCTCTTCTCATCTCAAAACAGCTTAAGATACAGTAATCCTGAATGATTTCTTTCGTATGTTACGAGCCTTAAGCTATCTGAGAAAGGATTGTTGGAGAGCTTCTTTTCAACAACCTGGATGTTTAGTATGGAACCCTTTGGGTGACATACGACGCATTCACTCTCAGGTCATAGTCTTTAGTGCGATTGAAATTGCAAACACAATAAAAAAACACTTCTTTCGTAAAAGACAGAAAACAAACTTCAAACCTTTTTGCCCCGTGGGCCCATAATTCAAAGGAAAGCTTTTCTGAAGAAAAGAGTGTCGTTAAACTTCAGCGCCACCGCAAACAGGCTTTGTCCCTAACTGCTGGAACTGCTGTTTAACCCTACTCGATAAAACAGATGAATCTGAATCCCCGTAATCCATATTATCTCGAACTACGTAAGCTCTGATCTCTCAAGCCTGTTGAGAGTACGTAGGCACAATACTGACGTATTGGCGAGCCACCTTCCCCGTAACCCGTCGTAGGTCGAACTACGTTGACTCTGATTTCTCATTCTCTGATGAGAATACGTAGGTATAAAGCGCGATGCTTTGCTGAGTCATTCTTCTTTTCTGTTTAAGCCAGCCTTGATAGGTCGATAGATAAACCAACTCGTCCAGTAAACACAACAAGCGTGGATCCCGTCGAGTACGACGGACGTGAGGGGTGCTAATACCTTCCCCTTGTGTAACCGACTACCGAACCCAGACAACGGTTGCGATGACCTTGTCTTATACCTTTTCGTCAGGTTTTTCCGATCGTTTCCTTTCCTGTTCTGAGGGATAAATAACGAAAGGTGGCGACTCTTCTGTTCTGCCGACACCTTATTTTCGCGGAAGCGACAGCTGGCGACTCTGCTGGGGAACTGATAGTTTCCTAGGGATCCAACGTCCCGTATGCGAGTCAGTTCGGGGATCCGACGTCCCCTGGGAGAGTCAATCCTAGCGCTTGTATGATTACTTGTTGGGTTATGTTTATTTATCGCATTTTATCTCCCGCACTTTATTTTCAGTATGATATGATTATCTGTGCTGTTATGGGAGGGGCATTCTGATGAGTGAGAAGCCAGACCCAGGCTTGAGTGAACATAGCATTAGTTGTGGAAATTAGTGGGCGCGTGCTTGTTTGGCAGGCACTAGTGTCTCATGAAATCCACGCTCAAATGAGGTTCTCCCGGTTGGCTTCTTTTTCAACCCTTTGGGTTGAGGGGGTTGTTGGTTTGAAGGATTGTCGACTCTGGGGACCGATCATTTGTGATTCAGCCGAGTGAGGTCGCTTCATGAGCTGGTGATGCCACACCTTCTAGGTATCGTATCACCCCTCTTGAATGTCTGTGACGCTGATGACCGCATAGGATGCCGAACTTGAGTCAGTTTAGGTCCATACCTATGAGCAGGGTTGGGTTTGTTGCAGGAAACTTTGACCTTCAGACCACCTGGTTTTCTTGATAGTGGATCAGTTTTGTTGGTACCGGAGGTTCTCATTATCAGATATATGATTGTTCTTGACAGAGCAGAGCTTTGGTCCTGTATCAGAGGACCTTATATTTAGAGATGTGTATTTGTTCTTGACAGAGCAGGTTTATGATTGGGGTCTGAGGATCTCATCAGCAGATATATGATTGTTCTTGACAGAGCAGAGCTTTGGTCCTGTATCAGAGGACCTTATATTCAGAGATGTGTATTTGTTCTTCACAGAGCAGGTTTATGATTGGGATCTGAGGATCTCTTCAGCAAATGTATGTTTGTTCTTGACAGAGCAGAGTTTTGGTCCTGTATCAGGGGTCCTTATTATCAGATGTTTGTTCTTGACAGAGCAGAGTTTTGGTCCTGTATCAGGGGTCCTTATTATCAGATGTTTGTTCTTGACAGAGCAGAGTTAGGGTCCTGTATCAGAGGTCCTTATTATCAGATGGTTGTTCTTGACAGAGCAGATTTATGGCCCTATGTGTGTTCTTGACAGAGCTGATTTGTGGTCCAATACTAGGGTTTTCTTCTTATCAGATATAGTGGTTGTTCTTGATAGAGAAGGATTATGGTTTTGTTGATACGGAATCTCAACAACACATTTGCCTTGATCTTCTGCTGTATGATTGCATTTTACATTGCTTTGCATACCCATTTGCATTTCATTAACATGTGTCTGTGTTGCAGGTACCGTTTTCCCCGATTCAGGATTTCTTGCCTCCTATTGGATTGTTATGGGTTCTCTGAGGAAGACCGTGGCTTACAAGATCCCTGCCCCTGATGTGGTTCAGCTGATTGGTTTGATTGCTTTAGCTGGTGATTCTGTGAGAGATGAGTTCAGAAAATCTTACGGCAAATTGCTCAGTTTGGTTCGTAAACCTTCTGCGTTCGAGTTGAATGGGTTGCACGCTCTGCTGCAGTTCTACGATCCTCCGCTGAGATGCTTTACTTTCCAGGATTTTGTTCTCGCACCCACGCTAGAAGAATACGCTGATTTGTTAGGTGTGCCTATCAAGAGGCAGATGCCTTTTGTTCATATGGATGCTGAGCCTGATCTGGCTAGTCTAGCTCCTTCACTTCATCTGGATGCCTCCGAGTTGGTGTTGTCTAGTTGGAACAAGGTTCCCGGTTTCTCCTTGCAGTTCTTAGTGGGTAAGGCTCAGCAGTGCGCCAAAGACGGATGTTGGGTCGTGGTCAACGCCATTCTCGCTCTGTGCATATATGGCATCATTCTGTTCCCCAATATGCCCGACTTTGTAGACTTCGATGCATTTCGCATCTTTGCTTCAGGGAATCCAGTCCCTACCTTGATAGGAGATGTCTACCATTCCACCCACTACAAAAACGAGAACAGAAGGGGCAAGAATGTCTCGTGTTGTGTGCCCTTGCTTTATAAATGGCTTGATAGTCATCTGCCCAAGAAGGGTCCCTTTGTTCCGTCTGCAGCCACAGCTGAGTGGTCCGAGCGTTTGATGAGTCTATCTGCAGAGGATATTGACTGGTTTGACAGAGATAGGTTGGGTACCGAGATTATATTCAGCTGCAGCGGGTTTCCGAACGTGCCTTTGATAGGCAGGAAAGGCTGTATAAACTACAATCCGTCTTTGCTGGTCCGACAGTTCGCTTATGCTTTGAGGGCTCCGCCGAAGGATGAAGAGGTGCAGGAATCTCTGTACCTCACTGGTCTTCTAGAAGGGGATATGTTGTCTAAGCTTCAGTGCGCTTGGAATGGCATCAGTAAGAGGGGAAAACCATTGCTGGGGAGAAGCAATAGCCAAGCCAACCCTCCGTACGTGACGTGGATCAGAGCCAGAGCAGATGCTATATGGATGTCGTTTCTTCCTGCCAAGCCAGAAAGCCCTCCAGTGATTGAAGAGCCTACTACCGTGCCCATTCAGCAACATAATCAGGTGTTAGCTGAGCGAGATGAATTGAAGAGGGCAAATGAGGAAAGCTTTTTGCCCCGTGGGCCCATAATTCAAAGGAAAGCTTTTCTGAAGAAAAGAGTGTCGTTAAACTTCAGCGCCACCGCAAACAGGCTTTGTCCCTAACTGCTGGAATTGCTGTTTAACCCTACTCGATAAAACAGATGAATCTGAATCCCCATAATCCATATTATCCCGAACTACGTAAGCTCTGATCTCTCAAGCCTGTTGAGAGTACGTAGGCACAATACTGACGTATTGGCGAGCCACCTTCCCCGTAACCCGTCGTAGGTCGAACTACGTTGACTCTGATTTCTCATTCTCTGATGAGAATACGTAGGCATAAAGCGCGACGCTTTGCCGAGTCATTCTTCTTTTCTGTTTAAGCCAGCCTTGATAGGTCGATAGATAAACTAACTCGTCCAGTAAACACAACAAGCGTGGATCCCATCGAGTACGATGGACGTGAGAGGTGCTAATACCTTCCCCTTGCGTAACCGACTCCCGAACCCAAACAACGGTTGCGGTGACCTTGTCTTATACCTTTTCGTCAGGTTTTTCCGATCGTTTCCTTTCCCGTTCTGAGGGATAAATAACGAAAGGTGGCGACTCTTCTATTCTGCCGGCACCTTATTTTCGCGGAAGCAACAGGGTGGCATTTGTACTTGGATGTACAGCCACCCTAGTGGTAGACACACTCTTGCCAGCGCGCCTTTCACCTTGACCACAAGGGTTCGATCCCTGAGGAGGATCAACCCTTTTTGCCTTTTCTCATTTTTCTTATTCACCTACGTGCATTTTCTTGGCCTAGTGGTTAAGTTGGTTGTTTGCAAGCCAAGGGTGTGGGTTCAAATCCCACCTTGCCCCTTTTATTTTTTAACCCTTTGTTTTATTTTATTCATATTTGCATCAAACTTCAAAAAATCATAAATTGCTTATTTTTTTATCATTTTCAATCCATTCTTTTTGCAAAATATTCATAATAATGTCTAGTTTTATTTAATAAGATAAAATTTCAAGTTGCTCATAATCACATTTCTTTTTGCCAATTTGAAAGTTGGTTCTTTTGTCGGTCGTTACCTCGCGTCTTTGTTGACATTCTTTTATACCATGCTTATTTATCTTGTGAGATTTGTGGATGATTGTTTCTTTTGTGTTTGTTAGCATGATAGGACCTTGTTACCATGAACTTACCTCATTCTCCCTCCTAAATTATGAGGTTTAAACTGATTTAACTGTGTTTGATTATCATCTAGGCATTTTGTTGTTACATTTGCTATGTTTTGAACTTATGACATGCTTATCTTCAAATTATGATTTGTTCATATGGTTGTTACCTTTATCATGCTTCAATCTTTGTTAAGATATGCCCCAAATTTTTGTTAGGATGTTTGACTATTGGTTGTAACCATTGATATCATTTGAAGTATATGCTTATTGTAATTTGCATACTTACTTGTCTTATTTCATCTTGCTTATTTACTTTGTTAAGTACTTATTCCCCAAGTGATGGAACTTTTTAGTTCTCATCCAAGTTGTCTCCCCCTCTCTCCTTCCAAAGGAAAAGTCTCTCCCTTGACCCTTGTGTCATTGGATAGCTCATTACCCTTCCTTGACTTTGTGAAGTCATTTTGAACATTAGTATAAGCCTTAGACTTTGCCTTAAGTCTAAAAGACCCACCTATACTAGGAGTGTTCTTCAACGTAGAACTTTAGGATAGAGTTTGGTTAACTCTATGTAAGAATCATGGAAATGATTACTTACTCCCCTTTCTTGAGTGTTTAACATAGATCTAGAGAGTTTTGTGAAAATCTACACAAGCATGGATATGTTTGTTCCCCTTTGAACCTTGATCATAATCAAGTGTTCTTCATCCCTTGTAAGGTGAACTACGATTGCTCTGATTCTATCCTACTTAGGATACGTAGGCAGAGGACGCGATGTCTTTGCGAGCAAGCTTAGAAATTATCTTTAGGTTTTAACCTACACCCTTTACCCATGCCAAACCTTAGCAAACATTTACCTATTTAGCATGCAAACAAACAAAAGGTTCCTGTAGAGTACTACAGATGTTTAGGATGTGAAATACCTACCCTATGCATAACCAACCCCCGTTCCCCGAATCTCTTAGCGTTGTTGTTACATTGCACAAAAGGGTTTTTCTTTCTTTAGACCTTTCCTTTGGATAAATTAAAGTCCGGTTGTTTAATAATTAAAGATTCAAGTTAATTAAATAGCTTGGTATCACGATTCTCACCGCAACAGAAATGGCGACTTCACTGGGGAAGTACTTAACTTGAGGGTTTAGCCTATTTTGTTTAATTGCATGCTATATTTGTGAATATTTGCTTAACATATATATTTGTCAATATATTTGTTTGATTGTTGGGTATTGGGTGTTTTGAGTGGTGAGACGGTCCTATACCCGGACTCGAGTGCACTTATGATAGGATGGTGGTATATTCAAGAAGGCTTATAGGGAGTTGATTCCCGACCAAGCTAACTTGAGAAACCACCGCTCAGTGTAGGCCCTCTTGAAAGTTTTGGTATTGTTGATCGAGTATTCGTGAAAACAATACTACTTTCAACGAAGGAGCCCATGACATTGTGGACTTTTAGAATACATTCTACCCCACTTTGGCCTTATTAGGACGTAGTGCAATGACTATAAGGAAGTATTTCTGAAATAGTTGATACACGATACTACACTCAGACGAGATTCTCTTGAGAATATTATCGATTACCAAGTAATTTGGGAAGTTGATAATATCCGAAAGATGGGTTAATGACTCTGGGAACTTTGTAGAACCCGTTCGGCAGGTACAATCAATCCATAGTACAAGTATTTAGGGATGGGTAGACCCTTGGACTCATGCTTGTCCTTAAAACTAAGCTTGTGTTATGTGCATATGCATTTGCTTGTGTTTGTGCATTTTGCATTCATATCACCATATCATCATATCATCATATGGTTTCATGGAACTCAGACTTTGTTGTTTGTAAACATCAGAGGTCGTCATGAACAGTGAGAGAAAGAAAACATTGAAGTACACTTACAAGGGTTTTAACCTAGATGACTTGAAAAGGTTGAGCACCTTAGTGACAGATCCAGAGGGATTTCAAAGCAGGTATGGGAAGCTGTTGCTACTCTTGAAGATAAAGATGGATAATGGACTCCTTTCTACTCTTCTCCAGTTTTATGATCCGCTCTACCACTGTTTCACATTCCATGATTATCAGCTAGTGCCCACACTAGAAGAGTATTCTCAGTTGATTGGATTGCCCATTCTTGAAGATTATCCTTTTCCAATCGTGGAGAAGGACCCTAAAGAGCAAGATATTGCCAAATCTACACGTTTGGGAGTGGTTGATATTAAGAAGAACCTGATTACGAAAGGAGGAGTTTTTGGTTTAAAAGCAGAATTCTTAGTTGAAAAAGCTCAGTATTATGCAGATCATTTAAGCATGGATGCATTCGAGGCTATCCTTGCCTTACTCATCTATGGTATCTTCTTGTTCCCGAGATTTGAGAATTTTGTGGACCTCAATGCCATCAAAATTTTCTTGAAGAAGAATCTTGTGCCTACCTTGTTAGCAGACACATACCATTCTGTTCATCTAAGGAATTTCCACAATGGAGGAATGATCACTTGTTGCGCTCCTTTGTTATACAAATGGTTCACTTCGCACTTGCCCAAAGCCAACGCTTTTTGGGATCCAAAGAAAGGATGGTGGTCACAAAAGATCATGGCTCTTACCCACTCCGATATTGAATTGTATAGTCGTGATTATGATGGGATAATGATCGTCGACAATTGTGGGGATTTTGGCAATGTACCTCTTCTCATCATTAATGGAGGAATCAACTACAATCCAATACTCACCCGCCGACAATTGGGATACCCTCTAAAGGACAAACCCAATAGTGTTCAAGTGGAAAATATTTTCTTCAAAGAGGGAGAAGATAGTCAAGGATTAAAAGGGAAGATTCTAGAGGCTTGGAAGCATCTACACAAGAAAGGGAAGAAGGATCTTGGAAGGCTCAACTGTGTCTCTTTGGAACCTTACCTTCAATGGGTTCGAAAAAGAGCCATTACACTAAGGATGCCTTATCCTAAGCAAGAGCCTATGGCTTTGAAGGAAGAACGCCCGTTGGTCTTCATGTCTGAAGAAGAAAAGTTGAAGATTTCTTTGGTCAAAGCGCAGCAAACTGAAGAAGCTTGGAAGCACAAGTATCAAATAGTCGTCGAAGAAAATGCAGAGCTCCAGAAACAACTCCAGTTGAAAGATGAAGAAATCCTCTCTTGTAAGAAGAGGAAAGCACTAGAAGAACCTTATGAGCCTCAGTCTAATCCATGGAAGATAATTATGGACAGACTCATCTTTGAGAAGACTCAGATGGAAAGAAAGATCGAAAAGCTCAATTTAAGGCTGCTAGGGGAACCTTGATAGGATTCATTTAGCTGTTTGTTTAAAACTCTTGTAAGGGGAAACAATGTTTTGTAATCCGTTTTGTTAATCAATGAAATGGTGACTTCTGATGTTCGTAAATGTTTGAGTTCCATGACACCATTTGCATTTGCATTTGCACTTCTTCTAACCATTCAAAGAAATTCATTTTTCTTTTTTGCAGACAACAACATGGTAAGAAGAGACATGCTTCGGGTTCCAGATCTGAGGTTGGGCCGTCTAAAGATGTTAACAAGACTTGTCCGAAATCCCGCTGCTTTCATAGTCAAATATGGGGACCTATTACCATTGATAAGTGCTCCGATCAACGAGCTCATGTTGCAAGCCTTGGTTGAATTCTATGATACAACCTACCACTGCTTCGTATTTCCGGACTTTCAGTTACTCCCGACCATCGAGGAGTATACTGCTTACTTAAAGATTCCATGGACTTTTACGCTCCCTTATGGAAAACCAAAGAAGAAGGACTTGGCTAAAGCCCTACATATCAAGTTGGAAGACTTACCACCGATGAGAGCAAAAGGAGGGTGGTACGGAATGGATGTCAGACCTCTAATGGAGATGGCTGAGTACCATTATGAAAGCAGAAACCTGGGCATTTTTGAGGCAATTCTGGAATTACTGATATATGGGTTATATCTTTTTCCAAGCAGTTACGATTTCATCAGCGAAGAGGCGATCCGCCTCTTCATAATCAAAAATCCGGTCAACACGATACTGGTTGACACTTATGTGGTCATCCACCGTTTCATCTTGTATGATTGTGGGCAATTCTCATGCTGTCTTGCACTACTCGACCGATGGTTTACTTCTCATCTGCCAAGGACTCATATCCTTTGGAGGCTTCCTACCAAAAACGCACGGGTTTCTAAACTCGTCACTCTCAGACACGATGACATCACATGGTATGACACCAGCATCGGTGACCAAGTCATGATTCCTAGTTACGGAGATTTCCCCAATGTGCCTCTCATTGGGATAGAAGGGGTGATCACCTATAATCCTGTCCTCGCCCGGCGTCAACATGGGTATCCTACCGGACCAGAGTCGGAACCAGAACTGTTGAGGCCTTGCTTCTGCGAGACGGGTCGCAACCAAGAACTAGAAGCTAATGCTCGATACGCTCAAAGAGATCCACACCTCTTGGGCCTAACTCCAATGGAAAATGCAAGTTGTTTAACCACCATGGGGTACCTGCTATGGTCAAAAGAAATTACCTTAAACATGTTCTACATTCATGACTATGAGATAACCATGGAGCCAGAGGTCCCTGCAACTAGGGAGGAGCTAAAATACGCTTTGATCAAAGCGCAAAGAGAGAACGAAGACCTATGGGAGATTATCCGCCAGGACCAAGTCCATATCAGAGTCCAAGAAGGAGAAGGATCATCTTGTTAGATTGATCTTTGTTTCACCATTTCCCTGCTTTCCCTAAAAAGGATTGAAATCTTGTTTGTTGCATTTACTTTCATTTTCTTGTAAGAAAGGTCTTGCTTTTTAGCAAGAGCCACCCTATTGTAATAGATTTCCAACTATCAAATGAAAAACGCTTTTTAAGCATGTCGTTACATGTTGTTCTAACCTTTGGTTTGTAAATAAAAAAAATTGTTTTTCCTTGAATGGTTTATGCATCCGCATTTGCATTTGCATTCACATGTCATCCTGCATCGGTCCTGCATTTGGGTTCCGCAGCTCATCCTTTGTTCTTGTTCAGAGAGAAGAAGTCATGCTGAGTACTCATAGATACAACACACGGTCCCAAGCTCAAAAGAAGATGGCAGATAACGACCAGAGGTTCGATCAAATGGATAATGACATTGAAGGGATCAAAGGGGACGTCAGCCAGATCATGGAAGTCCTCAACATAATCAAAGCAAAGATGGACACGCAACCTACAGTGATCTCCGAAGTTGCCACACCAACGGCTAATGTCACAGCAGCTCCTGTTACCTCAGCAGAGTTTCCCTACGGCATGTCCCGGGATTTTATGCCGCCATTCAAAAATATGCAGTCTTCGAGTCTCAATCCCCTATTCGACTCAACAACCAGAAATCCTATTTTCACTCAAGCGGGTGGACCTACCACAGTGCGACCAGTTTTCACCAATCAACAACCAATCTTTGATATACCCGATGGTTCTGAGGCCGAGGACGAAAAACACGAAAAATTAAGAGTGGAGATGGACATCATGGCCAAAAGGATGAGGGCCATTGAAGGAAATCATGTCTTTGGATCGGAGGCCAAGGATCTATGTCTAGTATCTGGATTGGTGTTTCCTCATAAATTTAAAATGCCAATCTTCGACAAATATGAGGGGACCACTTGTCCTAAAGTGCACCTAATCATGTACTGTAGGCGGATGGCTCCACATATTGAAAATGACAAACTGTTAGTACACTGTTTCCAAGATAGTCTTAAAGGGGCTTCGGCTAAGTGGTATCTCGGTTTAGATCAAGCAAAAATCCATAGTTTCCAAGAACTTTCAGATGCTTCTATTCAATAGTACAAGTACAACATGGACTTAGCTCCCGACCGCCGTCAGCTTCTCAGCATGACGCAGAAAAATACTGAAACCTTTAAGGAGTATGCGCAAAGATGGCGCGGAACTGCAGCACAAGTAGAGCCTCCCCTTACTGAAAAAGAGTTGGTAGATTGGTTTGTGGATACGGTTCGACCAAAATTCTATGAACGTTTGATCAACAGTGTTACAACAAATTTCTCTGATATTGTGGCAGTAGGAGTCAAGGTGGAAGCAGGTTTAAAGATTGGAAAAGTGACCACTCCAAATATTACCTCAAGCGCCAGCACAACAAAGAAGCCAATCAGCACTTTCCATAAAAAGAAAGAGGGAGAAGTGAGTGCAATCACATATGGGAAGAAAGCACAAAACTCACGAAGCCATCGCCAACAATACCAATCATCATATGTGGCAACAGTGACCCCAGTTTTTCAACCTTCATCACAACATGGTCCCCAGCCTGGGGCATCCAGCAATCAGCACCAGTATCAGCCTAGTAATTAGCAACATTATCGCACCAATAATAAGCAACAATACCAGCAGCCGCAGGGTCAACAACCTCAGAACAGGGCTCCGAGGGCAAATTATCAAGCAAATAGGCCAAAGATACACCCTATTCCAATGAGTTACATCGACCTGTTTCCCATGCTAATAGAAAGAGGGCTGGTCAAAACAAGAAAATTAGGTGCTCCACCTAATCCACTCCCGTTCTATTACAATGCAAATGCTCGCTGCCCGTTCCACGAGAACGCTCCAGGCCACGATCTCGAAGGATGCTTCACCCTCCAGCATCTAGTTCGTGAATTAATTGAAAAAAGAATTCTATCCTTCGAAGATAATCACCCCAACGTAAAGAACAACCCTCTGCCAAATCATGGTGGAGTCAACGCCATTACTGAAGAAGGAGAGGAATCAGAAGACAAGAAAGTTACTACTGTTGGTGAGATCAAAGTGCCATTAGCAGACCTACATAAACGCCTTGCTCAGGCATGGTCGCTCAAGACATCTCACGAAGATTGCAAAGAATGTATGCTAAATCCCGAGGGTTGTGACCTGTGAAAAAAGACATTCGGGCCATGATTGAACAGGGAATGATAGAAATCACTCACCAGAAAAAGGAAGAAGATGTGGCGGTCATCGAACCTGTGTTTAACATACCAGGAGAGCCCAACAAAAGAGCTGTATTCAGGAATGATAACAACAACAACAAGAAGAACGTCTGGCCAGTATTCCGCGATGATGCACCCCCGAAATTTGGGAGGGGACAAACTAGGTTTGAGCCGAGGGGAGGATCCAAGCCTCACCCAAAAGCCGTGGCACCAAAACAAGACTATTCATGGTGCGAGGGGATTTTCAAAGAAAAGAAACCAGCAAGTGTGGCCAACATTGCCGGTGGAAGCAAAATGATCCGAAGTGGTCGCATCTACCAAACTCAAACATATAATGAGGCTCCTCCACCAGCAGTTTCTGTTCAAAAAACTCCTGTTCCTCAGAAGCCTGTTGCAGAGGCAGTCGCCGCCAAAGAACCTTTAGTTAGAGGAAAAGAAAGTCTTAAGAACGATGAAGAAGAATTCTTGAGAATCATTCGGCGAAGTGATTACAGGGTGGTGGACCAACTAAACCAAACACCCTCCAAGATCTCGGTCATGGATTTGCTTTTAAGCTCTCCAGCACACCTCCAGGCGTTGCTCAAAATCCTGACGCAAGCCCACGTTACTAAAGATATTACAGTGGGGCAGTTTGACTCCATTGTAGCAAATATCACTGCCTACAACACATTGAGCTTTGACGATAATGATCTGACAGCCGAGAAGCGTAAGCACAATCGTGCTCTACATGTGTCAGTCAAATGTGAAGAGGATACAATGTCCCGAGTTCTTATCGACACAGGATCAGCACTCAATGTAATGCCTAAAAGTACTTTGGCCAAGCTAGCGTATCAAGGCGCTACCATGAGACCAGCTTCTCTCATAGTCAAGGCATTTGACGGATCCAGGAGAGCTGTGATAGGAGAAGTCGATCTTCCTATCCTAATTGGACCACAAATCTTCGAAGTAACCTTCTAGGTGATGGACATTAATCCGGTCTACAGTTGTCTACTGGGAAGACCATGGATTCACACAGCTGGCGCTGTCACTTCCACTCTCCACCAAAAAATGAAATTTGTTGTGGATGACCAGTTGGTCATTATCCATGGAGAAGAAGACTTAATGGTGAGCAACTTGTCATCATTTCGGTATATTGAGGCTGATGAAGACTCCCTCGAGACGACCTTCCAAGCACTAGAAATAGCTCACGCTGTTCTAGTTGATGAATCGGACATGACCCGTGGGCCATCATTTACCTCTGCTCAAAGTATTAAGGCAGCGCTGAAAATTGGAGTCCCATTGGGATGGGGAGAGGTCATCGAGGTCAACGCTCGAGCCAAAAATGACCGACAAGGGTTGGGTTACAAACCAACTCCAGAAGGCGAGCTAGAAGAAAGCAACATGAAGAAGAAGTCTTTGAATGAAATATTCACCAGTGGCGGCGTGCAAGTCAACGCCATTATTGCTGAAGATGAAGATGGTAATCTGGATCGTCTAATAACTAGGGGAGGAGCAGCTCTGCGCAACTGGGAGGCTGTGGAAGTTCCCATCTTTTTACCTTTAGAGTAATTCACTCTGCTTGTTAGCTTTGTGTTTTTCTTTAAAAAAATTCCTGGTCTTGCCCAAGGCCTACGAATTATTTTGTATTGGGCCACTTTGCAAATTTGAAAATCATTAATGAAAAAAAGTGTTTTGTTAAAACTCTTGCTATTTGTTTTGCGCATCATTTTCACTCTTTTTGTTAAAAGAAAAATGGAAATCTTTTTGAAAAAAAAACAACCCTTCATCTGCATGTCTGTGTGTGTGTGCCTAATTGTTCCAAAATAAAAACATGCAGAATACCTCCATCAACCACATAATCCTATAATCCTTCGGCTCCTTCTACTAGCGGTTCATTTGTCTTTCAAGCTGAAGAAGAGAATGACGAAGAGTTAGAAGTCCCCGAAGAGTTAAAGAGAATGGCTGAATACGAAGATGTTTATCTCCAACCCCACAAAGAGCAGACTGAAGTCATCAACTTGGGGTCAGAGGAAGAAAGAAAAGAAGTCAAGATTGGGGCATCATTAAGGCCAGAGATCAAAGACAAGCTGATAACAATCCTCAGAGATTTTGTTGACGTATTTGCTTGGTCCTACCAAGATATGCCAGGGTTGTGTCGCTACTGCGAAAATCGGCGCCGGCTGAACAGAAGAGTCGCCACCGTGCATTATTTATCCAAACGGAGGGAAAGGAAACGCTCAGAGCAAACCTACCGTAAAGACGGGAAAGGAATGGCCATCACAACCAAATCCTGGATTCGGGAGTCGGTTACACAAGGGGAAGGTATTAGCACCCCTCACGTCTGTCGTACTCGACGGGATCCACGCTTGCTTGGTTGTCTAAAGGATGCAAAACAATCTATCTACGGTTGCTAAATCTAAACGGGAAGGAAACTGACTCGATAGAGCGTCGCACTATATGCCTACGTATTCTCAAGAGAGAAAGTCAGAGTCATCGTAGTTCGGGAAACTACAGAGAATTGGCTCGCCAAGACTTTGCGTCTTGTGCCTACGTACTTCCACACAGCATGGAAGATCAGAGCTTACGTAGTTCAGGCTAACTACGGCTAGACAGGGCATTCTCACACAGGAGTGAGAGATTAAGTTGGTTTTAAAGGTACGAGAACCTACGGGAACTAAAACTACGGTTTGGTCTCAAATGCGCAAGGGCAAGAGAAAAGGAAAAATAATCAGTCGTCAGCGGGAAAGTCTCGATCGCAGAGCAGCGAGAGAATAGATAGGTTAGTTGTTAGTGTGCTCGCTAGGATATCGCATCCTATGCCTACATATTCTCATCAGATATGAGAAATCAGAGCAGCTGTAGTTCAGCCTACTATAGCTAAAACCTGGGAAAAGGGAAAACGGAAAACGGGAAACGGGAGCTCTCTAGGATACGGCATCCTATGCCTACGTACTCTCGTCTGGCACGAGAGATCAGAGCTAACGTAGTTCGACTAGAAACGAATCTCAATTGCACGGGAGCAGAAGAGAGAAACAGGGATTTGCTCGCGCGGGGCGAGAACAAAGAGGAAGCAGGCCTACGCCTAAATGGGAAGGAACTCGGGACACGCACGCAAGAACCTAAGACAAAACTCCTCAGCTGGCACTTCCTTTGTATCTGATGATGCAGCCCACAACACTCGCTGGTTGCCTGAAGATTTGAATACGACAATGATGATGAACGAAGCAGCTCCTGGGCTCCTGACGTACGCGCAAGCTCCATTCCAATCTTCTCCTCTCTGGATTTCTGATGACGATGTTCGAACCAGGAACAATGTAACGCTTAGACCGTCATGGTTCAATTTATACGAGGAATCGAACTCTAATAGGTAGCGTATTAATATCCGTGTCAAAGACAAGATGGAGAAATAATATCGAAAATCATTCTCCAATTGAATCGTGTCACACGGCCAGCCAGAAATAAAATCGGGAATAAAGTCAATGGGAACGAAAATAGGAGAAAAATCCAACACAAAAATACAGGTCTATGTAAGAACAGAGTATGCCTAAGAGGGGGGGTGAATTAGGACTTTTGAAATTTTTCCGGTTTTTATATGGTTCTTGGAAATATATTGGATGGTGTTCTTGGTTATGAAAAGCAGTAAATCAACAGAAAGAAAGAAATACACAGGATTTATAGTGGTTCCCCTCACAATCCGAGAGTACTCCACTCCCCTTTCAACATGAAAGAGAATTTTCACTATTGTTTAAAACAGTACAACCTATCACACCATCAACCGGTGAGGCCTACTATCAAACAATAAAAACCACAAGTGTACAAGAACAATCCTCTTGTAAACACTCACCCTTGTGTCCAACAATCCTGGATCACAAGTCAAAAATAAAATAATTGTAATGAATTTGGTTTGAGTATAACTGTCAAAGTGATCTTCTTCAATGAATCAAAATTCACTCTTTGTAATTTTTCAATACAAGTGTTCAATGAATGTGAAATTTTCAATGCAAGTATGAACACTTTTGAAAAATGAATTTGATTCTAAGACAATTTTAAAAATGAGTATTGGTTTTTTTGTTGGTGTGTTTTTCAAAATGAAAAACTCAGAATTTATATCAGTAAAATAACCTTTCACAAAAGGTATGATTTTAAAAGATTCAAACCATGAAAAGGTATGATTTTAAAATAATTTTTGAACTCAAAACAAAGCAATTTTTCACTGCACGTTCAGTGTTAATCGGTTAACCCATATGGTTAATCGGTTAACACTGGTACGTTATCCCAGAAAATTCAAAATTCAAAATGGTTAACCGGTTAACCCATATGGTTAATCGGTTAACACTGCTAATTTTCAGAAAAATGCTTTTTAAAATTAATGTTATACCATTTAAAAGGTTCAAAAAACATGCTTATGTATTATGCACAAAAGATTGATGTTTTTGAACACTTGTATATCAAATTAGAAAGGTGGATTTGATATACCAGTAATGCAGGCAAGTCTGGAAGAATCAGTTCCATATGTAGCTTGACTTGAAAGATAGCTTGATGACTTTATCTTGATGACTTTGAACGGCTTGTCTTTTTGCAATCAAGAGATGACTTTGAGTAGCATTGACATCATCAAAACTTTAGACTGAAGCAAGCTTCTACATTCTCCCCCTTTTTGATGATGGCAATCAAAAATGTGGTGCGGTATCTCTTGGTTCTTGATCTGGTTCTCCCCCTATGTCTAGCAACTCCCCCTATCTTAACAGAGGAAAAAAAATCTGCACACAGAGAGACATTAACAGAACCAAGCTCTTCTCCCCCTTTGACATCAGCAAAAAGGAAGAGCTTTCAAAGAAATCACAAGATAGCAGTATATATAGTAATAAGCACATGCAAAGTCAAGTAAACACAAAGCACAAACATAGTACATATAAAATGCAGCAAATAGAAATTGTACTTGCTACAATAAAACATAGTTCAAATGAAAGCATAAAAACTTAAAACTAGAAAGCAAAGCAATAAAAACAACAGCAGCAACATATTCTCTAAACATCCTCATCCGCCATATCCTCTTCCTCTTCTTCTTCATCATTTTCTTCATCAGATACAACAGGGCTGTCAGGGTTGGTATGGTGAGAAGAAAGGACAAGGTTCCGGAGGGAAGCAATGGCCCGGGAGGTTTCTCTATGCTGAGTCATGATAGTTTGGTAAAGGAACTCGTTGGTGATGCCTCCTGCAGGTACGGGAAAGGCCTGGTTAGCATTGGATCCTTCTTCTGAGTACTTGTAAGTACCGTCATTATCCTTAAAAATTCCAGTATTCTTGACAATTGTAATCTCGTTGATCTCATTGGTGGTTGATTTCATCTTGATGGTTGGTTCACGGTTGAGATCCAAAGTAGTCAATTCCAAAATTCTTGATATCAGTCGTGCATAAGGAAGACGGGTCGACAGAGATAGTTGTTGTTGAAGGTGATACATGATGGTCAGAATCCAATTGACACGAATCTTGTTCTTGATGGCGAAAAGAAGTTGCATTTCCAGATCATTAATTTGTGCATGATTCGAATCCTTGGGAATCAGCACATAGCAGATTATGTAGTGAAGCATCCGATCAGAGACAGTAAGGTTCTTTGCATAGCACAACAGACGAGCAGTACGTTGGTTGGCGATAATCATCTCCTTTGGAAATCTGCAGATCTGATAATAGAACTCCATCTTGTCGTAGTTGGACCACGGTCCTTCCACGTGGTTAACTCCCTTTCTCAGAAAATACCCAGATGATGGTATGTTCAGCATTGCAGCAACATCAGACAGATTTTCTTCAACAACACAGTCTCTAACAATTGTTTTCATAATATGCTCATCATTTGCATTTAGAAACACAGACAGTTTATGCAAAAAGGATTTGACAAGATCCGGGTAGCAGTTTCCAGAATCAGACACAAATTTATCGATCCTCTGATATTTGAGCAAAGCAGGAAAATCAAAAGATGATGCAGGAAAAGCCTTAAGATTCACATACTTTACCGGAAGGATAGACCGAACTCGGACTTTGAAATCCATTATGCGCTTCTTGGTTGTTTCCATAGGAATATCTTCATCAGATGCAGAGTGATGTTCTGGAAGTTTTCCCTTGCCGCGGTTTGATGCTGAAGCCATGGATGGAGGTTTGAGAGGTTGTGGGTTCTGAGGAAGTTAGGGTTTGAGAAGTTGTGGGGAGTTTTTCCAACTTTTAAGAGTGGGAGAGAGAAGTTAGGATTTAAGAGGGAATGTGGATTTTGGATATGGATGTGGATATTTTAAAGAATATGAGCCACACAAAATATATAAAGAAAAATATAAAACTTTCAAAAATTAATTTAATTTTTCGTTTCTGATTTTTTTTTGAAAAATTAACAGTTTTAATCGGTTAACCATATAGGTTAATCGGTTAACACATTAAAAAATTTAATCAGAATTGAAAATTTAACAGTGTTAATCGGTTAACCCATATGGTTAATCGATTAACATGCTCGAATTTTTGAAAAATACATAAAAACAGAATGCATACACATGAAAACATATCACAATTAATGCATACATATAATAGAGACAAGGATCAGATGTCACCTTCATCAAGAATCTCAAGTTCTCTCCGAATTTTGTAGAATGATTCTTTTCCCAAAGGCTTGGTGAAGATGTCGGCGAGTTGGTTGTGTGTGTCGACGAAAGTAACATCAACATCTCTGTTTAATACGTGATCTCGAAGGAAATGATGCCGGATATCGATGTGCTTTGTTCTGGAATGCATAACCGGATTCTTTGTGATATTTATGGCACTAGTATTGACACATCGTAGAGGAATGCATCCGAGATCAACACCATAATCCAGAAGTTGTTGTTTCAGCCATAAAATCTGTGCACAGCAACTTCCTGCGGCGATGTATTCTGCTTCGGCGGTGCTGAGTGCTACACAAGCTTGCTTCTTGCAGGCCCATGATACTAGAGCATTTCCAAGAATATGACATGTACCACTTGTACTTTTTCTATCGGTTTTGCATCCTGCATAGTCAGCGTCAGAATAACCAACTAAAGAACAAATACTACCTTTAGGATACCATAATCCGACGTTGGTCGTTCCTTTGAGATACTTGATAATTCTCTTCACAGCAGTGAGATGCGATTCCTTCGGATTTGCTTGGAAGCGCGCACACAAACAAACACTAAACATGATGTCAGGACGGCTTGCCGTCAAATATAGTAATGCACCAATCATACCTCGATATTTAGTAATATCAATTGGAGTACCAGATTCATCTTGATCAACATACGTTCCGGTTCCCATAGGAGTAGACATCATCTTGCAACTATCCATATCGAATTTCTTTATTAATTCCTTACAGTACTTGGATTGGTTGAAGATTCCATCCTTGGTTTGCTTGATTTGTAGTCCAAGAAAATAATTTAGCTTTCCCATCATGGACATCTCGAATTCTTCTCGCATCATGAGTGAGAATTCTTCGCAGAGTTCTTTGTTTGTTGATCCAAATATGATGTCGTCGACGTAGACTTGTACTAACAAGGTGTTACCCTTGATCTTCTTTATAAATAGCGTCTTGTCAACCTTTCCTTTTGTAAATCCTTTCTCACATAAGAAGTTGCTAAGGCGATCATACCATGCTCGTGGTGCTTGTTTTAAACCGTAGAGAGCCTTCTTCAGTTTGAAAACATGTGAGGGATTTTTGAAGTCTTCAAAACCCGGAGGTTGTTTGACGTAGACTTCCTCATTAATGTACCCATTCAGGAAAGCGCTTTTGACATCCATCTGGAATAACTGAAAATTCATAGAACATGCGTAAGCAAGAAGTAATCTAATTGCTTCTAACCTTGCTACCAGAGCGAATGTTTCATCAAAATCAATTCCTTCCTCCTGGTTGTAGCCTTGTGCGACCAATCTTGCCTTGTTACGAACTATAATCCCGTTCTCGTCAAGTTTGTTCTTGAACACCCATCTGGTTCCTATAATATGCTTATTGTCCGGTCTTGGTACAAGGGTCCAAACTTGATTTCTTTCGAACTGATTAAGTTCTTCTTGCATTGCTATAATCCATTGGTCGTCGCCTAAAGCTTCATCGATCTTTGATGGTTCAATTTGAGATACAAATGCCATGTTGAGACACGCATCCTTTAAGTTAAGTCGAGTTGCCACGCCTTGACTAATATCACCAATAACTTTATCAATTGGGTGATCTCTGTGTGTTCTCCATTCTTTCAGAAGATCTTGATTTTCTTGAGTAACATCTTCTTGTAATATTGTTTGATCTTTTGAAACAATTTCTTCATTTTGTGAAGCATCTACAAAATCATCATCATCATCCAAAACAATATTATCCTCTTTCGAGGGGTTAGTCTCATCAAACGAAACATGAATGGACTCTTCAATGGTAAGAGTTCTTTTATTAAAAATTCTAAAAGCTTTACTAGAAGAAGAGTAACCAAGAAATATACCTTCGTCGGACTTCTCATCAAACTTATCGAGATTGTCCTTATTGTTGTTGAGAACGAAGCATTTGCAGCCAAATATGTGGAAGAATGATATATTCGGTTTCCTTCCCTTGAACAACTCATACGGAGTCTTTTTGAGTAGCGGTCGAATATTCACGCGGTTGCTTACAAAGCATGCCGTGCTTACTGCTTCTGCCCAGAAATATTTTGGAAGATTTGTGTCGCTGAGCATTGTTCTAGCAAGTTCAACTAGTGAACGATTCTTCCGTTCTACGACGCCGTTTTGTTGAGGAGTTCTTGGTGCCGAAAAATTATGAGAAATTCCATGTTCTTCGCAAAATTCTTCAAAGTCTGAATTTTGAAATTCTCCACCGTGGTCGCTTCTTATGGAGGCTATAGTGAGTGACTTCTCGTTTTGAATTTATTTTGCATAGTTTTTGAATGCTTTAAACGCATCATTTTTCTGCACTAAAAACATTGTCCAGGTATATCGAGAAAAATCATCAACAATAACTAAAGCATAAATACTACCTCCAAAGCTCTTCGTTCTTGATGGGCCAAAAAGATCCATGTGCAACAATTGAAGTGGTCTTGATGTAGAAACCACTTGCTTGGATTTGAAAGTTGTCTTGGTCTGTTTTCCCTTTTGACATGCATCGCATAATTTATCCTTGATGAATTTTATCTTTGGAAGCCCAACAACCAGATCATGCTTGATTAATTTGTTTAAATGCTCCATGTGAATGTGAGCAAATCTCTTATGCCAAAGCCATGCCTCGTTGTTGTTTGCCATAAGACACTTTACCTTCAAGGAAGAGTCATCAAAAGAGATCATAAAAATATTATTATATCTTTTACCTTTTAACAGAATCTCATGAGTGACTTCGTGTTCGATCAAGCATTCCTCTTTTGTGAAGTTGATTTTGAACCCTTTGTCACACAATTGACTGATGCTAAGCAAGTTGTGCTTAAGGCCTTCAACAAAAAGAACGTCTTCGATGATTGTACATGGAGGTGCACCAATGGTTCCAACTCCAAGAATTTTTCCTTTATTATCATCACCGTAAGTGACGTATCCTTTGGCCTTTAATGATAGACTTGAAAATTTGTTTATATCTCCCGTCATATGCTTCGAGCAGCCACTATCAAGATACCATTGATTTGTGGTTGTCTTCAAGCATACCTACAAAACAAAATTAGGTAGTGTTAGGTACCCAAGTTGCTTTGGGTCCTTGATAGTTAGTACCTTTTTCCACCCACACATAATGCCCCTTTGCAACACCAATATTACGTACATAGCAGGCATTAGGTGTGTGCCCTTTAATACCACAATAAAAACATGTAGGTTGAAAATGACTTCTATATCTAGGAATATAATTCTTTTTCTTATTAATTCTTTTCTTGTTATGATTTTGATGCTGAGTTTTAGAAGTGCTTGTCTCTTCCTTCACAATTTGTTCACTTGCTTTTACAAAAATGGTCTTATTGGTGCTTGGTTTTGAAAATTTAGAATATCCCAATCCACTTTTATCATTAGGATACCTTTGATGTTTAAGAATCTCTTCCAAGCCAATTTGACCTTTTTCGTATCTTTCTAAAACTCTTTTAAGTTGAACAATTTGAAAAGACAAAGACTCACAATTCTTACATACAAGACTTTGTTTTTCATCCATCACTTTTTGTTTTTCATCTTCAATATTTTTCAAGAAATCAGAATTTTGTTTTTCCAAAAGTAAAATTCTTTTCTTTTGTGATGAGATGTCTTTATACAAAGTCTTGCACTCTTTTAGAAGTTCATCTATAACTTCTTGTGCATCATTATCATAGACAGAAAAATTACTACTAACCTCATTTTCGTCATCAGAATGGTGAGAGGCCATTAAGGCAATATTTGCACATTCATCGCTATCTGATTCCGATGATGAACTTACTTCGTTGTCGTCCCATGCGACATAAGCCTTCTTTGTTTTGAAATCCTTCTTGCCCTTGAATTTTCCTTTATTTGCGAGTTTTGGGCAGTCTGGCTTTATGTGACCTTGTTTTCCACATTCATAACATGTAATTTCTTGGTTTGATGTGGATGCCTCCTTTTTCCTGAAATGTCTATTCTTTTTAGAAAAAGAAGAAGTTTTATTATTATTGAAAAACTTACCGAGCTTCTTTACTAGAAGCATGAAATTTTCGTCTTCGGAGGATTCGTCAATTTTGTCATCCTTTGTGTCAGTCTTCAAGGCAATTCCTTTGGACTTCTTGTCTTGACTCTCATGTTTGTCAAGCCTTCCAAGTTCCAGTTCATGCTCTTGAAGTTTCCCGAATAATGAAGCGGATGTCATTGTTGAAAGACTTTTCTTTTCCGAAATGGCGGTCACCTTTGATTGCCATTCTCTTGTCAAGGATCTTAGAACTTTTAAGTTGAGATCGTCGTTGGTGAAGGTCTTCCCAAGAGCAATCAGGTGATTTGTTAGATGAACGAACCTCTTTTGCAAGGCAACAATAGATTCACCGGGCTGCATACGGAACATCTCATATTCTTGACTTAACGTGTTAAGTCTTGATCTTTTTACTTCTGCTGTTCCTTCATGCGTTTCTACCAAGGTATCCCAAATCTGTTTTGCCGATTTACACTGTGATATGCGAAAGAATTCATCCATACTGAGGGCGCTTTGAAGTATGTTGATTGCTTTCTTCTCATTCAAGATTCTCTTCTTGTCATCTTCATCATATGAGGATTTGATCTTTGGGGTTCCAACACCATTTACCACACTTGTAGGAACGTGTGGACCAGTTTCAACGGTTTCCCATATACCATCTCCTTGAGCCTCAAGATGTGCCTTCATACGGATTTTCCAAAAATCAAAATATTCTCCAGAAAAGAGTGGTGGTTTGTTACTACTTCCACCATCTTTGAAAACCGGGTTGGTACTTGCGGAAGCCATACTGAATCGTTAGGAACAGGTTACCTTAACCTGCTCTGATGCCAATTGTAAGAACAGAGTATGCCTAAGAGGGGGGGTGAATTAGGACTTTTGAAATTTTTCCGGTTTTTATATGGTTCTTGGAAATATATTGGATGGTGTTCTTGGTTATGAAAAGCAGTAAATCAATAGAAAGAAAGAAAGACACAGGATTTATAGTGGTTCCCCTCACAATCCGAGAGTACTCCACTCCCCTTTCAACATGAAAGAGAATTTTCACTATTGTTTAAAACAGTACAACCTATCACACCATCAACCGGTGAGGCCTACTATCAAACAATAAAAACCACAAGTGTACAAGAACAATCCTCTTGTAAACACTCACCCTTGTGTCCAACAATCCTGGATCACAAGTCAAAAATAAAATAATTGTAAGGAATTTGGTTTGAGTATAACTGTCAAAGTGATCTTCTTCAATGAATCAAAATTCACTCTTTGTAATTTTTCAATACAAGTGTTCAATGAATGTGAAATTTTCAATGCAAGTATGAACACTTTTGAAAAATGAATTTGATTCTAAGACAATTTTAAAAATGAGTATTGGTTTTTTTGTTGGTGTGTTTTTCAAAATGAAAAACTCAGAATTTATATCAGTAAAATAACCTTTCACAAAAGGTATGATTTTAAAAGATTCAAACCATGAAAAGGTATGATTTTAAAATAATTTTTGAACTCAAAACAAAGCAATTTTTCACTGCACGTTCAGTGTTAATCGGTTAACCCATATGGTTAATCGGTTAACACTGGTACGTTATCCCAGAAAATTCAAAATTCAAAATGGTTAACCGGTTAACCCATATGGTTAATCGGTTAACACTGCTAATTTTCAGAAAAATGCTTTTTAAAATTAATGTTATACCATTTAAAAGGTTCAAAAAACATGCTTATGTATTATGCACAAAAGATTGATGTTTTTGAACACTTGTATATCAAATTAGAAAGGTGGATTTGATATACCAGTAATGCAGGCAAGTCTGGAAGAATCAGTTCCATATGTAGCTTGACTTGAAAGATAGCTTGATGACTTTATCTTGATGACTTTGAACGGCTTGTCTTTTTGCAATCAAGAGATGACTTTGAGTAGCATTGACATCATCAAAACTTTAGACTGAAGCAAGCTTCTACATTCTCCCCCTTTTTGATGATGGCAATCAAAAATGTGGTGCGGTATCTCTTGGTTCTTGATCTGGTTCTCCCCCTATGTCTAGCAACTCCCCCTATCTTAATAGAGGAAAAAAAATCTGCACACAGAGAGACATTAACAGAACCAAGCTCTTCTCCCCCTTTGACATCAGCAAAAAGGAAGAGCTTTCAAAGAAATCACAAGATAGCAGTATATATAGTAATAAGCACATGCAAAGTCAAGTAAACACAAAGCACAAACATAGTACATATAAAATGCAGCAAATAGAAATTGTACTTGTTACAATAAAACATAGTTCAAATGAAAGCATAAAAACTTAAAACTAGAAAGCAAAGCAATAAAAACAACAGCAGCAGCATATTCTCTAAACATCCTCATCCGCCATATCCTCTTCCTCTTCTTCTTCATCATTTTCTTCATCAGATACAACAGGGCTGTCAGGGTTGGTATGGTGAGAAGAAAGGACAAGGTTCCGGAGGGAAGCAATGGCCCGGGAGGTTTCTCTATGCTGAGTCATGATAGTTTGGTAAAGGAACTCGTTGGTGATGCCTCCTGCAGGTACGGGAAATGCCTGGTTAGCATTGGCTCCTTCTTCTGAGTACTTGTAAGTACCGTCATTATCCTTAAAAATTCCAGTATTCTTGACAATTGTAATCTCGTTGATCTCATTGGTGGTTGATTTCATCTTGATGGTTGGTTCACGGTTGAGATCCAAAGTAGTCAATTCCAAAATTCTTGATATCAGTCGTGCATAAGGAAGACGGGTCGACAGAGATAGTTGTTGTTGAAGGTGATACATGATGGTCAGAATCCAATTGACACGAATCTTGTTCTTGATGGCGAAAAGAAGTTGCATTTCCAGATCATTAATTTGTGCATGATTCGAATCCTTGGGAATCAGCACATAGCAGATTATGTAGTGAAGCATCCGATCAGAGACGGTAAGGTTCTTTGCATAGCACAACAGACGAGCAGTACGTTGGTTGGCGATAATCATCTCCTTTGGAAATCTGCAGATCTGATAATAGAACTCCATCTTGTCGTAGTTGGACCACGGTCCTTCCACGTGGTTAACTCCCTTTCTCAGAAAATACCCAGATGATGGTATGTTCAGCATTGCAGCAACATCAGACAGATTTTCTTCAACAACACAGTCTCTAACAATTGTTTTCATAATATGCTCATCATTTGCATTTAGAAACACAGACAGTTTATGCAAAAAGGATTTGACAAGATCCGGGTAGCAGTTTCCAGAATCAGACACAAATTTATCGATCCTCTGATATTTGAGCAAAGCAGGAAAATCAAAAGATGATGCAGGAAAAGCCTTAAGATTCACATACTTTACCGGAAGGATAGACCGAACTCGGACTTTGAAATCCATTATGCGCTTCTTGGTTGTTTCCATAGGAATATCTTCATCAGATGCAGAGTGATGTTCTGGAAGTTTTCCCTTGCCGCGGTTTGATGCTGAAGCCATGGATGGAGGTTTGAGAGGTTGTGGGTTCTGAGGAAGTTAGGGTTTGAGAAGTTGTGGGGAGTTTTTCCAACTTTTAAGAGTGGGAGAGAGAAGTTAGGATTTAAGAGGGAATGTGGATTTTGGATATGGATGTGGATATTTTAAAGAATATGAGCCACACAAAATATATAAAGAAAAATATAAAACTTTCAAAAATTAATTTAATTTTTCGTTTCTGATTTTTTTTTGAAAAATTAACAGTGTTAATCGGTTAACCATATAGGTTAATCGGTTAACACATTAAAAAATTTAATCAGAATTGAAAATTTAACAGTGTTAATCGGTTAACCCATATGGTTAATCGATTAACATGCTCGAATTTTTGAAAAATACATAAAAACAGAATGCATACACATGAAAACATATCACAATTAATGCATACATATAATAGAGACAAGGATCAGATGTCACCTTCATCAAGAATCCCAAGTTCTCTCCGAATTTTGTAGAATGATTCTTTTCCCAAAGGCTTGGTGAAGATGTCGGCGAGTTGGTTGTGTGTGTCGACGAAAGTAACATCAACATCTCTGTTTAATACGTGATCTCGAAGGAAATGATGCCGGATATCGATGTGCTTTGTTCTGGAATGCATAACCGGATTCTTTGTGATATTTATGGCACTAGTATTGACACATCGTAGAGGAATGCATCCGAGATCAACACCATAATCCAGAAGTTGTTGTTTCAGCCATAAAATCTGTGCACAACAACTTCCTGCGGCGATGTATTCTGCTTCGGCGGTGCTGAGTGCTACACAAGCTTGCTTCTTGCAGGCCCATGATACTAGAGCATTTCCAAGAATATGACATGTACCACTTGTAGTTTTTCTATCGGTTTTGCATCCTGCATAGTCAGCGTCAGAATAACCAACTAAAGAACAAATACTACCTTTAGGATACCATAATCCGACGTTGGTCGTTCCTTTGAGATACTTGATAATTCTCTTCACAGCAGTGAGATGCGATTCCTTCGGATTTGCTTGGAAGCGCGCACACAAACAAACACTAAACATGATGTCAGGACGGCTTGCCGTCAAATATAGTAATGAACCAATCATACCTCGATATTTAGTAATATCAATTGGAGTACCAGATTCATCTTGATCAACATACGTTCTGGTTCCCATAGGAGTAGACATCATCTTGCAACTACCCATATCGAATTTCTTTATTAATTCCTTACAGTACTTGGATTGGTTGAAGATTCCATCCTTGGTTTGCTTGATTTGTAGTCCAAGAAAATAATTTAGCTTTCCCATCATGGACATCTCGAATTCTTCTCGCATCATGAGTGAGAATTCTTCGCAGAGTTCTTTGTTTGTTGATCCAAATATGATGTCGTCGATGTAGACTTGTACTAACAAGGTGTTACCCTTGATCTTCTTTATAAACAGCGTCTTGTCAACCTTTCCTTTTGTAAATCCTTTCTCACATAAGAAGTTGCTAAGGCGATCATACCATGCTCGTGGTGCTTGTTTTAAACCGTAGAGAGCCTTCTTCAGTTTGAAAACATGTGAGGGATTTTTGAAGTCTTCAAAACCCGGAGGTTGTTTGACGTAGACTTCCTCATTAATGTACCCATTCAGGAAAGCGCTTTTGACATCCATCTGGAATAACTGAAAATTCATAGAACATGCGTAAGCAAGAAGTAATCTAATTGCTTCTAACCTTGCTACCGGAGCGAATGTTTCATCAAAATCAATTCCTTCCTCCTGGTTGTAGCCTTGTGCGACCAATCTTGCCTTGTTACGAACTATAATCCCGTTCTCGTCAAGTTTGTTCTTGAACACCCATCTGGTTCCTATAATATGCTTATTGTCCGGTCTTGGTACAAGGGTCCAAACTTGATTTCTTTCGAACTGATTAAGTTCTTCTTGTATTGCTATAATCCATTGGTCGTCGCCTAAAGCTTCATCGATCTTTGATGGTTCAATTTGAGATACAAATTCCATGTTGAGACACGCATCCTTTAAGTTAAGTCGAGTTGCCACGCCTTGACTAATATCACCAATAACTTTATCAATTGGGTGATCTTTGTGTGTTCTCCATTCTTTCGGAAGATCTTGATTTTCTTGAGTAACATCTTCTTGTAATATTGTTTGATCTTTTGAAACAATTTCTTCATTTTGTGAAGCATCTACAAAATCATCATCATCATCCAAAACAATATTATCCTCTTTCGAGGGGTTAGTCTCATCAAACGAAACATGAATGGACTCTTCAATGGTAAGAGTTCTTTTATTAAAAATTCTAAAAGCTTTACTAGAAGAAGAGTAACCAAGAAATATACCTTCGTCGGACTTCTCATCAAACTTACCGAGATTGTCCTTATTGTTGTTGAGAACGAAGCATTTGTAGCCAAATATGTGGAAGAATGATATATTCGGTTTCCTTCCCTTGAACAACTCATACGGAGTCTTTTTGAGTAGCGGTTGAATATTCACGCGGTTGCTTACAAAGCATGCCGTGCTTACTGCTTCTGCCCAGAAATATTTTGGAAGATTTGTGTCGCTGAGCATTGTTCTAGCAAGTTCAACTAGTGAACGATTCTTCCGTTCTACGACGCCGTTTTGTTGAGGAGTTCTTGGTGCCGAAAAATTATGAGAAATTCCATGTTCTTCGCAAAATTCTTCAAAGTCTAAATTTTGAAATTCTCCACCGTGGTCGCTTCTTATGGAGGCTATAGTGAGTGACTTCTCGTTTTGAATTTGTTTTGCATACTTTTTGAATGCTTTAAACGCATCATTTTTCTGCACTAAAAACATTGTCCAGGTATATCGAGAAAAATCATCAACAATAACTAAAGCATAAATACTACCTCCAAAGCTCTTCGTTCTTGATGGACCAAAAAGATCCATGTGCAACAATTGAAGTGGTCTTGATGTAGAAACCACTTGCTTGGATTTGAAAGTTGTCTTGGTCTGTTTTCCCTTTTGACATGCATCGCATAATTTATCCTTGATGAATTTTATCTTTGGAAGCCCAACAACCAGATCATGCTTGATTAATTTGTTTAAATGCTCCATGTGAATGTGAGCAAATCTCTTATGCCAAAGCCATGCCTCGTTGTTGTTTTCCATAAGACACTTTACCTTCAAGGAAGAGTCATCAAAAGAGATCATAAAAATATTATTATATCTTTTACCTTTTAACAGAATCTCATGAGTGACTTCGTGTTCGATCAAGCATTCCTCTTTTGTGAAGTTGATTTTGAACCCTTTGTCACACAATTGACTGATGCTAAGCAGGTTGTGCTTAAGGCCTTCAACAAAAAGAACGTCTTCTATGATTGTACATGGAGGTGCACCAATGGTTCCAACTCCAAGAATTTTTCCTTTATTATCATCACCGTAAGTGACGTATCCTTTGGCCTTTAATGATAGACTTGAAAATTTGTTTATATCTCCCGTCATATGCTTCGAGCAGCCACTATCAAGATACCATTGATTTGTGGTTGTCTTCAAGCATACCTACAAAACAAAATTAGGTAGTGTTAGGTACCCAAGTTGCTTTGGGTCCTTGATAGTTAGTACCTTTTTCCGCCCACACATAATGCCCCTTTGCAACACCAATATTACGTACATAGCAGGCATTAGGTGTGTGCCCTTTAATACCACAATAAAAACATGTAGGTTGAAAATGACTTCTATATCTAGGAATATAATTCTTTTTCTTATTAATTCTTTTCTTGTTATGATTTTGATGCTGAGTTTTAGAAGTGCTTGTCTCTTCCTTCACAATTTGTTCACTTGCTTTTACAAAAATGGTCTTATTGGTGCTTGGTTTTGAAAATTTAGAATATCCCAATCCACTTTTATCATTAGGATACCTTTGATGTTTAAGAATCTCTTCCAAGCCAATTTGACCTTTTTCGTATCTTTCTAAAACTCTTTTAAGTTGAACAATTTGAAAAGACAAAGACTCACAATTCTTACATACAAGACTTTGTTTTTCATCCATCACTTTTTGTTTTTCATCTTCAATATTTTTCAAGAAATCAGAATTTTGTTTTTCCAAAAGTAAAATTCTTTTCTTTTGTGATGAGATGTCTTTATACAAAGTCTTGCACTCTTTTAGAAGTTCATCTATAACTTCTTGTGCATCATTATCATAGACAGAAAAATTACTACTAACCTCATTTTCGTCATCAGAATGGTGAGAGGCCATTAAGGCAATATTTGCACATTCATCGCTATCTGATTCCGATGATGAACTTACTTCGTTGTCGTCCCATGCGACATAAGCCTTCTTTGTTTTGAAATCCTTCTTGCCCTTGAATTTTCCTTTATTTGCGAGTTTTGGGCAGTCTGGCTTTATGTGACCTTGTTTTCCACATTCATAACATGTAATTTCTTGGTTTGATGTGGATGCCTCCTTTTTCCTGAAATGTCTATTCTTTTTAGAAAAAGAAGAAGTTTTATTATTATTGAAAAACTTACCGAGCTTCTTTACTAGAAGCATGAAATTTTCGTCTTCGGAGGATTCGTCAATTTTGTCATCCTTTGTGTCAGTCTTCAAGGCAATTCCTTTGGACTTCTTGTCTTGACTCTCATGTTTGTCAAGCCTTCCAAGTTCCAGTTCATGCTCTTGAAGTTTCCCGAATAATGAAGCGGATGTCATTGTTGAAAGACTTTTCTTTTCCGAAATGGCGGTCACCTTTGGTTGCCATTCTCTTGTCAAGGATCTTAGAACTTTTAAGTTGAGATCATCGTTGGTGAAGGTCTTCCCAAGAGCAATCAGGTGATTTGTTAGATGAACGAACCTCTTTTGCAAGGCAACAATAGATTCACCGGGCTGCATACGGAACATCTCATATTCTTGACTTAACGTGTTAAGTCTTGATCTTTTTACTTCTGCTGTTCCTTCATGCGTTTCTACCAAGGTATCCCAAATCTGTTTTGCCTATTTACACTGTGATATGCGAAAGAATTCATCCATACTGAGGGCGCTTTGAAGTATGTTGATTGCTTTCTTCTCATTCAAGATTCTCTTCTTGTCATCTTCATCATATGAGGATTTGATCTTTGGGGTTCCAACACCATTTACCACACTTGTAGGAACGTGTGGACCAGTTTCAACGGTTTCCCATATACCATCTCCTTGAGCCTCAAGATGTGCCTTCATACGGATTTTCCAAAAATCAAAATATTCTCCAGAAAAGAGTGGTGGTTTGTTACTACTTCCACCATCTTTGAAAACCGGGTTGGTACTTGCGGAAGCCATACTGAATCGTTAGGAACAGGTTACCTTAACCTGCTCTGATGCCAATTGTAAGAGCAGAGTATGCCTAAGAGGGGGGGTGAATTAGGACTTTTGAAATTTTTCCGGTTTTTATATGGTTCTTGGAAATATATTGGATGGTGTTCTTGGTTATGAAAAGCAGTAAATCAACAGAAAGAAAGAAAGACACAGGATTTATAGTGGTTCCCCTCACAATCCGAGAGTACTCCACTCCCCTTTCAACATGAAAGAGAATTTTCACTATTGTTTAAAACAGTACAACCTATCACACCATCAACCGGTGAGGCCTACTATCAAACAATAAAAACCACAAGTGTACAAGAACAATCCTCTTGTAAATACTCACCCTTGTGTCCAACAATCCTGGATCACAAGTCAAAAATAAAATAATTGTAATGAATTTGGTTTGAGTATAACTGTCAAAGTGATCTTCTTCAATGAATCAAAATTCACTCTTTGTAATTTTTCAATACAAGTGTTCAATGAATGTGAAATTTTCAATGCAAGTATGAACACTTTTGAAAAATGAATTTGATTCTAAGACAATTTTAAAAATGAGTATTGGTTTTTTTGTTGGTGTGTTTTTCAAAATGAAAAACTCAGAATTTATATCAGTAAAATAACCTTTCACAAAAGGTATGATTTTAAAAGATTCAAACCATGAAAAGGTATGATTTTAAAATAATTTTTGAACTCAAAACAAAGCAATTTTTCACTGCACGTTCAGTGTTAATCGGTTAACCCATATGGTTAATCGGTTAACACTGGTACGTTAGCCCAGAAAATTCAAAATTCAAAATGGTTAACCGGTTAACCCATATGGTTAATCGGTTAACACTGCTAATTTTCAGAAAAATGCTTTTTAAAATTAATGTTATACCATTTAAAAGGTTCAAAAAACATGCTTATGTATTATGCACAAAAGATTGATGTTTTTGAACACTTGTATATCAAATTAGAAAGGTGGATTTGATATACCAGTAATGCAGGCAAGTCTGGAAGAATCAGTTCCATATGTAGCTTGACTTGAAAGATAGCTTGATGACTTTATCTTGATGACTTTGAACGGCTTGTCTTTTTGCAATCAAGAGATGACTTTGAGTAGCATTGACATCATCAAAACTTTAGACTGAAGCAAGCTTCTACAGTCTACTCCTAAAAATTAGCAATTAATTTCTAATAGGAAATATTCTAAAGAATTAAATCTATAAACTCCTAAAGATATCTAATTCCTAAATTCTCTCTAAAAGAAATTAACACCTAAAATTATATTCTAAGTATTTACAATATACTCTAAAAATATAAAACTATTCCTAAAGGATTACAATTAAATGTACAATACAAAATATTAAAGGAATAAAATGCAGGGGAGGGTTTTAGGTCCAGCACAGGGGTATACAGCCAGCAAAATACAATCGGGCCCAGCCCAATACACAAAAATCAGCAGCCAAAAGAAAATAAGGAGGGGGCGTGATTAGAAACACGGGGGGTACAATTAGTAAAAAAAAAACAGCCCAGCCCATTACACAACAAAAAACGGGGAAGGGGTGTTCAGAAACAAAACGGAGGGTGCCAAAAACAACAACTGGGCCTTTGAGCCCAGTCCACCAAACCTCCACGTATCACAAACCCTAAACGAACATCCCTCTCTCTTCACTATTCATGCGCCGCTCTCTTCTCAGCCTCTCTCTCTCTCTCTCTCATTTCCTCCTTGCTTCCAAAACGAAACTCCGTTCAAACACCTTCCAACCCTCTATTTCCATCATCCTCAACCTCCACTTGTTTCAACCTGCAACGAAAACGAAAGAAGATCTGGACGAAGGGGACGAACTCCACTCGAGCATTCTTTGAAGACTCTTGATGAAGCTTGATGTATTGTGATGTTGATGACGAAGATCCTGGTGAGATCTTTGAAGTTTGGCGTTGGATCTTGACGGATCTTGATGGAAGTTGACAGAGCGACGATCTGGAAACGCAAATCCCTGAAGGTGATGATCGTGATGAACAACAGGTGGAGGTTGTTGGACGAAGAATGGATGATGCGTGAAGAATCTGGGAAACGCGATGAAGATCTTAAAGAAAGGGATGAAGATCTTGAAACAGTTACAAACATGATGAAGATTGTTGACGAACACACGAATCCGAAAAAGAAGTATGAAGATTGGGGAACCTCAACGAAGATCGCGATGAACGGTTATGAAGGATTTGATGAACAAGTTGAAGGTCTTGAATGGAACTGGAAACGCGATGAACGATGAATGATGTTGATGAACGATGATTTGAAGATCTCATGAAGATCGATGAAGATCTCATGGATCTAGGAAATTATTGATGAACCAGATGAATTTCGTATGAATGTTTTTTGATGATCGTTGAGGATCTTGGAATTTTCTGGAGATTTGGACGAACGATGATGAGATTGCTTGCGAAATCTGGAAAGTCACTGAGATCTATGAAGATCGGTGATGAACACATGAAGATCGCTTGAAGATCTGGAAATTTGATAATGATGAAGTTCTTGATCAATTGAGTTTTCCGACGAAGTATGCAGTTTCTGGCGAGGTTTGGCCGTGAAAACTGCCGTGGGAACCGCCATATGATTTCTCCGTTTCACCTTTCCGGCGTTTGCATGCCGGTCGTAGGAGGGAGAGGGTGAGGTGGCGGTCGCAGGTGAGAGCAGACCGCGTGACATGCATGCAGGCAAGGAGTCAGTGTGAGTGGGCATGCAGAGAGAGAGAGAGAGCAAGACAAGTGGCGTGGAGAGAGGGTGAGTGGACGGTGAGGTGGCACACTCTGGTGAATGCAAAAATGAGGTGGAGGTTCAGGAATTACACGCGTGGCATGTTTATATGGTGGACATGTGGCCAGACATGGACTGGGCCCCCATAGTACACTTGGCCCACCGAGTTAATGACCTGATTAATGTGTAATTAACAAGATTACCCTAATTAAAGCTCCATTAATACTAACGAAAACTTAAAACAGCAATTAAAGCTTAAATGCTAATTAAGACCATTCCAAACCTAATTAAGTCTAATAAACTCAATTAAAACCCTAATTAACATCTAAAAAGGTGATTAAATCTAATTAAAAGAAATGACTAATATCTAATTAAATTTAAAAAGAAAAAAACTATTAAAATCTATTAATTCTATACAAACAAAAAATAGAAAAACTCCATTAATTCTATTTAAGAAAATACCTATTAAAAGAAATATCCTATTAAAATCATTTTAAAAATTCTACTTAATATCTACAAACAAGAATTTTATTAAAATCTATTATCTAAAAATGATTAAAGAAATTCCTAAACAAAAGAAATTAACTAAACTATTTAAAAAAACATTTAATATCTATAAAAAAAAATCTAATATCTAGAAAAATCAATTAAATCCATAAAAAAAACTATTATCTCAAAAAAAGAAAGAATTCTAGGAATCATTTATTTAAATTCTAGAAAAAAAACATAAAACCTATTTAATATCTATAAAAGGCTATTAAATCCTAAAAATGCAAATAAAAGTAAACAACCAACATAAAAGAGAGCGCGAGACCAGATCGAAGCAGGCAGTAAACCCAGACACCGAGAACCTTCAAAATCACTGCGTAAGCGGAAAACACCCAGGAAGCGCGTGACTTCTCAAAAATAATCTCCGATTACCCGAACCGGTCTGAAATACCCGAAATGCGAAAACAGGGCTGTAATCCCGATAAAATCAATATGAATGAGAAAATGCACTGTATGCGGTATGCGAATGCGAATGCGAAATGCGTCGAACCATAAATCAGATGGGAATCGGTTGGTCAAATTTTAGGGTGCAACAGCTGCCCCTATTCAAGCGGCTTGGACCTGAATGGTTGAAAAGCGAACGACTTTCAAACATTCAAAGGTAGAAGACGGTTGAATACAAAAGAACCCTGAAATTTGCCAACCGTAGAAATAAACTGCGCACTGCTTGAGGAATAGCGTCCAATGAACTAAAGTCTGGTTGTTACGGCAACAACTGGTCAATTATCTGATAAATTTCTTTTTTCGTCAATCACTCGTGTGACGCCACGGGTACTGAATCTTCAAAATAATGCTTCAGAAAGCAAACACCTTCCCATCTGCTATGGGATCTTTTCTGTTGACTCACAGTTCACAGCGAACCTGAGGAAAACTCTCCTGGGGGAATTCTGAATCGACTGCCAGGCACCCATTTTCGACAACAGACGGCAGCTTCAGAAGTTTGATATGATGTCAATTTTTCTTCTTCTTTTTTTTTAGTGCCGACGTAACAACCAAATATGAAGAAATCACTCCGTTGAGGGAGGAGAGAAGCTTAACCAAACAACTCTGCAGGGGAACATACTCGAAAGCCAAGAGGTAACCAACCTGGTCTATGCTTCGAAATGCGTATGTTTGAAAATAATGCAATGTTCCACACGACATGGAAATAATATGCACATGTTTTGATAGATGCCAGGCCTCATACATCATGGAGATGCTATGTGTTTGTATAAATGCAAGTATGACGATATATGCAAGTGTAAATGTCGGCTCGAGCTGCCAGAGAACACCCGGTCTAAAATCACTTGGCAAAATAAATGCCGGAAAAGGGAAGCACGGCCCCACACGAGGATACTCTTTCTAAACCATTGACGACCTGTACTCTGTGAGGATTGACCAAATCGGGGTTGATTGTGCACAGCGCACTGCTGGGAATGCCCCTTCTGTCAGGGATATCAATTTTAATCTGCTGAGAATACTCCTGATCCTACTCCGATACGGGATAAAATACAATCTCAACTCTCCCGGGGATAATACGTGACTTCCATCTGTTGAAGAAGAGTAATCCTGATTTAACAACATCCACAGGGAATACAAAACCTTAACCGAGAACTGGTACCAATCGAGCTTCGTATCGGGGAACATGACAACATGAGAGTCACGGGGATTACTATGTCAGATATTTTTAGGCTTTTTCGGGTTTGAAGGATAAGAATGGGTTATTCACACAATGGAAAATAGGGAAAATACTAGACAAGAACTAGCATTCAAAGATGGACTACCAGACGAGAACTGATAGCAAAATAGATTAGGTTATCGGACGAGAATTGATTTATGGTTTGAACATCAGACGGGGCTGACTGGATAATAGGTTAAGAAACAAATGACCAGGCGAGAACTGGTTGAAAGCTGCCATGTACCAGACGAGAACTGGTACAACAATAGGTTAAAGAAACGGTGACCAGACGAGAACTGGTAACAATAACATACACCAGACGAGAACTGATGTAATAAACAGGTTAGAGAATTGATGACCAGACGAGAACTGGTTAAAAGGTAACATTTACCAGACGAGAACTGATGCCACAATAAACCACACCAGACGAGAACTGATGTTTACGGAAAGGTTGGCCAGACGATAACTGGTTGAAAAAAATAACAAGTACCAGACGAGAACTGGTATCTACGGAAATGTGGGCCAGACGAGAACTGGTTACCGGTTTTCCAGGTGAGAACTGGGCTTTGGAAAATGACCTGGTTACAAAGTTCTGACACGTAACAGGTTTTATTGTAGGACAACGATCCAACGACGGTAAGGCCTTTTTCAGAAGGTCAAGGTTTTTGATAAGAGTAACGACACAATTCCCCGATACTCAACTCTGGCTGGGGATAAACAGACTTGCTTGAATAACTTGCCCCAGTGTAACTTAACTTGCCCCAATCTAACTTTTGGGAATATCACTCTGAACAGCTTGCCACGAGACGACCTCGAGATTACTTGCCCCGGTATCTGTACGACAAAAGATTCAACCTCAATCAAACAATTATCAACCCAATTGGTCTCACTATCTCTGAAGTAACTTGCCCCTGAATGAGCGTACAAGCGATTTAACCTGATCTGATTACCCACTGGAGGGTTCTGCCCTTAAATCACAGCATTTTGTATAATTGCCCCTGATTGGCTCTAGAGAAGATTCACATTTAATCAACTGCTTCTCAAACAAACTGCCCCTGAACAACTGAGGCTTCGGGATTTGTCCTCAGACTAACTGATTTTGAACTCACTGAAAGTCAATGCCCCTGATTCACAGGGTTTCACAACATACACCATTCTGATTTAGACTGCTGAATTATTCAGTCCTGCTCGATTATTCCCTGTTGGATTTTCCTTCATGTCAACTACTGACCTGCAAGTAAAATTGTTTAATCACGAATGGTAATTTTAATGCAGTGTTCATGCAGATCTTGAAAAAATTTGTGCTGTCACTCATTTATGTGTCATGATTGTGAGTGACGAATGAACCATAGTTCAAACGTAGTGCTGATTTGATCAGTGAAAAACACAACAAGGATATGATTAGCAAATCAAGAAGGAGTCAGGTTACTCAACCTTATCCTAATGCGCTTTCAGAATAAACCTTACCTCAATTAGGTCTTTTAAGGGTTGTATCGTGGTCGGGTTCACGGTTCGTGAAACAAAGGATATTTGGCTCAAATCATGATTTGTACCCACCCCTTCTACGTGATGATCTCCGATCCTAAAGTTCAGTTAACTTGGCTCGAGCGCTCGCCTCTTCGAGAGGCATGTTGAATGGTAAGGACCATGGTTAAGGGACTCACAAGGATTTCGGAGTGACAGTTACTCCTTTTTCGTTTTCAGTGTCTGTATCCACACGACTTTGGCGACTTCACTGGGGATTTTTTTCTATTGATATCCTTTCTTTTTAATTCCCTAATTTTTGCCTGGACTGACTCCTTTTGAGTTCTTTTCGATTTTTTCTTTTGAAGTCCAGCGGGATGCCCTAATTTTTGCCTAAGTATTAGCTTTCCAGCTATTCTTTTCTTTTTACTTAGCGGGCTTTCTTATTCTTTCTTTTTCTTTTGGAACAAAGTCGTGTAACACTGGTTGTCTTGATTGCTCCGAAAGGATTGTAACTGTCTCACTTCTGATTGGTGAGGTTTAACCATTGTGGTTGGCGAGATGCGACCTCTTGAGAGGCGTAAACTGTGATTGGTCCTCGAATGACAACACTCCTCTGTAGGATTTGAACGCTCGGTCAAGCTAACTGACAACTACCCTGCCCCGGGTTAAGATGTGAGGGTTTAAAAGTCCGAAAAAACTTCTACTTCCTGGCTCGAAGTGGTTAACAAGAGACTAACCCCTTATATCTCCAGTGTTTGGGGAATTTGAAACAATGCCTTGTATGTCATCGGCAAGGTTTTATCTGAACGCATACGACCATCGGTTATGAGTATTCAGTTTCGTCACCCTCCCTCTAATCTTTGCTAATCATAGTGATAAAGTGGAGTAAATAAAATGCAAGTGTCAGTGCAACGCAATAAATGAGCGATAGTGACATGATTAATTCAGAAAAATGCATAGTCACTTTATCAATATTACCATTCGAAACAAACAATGTTTAACAACAAGTAGTAACTAACAGAAAAGGAAACTACAAATGCAAATGATATAACAGTCTGAGGACTGCCAATACTGAGGACGTCTGCCTGTCTGGACCACTGGCTTCTTGAAAACAAACTCCGAATCTACGAGCTTAGACGGCTGAGAACTTGGTATGAACAAACAGAAATCCTTCTCGAAAGGAAATGCAGTCTTGGTCGATCAACTGTTGTACTTTTGCCTGAAAAGCTTTACAATCTTCAGTTGAATGCCCTGGGGATCCGCCATGGTAACCACACTGAACGTGGGGATTGTACCCAGGAGGGTAAGGCTCTGGAGCAGGCTTAAGAGCTTTTGGTTCCACTAAAGAACTCTGGATCAAAGATGGCAGCAACTGGCTATACGGCATAGGCACTGGGTGGAAAGGAGCATTCCTTCGTTCCAGGTTGTTACGAGGCCTGTTCTGATTCTGGCGCTGATTCTGATAACCTCGACCACGAGTTCGCTGATTTGCAAGAGAAGCGACATAACGTTCCTGATAGGGTGCCCCAGGCACAGTTGTCTGTCCAGCATAACAAGCCACAGGAGGTACTGATCTCTGAGAAGATGAAGAGCCAACATGTTTCAACGACTCATCTCGAGGATACTCAATATCTGGTATGATTGCATTGATCACAACTCCTTCTTCATTCTGATAGTCATAAAGAGATTCAGCTTCACTAGCCTGACCGTCTGAAATAATCTGAATTTTACCGATTTTGATGGCATGCTCAAGGCGTTCTCCCAGTACTACCAAGTCAGGGAAACTTAACGGAAGCCCAAGCAGTCTTTCATGGTACGGATCCTGCAGTGAGTCTACAAACATGCTTGTTAGCTCTCGGTCTAAAAGCAGTGGTTGTACTCTGGCAGCAAATTGTCTCCATCTCTGCGCATACTTCCTGATGGGTTCATTTTTCTCTTGAGACAATTCTTACAACTGCATGCGATGAGGAGCTACGTCTAGGTTGTAATCATACTGCTTTAGAAAAGCTCTGGCTAAATCCACCCATGATCGAATCTGATTACTCTCTAACTGCATATACCAACGCAAAGATGCCCCAGTCAGACTATCCTGAAAGCAGTGAATCATCAACTTGTCATTTTGCACAAACGACGTCATTCTTCGGCAGAACATCACTAAATGTTGCTTCAGACAGCTATCTCCTCTGTACTTCTCGAATCTCGGCGCTTTGAACTTAGGAGGTAACACCAGGCCAGGAACCAAACACATGTCTGCAGCATTCAGGTTAACAACATCTTTGACTTTCAAGGCTTTAATTTGTTCTTCCAACACTTGGAGTCTTCTATCACATTCAAGAGCTCTTGGGTCAACAGTCCTGGCTACTGGGATCTCTCTTCGGATACTCGGCACAGGGAAAACAACACCTTGACTGTTGATAATAGGAGGTGGTTCATTGCGGACAACAAACTGCTCATGTCGATCTCGGTCCACAATAGGAGGTTGCGCAAACTGGTCTGCAGTAAGGTTGTTCACTTGCGGAAAGTCTGCCTCGGAAGTAGAACCATACAGAGGGTTGGTTGTCATAGTGAACCCTGCCAAGGTGTTAGGAGACTGGAAGTTGCTCTCAGACATAGCTACCAATAACCTTCAACTGACTTTACTGCTCGATTCTGCTCAAATCTATTCAACCCCTTGGTCATCTTCTAAAAATCAACAGTTGCTTAGGCCAATCACCTTCAGAATTAAACAACGGCTGGATAAGAGCTCTGGCTAGCTGGAGTATGACATGCAATATGATGCAACAGGTTTATGCAAATGCAATACAATATGCAGCAAACACGGGATCACAGCCCCCACACAATCTCTAAATACTGCTGCGCTGCTGACGGAGTACGTTCGCTCTGAAGAGAAGACCAAATAACGGGTTGGCTGGAAGTCAGGTTTCCTGCAAAACCCTCCCACTCACGGGTACGGACCTAATCTGACAAGGTACGGCATCCTATGCGGGTATCAACGTCACAGACTTTCAAGAGCAATGACACGATACCCAGAAGGTGTGGCATCATCATCCCTTGAAGAGGCCTCACTTAGTCGAATTCCCAGTTGATCGGTTCCCAGAGTCGACAATCCTCGGGTCAGACAACTTGTCGAGCCCTAAGGGCCAGGCAAGAAGCATCAAAGAGAATCTCGTCCGAGTGAGATTTCGAGGCTAGCTGATGCGAGCTAAGCAAGCAGGCTAACCACTACTCTCTCTCTAAATCTATGTGTGTACTCAAGCCTGGGTTTTGGCTTCTCTCTCAAAGGAACAACCACCCAACAGCACAACAGCAACAGATAATAAGAGAATGCGGAAATCGTAAATACAGTAAAATACAACACGCAAAAGGTAAACATCCAAAGACAAGCAAACAAGCGCTAGGATTGACTCTCTTAAGGGACGTTGGATCCCAAATGCATAGGGAACCATCGCAGTCCCCAGCAGAGTCGCCAGCTGTCGCTACTGCGAAAATCGGCGCCGGCTGAACATAAAAGTTTCCACCGTGCGTTATTTATCCCAACGGAGGGAAAGGAAACGCTCAGAGAAAACCTACCGTAAAGACGGGAAAGGAATGGCCATCGCAACCAAATCCTAGATTCGGGAGTCGGTTACGCAAGGGGAAGGTATTAGCACCCCTCACGTCCGTCGTACTCGACGGGATCCACGCTTGCTTGGTTGTCTAAAGGATGCAAAACAATCTATCTACGGTTGCTAAATCTAAACGGGAAGGAAACTGACTCGATAGAGCGTCGCACTCTATGCCTACGTATTCTCAAGAGAGAAAGTCAGAGTCATCGTAGTTCGGGAAACTATAGAGAATTGGCTCGCCAAGACTTCGCGTCTTGTGCCTACGTACTTCCACACAGCATGGAAGATAAGAGCTTACGTAGTTCAGGCTAACTACGGCTAGACAGGGCATTCTCACACAGGAGTGAGAGACTAAGTTGGTTTTAAAGGTACGGGAACCTACGGGAACTAAAACTACGGTCTGGTCTCAAATGCGCAAGGGCAATAGAAAAGGAAAAACAATCAGTCATCAGCGGGAAAGTCTCGATCGTACAGCAGCGAGAGAACAAATAGGTTAGTTGTTAGTGTGCTCGCTAGGATATCGCATCCTATGCCTACATATTCTCATCAGATATGAGAAATCAGAGCAGCTGTAGTTCAGCCTACTACAGCTAAAACCTGGGAAAAGGGAAAACGGAAAACGGGAAACGGGAGCTCGCTAAGATACGACATCCTATGCCTACGTACTCTCGTCTGGCACGAGAGATCAGAGCTAACGTAGTTCGACTAGAAACGAATCTCAATTGCACGGGAGCAGAAGAGAGAAACAGGGATTCGCTCGCGCGGGGCGAGAACAAAGAGGAAGCAGGCCTACGCCTAAACGGGAAGGAACTCGAGACACGCACGCAAGAACCTAAGACGAAACTCCTTAGCTGGCACTTCTTTTGTATCTGATGATGCAGCCCACAACACTCGCTGGTTGTCGGAAGATTTGAATACGACAATGATGATGAACGAAGCAGCTCCTGGGCTCCTGACGTACACGCAAGCTCCATTCCAAACTTCTCCTCTCTGGATTTATGATGACGATGTTCGAACCAAGAACAATGTAACGCTTAGACCGTCATGGTTCGATTTATACGAGAAATCGAACTCTAAGAGGTAGCGTATTAATATCCGTGTCAAAGACAAGATGGAGAAATGATATCGAAAATCATTCTCCAATTGAATCGTGTCACACGGCCAGCCAGAAATAAAATCGGGAATAAAGTCAATGGAAACGAAAATAGGAGAAAAATCCAACACAAAAATACAGGTCTACTCCTAAAAATTAGCAATTAATTTCTAATAGGAAATATTCTAAAGAATTAAATCTATAAACTCCTAAAGATATCTAATCCCTAAATTCTCTCTAAAAGAAATTAACACCTAAAATTATATTCTAAGTATTTACAATATACTCTAAAAATATAAAACTATTCCTAAAGGATTACAATTAAATGTACAATACAAAATATTAAAGGAATAAAATGCAGGGGAGGGGTTTAGGTCCAGCACAGGGGTATACAGCCAGCAAAATACAATCGGGCCCAGCCCAATACACAAAAATCAGCAGCCAAAAGAAAATAAGGAGGGGGCGTGATTAGAAACACGGGGGGTACAATTAGTAAAAAAAACAGCCCAATCCATTACACAACAAAAAAAGGGGAAGGGGTGTTCAGAAACAAAATGGAGGGTGCCAAAAACAACAACTGGGCCTTTGAGCCCAGTCCACCAAACCTTCACGTATCACAAACCCTAAACGAACATCCCTCTCTCTTCACTGTTCATGCGCCGCTCTCTTCTCAGCCTCTCTCTCTCTCTCTCTCTCTCTCTCTCTCTCTCTCTCATTTCCTCCTTGCTTCCAAAACGAAACTCCGTTCAAACACCTTCCAACCCTCTATTTCCATCATCCTCAACCTCCACTTGTTTCAACCTGCAACGAAAATGAAAGAAGATCTGGACGAAGGGGACGAACTCCACTCGAGCATTCTTTGAAGACTCTTGATGAAGCTTGATGTATTGTGATGTTGATGACGAAGATCCTAGTGAGATCTTTGAATTTTGGCGTTGGATCTTGACGGATCTTGATGGAAGTTGACAGAACGACGATCTGGAAACGCAAATCCCTGAAGGTGATGATCGTGATGAACAACAGGTGGAGGTCGTTGGACGAAGAATGGATGATGCGTGAAGAATCTGGGAAACGCGATGAAGATCTTAAAGAAAGGGATGAAGATCTTGAAACAGTTACAAACATGATGAAGATTGTTGACGAACACACGAATCCGAAAAAGAAGTATGAAGATTGGGGAACCTCAACGAAGATCGCGATGAACGGTTATGAAGGATTTGATGAACAAGTTGAAGGTCTTGAACGGAACTGGAAACGCGATGAATGATGAATGATGTTGATGAACGATGATTTGAAGATCTCATGAAGATCGATGAAGATCTCATGGATCTGGGAAATTATTGATGAACCGGATGAATTTCGTATGAATGTTTTTTTGATGATCGTTGAGGATCTTGGAATTTTCTGGAGATTTGGACGAATGATGATGAGATTGCTTGCGAAATCTGGAAAGTCACTGAGATCTATGAAGATCGGTGATGAACACATGAAGATCGCTTGAAGATATGGAAATTTGATAATGATGAAGTTCTTGATCAATTGAGTTTTCCGACGAAGTATGCAGTTTCCGGCGAGGTTTGGCCGTGAAAACTGCCGTGGGAACTGCCATATGATTTCTCCGTTTCACCTTTCCGGCGTTTGCATGCCGGTCGTAGGAGGGAGAGGGTGGGGTGGCGGTCGCAGGTGAGAGCAGACCGCGTGGCATGCATGCAGGCAAGGATTCAGTGTGAGTGGGCATGCAGAGAGAGAGAGAGAGAGAGAGAGCAAGACAAGTGGCGTGGAAAGAGGGTGAGTGGACGGTGAGGTGGCACACTCTGGTGAATACAAAAATGAGGTGGAGGTTCAGGAATTACACGCGTGGCATGTTTATATGGTGGACATGTGGCCAGACTTGGACTGGGCCCCTACAGTACACTTGGCCCACCGAGTTAATGACCTAATTAATGTCTAATTAACAAGATTACCCTAATTAAAGCTCCATTAATACTAACGAAAACTTAAAACAGCAATTAAAGCTTAAATGCTAATTAAGACCATTCCAAACCTAATTAAGTCTAATAAACTCAATTAAAACCCTAATTAACATCTAAAAAGGTGATTAAATCTAATTAAAAGAAATGACTAATATCTAATTAAATCTAAAAAGAAAAAAACTATTAAAATCTATTAATTCTATACAAACAAAAAATAGAAAAACTCCATTAATTCTATTTAAGAAAATACCTATTAAAAGAAATATCCTATTAAAATCATTTTAAAAATTCTACTTAATATCTACAAACAAGAATTTTATTAAAACCTATTATCTAAAAATGATTAAAGAAATTCTTAAACAAAAGAAATTAACTAAACTATTTAAAAAAACATTTAATATCTATAAAAAAAATCTAATATCTAGAAAAATCAATTAAATCCATAAAAAAAACTATTATCTCAAAAAAGAAAGAATTCTAGGAATCATTTATTTAAATTCTAGAAAAAAACATAAAACCTATTTAATATCTATAAAAGGCTATTAAATCCTAAAAATGCAAATAAAAGCAAACAACCAACATAAAAGAGAGCGCGAGACCAGATCGAAGCAGGCAGTAAACCCAGACACCGAGAACCTTCAAAATCACTGCGTAAGCGGAAAACACCCAGGAAGCGCGTGACTTCTCAAAAATAATCTCCGATTACCTGAACCGGTCTGAAATACCCGAAATGCGAAAACAGGACTGTAATCCCGATAAAATCAATATGAATGAGAAAATGCACTGTATGCGGTATGCGAATGCGAATGCGAAATGCGTCGAACCATAAACCAGATGGGAATCGGTTGGTCAAATTTTAGGGTGCAACAGCTGCCCCTATTCAAGCGGCTTGGACCTGAATGGTTGAAAAGCGAACGGCTTTCAAACATTCAAAGGTAGAAGACGGTTGAATACAAAAGAACCCTGAAATTTGCCAACCGTAGAAATAAACTACGCACTGCTTGAGGAATAGCGTCCAATGAACTGAAGTCTGGTTGTTACGGCAACAACTGGTCAATTATCTGATAAATTTCTTTTTTCGTCAATCACTGGTGTGACGCCACGGGTACTGAATCTTCAAAATAATGCTTCAGAAAGCAAACACCTTCCCATCTGCTATGGGATCTTTTCTGTTGACTCACAGTTCACAGCGAACCTGAGGAAAACTCTCCTGGGGGAATTCTAAATCGACTGCCAGGCACCCATTTTCGACAACAGACGGCAGCTTCAGAAGTTTGATATGATGTCAATTTTTCTTCTTCTTTTTTTTAGTGCCGACGTAACAACCAAATATGAAGAAATCACTCCGTTGAGGGAGGAGAGAAGCTTAACCAAACAACTCTGCAGGGGAACATACTCGAAAGCCAAGAGGTAACCAACCTGGTCTATGCTTCGAAATGCGTATGTTTGAAAATAATGTAATGTTCCACACGACATGGAAATAATATGCACATGTTTTGATAGATGCCAGGCCTCATACATCATGGAGATGCTATGTGTTTGTATAAATGCAAGTATGACGATATATGCAAGTGTAAATGCCGGCTCAAGCTGCCAGAGAACACCCGGTCTAAAATCACTTGGCAAAATAAATGCCGGAAAAGGGAAGCACGGCCCCACACGAGGATACTCTTTCTAAACCATTGACGACATGTACTCTGTGAGGATTGACCAAATCGGGGTTGATTGTGCACAACGCACTGCTGGGAATGCCCCTTCTGTCAGGGATATCAATTTTAATCTGCTGAGAATACTCCTGATCCTACTCCGATACGGGATAAAATACAATCTCAACTCTCCCGGGGATAATACGTAACTTCCATCTGTTGAAGAAGAGTAATCCTGATTTAACAACATCCACAGGGAATACAAAACCTTAACCGAGAACTGGTACCAATCGAGCTTCGTATCGGGGAACATGACAACATGAGAGTCACGGGGATTACTATGTCAGATATTTTTAGGCTTTTTCGGGTTTGAAGGATAAGAATGGGTTATTCACACAATGGAAAATAGGGAAAATACTAGACAAGAACTAGCATTCAAAGATGGACTACCAGACGAGAACTGATAGCAAAATAGATTAGGTTATCGGACGAGAATTGATTTATGGTTTGAACATCAGACGGGGCTTGTCGCTTGCGCGAAAATAAGGTGTCGGCATGACAGAAGAGTCGCCACCTTTCGTTATTTATCCCTCAGAGCGGGAAAGGAAACGATCGGAAAAACCTGACGAAAAGAGGGTAAGACAAGGTCATCGCAACCATTGTTTGGGTTCGGGAGTCGGTTACGCAAGGGGAAGGTATTAGCACCCCTCACGTCCGTCGTACTCGACGGGATCCTCGCTTGTTTGTTTACTTGGACGGGTTGGTTATAATCTATCTACCTATCAAGGCTGGCTGAAAAAGAAAAGAAAATGACTCGGCAAAGCGTCGCACTTTATGCCTACGTATTCTCATCAGAGAATGAGAAATCAGAGTCAACGTAGTTCGGCCTACTACGGGTGAAGGTGGGGAAGGTTGCTCGCTAGGATATCGCATCCTATGCCTACGTACTTCCACACAGCATGGAAGATCAGAGCAAACGTAGTTCGGGCAACTACGGGTTATCTCCTAAAAGAAGTGTTTTTTATTGTGTTTGCGATTTCAACCGCACTAGAGACTATGACCTGAGAGTGAATGCGTCGCATGTCACCCAAAGGGTACCATACTAAACATCCAGACTATGGAAAAGAAACTCTCCCACAATCCTTTCTCAGATAGCTTAAGGCTCGTAACGTACGGAAGAACTCATTCATGATTACTGTATCTTAAACTGCTTTGAGGTGAGAAGAGAACAGGCCCAACTAGGAGGGAGACTATCAAGTCCTACTGTTGTCATGCCATGGATTCATCCTATGGTTGAGGTTTGAACAGGGAATTCCTAGATGTTGTCATGCATAGGTTTCAACCTAAAAGTCTATCATCAAATCCTCATCAGAGGAAATGAGAGTCCTAAGGGATCATGTCAATGATACACCAAAACAGACAAAAGCATCAGCTTTAACAATCAAAATGCATGCAATGCAAGTGAGGGAGGAAATATGTGTGTGGGGATTCAGCCTCCACAAACTCGTCTCGACCTCAAGCCAGTCATGAAATAACAGTAATCATACTGAAAATAAACAACCTGCTATCAAGCACTAAAAACAGTAAACTGCAGTCATACAGGTAAAAGAAGTGAAATCATGCTATCAAGCAATAATAAACACATGGGCAAGGGAGCTGGGCTCTACCGAATACCCGCAAGCAAAGCCAAGCAGTAACAATACAATCAAATGTACTCATGCTCTTAGACTGAACTTATTCTAGATGAATCTAGTCTAATGCAGCAGACAAATCAGACAAAACAATCAATACAGAAAAGAAAAAAAACAGGAGAAAGCCTCAGCTCCTCCAGCAGCAACCCAGTCTTCAGACTTCAGAGATCACTTGCTTCCCAGGTATCAACCCTACAATATGAGTACCAACTCATCCTTTCCCTTGAGCTTCAGCTCCTTTGATCAGCTCTACCTTCAGGCTTCACTATCTTCAGGGGTCTTCAAGCATCAACTTGATCTTCACAAAGTCTTCAGGCTTCAACAATCTTCAATGAATCATCCTCTTCAAAGCTTCAGCTTCTACCTTCAATGGCTCAAATGCTCTAGCAAACAAGATTCAGTCAACAAGGTGGGGTGAGGATGTTAGAGTGCTCACTGATTTCCAAAGGATGCCATTGAGGACTTAACATCAAAGGGAAAGGCTCTCTCAAAGTTCTACCTCAGAGGGTAAGGTCACTAATCTCTCCAAAGGAGAGAGGTGAATACCCTTAAGGGACTCTATGTCACAGAGAAGAAAGGAGGTGAACAAGACACTCCTTGTTTATTGAACAAAGTATTCTATCTAGGGCTCTGCCTATACACCTATGATCCTATAAACAAAACAAACAAAAGCTATGCTAGACTCCTCTGCAAGGTCTTCAAAGCTTCCATGATGATCCACAAGGTCCTCAACTCAATCTCCAAGCTCACACACTCACAGGAGAAGAAAATCAAACACAACAATACAAACTATGCCTTTAAGCAACACACATACTATCCATACATTCAAAAATCAATGAAAAATACTAAAACACCATACAATATTCTAGCAAAATTCTAGGGGATTCTATACATACTTACCCTTAACCCATATATTCCCCATACACTAATTTGGCCTATAAACCCCAAAACAAATTTGTTCAAGTCTATCTATACAACCTAAAACCCTAATTAGAGCACCTAAATGTCTAACAATCAAACTACATCAAATTTTAATCTACAAATCAAGAGATAAATCCTACATGAAACTAGGGTTCAACATCTAACTATGCCAAAAAGAATGGCTCAAAAACCCTAAGGGAAAGTCCTAAAACAAATTGTACAAAATCAAGGGTTAACCAAAATCAATTAAATGTACTATTTACAAGAAAATATGCTAAAAAATATTAAACCAAAAATAAAATGGAATTTTATTTTTTATTAATTTTCTAGACAAAATCATGATTATGTGAAAAAAAGAAGAAATGAAAAATATTGATTTTTATATTTTTTATGAATTTTATAAAATGCAAAGAATTAAAAGAAATAAAAATAAAAGAATTTAAGAAATAAAGGGGAGGGGGTATCAATAGTAACACGCCCCAGTTATTTCTGATCATTGGGCCAAGTCTGGGGGTGGGAATAGAAATGAATGCTGAGGCCCAGGTTTGTCAGCGAACCAAAACGGTGCGTTTGGTTAAGTGATGCGCTGCGTTTTGTGTGTTTCAATCTTCCCTCCGTTTCTGAAATCAAATCACGGCCGTGCGATGGATTGAATTGGTCAATGACTTTGGACGATCCAACGATGGAACTTCATCGTCCCCAACTGAACCCTAGGGTTTGCAGAAACCCTAACCCCATGCAAGGATCTTCAACCTGATCGTTCTCACTGATTTCTCCATGAATTCATGAGCTTCCAAAAGCAAAGTTGCACTATCAATCACCCTGAACACGATACTATCCATAGTTTTCCCTGAAACCTCTTGAATCATCCTAACAGAAAGCTTCATCATCAAGGTTCCATTTCTTTCCTCTGCTATCAAACTTAATGGAACTTCAAACTAATGATCCAGAATTATTCTACACGTTTCCCTAACCATTCTACACCATCTCATATCCATTGATGCACACAAAATTGCTTGTTATTCATTCTGCAAGAAATTGTACCCTGCCTCGAAACCTCATGATCCTTCCCCTAATTCTCAGAATAAAGTCCTCTATCCTAGCTTAACCAGTCTAAACCTATAACTATGGTAGAATGCACATAAATTAGGTGATTCGAGCAAGATTACCAACCTGTCAAACTTTAATGGTGGCTATGGTTTCCCTACAATTCAAGGTCTGCAAGCTTCCTTGATTAACCTCCAATGGCAGATATGGATTCTGTATGCAACAAGATGGCTGAACAAGGCTTGAATCTTGTGTTTGATATCAAAATGCACTTCTTGCAATTTCCTCAAAACAGCTTCACACTTCCATGGATCTTCTTCTACCTCAGCATGCAATCAGTCACAATGATCAGAAGAATAGGTTTGTGGAGGAGAAATGAATGGAGATTGAAGAGAATGAAGGTTTGATGTGAAATTGCAAATGGAAGAATCTTGCTTTTTCACACTCTAATCTCACTACTCACCAATAATGATCACCAACCCTGGCCATATGGTGATTCACCCTTCTTATAACAATCAAGAGAATGATCTAGATCCCTCTAGAAACTTGTGGAAAATGCTAGAAAGTTTGAGAACTTCTCATGGAATGATACATTGGAGATCCATTATATCATGCCTTAGCCTTGCCAAATGGACTTTAAAATCTCATTACAAGAGAAATTGAGAAAGAATGAGTGAAAAACAAGCTAAACTTTGCTCCTTGTGAGGTTTTGTTTAGGTGCCTTATTATGCAAGAATGAGAATTACAAAGTAACCCCCATTTCTAAGCTTCAAATCAAAATTCTACTTGAACCATTGTTTTTAAAATATTGTTTGGAGTCAAAATGACATATTGGATGACCCATTTTGGATTTGTACATCTCCCAAACCAAATTTAAATTTCAACTTTTTCAACTTATAAGCCATTTTTAGGTCATTTTCTCCCAATCTTGTAAATCCTTGCTACAAGCTCTTTCAATAACTCATGACCACTTTTATAGACTTACAATCCCATTTTGAACAACTTTCATGTTTTGAGTTTTTCCATTTGAGGCTTGGAAATAGGAGATATGGCCTTTGCTTAAAATGACCTATAACTGACAAATGACCAAAATACCCCTGTCTTATTCAAACCATAAGTTGAGTTCCACAAATCGTATCAAGGACTTCTACCACTCAAATTAAAGCTAAGAAGATTCTCTTCAACATTCATGTTGACCAAGAAATCATAGGAATCATCCTACTAGGGCAAAAGTTGTCTGCAAGTTGGGTGACTTTCAAGGACCCAGATTCACACACCTCAGCTGACCTGTAATTTGTCCAAACCATAACTTGAGCTCTGCAACTCCTATCAAGGACTTCCACCACTCAAATTAAAGCTAAGAACAAGCTCTACAACATTCATGTTGTGGGGAAGATGAGATATCAATCACATCTAGAGTTAAAACTGCCTGGAAGATAGGGATCAAACTAGGGTTTTTTCACTGACAATCCTCAGAAACCCTAACTCAAAACTTCTCAAACCCCTCAATCATGATGAGTTGGTTTAGGAATCATCTTTATAACATCTCCATGCATCATTTCATGATCTCATGGCCCTTGGATTAGGTCTCAACCTTCTCCAAATCTTCAGCTGATCTAGGGTTGACCCAGTTAAAACCCTAATTCTACCATTCATGGTTGAATCTTCTGAATTCTTGCACAATGACCTCTCTGGGCTTCATGATGGCTTTCAAGACATCTCATAAACTTTCTCAAAGCTTCAAGTCCATTCTCAAAGTCTCAGAATCATCTGAGGAGCTCCCACAACTCTCAAGCTATGAGACACACAACCCTGGTTTCAACCAATTCCTCTGAGGATCTCTTGAACTTTCTGGTGAAGGTATCAACTTTCAAACACTAAATGGATAAATAATTGTTTGTCAAATTTTGGGGTGCAACAGCTGCCCCTATTCAAACGGCTTGAACCTGACTGGGTGAGAAGCGAACGGCTCTCAACCAATCAAGGTGCGAGACGGTTGAATATCGGTAAACCCGAAAATTTGCCAACGGCTCAACTTGTCGAACACTGGAATAATAGCTGCACGGCAACTATCTGGAGAAATAATGATCTGACATCGCCGTCAGTCATCCACATTAACTTCTTCTGATATTGCCTACAGACACCCAACCTCGCCGCTGGAGACCTGAATCTGACATCGCCGTCGGAAACAAACATCGCTCTGAGACACTCGACATCGCCGTCGTACAAACATCATCTCTGATGGGGATTTAAAGAGTCTGACCTCGCCGTCAAACAAACATTCAACCTCGCCGTCGAACACATTCAACATCGCCGTCGAATAAACATCCAACCTCGTCGTCGGACACATTCAACATCGTCGTCGAATAAACATCCAACCTCGCCGTCGGACGAACATGATCTGACCTCGCCGTCAAATCCAAACGTTCAACCTCGCCGTCGAACAAACATCCAACCTCGCCGTCGGACGAACATGATCTGACCTCGCCGTCAAATCCAAACGTTCAACCTCGCCGTCGAACAAACATCCAACCTCGCCGTCAGACAAATGATGATCTGACCTCGCCGTCAAATCCAAACGTTCAACCTCGCCGTCGAACAAACATCCAACCTCGCCGTCGGACAAATGCATCACCGAACAATTCTGACCTGGGGGTCACCCCTAGTAAATGGAACGAAAGGTATACTTGCGTATTTGAAACTACTCCGCTGGGAATGAGAAACTTAACCGAGCACAGTCTGATCTGGGGTTCACCCTCAGAACCATAACGAACACCGGAATACCGCTGCACACTGCCCACCGTAGAACTTCGACATTAAAGATATATGAAACCCTGGCCCCTGGCCATCTCCAGCTTCAGCTAGAAAAAATCTTCAAGTACTTCTGAAGATAAACATCCTTGACCTTCAAGGATAGATGAAACCCTGGCCCTTGGCCACTTCCAGATCCGCTGGAGAATCTTCAAGTTCTTCTGAAGATAGATGAAACCTTGCCCGTCGGCGATTCCAGCTTCAGCTAGAAAAGATCTTCAAGTACTTCTGAAGATAAACATCCTCGACCTTCAAGGATGTAAACTTTGCCCGTCGGCAACTCTGCGGGAGGTATCTTCGACTTCAGTCTGAAGAAATGGTCCTTGGCCTTCAAGGATACATGGATCTGCCTTCAGGCAACTCCATCTCTGCCATAGAGTATCCGAGACTTCAGTCAGGGACATACTTCGGCCTTCAGTCCGAAAAATGAATCCTAGGTCATTCATGACCTTAGGGATAACCTTGCCCTCAGGCACCTTCGCTTCAGCTTAGGAAATCTGTGACTTCAGTCGGAGAAATGGTATCCAGAGCCATTCATGACTCTACGGGGATTCAAACACTTTGCCTTCAGGCAAAACTCCGCTTCAGCTGGAGAAACGTCTTCGACTTCAGTCAGAAGAGAAACTATTCACTTGATCGCGATCAATCATCACCTCAGGACAACTAACTTGGTCTTCAGACCCACACGGATCACTTTGTTGTATCTACAAGCTCTGGAACCTTGTCTTCAGCCACCCGTTGATTCATCAACCAGGAAATCTGAACTCACGGGAACCTTCTGATATCGCCTTCAGGTGTTTACGAAGTCAATCTTCAGATTAGACATCACTGTTGGAGCAGACATATCACGCTGCTAGGGTTTTCAAGAATCACCGTGAACAGACAAACTCCGTCGGGCACCTTCAAGAATCATCCTGAACTGATAACCATTCTGGAGACCTCATTCTGCTGGGTATTCCAGGCATCTTCCTGGGCAACTCTTGCTGGGGGACGCTACTGGGGAGCTCAGGACCCATCCTAAGCAAACCATTCGGGAACCTGCACCGAGATCTTAAGAATCACCTTAAGCAAACCGACCCCGTTGAGGAATTCAAGAATCATCTCGAACTGAAGACTTCGCTGGGAATCTCAAAAATCATCTTGAGCCAAGCGACTGTGGGGATTACACCGGGGTCTTTAAGAATCATCTTAAGGAAGCGACCTCGCTGGAGAGAATATCAGGAATCGCCCTGAGCAACTGGTCTCCTGGTGGAACATCTGTAAGACAAGAATGGTGGTAACCTAGATCGTGCTTATGATGCGTAGGCTTCTGCGCTATGCTCCACACGGTGGGAATGATATGCGTTTATGCTAAATGTTGTGCAATCATGCACAATGCTGTGCAGCGTTAAATGCTCTACAGTGTTAAATGCCATGCACTCATGCACAATGATGTGATCCCGTCGGCAAAGTAAATGTCGGGGGGAAGTTCTCCTGTCAAGGAGAAAGAACTGCTCAGATAGAGGATCGTAGACGCGCCAATATCAATCGGACTCTGCCTGGGGAAACGATCTTCCGTTGACTGCTGCAGGGAAAGCACCTTCAGTTGTTCTGCTGCGGGGGGTCGAAGCTCTACGAGAACTTAGACTTGCTGATATCAATCGCGAGAATAAACTGCGTGGCCGTCTTGGCTACTCTTCTGGGGATAACTACTCTGTGGGGAAACAACTTCAGCTGATCCACACTCCACTGGGGAAAACCCGAGCTTCGGTACCCGAATATTTCTATGAAATCTGCACTTGTGACCCGGCGCTGGGGACAGACGACATCATTCTTCGGTGCTTGGCTCAGCTGATGAGGTGACGTTCCTTCAGGATGCGTCTGCTTGGGGAAGAGAATCATCTCTGCCTGGGGAGACATATCAATGCTCACCATCCTGCATTCAGATTCTGCGGAGGAGAGACTACTGAACTCTGCTGGAGAAGGAGGACTCGTCCCACTTCAGGGATGCGCACTGCACATTGCCTACACCTGCAACAACACAAACAAACAGGCAAGATACCCTCCTCAAAGGGGCCTATCCAGGTTATTATCTCGTGACAATATTCAGTTAATTAATTGTTTCAACAATCAATGGGCCTAGGCCCGTGAGTTTATGTATGCGCATTTTATCAAAAAACATCGGCGTTTTCATTCGCAAACAAAACAGATAAATGCTAAACAGACAAGCAGAATTGCTGAATAATGTGCATTTTATTGATGATGAACCCCTGAATGGGCAAAAATGTTTTACAACAGAGGCAAGCTCCTGGAATGAGGAAGCCGCACAAAAAGAAAACATAAATATACATCAGTATATACAAATGTTGGCAACAAGGCGTAGACGAACACCATGAGTTGATCCCTCTAAGACCCACTCGACTTCGATACTTCTCCGACGCTTTAGCTTCGGAAGAGGTTGATTCAGATAAACGGCCCTCAGGTCTTCCAAACCACTAAACAATGAAAGTCCACACGCGGAACGCAGTCATTTGCTTATTCAAATCCCTAACTTTTGCGTGAACCGCCCTTTACGGGTTTTCAGTTCACCGGGATACCCTTTTTTGCCGAAGCCGCCCAGTGTAGGTTTTCGACTTCGCGGGTGTACATTTTTTCAATATATCCCTAACTTTTGCCCGAACCTTTTATTCTGTTTTTGGTTCGCCGGGATGCCCCTTTTTTGCCTGGACTCTTTCTTTTTTGTCCAGCGGGTCTCTTTCAAGCAAAGTATTTTTAACTGCGTCCACGTTCACCGGGGATGCAAAATCTTCACCATCCATCGTGGATAACAACAAAGCTCCTCCTGAGAAGACCTTGCTGACGACATACGGCCCTTTGTAATTCGGAGTCCATTTGCCCCGGTGATCGGAGTGTGGCGGAAGAATTTTCTTCAGGACGAGATCACCCGTCTGAAAGCTTCTAGGACGTACCTTCTTATCATAAGCTTTCTTCATTCGGCTTTGGTACAGGCGACCAAATGCAATCGATGCTAACCTCTTCTCGTCCATCAGGCTGAGTTGGTTTAAGCGATTCGTAATCCATTCTGCCTCGTCGAGTTTCACATCAACCAAAACTCGCAAAGAGGGAATCTCCACTTCTAACGGTAGGACAGCTTCCATACCGTACACCAAGGAGAAAGGAGTTGCCCCGGTCGATGTACACACCGTCGTACGATAACCGTGCAAGGCAAACGGCAACATCTCGTGCCAATCTTTGTACGTCACAACCATCTTCTGAACAATCTTCTTTATGTTCTTGTTGGCGGCTTCGACGACGCCATTCATCTTCGGCCGGTAAGGAGATGAGTTGTGGTGTTCAATCTTGAAGCTCTGGCACAGCTCCTTCATCATCTTGTTATTCAAATTCGAACCATTATCAGTAATGATCCGCTCGGGAATTCCATAGCGACAGATGATGTCCTTCTTTATGAATTTAGCTACCACCTGCTTGGTCACATTAGCGTACGAGGCTGCCTCCACCCATTTGGTGAAGTAGTCGATAGCTACCAGAATGAAACGATGACCATTGGATGCAGTGGGCTCGATCTTGCCTATCATGTCGATGCCCCACATGGAGAACGGCCAAGGGGAGGACATGACATTCAATGGGCACGGCGGCACATGAACTTTATCAGCATAAATCTGGCATTTATGACATTTCTTCGCGAATCTGAAGCAATCCGACTCCATAGTCAGCCAGTAATATCCTGCTCTCAGGATCTTTCTCGTCATGGCATGCCCGCCGGCGTGCGTACCAAATGTGCCCTCATGGACTTCTTCCATGAGCATACTCTCCTCTTTCTCATCTACACATCTGAGCAGCACGAGATCGTGGTTTCTCTTATACAACACTCCATCAGGATTGAGATAAAAGTTTCCAGATAGCCTCCTTAGAGTATTCTTATCCTGGGTTGACGCACCCGCAGGATACTCCTTAGTCATAAGGAAGGTCTGGATGTCGTGGAACCATGGCTTGCCGTCGGCGGCATCCTCGATTGCAAAGACAAATGCCGGTCTATCAAGACGCGAGAGAACAATGCTTGGAGCTTCATTCCACAGATTGACTTTATACATTGAAGCCAACGTGGCTAAGGCATCGGCCATCTGATTTTCAGCCCTGGGTACATGATGGAGTTCAACTCGATCGAAGAACGGAAGCAGCCTCCTGGCGTAATTCATGTACGGCACTAAATTCGCTTGACGAGTTTCCCACTCCCCTTTGATCTGATTGATTACAAGCGCTGAGTCACCATATATGTCTAGATTCTTGATTCTCAAATCAATTGCCTCTTCTAGACCCATGATACATGCTTCATACTCGGCTTCATTGTTGGTAACTGGAAACGTCAGTCTCGCAGTAAACGGGATGTGGGATCCGTGAGGAGCCGTGATGATAGCCCCGATACCACTTCCATAGGAATTAACCGCTCTGTCGAATATCAACTTCCACTGAGACTTCCTATCTGGCCCCTCATCGGGCAATGGCTCATCGCAATCCTTCGCTTTGAGAAACATAATATCCTCGTCAGGGAATTCGAACTTCATTGGATGGTAGTCTTCGATTGGCTGTTCAGCAAGATAATCGGACAATACGCTCCCCTTAATGGCTTTCTGGGAGACGTACTGAATATCATATTCTGTTAACACCATTTGCCATCTGGCAATCCTGCCTGAAAGAGCCTGCTTCTCGAAGACGTACTTGATCGGATCCATCTTCGAAATCAGCATAGTGGTGTGATTGAGCATGTACTGTCGTAGACGTTTGGCGGCCCAAGCTAACGCACAACACGTCTTCTCCAGCATCGAGTATCGAGATTCACACTCAGTGAACTTTTTACTCAAATAATAAATGGCATGCTCTTTTCTGCCCGTCTCGTCGTGCTGACCGAGAACACACCCCATACTATTCTCCAGAACCGTCAGGTACATGATTAATGGCCGTCCCGCCACTGGGGGTATCAAGATTGGAGGTTCTTGAAGATACTGCTTTATTTTGTCGAATGCCCTCTGGCAATCCTCGTTCCAAGTAACCGCCTGATCTTTCTTTAAAAGCTTGAACATCGGTTCACAAGTGGCCGTGAGCTGAGAGATAAACCTTGCAATGTAGTTTATTCGGCCCAGGAAACCACGAACTTCTTTTTCTGTTTTCGGCACTGGCATTTCTTGAATAGCTTTTATTTTTGCAGGATCAACTTTGATACCTCGTTCACTAACGATAAACCCCAATAACTTTCCGGACCGCACTCCGAAGGTGCATTTGTTAGGATTCAGCCTCAGCCTGAACTTCCTAAGCCTCTCAAAAAGCTTCAACAAATTGGCCAGATGCTCCTCCTCCGTTTGGGACTTTGCAATCATGTCATCAACATAGACCTCGATCTCATGATGAATCATATCATGAAACAAAGTTACCATTGCTCGCTGGTAAGTGGCCCCTGCGTTCTTCAGACCGAAGGGCATTACCTTATAGCAGAATGTTCCCCAGGGGGTGATGAACGTCGTTTTCTCCATGTCCTCCGGTGCCATCTTAATCTGATTGTAACCGGAGAAGCCATCCATGAACGAAAACACGGAAAACTGGGCTGTATTGTCGACCAACACATCGATATGAGGCAACGGGAAATCATCCTTAGGGCTCGCCCTGTTCAAATCCCGATAATCGACGCACATGCGTACCTTACCGTCCTTATTCGGTACAGGCACTATGTTGGCGAACCACGGAGGGTAAGTGGTAACGGCTAGAAATCCTGCGTCCAACTGCTTCTGGACTTCTTCTTTGATTTTTACAGCCATGTCTGGTCTCGTCCTCCTGAGCTTCTGCTTGACTGGAGGGCAATCTTCCCGCAACGGCAAGCGATGAACCACGGTATCAGTGTCGAGTCCAGGCATATCCTCATACGACCAAGCAAAGACGTCACTATACTCTCGAAGCATCTTAACCAGCCTATGCTTGACATCATTCTGCAGCGCAGCCCCTACTCTGACATTTCTGACGAGTTCCTCAGAACCCAGATTTACAATCTCAATATCCTCCTCGTGAGGCAGAATAACCTTTTCTTCTTGTCGCAACAAGCGGGCCAACTCTTCCGGAAGGTCCTCTTCCTCATCAATCTCATCCTCGACTTGATAGATCGGGCAATCAAAGTCGTAGTGAGCCGCAGAGGGTCCAGATTCGATGTCATCTGTTACGTGGATCCTGCAATAACAAGGGTTAAGTTTAAAGCAAGAATATGCAGGTTAGCACAAACCTCGTTGCCATTTTGCTGTTTTTTTCGAAATAAACGTAAAACAGGAATAACAGAGAACACAATATTTGAGTACGAAGAAAACGCCTTTTATTTATTAACAAAATGCATACACATAATCCAACAAGGCCCTGACAGTAAAACCACTATGCCCCGGGCAGGACATAGGGTTGTACAAAGATTGTAAAAAGCAAATCATTACTCTTCACTTGTCAGCTTGATAATCTCCTTGATGGTCCAATTGTGGAGGCGCTCGCCCGACTTGCTCGGTTGAATCCAGGCGTCAAGATCACAATCACTGTCCCCGCTGTCCTCCGACGCAGCGTTGATGCTCTCGAAAATTACTCCCCCCTTGGTGAATAGGATCGGCCCTTTCCCGCGAGACGAGCTACTAGAAGAAGATGAAGCTTCAGCTTCAGGAGAATACCCCAATCCAAACTTATCCTGCTTGATTGGTATATCCAAAACATGCCCCCAGCCTGGGGCGGAACCGACTTCGACAACGGCCCGAGCTTCCTTAAACGAGGAGAGGTTCATCTCTTGCTTCTCTGCGACGACAGGAGCTACCTCTTTTACCCTGACGGTTTCAAACGCTTGGCAGAGCGTTTCATGGATCTCGCCATCCATTTCAACATATTTAAAGGACGACAGGTGGCTCACCATGATGTCCTCTTCACCACAGACGGTTACTATGCTGCCCCCGACAGCATATTTAAGCTTTTGATGCAGCGTGGACGTCACGGCACCAGCAGAATGGATCCATGGCCGACCTAAGAGGCAACTATAGGCGGGCATGATATCCATGATATAGAAAACCGTATTGAACGTCTCTGGACCAACTTGAATTGGCAGGGTCAACTCTCCGAAGACGTGGCGCTTGGTCCCATCAAAGGCTTTCACTACCAGATCACTGGGCGTGCACAGCAATCCACGGGTATCCAACTTCATCAGTGCTTTCTTCGGAAGCACATTAAGCGAGGAACCCGTATCCACCAGGACATGTGACATAATCGTGCCTCTGCACTCTATCGAGACGTGCAAGGTGTTGTTGTGGTCTCTTCCTTTAGGAGTCAACTCTAGATCCGTAAAACCCAGCCCATTACCAGCATTGACATGGGCCACCACTTCTTCCAGCTGATTTACCGATATCTCCTGCGGCACGTATGCAGCGTTTAAAACCTTCAGCAAGGCGTTGCGGTGCGCCTCAGAACACAGCAACAAGTTAAGAATGGAGATCTTTGACGGAGTCTGATGAAGATGATCTACAATTTTGTAGTCGCTCTTCTTGATTAGTCGCATGAACTCTTCAGCATCTTTAACTAGCAAATCTTTTTCTGCCCCAGAAGGGACCTCTTCGACAGCTTTACCTTTACCCTTTTCCGCAGCGTCAGCTCGGACCACTTTCTCTGCTTCAACCTCTGCTGGCGCAAATACTCTACCGCTTCGAGTGATACCACTGACTCCGGTAAGATTCTGCACAGTTGATCCGAATGGCTCTTGCTCTATCTTCTGACCATTAAAATACACTTCGGCGCCATAATGCCATGGAACGGCATTAGTGCTTTCGAATGGGATTGGCCCGGCCCTGGTGATAGTAATAGTAGGTGGTCGGGGTGCAGAAATAGTAATAGGGTGACGAGGAATAGTAATGGTAGCGACTTCATCTGCCTGCGTTAGCACGACCTCCCCTGATGCACTCTCAATGCTCCGGCTGAACTGTAAAATACCTTCAGACATCAGACTTTGGATACCTTCGGTCAGCTGCTCACACCCATCAGGGAGTGTAGCACAAGCCATACATAACTCTCCGCATCCAGGGAAAAAGCCCTTCTTCAGCAACTTAGCCTTGACAAAACTAAGTGGCGTTTTCAAATCTTTGACATCAGTCAGCAAGTCCGCACTCTCTTCAGTGATAACAGCATTCACTCCGCCCCCCTTATGATGAGGCATGGGGTTTTTGGTGACGTTGGGCACGTTGTCAGAAAAGTTGATAACCTTGGCGTCCACCAAATCCTGGACTTTGTGCTTAAAAGCTTTACAATTCTCAATCGTATGGCCTGGTGCCCCAGTATGGAACTCACAAGTAGCATTGGCGTCATACCCCGGTGGTGGTGCCCCTGTTAAGGGAGCCAACATCCTCTTTTGAACCAATTGGAGCTGAAGCAACGTTTGCAAAAGCTGCGCATACGACATAGGTGGAGTTTCAAAATGACGGTTTGTCAGGGGAGCCCGATTCTGATATCTTTTATACCCCTGCTGATTCTGCTGCTGAGGCTGCTGCTGCTGCTGCTGTGGAGCAGCTGGGATATTTATGCTAGCAATCTGAGGCTGAGGGCCCTTGCCCTTTCTCCTAGCATTAGTGACAGCACTGGCATCTCCCTCTCGACGCTTGCCAGCGTAAGGTTTCTTGCTACTTCCTCCAGCGGAGGATGATTCGCCCTGAATTTTTTCGATCTTTATACCGTTCTCAACATGCTCGCCCATAGTGATGAGAGCCGAGAATGTTCCAGACATGCCACTGACCAGCTTTTCATAATAGATTCCAGGAAGGGTAGCCACGAACATTTGCACTAGCTCACGCTCAACCATCGGCGGTTGAACCCGAGCAGCCAATTCACGCCACCGCTGGGCGTACTCTTTAAAGCTTTCATTGTTCCGCTGTGAGAGATTCTGAAGCTGAACTCGGTTGGGAGCCAAGTCGCTATTGTATTGATAGTGGAGGACGAACGCTTCTGCAAGATCTTTCCAGGTGCGCACAGTAGCGGGCTCCAAACCCATATACCATTCGAGCGATGGACCAGAAAGACTATCCTGAAAGAAGTGCATCAGCAGCTTCTCATCGTCAGAATAGGCGGACATCTTTCTATAATAAGATCGAAGGTGAACACGGGGGCAAGTAGTGCCCTTATACTTCTCGAAGACAGGCACCTTGAACTTGTGAGGTACTTTAAAGTCAGCAATCAACCCGAGCTTGGACATGTCAACGCCCAATGTGTTCTGATTTTCGATGTCTCTCATCTTGTCTTCCAGCGCCTTGAACCTGAGTCGAGCTTCAGCATTCAACTCTCCTTCCACACCTCTCTGAGAGAATACGTCATCCTGATGGTCCTCCAGCCACGGTTGAGGCACCACCAGATTTCCTGCACCAGCGTTACCGTTTACCGGCCCTATGTTAACATTGGCTCCCAAGCTGCCGTTGCCGACGCCTGCCGCATTGAGCCCGAGATTGGTCATCAGATTGCCGTTAGCACTGCCGTTGCCCCCGGCAACAGGAACAACATTCTGTGGAGCATCCACTGGAGGAGGAGTAGGCACGGCCCCTCCATGCAGTATGCCATTACTGTCAACCCTGGAGATCAAAGGTTGAACCAGAGTACGAAGCTGGTCTTGACCATTCGCGACCACCTGCATCAGCTCCATAAAACGATCCATCCGTTCCCGGAGCTCTTGGACGTCTGACTGCACCTGGTCCATTATCCTTGTCTGATTAGCGCGAGTTGAGTAGCGGTGGATGAGTCTTTGATCAATCCTGGAGACCGGAGACAGCTCAGAACCTGAAAAACCTGTCAACAATAAAGGTTAGGAAAAGCAATAAGATATACATTATGCAAATATGCTTCATGCAGATGCATGCGTGTGTCTGTGTGCGTGGGAGATTTTCCCCGATCCTAGTGCCTTAGTGACGATGCTGACAATAATAAGAGGAAAAGGAAATCCGAGCCCAATTGTGGAAGCATCAATCTCATATATATATGGAGAGGCCTGTTAAGGCAGTACACAGTATCAGCGAGTACAAACAGATCAACAGCATGACCTCAACCAACAAGTCTGGTGATGGTCAGCATACATCAAAGATCAAAACGAACAGGGATATAACTAATCAAGTACGGCCACGGGCGCGATACTCTGCTAATAACTCCTTCGTATCCGGATGATCTGGCGAAGTGAGCAATCTCTCGACGAGTAGTTCTCTCTGCCTGATGGTATGCTGAAGCCCCTGAACTGAACTCTCCCAAGCTCCTTCGCCAAAGCAATCCTCCAGCTTCCGCTTCTTAGACTCAAACATCAGCTTGTGCTCCTTCAGGTTAGCAATAGCTTTGTTGTGACGGGCTTCAGTGGAGTACCTGCGGGCGGTCTCTTCATCAAACCTCCGCTCACTATCCTTCACTTCGGCTTCTAGCTTAGAAATCTGCAGCATCAGCTTGTCTTCTCGCTCCTTCCTGGTGGCCATGGAAGTCTTCCAATGCTGGTCGAACTTAGATATTCTTCGATATGCCTCCTCCAAATGCTGCTTCTTTGTAGCTAGTACATCATTAGCAGCCCTGAAGTCTTGACCCAGGCGTTCCCGATCAGCAATCTGCTTTGCCAAGTCTGCGCTCAGTTGGCTCACCGACTCTGTTTGCCTTTTGAGAGCATACACGGCTTCGTTCTTCTCACTTCGAAGCTGAGCTAACTCCTTCTCTAATTCTGCATTTGCCCTCTTCAGCTCATCACGCTCGGCTAATACCTGGCTGTGCTGGTGAATGGACACAGTGGTAGGCTCTTCAACTGGTGGAGGACTCTCTGGTCTGACATGAGGGAATGGCATCCCTATAGTGCTGGCTCTGGCTCTGATCCAATCTGAATAAGGAGGGTAGGCTTGGCTGTTGCTCTTCCCCAACAAAGGCTTTCCTCTCGTGCTGATATTGTTCCACGCGTACTGAAGCTTGGACAACAAATCCCCCTCTAGGATACCCGTGAGGTACAGAGATTCCCGTACCTCTTCCTCCTTCGGGGGAGTCCTCAAAGCATATGCGAACTGACGAACTAGCAATGATGGATTGTAGTTGATGCAACCCTTCCTACCTATCAGAGGTACATTAGGAAACCCACTACAACTGAAGATCAACTCGGTGCCTAACCTGTCTCTGTCAACGAACCAATCAATGTCTTCTGCCGACAAACTCATCAGACGCTCCGGCCACTCAATCGTGGCTGCAGACAAGACAGAAGAAGCCCTCTTGGGCAAATGACTATCAAACCACCTGTACAACAACGATACGCAGCATGAGACATTCTTCCCTCTCCGGTTCTCATTCTTGTAATGCACTGAATGGTAGACGTCTCCGATCAGAGTAGGGACTGGATTCCCTGAGGCAAAGATATGGAATGCATCAAAGTCTATGAAATCAGGCATGCTGGGGAATAGGATAATGCCATATATGCACAATGCAAGGATGGCATTGAATGCGTCCCAACATTTGTCCTTAGCACACTGTTGAGCCTTAGCTATCAGAAACTGCAGAGGGAACCCTGGGACCTTGTTCCAACTTGTCACCACTAACTCAGAAGCGCTCAAATGGAGCGAGGAAGCTAGACCAGCCAGATCGGGCTCAGCATCCATGTGGACAAAAGGCATCTGCCTTTTGATAGGCACACCCAGCATATCAGCATACTCTTCCAATGTCGGCGCGAGAACAAAGTCACGAAAGATGAAGCACCTCAAGGGAGGGTCATAAAACTGCAGAAGAGCATGCAACCCATTCAACTCGGATGTAGACGGTTTGCAAACCAGACTAAGCAACCTGCCATAGGACTTCCTGAACCTATCCTTCACAGAATCCCCTGCCAGGGCTATCAAACCAATCAACTTCGACACATCAGGGGTCGGGAACTTGTACGCAACAGTCTTCCTGAGGGAGGCCATAATAACAACAGAAGGCGAGAAATCCGGGATCGGGGAAACGGTACCTGCAACACAGACACACGTTAATGGAATGCAGATGAATGCGCAAGCTAATGCAAAATGCAGGCATGCAATAATGTATCCAGGTGGCTGCTGTGGAGATTCAGTATCAACAGTCACTGATGAGAAGGAAACCCCGGTGTAAGGCCACTAATCTGATCTGCTGAGCATAACCATCTGATAGGACCGAGATCAAAATTCTGCTCTGACAAGAATAAGTGCCTGATAATAAGGACCCCGGGTGCAATATCAAAGAATGTTTGTTGATGAAGTCTTCAGACCCCAAATCAAGATCTGCCCTACCAAGAACAAATACACAGCTGCCGATGAGATCTTCAGACCTCACTCAAAATCTGTTCCATCCAGAACAAACCACTGATGATAATACACTGATCAAAGCCTGCTCTATCAAGAACAGACAAACACCCGATGATAAGATCCTCTGACCAAACTCTTGCTCTATCAAGAACACATCTGTAACTGAGAACCCAACATAACTGATTCGCTGTCAAGAAAACCAGGTAGTCTGAAGGTCTAAGTTTCCTGCAATAAACCCAGTCCCGCTCACAGGTATGGACCTAGACTGACTCAAGGTACGGCATCCTATGCGTTCATCAGCGTCACAGACTTTTAAAACTGATGATACGATTCCCCGAAGGAGTGGCATCATCGAGTCCTGAAGAGGCCTCACTTAGCTGAATCACAAATGATCGGTCCCCAGAGTCGACAATCCACCAAACCAGCAACCGTCTCAACCCAAAGGGTTGAAAGTGAAGCCAACCGGATGAACCTCGTCTGAGCGTGGATTTCATGAGACACTAGTGCCTGCAAAGCAAGCACGCGCCCACTAATTTCCCCTCTAAGTCTATGGTACACTCAAGCCTGGGTCTGGCTTCTCACTCAATCAGAACTCCCATCCCACAACAGCACAAATAATCATATTATACTGAAAAATAAAATGCGGGAAATAAATTGCGAGAAGTAAAAATGCGATAAATAAACGCAACCCAACAGGTAAACACGCAAACGATAGGATTGACTCGCAGGGAACCGTTGGAGTCCCCAGCAGAGTCGCCAGTTGTCGCTTGCGCGAAAATAAGGTGCCGGCATGACAGAAGAGTCGCCACCTTTCGTTATTTATCCCTCAGAGCGGGAAAGGAAACGATCGGAAAAACCTGACGAAAAGAGGGTAAGACAAGGTCATCACAACCATTGTCTGGGTTCGGGAGTCGGTTACGCAAGGGAAAGGTATTAGCACCCCTCACGTCTGTCGTACTCGACGGGATCCTCGCTTGTTTGTTTACTTGGACGGGTTGGTTATAATCTATCTACCTATCAAGGCTGGCTGAAAAAGAAAAGAAAATGACTCGGCAAAGCGTCGCACTTTATGCCTACGTATTCTCATCAGAGAATGAGAAATCAGAGTCGACGTAGTTCGGCCTACTACGGGTGAAGGTGGGGAAGGTTGCTCGCTAGGATATCGCATCCTATGCCTACGTACTTCCACACAGCATGGAAGATCAGAGCAAACGTAGTTCGGGCAACTACGGGTTATCTCCTAAAAGAAGTGTTTTTTATTGTGTTTGCGATTTCAACCGCACTAGAGACTATGACCTGAGAGTGAATGCGTCGCATGTCACCCAAAGGGTACCATACTAAACATCCAGACTATGGAAAAGAAACTCTCCCACAATCCTTTCTCAGATAGCTTAAGGCTCGTAACGTACGGAAGAACTCATTCATGATTACTGTATCTTAAACTGCTTTGAGGTGAGAAGAGAACAGGCCCAACTAGGAGGGAGACTATCAAGTCCTACTGTTGTCATGCCATGGATTCATCCTATGGTTGAGGTTTGAACAGGGAACTCCTAGATGTTGTCATGCATAGGTTTCAACCTAAAAGTCTATCATCAAATCCTCATCAGAGGAAATGAGAGTCCTAAGGGATCATGTCAATGATACACCAAAACAGACAAAAGCATCAGCTTTAACAATCAAAATGCATGCAATGCAAGTGAGGGAGGAAATATGTGTGTGGGGATTCAGCCTCCACAAGCTCGTCTCGACCTCAAGCCAGTCATGAAATAACAGTAATCATACTGAAAATAAACAACCTGCTATCAAGCACTAAAAACAGTAAACTGCAGTCATACAGGTAAAAGAAGTGAAATCATGCTATCAAGCAATAATAAACACATGGGCAAGGGAGCTGGGCTCTACCGAATACCCGCAAGCAAAGCCAAGCAGTAACAATACAATCAAATGTACTCATGCTCTTAGACTGAACTTATTCTAGATGAATCTAGTCTAATGCAGCAGACAAATCAGACAAAACAATCAATACAGAAAAGAAAAAAAACAGGAGAAAGCCTCAGCTCCTCCAGCAGCAACCCAGTCTTCAGACTTCAGAGATCACTTGCTTCCCAGGTATCAACCCTACAATATGAGTACCAACTCATCCTTTCCCTTGAGCTTCAGCTCCTTTGATCAGCTCTACCTTCAGGCTTCACTATCTTCAGGGGTCTTCAAGCATCAACTTGATCTTCACAAAGTCTTCAGGCTTCAACAATCTTCAATGAATCATCCTCTTCAAAGCTTCAGCTTCTACCTTCAATGGCTCAAATGCTCTAGCAAACAAGATTCAGTCAACAAGGTGGGGTGAGGATGTTAGAGTGCTCACTGATTTCCAAAGGATGCCATTGAGGACTTAACATCAAAGGGAAAGGCTCTCTCAAAGTTCTACCTCAGAGGGTAAGGTCACTAATCTCTCCAAAGGAGATAGGTGAATACCCTTAAGGGACTCTATGTCACAGAGAAGAAAGGAGGTGAACAAGACACTCCTTGTTTATTGAACAAAGTATTCTATCTAGGGCTCTGCCTATACACCTATGATCCTATAAACAAAACAAACAAAAGCTATGCTAGACTCCTCTGCAAGGTCTTCAAAGCTTCCATGATGATCCACAAGGTCCTCAACTCAATCTCCAAGCTCACACACTCACAGGAGAAGAAAATCAAACACAACAATACAAACTATGCCTTTAAGCAACACACATACTATCCATACATTCAAAAATCAATGAAAAATACTAAAACACCATACAATATTCTAGCAAAATTCTAGGGGATTCTATACATACTTACCCTTAACCCATATATTCCCCATACACTAATTTGGCCTATAAACCCCAAAACAAATTTGTTCAAGTCTATCTATACAACCTAAAACCCTAATTAGAGCACCTAAATGTCTAACAATCAAACTACATCAAATTTTAATCTACAAATCAAGAGATAAATCCTACATGAAACTAGGGTTCAACATCTAACTATGCCAAAAAGAATGGCTCAAAAACCCTAAGGGAAAGTCCTAAAACAAATTGTACAAAATCAAGGGTTAACCAAAATCAATTAAATGTACTATTTACAAGAAAATATGCTAAAAAATATTAAACCAAAAATAAAATGGAATTTTATTTTTTATTAATTTTCTAGACAAAATCATGATTATGTGAAAAAAAGAAGAAATGAAAAATATTGATTTTTATATTTTTTATGAATTTTATAAAATGCAAAGAATTAAAAGAAATAAAAATAAAAGAATTTAAGAAATAAAGGGGAGGGGGGTATCAAAAGTAACACGCCCCAGTTATTTCTGATCATTGGGCCAAGTCTGGGGGTGGGAATAGAAATGAATGCTGAGGCCCAGGTTTGTCAACGAACCAAAACGGTGCGTTTGGTTAAGTGATGCGCTGCGTTTTGTGTGTTTCAATCTTCCCTCCGTTTCTGAAATCAAATCACGGTCGTGCGATGGATTGAATTGGTCAATGACTTTGGACGATCCAACGATGGAACTTCATCGTCCCCAACTGAACCCTAGGGTTTGCAGAAACCCTAACCCCATGCAAGGATCTTCAACCTGATCGTTCTCACTGATTTCTCCATGAATTCATGAGCTTCCAAAAGCAAAGTTGCACTATCAATCACCCTGAACACGATACTATCCATAGTTTTCCCTGAAACCTCTTGAATCATCCTAACAGAAAGCTTCATCATCAAGGTTCCATTTCTTTCCTCTGCTATCAAACTTAATGGAACTTCAAACTAATGATCCAGAATTATTCTACACGTTTCCCTAACCATTCTACACCATCTCATATCCATTGATGCACACAAAATTGCTTGTTATTCATTCTGCAAGAAATTGTACCCTGCCTCGAAACCTCATGATCCTTCCCTTAATTCTCAGAATAAAGTCCTCTATCCTAGCTTAACCAGTCTAAACCTATAACTATGGTAGAATGCACATAAATTAGGTGATTCGAGCAAGATTACCAACCTGTCAAACTTTAATGGTGGCTATGGTTTCCCTACAATTCAAGGTTTGCAAGCTTCCTTGATTAACCTCCAATGGCAGATATGGATTCTGTATGCAACAAGATGGCTGAACAAGGCTTGAATCTTGTGTTTGATATCAAAATGCACTTCTTGCAATTTCCTCCAAACAGCTTCACACTTCCATGGATCTTCTTCTACCTCAGCATGCAATCAGTCACAATGATCAGAAGAATAGGTTTGTGGAGGAGAAATGAATGGAGATTGAAGAGAATGAAGGTTTGATGTGAAATTGCAAATGGAAGAATCTTGCTTTTTCACACTCTAATCTCACTACTCACCAATAATGATCACCAACCCTGGCCATATGGTGATTCACCCTTCTTATAACAATCAAGAGAATGATCTAGATCCCTCTAGAAACTTGTGGAAAATGCTAGAAAGTTTGAGAACTTCTCATGGAATGATACATTGGAGATCCATTATATCATGCCTTAGCCTTGCCAAATGGACTTTAAAATCTCATTACAAGAGAAATTGAGAAAGAATGAGTGAAAAACAAGCTAAACTTTGCTCCTTGTGAGGTTTTGTTTAGGTGCCTTATTATGCAAGAATGAGAATTACAAAGTAACCCCCATTTCTAAGCTTCAAATCAAAATTCTACTTGAACCATTGTTTTTAAAATATTGTTTGGAGTCAAAATGACATATTGGATGACCCATTTTGGATTTGTACATCTCCCAAACCAAATTTAAATTTCAACTTTTTCAACTTATAAGCCATTTTTAGGTCATTTTCTCCCAATCTTGTAAATCCTTGCTACAAGCTCTTTCAATAACTCATGACCACTTTTCTAGACTTACAATCCCATTTTGAACAACTTTCATGTTTTGAGTTTTTCCATTTGAGGCTTGGAAATAGGAGATATGGCCTTTGCTTAAAATGACCTATAACTGACAAATGACCAAAATACCCCTGTCTTGTTCAAACCATAAGTTGAGTTCCACAAATAGTATCAAGGACTTCTACCACTCAAATTAAAGCTAAGAAGATGCTATTCAACATTCATGTTGACCAAGAAATCATAGGAATCATCCTACTAGGGCAAAAGTTGTCTGCAAGTTGGGTGACTTTCAAGGACCCAGATTCACACACCTCAGCTGACCTGTAATTTGTCCAAACCATAACTTGAGCTCTGCAACTCCTATCAAGGACTTCCACCACTCAAATTAAAGATAAGAACAAGCTATACAACATTCATGTTGTGGGGAAGATGAGATATCAATCACATCTAGAGTTAAAACTGCCTGGAAGATAGGGATCAAACTAGGGTTTTTTCACTGACAATCCTCAGAAACCCTAACTCAAAACTTCTCAAACCCCTCAATCATGATGAGTTGGTTTAGGAATCATCTTTATAACATCTCCATGCATCATTTCATGATCTCATGGCCCTTCGATTAGGTCTCAACCTTCTCCAAATCTTCAGCTGATCTAGGGTTGACCCAGTTAAAACCCTAATTCTACCATTCATGGTTGAATCTTCTGAATTCTTGCACAATGACCTCTCTGGGCTTCATGATGGCTTTCAAGACATCTCATAAACTTTCTCAAAGCTTCAAGTCCATTCTCAAAGTCTCAGAATCATCTGAGGAGCTCCCACAACTCTCAAGCTATGAGACACACAACCCTGGTTTCAACCAATTCCTCTGAGGATCTCTTGAACTTTCTGGTGAAGGTATCAACTTTCAAACACTAAATGGATAAATAATTGTTGGTCAAATTTTTGGGTGCAACAGGGCTGACTGGATAATAGGTTAAGAAACAAATGACCAGGCGAGAACTGGTTGAAAGCTGCCATGTACCAGACGAGAACTGGTGCAACAATAGGTTAAAGAAACAGTGACCAGACGAGAACTGGTAACAATAACATACACCAGACGAGAACTGATGTAACAAACAGGTTAGAGAATTGATGACCAGACGAGAACTGGCTAAAAGGTAACATGCACCAGACGAGAACTGATGCCACAATAAACCACACCAGACGAGAACTGATGTTTACGGAAAGGTTGGCCAGACGATAACTGGTTGAAAAAAATAACAAGTACCAGACGAGAACTGGTATCTATGGAAATATGGGCCAGACGAGAACTGGTTACCGGTTTTCCAGGCGAGAACTGGGCTTTGGAAAATGACCTGGTTACAAAGTTCTGACACGTAACAGGTTTTATTGTAGGACAACGATCCAACGACGGTAAGGCCTTTTTCGGAAGGTCAAGGTTTTTGATAAGAGTAACAACACGATTCCCCGATACTCAACTCTGGCTGGGGATAAACAGACTTGCTTGAATAACTTGCCCCAGTGTAACTTAACTTGCCCCAATCTAACTTTTGGGAATATCACTCTGAACAGCTTGCCACGAGACGACCTCGAGATTACTTGCCCCGGTATCTGTACGACAAAAGATTCAACCTCAATCAAACAATTATCAACCCAGTTGGTCTCACTATCTCTGAAGTAACTTGCCCCTGAATGAGCGTACAAGCGATTTAACCTGATCTGATTACCCACTGGAGGGTTCTGCCCTTAAATCACAGCATTTTGTATAATTGCCCCTGATTGGCTCTCGAGAAGATTCACATTTAATCAACTGCTTCTCAAACAAACTGCCCCTGAACAACTGAGTCTTCGGGATTTGTCCTTAGACTAACTGATTCTGAACTCACTGAAAGTCAATGCCCCTGATTCACAGGGTTTCACAACATACACCATTCTGATCTAGACTGCTGAATTATTCAGTCCTGCTCGATTATTCCCTGTTGGATTTTCCTTCATGTCAACTACTGACCTGCAAGTAAAATTGTTTAATCCCGAATGGTAATTTTAATGCAGTGTTCATGCAGATCTTGAAAAAATTTGTGTTGTCACTCATTTATGTGTCATGATTGTGAGTGACAAATGAACCATAGTTCAAACGTAGTGCTGATTTGATCAGTGAAAAACACAACAAGGATATGATTAGCAAATCAAGAAGGAGTCAGGTTACTCAACCTTATCGTAATTCGCTTTCAGAATAAACCTTACCTCAATTAGGTCTTTTAAGGGTTGTATCGTGGTCGGGTTCACGGTTCGTGAAACAAAGGATATTTGGCTCAAATCATGATTTGTACCCACCCCTTCTACGTGATGATCTCCGATCCTAAAGTTCAGTTAACTTGGCTCGAGCGCTCGCCTCTTCGAGAGGCATGTTGAATGGTAAGGACCATGGTTAAGGGACTCACAAGGATTTCGGAGTGACAGTTACTCCTTTTTCGTTTTCGGTGTCTGTATCCACACGACTTTGGCGACTTCACTGGGGATTTTTTTCTATTGATATCCTTTCTTTTTAATTCCCTAATTTTTGCCTGGACTGACTCCTTTTGAGTTCTTTTCGATTTTTTCTTTTGAAGTCCAGCGGGATGCCCTAATTTTTGCCTAAGTATTAGCTTTCCAGCTATTCTTTTCTTTTTACTTAGCGGGCTTTCTTATTCTTTCTTTTTCTTTTGGAACAAAGTCGTGTAACACTGGTTGTCTTGATTGCTCCGAAAGGATTGTAACTGTCTCATTCCTGATTGGTGAGGTTTAACCATTGTGGTTGGCGAGATGCGACCTCTTGAGAGGCGTAAACTGTGATTGGTCCTCGAATGACAACACTCCTCTGTAGGATTTGAACGCTCGGTCAAGCTAACTGACAACTACCCTGCCCCGGGTTAAGATGTGAGGGTTTAAAAGTCCGAAAAAACTTCTACTTCCTGGCTCGAAGTGGTTAACAAGATACTAACCCCTTATATCTCCAGTGTTTGGGGAATTTGAAACAATGCCTTGTATGTCATCGGCAAGGTTTTATCTGAACGCATACGACCATCGGTTATGAGTATTCAGTTTCGTCACCCTCCCTCCAATCTTTGCTAATCATAGTGATAAAGTGGAGTAAATAAAATGCAAGTGTCAGTGCAATGCAATAAATGAGCGATAGCGACATGATTAATTCAGAAAAATGCATAGTCACTTTATCAATATTACCATTCGAAACAAACAATGTTTAACAGCAAGTAGTAACTAACAGAAAAGGAAACTACAAATGCAAATGATATAACAGTCTGAGGACTGCCAATACTGAGGACGTCTGCCTGTCTGGACCACTGGCTTCTTGAAAACAAACTCCGAATCTACGAGCTTAGACGGCTGAGAAGTTGGTATGAACAAATAGAAATCCTTCTCGAAAGGAAATGCAGTCTTGGTCGATCAACTGTTGTACTTTTGCCTGAAAAGCTTTACAATCTTCAGTTGAATGCCCTGGGGATCCGCCATGGTAACCACACTGAACGTGGGGATTTTACCCAGGAGGGTAAGGCTCTGGAGCAGGCTTAAGAGCTTTCGGTTCCACTAAAGAACTCTGGATCAAAGATGGCAGCAACTGGCTATACGGCATAGGCACTGGGTGGAAAGGAGCATTCCTTCGTTCCAGGTTGTTACGAGGCCTGTTCTGATTCTGGCGCTGATTCTGATAACCTCGACCACGAGTTCGCTGATTTGCAAGAGAAGCGACATAACGTTCCTGATAGGGTGCCCCAGACACAGTTGTCTGTCCAGCATAACAAGCCACAGGAGGTACTGATCTCTGAGAAGATGAAGAGCCAACAGGTTTCAACGACTCATCTCGAGGATACTCAATATCTGGTATGATTGCATTGATCATAACTCCTTCTTCATTCTGATAGTCATAAAGAGATTCAGCTTCACTAGCCTGACCGTCTGAAATAATCTGAATTTTACCGATTTTGATGGCATGCTCAAGGCGTTCTCCCAGTACTACCAAGTCAGGGAAACTTAACGGAAGCCCAAGCAGTCTTTCATGGTACGGATCCTGCAGTGAGTCTACAAACATGCTTGTTAGCTCTCGGTCTAAAAGCAGTGGTTGTACTCTGGCAGCAAATTGTCTCCATCTCTGCGCATACTTCCTGATGGGTTCATTGCTCTCTTGAGACAATTCTTACAACTGCATGCGATGAGGAGCTACGTCTAGGTTGTAATCATACTGCTTTAGAAAAGCTCTGGCTAAATCCACCCATGATCGAATCTGATTACTCTCTAACTGCATATACCAACGCAAAGATGCCCCAGTCAGACTATCCTGAAAGCAGTGAATCATCAACTTGTCATTTTGCACAAACGACGTCATTCTTCGGCAGAACATCACTAAATGTTGCTTCAGACAGCTATCTCCTCTGTACTTCTCGAATCTCGGCGCTTTGAACTTAGGAGGTAACACCAGGCCAGGAACCAAACACATGTCTGCAGCATTCAGGTTAACAACATCTTTGACTTTCAAGGCTTTAATTTGTTCTTCCAACACTTGGAGTCTTCTATCACATTCAAGAGCTCTTGGGTCTACAGTCCTGGCTAGTGGGATCTCTCTTCGGATACTCGGCACAGGGAAAACAACACCTTGACTGTTGATAAGAGGAGGTGGTTCATTGCGGACAACAAACTGCTCATGTCGATCTCGGTCCATAACAGGAGGTTGCGCAAACTGGTCTGCAGTAAGGTTGTTCACTTGCGGAAAGTCTGCCTCGGAAGTAGAACCATACAGAGGGTTGGTTGTCATAGTGAACCCTGCCAAGGTGTTAGGAGACTGGAAGTTGCTCTCAGACATAACTACCAATAACCTTCAACTGACTTTACTGCTCGATTCTGCTCAAATCTATTCAACCCCTTGGTCATCTTCTAAAAATCAACAGTTGCTTAGGCCAATCACCTTCAAAATTAAACAACGGCTGGATAAGAGCTCTGGCTAGCTGGAGTATGACATGCAATATGATGCAACACGTTTATGCAAATGCAATACAATATGCAGCAAACACGGGATCACAGCCCCCACACAATCTCTAAATACTGTTGCGCTGCTGACGGAGTATGTTCGCTCTGAAGAGAAGACCAAATAACGGGTTGGCTGGAAGTCAGGTTTCCTGCAAAACCCTCCCACTCACGGGTACGGACCTAATCTGACAAGGTACGGCATCCTATGCGGGTATCAACGTCACAAACTTTCAAGAGCAATGACACGATACCCAGAAGGTGTGGCATCATCATCCCTTGAAGAGGCCTCACTTAGTCGAATTCCCAGTTGATCGGTTCCCAGAGTCGACAATCCTCGGGTCAGACAACTTGTCGAGCCCTAAGGGCCAGGCAAGAAGCATCAAAGAGAATCTCGTCCGAGTGAGATTTCGAGGCTAGCTGGTGCGAGCTAAGCAAGCAGGCTAACCACTACTCTCTCTCTAAATCTATGTGTGTACTCAAGCCTGGGTTTTGGCTTCTCTCTCAAAGGAACAACCACCCAACAGCACAACAGCAACAGATAATAAGAGAATGCGGAAATCGTAAATACAGTAAAATACAACACGCAAAAGGTAAACATCCAAAGACAAGCAAACAAGTGCTAGGATTGACTCTCTTAAGGGACGTTGGATCCCAAATGCATAGGAAACCATCGCAGTCCCCAGCAGAGTCGCCAGTTGTCGCTACTGCGAAAATCGGCGCCGGCTGAACAGAAGAGTTGCCACCGTGCGTTATTTATCCCAACGGAGGGAAAGGAAACGCTCAGAGCAAACCTACCGTAAAGACGGGAAAGGAATGGCCATCGCAACCAAATCCTGGATTCGGGAGTCAGTTACGCAAGGGGAAGGTATTAGCACCCCTCACGTCCGTCGTACTCGACGGGATCCACGCTTGCTTGGTTGTCTAAAGGATGCAAAACAATCTATCTGCGGTTGCTAAATCTAAACGGGAAGGAAACTTACTCGATAGAGCGTCGCACTCTATGCCTACGTATTCTCAAGAGAGAAGTCAGAGTCATCGTAGTTCGGGAAACTATAGAGAATTGGCTCGCCAAGACTTTGCGTCTTGTGCCTACGTACTTCCACACAGCATGGAAGATCAGAGCTTACGTAGTTCAGGCTAACTACGGCTAGACAGGGCATTCTCATACAGGAGTGAGAGACTAAGTTGGTTTTAAAGGTACGGGAACCTACGGGAACTAAAACTACGGTCTGGTCTCAAATGCGCAAGGGCAATAGAAAAGGAAAAACAATCAGTCATCAGCGGGAAAGTCTCGATCGCACAGCAGCGAGAGAACAGATAGGTTAGTTGTTAGTGTGCTCGCTAGGATATCGCATCCTATGCCTACATATTCTCATCAGATATGAGAAATCAGAGCAGCTGTAGTTCAGCCTACTACAGCTAAAACCTGGGAAAAGGGAAAACGGAAAACGGGAAACGGGAGCTCGCTAAGATACGACATCCTATGCCTACGTACTCTCGTCTGGCACGAGAGATCAGAGCTAACGTAGTTCGACTAGAAACGAATCTCAATTGCACGGGAGCAGAAGAGAGAAACAGGGATTCGCTCGCGCGGGGCGAGAACAAAGAGGAAGCAGGCCTACGCCTAAACGGGAAGGAACTCGGGACACGCACGCAAGAACCTAAGACGAAACTCCTTAGCTGGCACTTCCTTTGTATCTGATGATGCAGCCCACAACACACGCTGGTTGCCTGAAGATTTGAATACGACAATGATGATGAATGAAGCAGCTCCTGGGCTCCTGACGTACGCGCAAGCTCCATTCCAATCTTCTCCTCTCTGGATTTCTGATGACGATGTTCGAACCAAGAACAATGTAACGCTTAGACCGTCATGGTTCGATTTATACGAGAAATCGAACTCTAAGAGGTAGCGTATTAATATCCGTGTCAAAGACAAGATGGAGAAATGATATCGAAAATCATTCTCCAATTGAATCGTGTCACACGGCCAGCCAGAAATAAAATCGGGAATAAAGTCAATGGAAACGAAAATAGGAGAAAAATCCAACACAAAAATACAGGTCTACTCCTAAAAATTAGCAATTAATTTCTAATAGGAAATATTCTAAAGAATTAAATCTATAAACTCCTAAAGATATCTAATTCCTAAATTCTCTCTAAAAGAAATTAACACCTAAAGTTATATTCTAAGTATTTACAATATACTCTATAAAAATATAAAACTATTCCTAAAGGATTACAATTAAATGTACAATACAAAATATTAAAGGAATAAAATGCAGGGGAGGGGTTTAGGTCCAGCACAGGGGTATACAGCCAGCAAAATACAATCGGGCCCAGCCCAATACACAAAAATCAGCAGCCAAAAGAAAATAAGGAGGGGGCGTGATTAGAAACACGGGGGGTACAATTAGTAAAAAAAACAGCCCAGCCCATTACACAACAAAAAAAGGGGAAGGGGTGTTCAGAAACAAAACGGAGGGTGCCAAAAACAACAACTGGGCCTTTGAGCCCAGTCCACCAAACCTTCACGTATCACAAACCCTAAACGAACATCCCTCTCTCTTCACTGTTCATGCGCCGCTCTCTTCTCAGCCTCTCTCTCTCTCTCTCTCTCTCTCTCTCTCTCTCTCTCTCTCTCTCTCTCATTTCCTCCTTGCTTCCAAAACGAAACTCCGTTCAAACACCTTCCAACCCTCTATTTCCATCATCCTCAACCTCCACTTGTTTCAACCTGCAACGAAAATGAAAGAAGATCTGGACGGAGGGGACGAACTCCACTCGAGCATTCTTTGAAGACTCTTGATGAAGCTTGATGTATTGTGATGTTGATGACGAAGATCCTGGTGAGATCTTTGAATTTTGGCGTTGGATCTTGACGGATCTTGATGGAAGTTGACAGAACGACGATCTGGAAACGCAAATCCCTGAAGGTGATGATCGTGATGAACAACAGGTGGAGGTCGTTGGACGAAGAATGGATGATGCGTGAAGAATCTGGGAAACGCGATGAAGATCTTAAAGAAAGGGATGAAGATCTTGAAACAGTTACAAACATGATGAAGATTGTTGACGAACACACGAATCCGAAAAAGAAGTATGAAGATTGGGGAACCTCAACGAAGATCGCGATGAACGGTTATGAAGGATTTGATGAACAAGTTGAAGGTCTTGAACGGAACTGGAAACGCGATGAATGATGAATGATGTTGATGAACGATGATTTGAAGATCTCATGAAGATCGATGAAGATCTCATGGATTTGGGAAATTATTGATGAACCGGATGAATTTCGTATGAATGTTTTTTTGATGATCGTTGAGGATCTTGGAATTTTCTGGAGATTTGGACGAACGATGATGAGATTGCTTGCGAAATCTGGAAAGTCACTGAGATCTATGAAGATCGGTGATGAACACATGAAGATCGCTTGAAGATATGGAAATTTGATAATGATGAAGTTCTTGATCAATTGAGTTTTCCGACGAAGTATGCAGTTTCCGGCGAGGTTTAGCCGTGAAAACTGCTGTGGGAACCGCCATATGATTTCTCCGTTTCACCTTTCCGGCGTTTGCATGCCGGTCGTAGGAGGGAGAGGGTGAGGTGGCGGTCGCAGGTGAGAGCAGACCACGTGGCATGCATGCAGGCAAGGATTCAGTGTGAGTGGGATGCAGAGAGAGAGAGAGCAAGACAAGTGGCGTGGAAAGAGGGTGAGTGGACGGTGAGGTGGCACACTCTGGTGAATACAAAAATGAGGTGGAGGTTCAGGAATTACACGCGTGGCATGTTTATATGGTGGACATGTGGCCAGACTTGGACTGGGCCCCCACAGTACACTTGGCCCACCGAGTTAATGACCTGATTAATGTCTAATTAACAAGATTACCCTAATTAAAGCTCCATTAATACTAACGAAAACTTAAAACAGCAATTAAAGCTTAAATGCTAATTAAGACCATTCCAAACCTAATTAAGTCTAATAAACTCAATTAAAACCCTAATTAACATCTAAAAAGGTGATTAAATCTAATTAAAAGAAATGACTAATATCTAATTAAATCTAAAAAGAAAAAAACTATTAAAATCTATTAATTCTATACAAACAGAAAATAGAAAAACTCCATTAATTCTATTTAAGAAAATACCTATTAAAAGAAATATCTTATTAAAATCATTTTAAAAATTCTACTTAATATCTACAAACAAGAATTTTATTAAAACCTATTATCTAAAAATGATTAAAGAAATTCCTAAACAAAAGAAATGAACTAAACTATTTAAAAAACCATTTAATATCTATAAAAAAAATCTAATATCTAGAAAAATCAATTAAATCCATAAAAAAAACTATTATCTCAAAAAAAGAAAGAATTCTAGGAATCATTTATTTAAATTCTAGAAAAAAACATAAAACCTATTTAATATCTATAAAAGGCTATTAAATCCTAAAAATGCAAATAAAAGCAAACAACCAACATAAAAGAGAGCGCGAGACCAGATCGAAGCAGGCAGTAAACCCAGACACCGAGAACCTTCAAAATCACTGCGTAAGCGGAAAACACCCAGGAAGCGCGTGACTTCTCAAAAATAATCTCCGATTACCCGAACCGGTCTGAAATACCCGAAATGCGAAAACAGAACTGTAATCCCGATAAAATCAATATGAATGAGAAAATGCACTGTATGCGGTATGCGAATGCGAATGCGAAATGCGTCGAACCATAAACCAGATGGGAATCGGTTGGTCAAATTTTAGGGTGCAACAGGTTGGATACTGACATTGTCATGCACAAGCTCCCCTTAAAGCCAAAATATCCTCCGGTCAAGCAAAAGCTTCGCAGGTCGAGACCAGACATGGCGCTTAAAATACGAGATGAGGTCAAAAAGCAAATTGATGTCGACTTTCTAGCAGTATCCAAGTATCCAGAATGGGTGGCAAACATTGTACCAATCCCGAAGAAGGATGGCAAGGTCAGGATGTGCGTCGACTACAGGGATTTAAACAAAGCGAGTCTGAAGGACGACTTCCCTCTACCACACATTGATACTCTGGTGGATAACACAACAAGCTTTGCAGTATTCTCATTCATGGACGGATTTTCTGGTTATAACCAGATAAAAATGGATCCAGATGACATGGAGAAAACAACCTTCATCACACCATGGGGCACCTATTGTTATAAGGTCATGCCTTTTGGTTTGAAGAACGCAGGGGCAACGTATCAGAGAGCTATGGTCACACTCTTTCATGATATGATGCACAAAGAAATCGAAGTATACGTAGATGATATGATCGCAAAATCCCAAAGTGAAGAAGACCACTTGGATCATCTGCTGAAGCTATTCGAGAGACTCCGGAAGTATCAACTGAGGCTAAATCCAGCAAAATGCACCTTCAGAGTTCGCTCAGGCAAGTTACTTGGTTTCATCGTTAGTCAGCGAGGAATTGAAGTAGACCCCGACAAGGTTAAAGCAATCCAGGAGATGCCTGCTCCCAAAACAGAGAAACAAGTCAGAGGCTTCCTCGGACGTCAGAATTACATCTCCAGATTCATCTCCAACCTGACCCCTACTTGCACACCGATCTTCAAGTTGTTACGAAAAGATCAGACAGTAGTATGGAATGAAAACTGCCAGGCCGCATTTGAGAAAATCAAGCAGTACTTGCAAGAACCTCTAATGTTGATTCCTCCGGTACCCGAAAGGCCTTTGTTCATGTATATGACGGTACTAGAAGATTCAATGGGCTGCGTCTTAGGCCAGACTGACGAGTCAGGGAAAAAAGAACACGCAACCTATTATCTAAGCAAGAAGTTCACTGATTGCGAGAGTCGTTACTCTCCCCTGGAAAAAGCCTGTTGTGCGTTAGCATGGGCCGCCAAGCGTCTGAGGCAATACATGATTTGTCACACTACAATGCTGATTTCCAAGATGGACCCCATCAAGTACATCTTTGAAAAGCCAGCTCAAGCGGGAAGATTAGCCAGATGGCATATGCTCTTATCAGAGTATTATATCCAATATGTTGCTCATAAATCTATCAAAGGAAGTGTCTTGTTAGAACACCTCGCAGAGCATCCTATGGAGGATTATCAACCACTCAAATTTGATTTTCCTGATGAAGATGTGATGTATATTCAGCGCACGAAACCAGAGCCTGGTCCGGAAGAAGGTCCTGAGCCTGGATCCCGCTGGGAAATGCTATTCGACGGAGCGTCAAACAAAAATGGACATGGTGTCGGAGCTGTTCTGAAAAATCCAACTGGAGGGTACACTGCTGTCACAGCCCGACTTTGTTTCTCATGTACAAACAACATAGCTGAGTATGAAGCCTGCATCTTAGGGTTGGAAGCTGCCATTGATCTTCGCATCAAAATCTTGGAAGTAATTGGTGATTCTGCCTTGGTGATATACCAACTCAAAGGAGAATGGGAAACCAGGGATGAAAAGTTAATCCCTTACAAGACTCATATCCTGGAGATGGTTGAATATTTTGATGAAATTACCTTCAAGCATGTACCAAGAGGAGAAAATCATATTTCCGATGCACTAGCCATGATGGCATCAATGTGGAAGATCCAGTTTGTCAACGAGGCACCTCTGATCCGCATCGAAAGAAGGACAGTACCCGCATACGTCATGGCAATAGAGGAAGAATCTGATGAGAAGCCGTGGTTTCACGATATCAAGAATTTTCTCCAAAATCAAGAGTATCCAGCTGACGCGTCTACAATTGACAAAAGAGCAATACAAAGATTGTCATCTAAATTCTTCATCAGCAATGGTACCTTGTACAAGAGAAATCATGACATGGTTTTACTCCGATGCGTCGATGAAAACGAGGTGAATCTCATAATGACCGAAGTACACGAAGGAACCTTCGGCACCCATGCGAATGGCCACGCCATGGCTAAGAAAATATTAAGACCAGGCTACTTCTGGTTAACTTTGGAGACAGACTGCATCCTCTTTGCTCAAAAGTGTCATAAATGTAAAGTCCATGCTAATAAAGTGCATGTCCCACCACATCCTCTCAATGTGATGACATCACCATGGCCTTTTGCAATGTGGGACATAGATATGATTGGGGCAATAGAGCCAAAAGCTTCCAACGGCCATCGCTTCATCCTTGTCGCAATCGATTACTTCACCAAATGGGTGGAAGCAGCGTCGTATGCAAACGTGACAAAGCAAGTGGTTGCTCGCTTCACCAAAAAGGAGATCATCTGTCGATATGGTATCCCTAACCAAATCATCACTGACAATGGGTCGAATCTGAACAACAAAACGATGAAGGAAATTTCTGATGATTTCAAGATCAAACATCACAATTCGTCTCCTTACAGACCTAAGATGAATGGTGCAGTCAAAGCTGCAAACAAAAACATCAAAAAGATAATACAAAAGATGGTCGTAACTTACAAAGATTGGCACGAGATGCTACCATTTGCTTTGCACGGATACCGAACATCGGTGCGCACTTCGACAGGGGCAACCCCCTTTTCCTTGGTGTATGGGATGGACGTTGTGCTACCCATCGAGGTCAGAATACCTTCCTTAAAGATCTTGACGGAAGCAAAGCTTGATGAATACGAATGGATAAAAGAAAGATTTGACTCGTTGAACCTCATTGACGAAAAAAGAATGACGGCCATGTGTCACAGTCAAATCTATTAACAAAGGATGATCAGAGCGTTCAACAAAAAGGTTCGTCCCAAAGAGTATAGGGAAGGAGAGCTTGTGCTCAGAAAGATCTTGCCAACTCAAAAGGATATGCGTGGCAAGTGGATGCCCAATTATGACGGCCCTTTCGTTGTAAAGACTGTCTTCTCCGGAGGATCTCTAATTCTCGAAACTATGGATGGCGAATAACTCAAGTATCCCATCAACTTCGACGAAGTGAGAAAATACTACGCCTGAAGCGAAATACCTAGAAAGGAGATTTCAGTGCTTCATCAAGACGAAAGCCAAACGTTTGAAAGCTGGCAGATGCCGGGGCGGAGTCTTGTGCAAGATATCAGAAGAAAGATCAACGCCTGTCATTCTCGTTAGAAGTAGCGAAGCAAGTGAACTGGCAGTCAGAAGGACCGGATTATATGGGATTCTGTAACCTTTTTTGTTTGCCATTTTTCAAACTTATAAAGTTCCCAAGGCTTTGCCCTTTTGTAAAGTGCTTGTCCATCAATAAAATCAGTTTTTGGCCAAATCATTGTTATGATCCTCTGTTTTTGTTATGCAACTTCACTTATTTGTTAATAAGAATTTTCTTGAAAGCAAAGTGTTTTGAAAAACTTAAGGCTTGTTTTAAAAAGAAAACACAATTCGACAAAATGATTGAAAAGTTCTAAAGGTAATCTGATAACATTACACAGTCCTCAAAGTTGTGGAAGGTTGCTGTACTTTCGACCAAGCTAGATGTGCCCGACAGCAATTGTGGCTCTTAAGCCAAGACTTCTTCTCTACATAATTACGAAGATATTATTGAAAAAGATCGATATATACGCCAAAGAAGCAAGGGTCGCCCGACTTGAGGCGTTTTGAAACCCAGCATGATGAGTTCTCTCTATGTTTTGCTTCCCTTTGTTCCTGCAGGTCGGTTTGCATTTTACATACATCATCATGCCAGCATACACATTTGTTTGCATTTCTGGTTCTGGTTTTTTTTTTTGGCTGTCGCCTTTGAGATCCTGTGGTCGTTACCTTTATCTTTGATCTGTTGTAACAAGTTCACTTCAAAGTTGACATCCTGGGGTTTCCTTACTTTCTCTGGGAAGCTAGTGGTGACTAGCAATATCCAATTTACACCAACAGGGGGTTGTTACCAAATTTTCATCTTCGAGACGGTTCGTCACCAACGAACTTTGAAAGACTAGTGGTCACTAGCACACGTTCAGAACTAATTACGTTCGGTACCGCGATTCGGTCGTCACCAGCCATTTTCCAAACCCAGTTGTTACTGATTCGGATGTAAAACAAACCAATTGTTGTTGGAGTCTCTTTGATTTGGTTTTCACCAATCAGGCTAAAAATCTAGTGGTTACTAGTATTGCTCTCTAAAAACCAATGGTCATTGACATTGGAGTTGGTCGTCACCAAAATTCCCAGAAAATCCAATGATTATTGGCATCGCCTTCAAATTCAATTGTTATTGGTACCCGTTTGATTCGGTTATTACCAGTCTTTCTGAACCTAGTCGTTACTAGTATCACCCTCAGACCCAATTGTTATTGGTACCCCTTGATTCGGCTATTACCAGTCTCTATAAGTCTAGTGGTCACTAGCCTCGTTTGGAAATCTAGTGGTTCTAGCATTATCCAGAACCAATTGTTATTGGTATACCTGATTTGTTCATCACCAATCGGTCTAAGTCCAATGATTATTGGCATTACTTAAAGCAGATTGTTATCACCGCAGTAGTCTGGTCGTTACCAAATTTTTTGAAAATCCAATGGTCATTGGTCTCCTTGGATTCGGTCGTCACCAAATTTTCCAGTTAAGTCTAGTGGTTACTAGCATCATCCAGAACCAATTGTTATTGGTATATCCTGATTTGGTTATCACTAGTCCCCGCTAAATCCAGTGGTTACTGGCACTGCTTGAAAACTAATTGTTATTAGTGTCGAAAGTTGATTGTTACCAACTTCCCCAGCCAGAGTCCTGTTGTTTTAACAACATTGTTTGGAATCCTCAATTGTAATTGAAACTTTGATTTGGTCATCACCATATTGTTGCAACCCAAAATTTGACCAACAATTATTTATTCATTGAGTATTTGAAAGTTGATACCTTCATCAGAAAGTTCAAGAGATCCTCAGAGGAATTGGTTGAAACCAGGGTTGTGTGCTTCATAACTTGAGAGTTGTGGGAGCTCCTCAGATGATTTTGAGATTTTGAGGATGAACTAGATGCTTTGAGGAAGCCTGTGAGATGTCTTGATAGCCATCATGAAGCCCAGAGAAGTCATTATGCAAGAGTTCAGAAGATTCAACCATGAATGGTAGAATTAGGGTTTTGACTGGGTCAACCCTAGGATAACTGAAAATTTGGAGAAGGTTGAGACCTAATCCAAGGGCCATGAGATCATGGAATGATGCATAGAGGTTTTATAAAGATGATTCCTAGACCAACTCATCATGATTGAGGAGTTTGAGAAGTTTCAAGTCAGGGTTTCCAAGGATTGTCAGTGAAAAAACCCTAATTTGATCCATGTTTTCCAGGCCGTTTTAGCTCTAGATGTGATTGATATCTCATCTTCCCCACAACATGAATGTTGTAGAGATTGTTCTTAGCTTTAATTTGAGTGGTGGAAGTCCTTGATAGGAGTTGCAGAGCTCAAGTTATGGTTTTGACAAATTACAGGTCAGCTGAGGTGTGTGAATCTGGGTCCTTGAAAGTCACCCAATTTGTAGACAACTTTTGCCCTAGTAGGATGATTCCTATGATTTCTTGGTCAACATGAATGTTGAATGGCATCTTCTTAGCTTTAATTTGAGTGGTAGAAGTCCTTGATAGGATTTGTGGAACTCAACTTATGGTTTGAACAAGACAGGGGTATTTTGGTCATTTGTCAGTTATAGGTCACTTTTAAGCAAAGGCCATATCTCCTATTTCCAAGCCTCAAATGGAAAAACTCAAAACATGAAAGTTGTTCAAAATGTGATTTTAAGTCTAGAAAGAAGGTCATGAATTGTTGGAGAAGCTCATAGCATGGATTTGCATGATTGGTTAAAAATGAACTAAAAATGGCTTATAAGTTTAAAAAGTTGAATTTGAAAATTGGTTTGGAGGATCTAGGAATCCAAAATAGGTCATCCAATATATCATTTTGATTGGAAACATCATTTTGAGAACATTGGTTTAAATAGAATTTCCATTTGAAGCTTTGAAATGGGACATGCTTTGGAAAATTGAAACTTGCATATTAAGGCACCTTTGGAAATCATAACACAAGGCAAGGAAGAAGCTTGTTTTTGTACATTCCTTCTCAATATCTCACATAAGGAGAATTTGACACTAATTTGCAAGGTTTAAGGCATGATGCATGATATTTTCAACTTACCATCATATGAGATTCCAAGGACTTTCTAGCTCATTCTAGAAAGATCTAGGAGTTTCCATGGATCATTATAAGAAGAGTGAATCATGGAGGGTAAAAGTTTGGTGATCATTGTTGATGAGAGGTGAGATTAGAGTGTGAAAAGCAAGATTCTTCCATTGGCAATTTCACATCAAACCTTCATTCTCTCCAATCTCCATTCATTTCTCCTCCACAAACCTATTCTTCTGATCATTGTGATTGACTACATGCTGAGATAGAAGAAGATCCATGGCAGTTTGAAGCTATTTTGAGGAAATTGCAAGAAGTGCATTTTGATATCAAACACGAGTTTCAAGCCTTGATCATTCATCCTGATGCATACAGAAGTCATAGTGGGCATTGGAGAGTAATCAAGGAAGGTTTCAGGCACTGAATTGCAAGGAAACCATAGCCTCCATTAAAGTGTAACAGGTTGGTGAATTCACTCATTTCTCCCTAATTATGCATAGTTAGGTTAGATCTTAGGTGTAGAACTGTTAAGCTAGGTTAGTTGATTAAATCCTGAGCATTAGGGGGAATTTCGTGGGGTTTCATGGCAGGTACAAGAATCTGTTATGATTGATATCAAGCTGGATAATAGGTTTTAGTGTACGATTGATGGCTCATTATGATAAGCATAGCATGTAGAAGAGAATTATACCATTAAAGTTGAGAATCCTCATGATCAATATCAGTGAAAATGGTGGAACCAAGAACTTCATCCATTCTGTTTGAGAGTTTTGAGAAGATTCAATGGAAAATATGAGCATAGTGGTGTTCCTGGGGATTAATAGGTCAACTTTGCTTTTGGAGCTTTTGATTTCCGTTGAGAAACGAAGGAGAACGATGGTGATGAAATTCCATGCAGGAAGCTCGTGAAACCTGAAAACCCTAATGCATTTTGGGGACGATGGCTGTCCATCGTTGGATTAGTCCCAGGGCTTGACCAATTCACCTCATCTAACGGCCAACATTTGAACTTAAAACGGAGCGAAAGACCACAAGCAAAACGCGGCGTTTTGTTTAATGAAGCGCGTGTGGGCTCAGCAACTTATTCCTATCCACACCCCCAGACGTGGCCCAATGTTCAGAATCAACTAGCGTGTCTTACTACTCACACCCCCTCCCCCTTTAATTGATTTCTTTTTCATTTTAATTCCATTTAATTTTCTTGCTTTTATAAAATTCATAAAAAATAGGAAATTAAATATTTTTTAATTCTTGTTTTTTTTCATATGTTAGTGACTTTGTATAGAAAAATATAAATAAATAAAATGTCCATTTTATTTTCTTTTCATATTTTTAATAGATTTTTCTTTTAATAGCTTTTTAAAATAGGATTATTTTTGTGCATGATTTTGTAGAATTTGTTTTAGGACTTTCCTTTAGTTTTTTTAATTCATTCTTTTTTGTGTAGTTAGATATTGAATCATAGTTCCCTATAGGATTTAATTCTTGATTTTTAGATTAAAATTTGATGTAGTTTGATGGTTAGACATTTAGGTGCTCTAATTAGGGTTTTAAGTTGTATAGGTAGACTTGAACAAATTTGTTTTGGGGTTTATAGGCCAAATTAGTGTATGGGGAATACATGGGTTAAGGGTAAGTATGTATAGAATCCCCTAGAATTTTGTTAGAATATTGTATGGTGTTTTAGTATTTTTCATTGATTTTTGAATGTATGGATAGTATGTGTGTTGCTTAAAGGCATAAGTTGTATTGTTGTGTTTTCTTTCCTTCTCCTTTGAGTGTGTGAGCCTGGAGGATTGAATTGAAGACCTTGTGGATCATCATTGAAGCTTTGAAGACCTTGCAGAGGAGTTTAGCATAGCTTTTGTTGTTTTGTTTATAGGTTTATAGGTGCATAGGCAGAGCCCTAGATAGAATACTTTGTTCAATAAACAAGGAGTGTCTTGTTCATCTCCTTTCTTCTCTGTGACATAGAGTCCCTTAAGGGTATTCACCTCTCTCCTTTGGAGGGATTAGTGACTTTGCCCTATAAGGTAGAACTTTGAGAGAGCCTTTCCTTTGATGTTAAGTCCTCAATGGCATCCTTTGGAAGTCAGTGAGTACTGTAACATCCTCACCTCATCTTGTTGACTGAATCTTGTTTGCTGGAGCATTGGAGCCATTGAAGATAGAAGCTGAGGCCTTGAAGAGGATGATTCCTTGAAGATTATTGAAGTCTGAAGACTTTGTGAAGATCAAGTTGATGCCTGAAGATCCCTGAAGATAGTGAAGCCTGAAGGTAGAGCTGATCAAAGGAGCTGAAGCTCAAAGGGAGAAGATGAGTTGATACTCATGTTGTAGGGTTGATACCTGGAAAGCAAGTGATCTCTGAAGTCTGAGGACTGGGTTACTGATGGAGGAGCTGAGGCTTTCTTCTGTTTTCTTTGATGTATTGTGTGTTTTGTCTGACTTGTCTGCTGCATTAGACTAAGCACATTTAGAATAAGTTCAGTCTAAGAGCATGAGTGCATCTGATTGTATTGTTATTGCTTGGCTTTGCTTGCGGGTATTCGGTAGAGACCAGCTCCCTTGCCCATGTGTTTACTTTGCTTGATAGCATGATTTCATTTTCTGTCTGTATGATTACAGTTTACTGTTTTTGCTTGATGGCATGTTGTTTATCTTCAGTATGATTACTGTTATTTCATGACTGGCTTGAGGTCGAGACGAGCTTGTGGAGGCTGAAGCCCCACACACATTTCCTCCCTCACTTGCATTGCATGCATTTTACTAGTAAAGCTGATGCTTTTGTCTGTTTTGGTGTATCATTGACATGATCTCTTAGGACTCTCATTTCCTCTGATGAGGATTTGATGATAGACTTTCAGGTTGAAACCTATGCATGACAACATCTAGGAGTTCCCTGTTCAAACCTCAACCATAGGATGAATCCATGGCATGACAACAGTAGGACTTGATAGTCTCCCTCCTAGTTGGGCCTGTTCTCTTCTCATCTCAAAACAGTTTAAGATACAGTAATCATGAATGATTTCTTTCGTACGTTACGAGCCTTAAGCTATCTGAGAAAGGATTGTGGGAGAGTTTCTTTTCCACAGTCTGGATGTTTAGTATGGTACCCTTTGGGTGACATGCGACGCATTCACTCTCAGGTCATAGTCTCTAGTGCGGTTGAAATCGCAAACACAATAAAAAACACTTCTTTTAGGAGATAACCCGTAGTTAGCCGAACTACATTTGCTCTGATCTTTCATACCAGATGAAAGTACGTAGGCATAGGATGCGATATCCTAGCGAGCAACCTTTACCCCATAACCCTTCGTAGGCCGAACTACGTAGACTCTGATTTCTCATTCTCTGATGAGAATACGTAGGCATAAAGTGCGACGCTTTGCCGAGTCATTTTTCTTTTCTTTTTCAGCCAGCCTTGATAGGTAGATAGATTATAACCAACCCGTCCAAGTAAACAAACAAGCGAGGATCCCGTCGAGTACGACGGACGTGAGGGGTGCTAATACCTTCCCCTTGCGTAACCGACTCCCGAACCCAGATAATGGTTGCGATGACCTTGTCTTACCCTTTTTCGTCAGGTTTTTCCGATCGTTTCCTTTCCCGCTCTGAGGGATAAATAACGAAAGGTGGCGACTCTTCTGTCATGCCGGCACCTTATTTTCGCGCAAGCGACAGCTGGCGACTCTGCTGGGGACTCCAACGGTTCCCTGCGAGTCAATCCTATCGTTTGTGTGTTTGCTTGTTGGGTTGCGTTTATTTATCGCATTTTTACTTCTCGCACTTTATTTCCCGCATTTTATTTTCAGTATAATATGATTATTTGTGCTGTTGTGGGATGGGAGTTCTGATTGAGTGAGAAGCCAGACCCAGGCTTGAGTGCACCATAGACTTAGAGTGGAAATTAGTGGGCGCGTGCTTGCTTTGCAGGCACTAGTGTCTCATGAAATCCACGCTCAGACGAGGTTCATCCGGTTGGCTTCACTTTCAACCCTTTGGGTTGAGATGGTTGCTGGTTTGGTGGATTGTCGACTCTGGGGACCGATCATTTGTGATTCAGCTAAGTGAGGCCTCTTCAGGACTTGATGGTGCCGCTCCTTCTGGGAATCGTATCATCAGTTTTGAAAGTCTGTGAAGCTGATGAACGCATAGGATGCCATACCTTGAGTCAGTCTAGGTCCATACCTGTGAGTGGGACTGGGTTTATTGCAGGAAACTTAGACCTTCAGACTACCTGGTTTTCTTGACAGTAAATCAGTTATGTTGGGTTCTCAGTTACAGATATGTTTGTTTTTGACAGAGCCAGTTTTTGATCAGAGGATCTTGTCGCCGGGTGTTTGTCTGTTCTTAATAGAGCAGGCTTTGACCAGTGTGTTATCATCAGTGGTTTGTTCTGGATGGAGCAGATTTTGAGTGAGGTCTGAAGACCTCATCGGCAGATGTTATTTGTTCTTGATAGGGCAGATTTTGAGTGAGGTCTGAAGATCTCGTCAGCAGCTGTGTGCTTGTTCCTGATAGAGCAGATTTTGATTTGGGGTCTGAAGACTTCAACAGATATTCCTCGATCTCGCACCCGGGGTCCCTATTATTAGTCACTTACTCTTGTCAGAACAGAATTTTGATCTCGGTCCTATCAGATGGTTATTCTCAGCAGATCCGATTAGTGGTCTTACACCGGGGTTTCCCTCTCATCAGTGACTGTTGATACCGAATCTCCACAGCAGCCACCTGGATATATTATTGCATACCTGCATCTTGCATTAGTTTGCGCATTCATCTGCATTCCATTAACGTGTGTCTGTGTTGCAAGTACTGTTTCCCCGATCCCGGATTTCTCGTCTTCTGCTGTTATTATGGCTTCTCTCAGGAAGACTGTTGCATACAAGTTCCCGACCCCCGATGTGTCGAAACTGACTGGTTTGATAGCCCTGGCAGGGGATTCTGTGAAGGATAGGTTCAGGAAGTCTTATGGCAGGTTGCTTAGCCTGGTTTACAAACCTTCTACGTCCGAGTTGAATGGGTTACATGCTCTTCTGCAGTTTTATGACCCTCCCTTGAGGTGTTTCACCTTTCATGACTTCATTCTCGCGCCGACATTGGAAGAGTATGCTGATATGCTGGGTGTGCCCATCAAAAGGCGGATGCCTTTTGTCCACATGGATGCTGAGCCTGATCTGGTTGGTTTGGCTTCCTCACTCCATTTGAGCGCTTCTGAGTTAGTGGTGACGAGTTGGAACAAGGTCCCAGGGTTCTCTCTGCAGTTTCTGATAGCTAAGGCTCAGCAGTGTGCTAAGGACAAATGTTGGGACGTCTTCAGCGCCATCCTTGCTTTATGCATATATGGCATTATCCTATTTCCCAGCATGCCTGATTTCGTAGACTTTGATGCATTCCATATCTTTGCCTCAGGGAATCCAGTCCCTACTCTGATCGGAGACGTCTACCATTCAGTGCATTACAAGAATGAGAACCGGAGAGGGAAGAATGTTTCATGCTGCGTACCGTTGTTGTACAAGTGGTTTGATAGTCATTTGCCTAAGAAGGGTTCTTCTATCTTGTCTGCAGCCACAGCTGAGTGGCCTGAACGTCTGATGAGTTTGTCGGCAGAAGACATTGATTGGTTCGTCGACAGAGACAGGTTAGGCACCGAGGTGATCTTCAGTGGTAGTGGGTTTCCTAACGTACCTATGATAGGTAGGAAGGGTTGCATCAACTACAATCCATCATTGCTAGTTCGTCAGTTTGCATATGCTTTGAGGACTCCACCGAAGGAAGAAGAGGTACGGGAATCTCTGTACCTCACGGGTATTCTAGAAGGGGAGTTGTTGTCCAAGCTCCAGTATGCGTGGAACAATATCAGCACGAGAGGAAAGCCTTTGTTGGGGAAGAGCAACAGCCAAGCCTACCCTCCTTATTCCGATTGGATCAGAGCCAGAGCCAGCGCTATAGGGATGCCATTCCCTCATGTCAGACCAGAGAGTCCTCCACCAGTCGAAGAGCCTACCACTGTGTCCATTCATCAGCACAACCAGGTATTAGCTGAGCGTGATGAACTGAAGAGGGCAAATGCAGAATTAGAGAAGGAGTTAGCTCAGCTTCGAAGTGAGAGGAACGAAGCCGTGCATGCTCTCAAAAGGCAAACAGAGTCGGTGAGCCAGCTGAGTGTAGACTTGGCAAAGCAGATTGCTGATCGGGAACGCTTAGGTCAAGACTTCAGAGCTGCTAACGATGTGCTAGCTACGAAGAAGCAGCATTTGGAGGAAGCATATCGGAGAATATCTAAGTTCGACCAGCATTGGAAGACTTCCATGGCCACCAGGAAGGAGCGAGAAGACAAGCTGACGCTGCAGATTTCTAAGCTAGAAGCCGAGGTAAAAGACAGTGAGCGGAGGTTTGATGAAGAGACCGCCCGCAGGTACTCCGCTGAAGCCCGTCTCAACAAAGCTATTGCTAGCCTGAAGGAGCATAAGCTGATGTTTGAGTCTAAGAAGCGGAAGCTGGAGGATTGCTTTGGCGAAGGCGCTTGGGAGAGTTCAGTTCAGGGGCTTCAGCATGCTATCAGGCAGAGGGAACTACTCGTCGAGGGGTTGCTCACTTCGCCAAATCATTCAGAGACAAAGGAGTTATTAGCAGAGTATCGCGCCCGTGGCCGTGCTTGACTAGTTATATCCCTGTTGATTTTGATCTTTGATGTATGCTGACCATCACCAGACTTGTTGGCTGAGGTCATGTTGTTGATCTGTTTGTACTCGCTGATACTGTGTACTGCCTTGACAGGCCTTTCCATATATATATGAGATTGATATTTCCATGATCGGGCTCAGATTTCTTCTTCCTATTATTATTACCAACACTGGCACTAAGGCACTAGGATCGGGGAAAACCTCCCACGCACACAGACACACGCATGCATCTGCATGAAGCATATTTGCATGGTGTATATCTTATTGCTTTTCCTAACCTTTAGTATGACAGGTTTTTTAGGTTCCGAGCTGTCTCCGGTCTCCAGGATTGATCAAAGACTCATCCACCGCTACTCAACTCGCGCTAATCAGAAAGGATAATGGACCAGGTGCAGTCAGATGTTCAAGAACTCCGTGAACAGATGGATCGTTTTATGGAGCTGATGCAGGTGGTCGCGAATGGTCAAGACCAGCTTCGTACTCTGGTTCAACCTCTGATCTCCAGGGTTGACAGTAATGGCATACTTCATGGAGGGGCCGTGCCTACTCCTCCTCCAGTGGATACTCCACAGAACGTTGTTCCTGCTGCCGGGGGCAACGGCAGTGCTAACGGCAATCTGATGACTAATCTCAGACTCAATGCGGCAGGCGTCGGCAATGGTAGTCTGGGAGCCAATGTTAACATAGGGCCGGTCGACGGCAATGCTGGTGCAGGAAATCTGTTGGTACCTCAACCGTGGCTGGAGGACCATCAGGATGACATATTCTCTCAGAGAGGTGTAGAGGCAGAGTTGAATGCTGAGGCTCGACTCAGGTTCAAGGCGCTGGAAGACAAGATGAGAGACATCGAAAATCAGAACACATTGGGCGTTGACATGTCCAAGCTCGGGTTGATTGCTGACTTTAAAGTACCTCACAAATTCAAGGTGCCTACCTTCGAGAAGTATAAGGGTACTACTTGCCCCCGTGTTCACCTCTGATCTTATTATAGAAAGATGTCCGCCTATTCTGACGATGAGAAGTTGCTGATGCACTTCTTTCAGGATAGCCTTTCTGGTCCATCGCTCGAATGGTATATGGGTTTGGAGCCCGCTACTGTGCGCACCTGGAGAGATCTAGCAGAAGCGTTTGTCCTCCACTATCAATACAATAGCGACTTGGCTCCCAACCGAGTTCAGCTTCAGAATCTTTCACAGCGGAACAATGAAAGCTTTAAAGAGTACGCCCAGCGGTGGCGTGAATTGGCTGCTCGGGTTCAACCGCCGATGGTTGAGCGTGAGCTAGTGAAAATGTTCGTGGCTACCCTTCCTGGAATCTATTATGAAAGGCTGGTCAGTGGCATGTCTGAAACATTCTCGGCTCTCATCACTCTGGGCGAGCATGTTGAGAACGGTATAAAGATTGGAAAAATTCAGGGCGAATCATCCTCAACTGGAGGAGCTAGTAAGAAACCTTACGCTGGCAAGCGTCGAGAGGGAGATGCCAGTGCTGTCACTAATGCTCGGAGAAAGGGCAAGGGCCCTCAGCCTCAGATTGCTAGCATAAATATCCCAGCTGCTCAGCCGCAGCAGCAGCAGCAGCAGCCTCAGCAGCAGAACCAGCAGGGGTATAAAAGATATCAGAATCGGGCTCCTATGGCAAGCCGTCATTTTGATACTCCACCTATGTCGTATGCACAGCTTCTGCAAACATTGCTTCAGCTCCAACTAGTTCAAAAGAGGACGTTGGCTCCCTTAACAGGGGCACCACCACCGGGGTATGATGTCAATGCTACTTGTGAATTCCACATTGGGGCACCTGGCCATACGATTGAGAATTGTAAAGCTTTTAAGCACAAAGTCCAGGACTTGGTGGACGCCAAGGTTATCAACTTTTCTGACAACGTGCCCAACGTTACCAAAAACCCCATGCCTCATCATAAGGGGGGCGGAGTAAATGCTGTTATCACTGAGGAGAGTTCAGACTTACTGACTGATGTCAAAGATTTGAAGACGCCGTTGAGTTTTGTCAAGGCTAAGTTGCTGAAGAAGGGCTTCTTTCCTGGATGTGGAGAGTTATGTATGGCTTGCGCTACACTTCCTGATGGGTGTGAGCAGCTGATCGAAGGTATCCAAAGTCTGATGTCCGAGGGTATTTTACAATTCAGCCGGAGCGTTGAAAGTGCATCGGGGGAAGTCGTGCTGAAGCAGGCAAATGAAGTTGCCACCATTACTATTCCTCGTCACCCTATTACTATTTCTGCGCCTCGTCCGCCTACTATCACCATCACCAGGGCCGGACCGATCCCATTCGAAAGCACTAATGCCGTTCCATGGCATTACGGCGCCGAAGTTTATTGTAATGGTCAGAAGATAGAGCTAGAGCCATTCGGATCGACCATGCAGAATCTTGCCGAGGTCAGTGGTATCACTAGAAGCGGTAGAGTGTTCGTGCCAGCGGAGGTTGCAGCAGAGAAGGTAGTTAGAGCTGACGCCGCGGATAAGGGTAAAGGTAAAGCTGTCGAAGAGGTCCCTGCTGGGGCAGAAAAAGATTTGCTAGTTAAAGATGCTGAAGAGTTCATGCGACTAATCAAGAAGAGTGACTACAAAATTGTAGATCATCTTCATCAGACTCCGTCGAAGATCTCTATTCTTAACCTGTTGCTGTGTTCTGAAGTGCACCGCAACGCGTTACTGAAGGTATTGAATGCTGCATACGTGCCGCAGGAGATATCGGTAAATCAACTCGAGGAGGTGGTGGCCCATGTTAATGCTGGTAATGGGCTGGGATTTACAGATCTAGAGCTGACTCCTAAAGGAAGAGATCACAACAGCGCCTTGCACGTCTCAATAGAGTGCAGGGGCACTATTATGTCACATGTCCTGGTGGATACAGGTTCATCGCTTAATGTGCTTCCGAAGAAAGCACTGATGAAGTTGGATACCCGTGGACTGCTTTGCACGCCTAGTGATCTGGTCGTGAAGGCCTTTGATGGAACTAAGCGCCACGTCTTCGGAGAGTTGACCCTGCCAATTCAAGTGGGTCCAGAGACGTTCAATACGGTTTTCTATATCATGGATATCATGCCCGCCTATAGTTGCCTCTTAGGTCGGCCATGGATCCATTCTGCTGGTGCCGTGACGTCCACGCTGCATCAGAAGCTTAAATATGCTGTCGGGGGCAGCATAGTAACGGTCTGTGGTGAGGAGGACATCATGGTAAGCCACCTGTCGTCCTTTAAATATGTCGAAATGGATGGCGAGATCCATGAGACTCTTTGCCAAGCATTTGAAACCGTCAAGGTGAAGGAGGTAGCTCCCGTCGTCGCAGAGAAGCAAGAGTTGAACCTCTCCTCGTTTAAGGAAGCTCGGGCCGTTGTCGAAGCCGGTTCTACCCCAGGCTGGGGGCACGTCTTGGATATACCAATCAAACAGGATAAGTTTGGATTGGGGTATTCTCCTGGAGCTGAAGCTTCATCTTCTTCTGGCAGCTCGTCTCGTGGGAAAGGGCCGATCCTATTCACCAAGGGGGGAGTAATTTTCGAGAGCATCAACGCTGCGTCAGAGGACAGTGGGGACAGTGATTGCGATCTTGACGCCTGTATTCAACCGAGCAAGCCGGGCGAGCGCCTCCACAATTGGACCATCAAGGAGATTATCAAGCTGACAAGTGAAGAGTAATGATTTGCTTTTTACAATCTTTGTACAACCCTATGTCCTGCCCCGGGCATAGTGGTTTTACTGTCAGGGCCTTGTTGGATTATGTGTATGCATTTTGTTAATAAATAAAAGGCGTTTTCTTCGTAATCAAATATTGTGTTTTATGTTTATTTCGAAAAACAGTAAAATGGCAACGAGGTTCGTGCTAACCTGCATATTCTTGCTTTAAACTTAACCCTTGTTATTGCAGGATCCACGTAACAGATGACATCGACTCTGGACCCTCTACGGCTCACTACGACTTTGATTGCCCGATCTATCAAGCCGAGGATGAGATTGATGAAGACGAAGACCTTCTAGAAGAGTTGGCCCGCTTGTTGAGACAAGAGGAGAAGGTTATTCTGCCTCACGAGGAGGACATCGAGATTATAAATCTGGGTTCTGAGGAGCTCGTCAGAAATGTCAGAGTAGGGGCTGCACTGCAGAATGATGTCAAGCATAGACTAATCGAGATGCTTCGAGAGTATAGTGACGTCTTTGCTTGGTCATATGAGGATATGCCCGGACTTGACACTGATATCGTGGTTCATCGCTTGCCGTTGCGAGAAGATTTCCCTCCAGTCAAGCAGAAGCTTAGGAGGACGAGACCAGACATGGCTGTGAAAATCAAAGAAGAAGTCCAGAAGCAGTTGGACGCAGGATTTCTAGCCGTTACCACTTACCCTCCGTGGGTCGCCAACATAGTGCCTGTACCGAAGAAGGACGGTAAGGTACGCATGTGCGTCGATTATCGGGATTTGAATAGGGCGAGCCCTAAGGATGATTTCCCGTTGCCTCATATCGATGTGTTGGTCGACAACACAACCCAGTTTTCCGTGTTTTCGTTCATGGATGGCTTCTCCGGTTACAATCAGATTAAGATGGCACCGGAGGACATGGAGAAAACGACGTTTATTACCCCCTGGGGAACATTTTGCTACAAGGTAATGCCCTTCGGTCTGAAGAACGCAGGGGCCACTTACCAGCGATGTTAGCATCTATGTGGAAAGTTAAATTCGTTAATGAAGCACCTCTTATCCATATTGAGCGCAAGGTTGAGCCCGCTTATTGTCAGACGGTCGAAGAAGTTGAGGTGGATGAAAAGCCTTGGTTTCATGATATCAAGAACTATCTCGTCAAGCAGGAATATCCCGATGGTGCTACTGGTCTGGACAAAAAGACATTGAGAAGATTGGCGTCCAAATTCTTTATCAGTAATGGTGTGTTATACAAGAGAAATCACGACATGGTCCTGCTCAGATGTGTTGATAAACGGGAAGCGGACATGTTACTACAGGAAATTCATTAGGGGACCTTCGGAACCCATGCCAATGGTTATGCTATGTCCAAGAAGATGTTAAGGGCTGGGTATTACTGGTTAACCATGGAAGCCGACTGCATCCAATACGCTAGGAAATGCCATAAGTGCCAAATTTATGCTGATAAAATGCATGTACCTCCGTCACCGTTGAATGTTTTGTCTTCACCATGGCCGTTCTCTATGTGGGGCATTGACATGATTGGGGCAATTGAGCCGAAGGCTTCTAATGGTCATCGTTTTATCCTTGTTGCCATTGATTATTTCACCAAGTGGGTAGAGGCTGCCTCCTACACTAACGTGACCAAGCAAGTGGTTACCCGATTCATCAGAAAAGAGATTATCTGCCGTTATGGAGTCCCAAGCCGGATAATAACTGACAATGGCACCAATCTGAACAACAAGACTATGAAAGAGTTGTGTGATAACTTCAAGATCACTCACCACAATTCTTCTCCGTACCGTCCTAAGATGAATGGGGCCGTTGAAGCTGCGAATAAGAATATCAAGAAGATCCTGCAAAAGATGGTTGTGACTTACAAAGATTGGCATGAGATGTTACCGTTTGCTTTGCATGGATACAGAACCTCGGTGAGAACTTCGACAGGGGCAACACCTTTCTCACTGGTATATGGAATGGACGCCGTGCTCCCCATCGAAGTAGAGATACCTTCGCTAAGAGTGTTAATGGAGGCTGAACTTGAGGAAGCTGAGTGGGTTCAAGACAGATTGGATCAGTTGAATCGTTTGACGGCCATGTGCCATGGGCAATTATATCAGAAACGGATGAAAAGAGCGTTTGATAAGAAGATTCGTATCCGTGAGTTCCGTCAAGGAGAGCTCGTACTCAAAAAGATCTTACCAGTACATAAAGATATGCGTGGAAAGTGGATGCCCAATTATGAAGGCCCATTCGTTGTAAAGACTGTCTTCTCCGGAGGGTCTCTAATACTTACGACAATGGACGGTGAAGAACTAGCACATCCCGTGAATTCTGATGCAGTCCGAAAATATTATGCCTAAAAACCCGCTAAGTCGAAAACCTGCAAAAGGCGACTTAGGCAAAAGTAAGGGTTGAAAAGAAAAAAGAAATAATAACAAAAGCTCGCTAGGTTGAAAACCCGAAAGGGAGGCTTAGGCAAAAAAAGAGCGTCCCGGTGGATTGAAAACCCGAAAGGGCGGTCCAGGCAAAAGTTAGGGACAAAGGCATTTCATTGCATCAGAAGACACTGATTATCTCAAACACACTTTCCGCATGAGAGCCATGTTTCAGTTCTTTCATCCTTGCCCAAAGCAGGATTCCGGATTAGTCTTAGTTATTAGTGTCAATAGGTGTCATTGGATTCGATGTAACCTTTTTCTCATGTTGCCAATTTTAAAACATAATCATCTGTGGAGCTATGCTTTCAGCAAGCAGCCACCCTTTAATAAAAGATACCATCTCGTTACTTACATTCCTTGATGCATTGCTCTTTATTTTCTATTGTTATGCAAAATGCGTTTATTCTTAAAATTTGAAAATGAAAGGTGCATTGGAAGATTTTTCAGAATTGTTTTTCAAAAACAGCAAATTTGAAATGTAATAAATTACTTTGACTAGTGGAAATTCCGACAGGATCTCTTCATTCCCCGGAAATATCATTATTGCAGAAACACTTTCAAACCATTGCCCAGTGTTAGTCTCCAGAGAGACTATAAGCTGACAACTTCTTCTTGGGGTAACTTAAAAGTGTCCCTCAGGTTTTCTTCTCCCCATATGAAGACGTGATACTGTACACCCAAGCAGATTACCTTCTCCCCAGAGAATTCAAAATTTTAAAACTAGATTTAGTTCTACCATTGATCCTTCTCACCCATGATTGACGTATTGGTTGCAGAGAACGCAGGGTATCTCCGTCGAGATGTTTATTTCATCTCTCGTCCCGTCTCTAGTCAGTTCGTCAGCATACGCAGGGGCATAAGCATCACATGCCTATGTCATATATTCATTTCACATACTCATTACATACTCATTTCATAACATCTTGCATATTTAACTACATACATAGACATTAACATACATTCACATATGCATTAGCATTCACAGGTTCTTTGTGTTTCACCATCATTTGGTTGTTACCGCCGAGTAATTGGGTTTGTCCATTCTCTTCAAATAGATTGTCAGCCATAAGCATAAAATACTTACTTGTTTCTAGTTTCCCCACAGAGCTCGATCCTCGTGGATGACGGTTACTTCAGCTATCTTTCCTCACCAGGATAAGATATTTACCCTCCGAGATCATTCCCTCGATGGAGTCTTGATTACCAGTCTTCTTTCTAGCTCGATCCTAGATTGAATCTCAGTCTTGTCGGTCGTCAAAGCCCAACCGGACGTGCATTTATTTTGCACCATCTAAAAAACTTCACTATACCATGACAGATGTTCGACTGTCCTCGCCGAGAAGTTTATCACTGTACCCGGACGTGCATTTATTTTGCAAGAAAATCAACTACAATCATTTACAGATATACGCCAGTTCGCACCTGGAAAATATATCAGTACAACACTTTGCAATCCTACATGTTACAACCCTTTACACTTTACATTTTACAGCATCAACACACGACATTTTTTACCTAAGAAGTCGATCATATCCTCGTTATGACTCGCAGCAAATGGCCATCTCCATGGAGCAGTTGGGCTTCCATTTCCCTGCCGTCTTGAGGTTTGAACCAAATCGTATTCAGGAGAGCACGATCTTGAGTTACGGGGAGGTTTGAGCAGTTTCATATTCAGGAGAGCACGATTCTGAGCATGAAGAAGTTCATTTATCCTTTAGTAAAAGAAGGAGCGGAATCATATTCAGGAGAGCACGATTCTGAGTTATGAGGAAGTTCAGTTGGCCGTTTTTCAGGAGAGCACGATTCTGAAGAATGAAGAAATTTCAGGAGCCGAATCATATTCAGGAGAGCACGATTCTGAGTTATGAGGAAGTTCGATTATCCAGTTTCATATTCAGGAGAGCACGATTCTGAAGTATGAGTGTATTCAGTCATCCAGTTTCATATTCAGGAGAGCACGATTCTGAAGTATGAGAAAGTTCAGTCAGCCCTTTTCATATTCAGGAGAGCACGATTCTGAAATATGGAGATTTTCATTCACCCTTTATCCGAATCATATTCAGGAGAGCACGATTCTGAGTTATGAGGAAGTTCAATTAGCTCTTTTCATATTCAGGAGAGCACGATTCTGAATTATGAAAAATTTCATTTACAAGAAAGAGCCAAATCATATTCAGGAGAGCACGATTCTGAAGTATGAGGAAGTTCAGTTTACCCTTTTCATGTTCAGGAGAGCACGATCTTGAAGCATGAAGAAGTTTACTTATCCCTCGGTAAGAGAAGAATCAAAATCGTATTCCAGGCGCCGATCTTAAAATGCGAGAAGATTTATTTATCAGATAAGCAGCAGCCTCTTTATTTGAGTGCTTATCCATTTTTGCGCATAAGTCCCTTCCAACGATAAGTGACAGTTCTCCCTCGAGAAGCTTATCAGGGCATTTCCCATTAAAGTCCATTTATCTTGGGCATACAGTCGGTCTTTACCCTGTATATCTGATACGGATTTCCGAGAAGTTCGTTTGATCCTGTCACGAGAGATAGTTCACAGAAGCTTGGATGTTATTCTTTGCTCAATGCTCCAGCATTCTGTAATCAATCTTACCATCGTACGTGATCCAGTTTTATTTTTAGATTCCCCAGTGGAGGCCGTCTCATAGGTACCATCTCCATTCGAGGATCTCGTTCCTTTTCTAAATGTGACAATTGGTCATTCGCACCAGTTGACTATCATTTTTTTAGAGTCCCCCAGTGTTGTACTGTGTCTCAGCGCGCCATTTTCCCCAGTGTGTTTCTTCTCGTGGCGTCTGTCCCGGTGTCGTCATGTTTGTCAGCATTTTCGCATTCATTATTCCAGCCTACGCAGCATATCATATTCATGGCATCATCTGCATCAAGTCATTCCAGTTTTGTCCATAGCATTGCATATCGTCGCATATAAGGGCAAAATTTTCGGTTATCTATATTTAAATCCCTCCACCACGATTCCTCGAGTCTCTGTCACTCAAATCGTCCGGTGTAGCTATTTAAATAGGGGCAACTGTAATACCCCAAATTTTACCCTTATATTTAGTCAGTCATTTCGCATATCATCTCATATGTACATTTGCTAACCACTAACAAGTTATGAAGGTTTTTGTTCTGCAGATTGGGTCTCAGGGGTATTTTGGTCATTTTACACAAATTCTACCAATTCTTTGAAAACGGGCTGTTATTACGTTCTGAGGCATTTATTTGCCAATTGGGTCAAGGTGCCGGTTTGTTTTGTCAGAAATATGATTGGACTCGGGGCCGCGTCTTGTTTGATATTGAAACATTTCTGAAACAGTTTTGTTTCCTCTTAGTAAAATGAAGTTGGGTTGAAAAAGAAGTGGATACTGTTAAGGTTATTTTGAGAAGAGATGTGATCAACGAGATTTTAATTTGAATTTGTTTGGATATAATCATATGGCGGGGTATCATTTATAAAAGGCAAAGGAGAAATAAGTTTTAAATATTTTTGAACTTTGTGTTCATAAGTACTTATAAGTTACAACTCAAGAAGGAACTTAAATAATTCTGAATTATTATTCATGGATACTTTGAATTTACAAGTGAGAAAGTAAATATGAATATTTGTTGAATTTCATTTCATAAATATTTATAGTTTACAAATTGATAAAGTGAATTCAAACTTGGTTTACAAGAGTTTCATTTACAATAAATCCTAAATCCTAAAAGTTCCTAAGTGCCTTCATGCTGTCCTTGAGCTTCTCCACGAGTCCTCGACTAACCTGCACGTCAAAACAATACAACACAGAATGGAAAAGTGTTAGAGGTTGTTTGACACTCTCAGAACAATTGTCATCATCGAGTGCCGGGAGGGCACAACCGAAGCCGCATCCTACTCCCGTTACCGGTCCATGCCATTGGCATCAGATCAGGTAGTTTCGTTCTTATCTTAAGAGGTGACCGAGAGAGAAAGAGATAAAAGAAGTTTTGGGCCGAAAGAGGATTCACGCGACTTTGGAATCAATACTAGGTATCATCTCATCAAGTAAATTCTCCAAATTGATAACCAAACTGAACTAAAATCTGAACCACATTCATTCATCAATTCACATTAATTATGAACCAACACGAAGGTAAACACTAGCCAGCTCAGGTTCAAACCCGAATGCCGACAGGTCTGAACCATTTCTCCATCACCTACAAGCATAACATCATCACTAACACAATAACAGGTAGCAAACAGCATCATTATTCGCAAGCAGTATCAGCACATAAGCTACATATCTGCAGGCCAGCAAGCAAGTGATGCCGCAGTATCAGCAACAACAGTTAACATTTTCATGACAGCAGGTAACTTATCAGGCATGCATTAAAGAAGGCAAGGATTCTATACAGCAGGACATATGTGCATTGCACACCCAACTGATAACCATGTTCTGCACTAAGAAAGTTAGTGAGCGGGCACAATGCCTTACGCACGAATTGGCAACAGCCAGCATCCAAAAGCGCATCAGACAAACGGGTCTATTCCCCAATCAGCCCAACACCAGTATGGAAATAAACATGAAAACTCCCATCAATGGAATACTATCCAATGCTGGAAATCTGACAGCTCAATTAAAGCTTCTGATGATAATCTGCAGCTTTTGGAGCAGACTTCCCCAATGATCAGTGCGTAAATTGAATATATGAATGCAGACCCCTGCCAACTGCATAAGCCACAACTACAGCTTACAACCTACATCGGGCATAAATCATAAACAGCCAAGATTAGTCAACAACAATAACAGCATAACAGGCATAACAGGTCAAATTAGCGAAGCAAAACTGTTACACCTTTTCCAAATTCTGCAACGTCCTGCATTTGTATGATACACCAGGCGAGTAAACTTGAGAGATGTGACCAAGTGGCAACTCACAAAGATGCAGCTCCAACTGCTATCGACACGGCTTTGAGCATATCTTCCTGACTGGCATTTATGATGAAGGATGCAATCATCAGCCAGCAGCAAGTCTTTGTCTCTGCGTGCGTAAAACTGGTAAATCAGGCATTGGCATGATGTTTCGGGGAAATAGAAAATCAAGGTATTTTATTAATAAATGAACTACAGGACTGATAATCTAAAGGAGAGTGAAATTTAACTTCGGCCCTCAGCTCAACTCATCATCGGGCACGAGACTCGAGCAGCCAGGAGGACTATGGCCGTGGCCATTATCAAACTCCCTACCGAGCATCGAAAATCGAAATAAGGCAACTGTTTCGAACAATTCAATGTAATTCGCAAGGCAACTACATCCGACAACCCAATGTGGCTCAGACTATTAAGTCGTCATCACCATTATGTCCTTTCTCGCCAATGGCACAAGACCGGCAGCCTCCGAACTTATTTGCACCTGAAAGCAGAAGAGAGAAAATCAGTGTACTTCCCAAATAACGCGAAACTCATCACAAGTCAAACTGGATTATATCAGTAAAACCAGATTTATCAGAACAGATCAATCCATATCAACAGGCGAATCACAAAAGTCCATATCTGAGAAGATCCGAAAATCCCTCATTGATCAAATTATATCAGAAGCAGATATCCAAACAAGAGGGTTTTCGAAACAGATCACAACCAATCCGGTTTCAATCCACAATATCCAAAATAGGTTTGGTTCCAAAACAGATTGAAGTAAGCCCGTTTCTGAAAGCAAATCAAATCAAGCTGGGAATATACATTCCAAATGAATCCAAAAAAGGAAGTTTTCGAACCAAATAAGCCATATCAGCAATGAATCCCAATCATATCTGAAAACCAGTAAAATCAAATTAGAAAAGGAAACTCCGATCAAATCAGAAAGATATAGTTTGTGAAAGTCATTGTCCCAAAAGGCGTTCAATCAAATAATATCAAATCAAATCGAAAATCGGATTTCATGGAAGAAAAACGAAAATCACAAGGCCCAAAAGGAAGTCAGAAAGAGATATATAAAGAGAACGACATCACCTGAGGAAAGGGGCCAAGAAAAAATCACTGAACGAGAAACCCTAACGACCGCGACATCAGAAGAAGAAGAAGTTTTCCACCAAAACCATCACGAGACTTCAACTCGTTCACACGAAGGACCGCCGGCGCCGTTTAACCAAACGACGAGCAATCAACCGCCTCAGCCTCAGAATATCTTCATCATCGGCCGGTTTCACTTTAAATGTAAGCCATGGGACGTTTTTCATTACAGATTTCATGTTTTGTTTCAGGAATGAGGAAGATCAGAGAGAATCGCGGCGAGAGAGAAGAAGAATGAAGTGTAAACGGCGCCGCGAAAAACCAAAGGGTTCTGAAACCCTGAATGATCTTGTGATTGCAATCACCTCAACCGGGTTGGGTCCGGAGGTAATGACCGGCCCAACCCTTTTATTTTTTACTTTCTTTTTCTTTTTTTTAATTAAATTATCAAATTTTAAAAAAAAATATTTAAGTTGTTTTTTAAATAGTAAAATTGAAACATTTTTTTAAATATTAAAATCAAAAACATTTTTTAAAATATTAAAATTAAAACACTTTAAAATATTAAAATTAAAACATTTTTTTAATTAGAATCAATATATTTTTTTTAAAACCAAGAGAAAATATTTTTTAAAGATTAAGATCTTCTTTTTTTTATTTATTCATTATCAAGTAAAAAAATTAAGCTTAGATTCATATTAAACTTCTCATAAAATAAGAAACCACAAAAAATGTCCCATAGCTTCATGCTTCTGTTTTCATAATTGTGTTTACTAACCTAGTTCGTTCACTGTGCAGCTTACCATGTTGCTTCTTTATGTTCGCGTTCTTAAAATTGAATTGTATCATATTGTTGTAACTGTTCCTCCTCTGTAACCTTGCGAATCTTAACAATCGCATTTACGTTTCCGCATTTAAATTTCTGCTGATGTATGATTTCTCACACTGTCATTGCTATTATTTTGTCACATTGCACGCACCTCCGAAGGAATTAGGTCTAGCTTTTGGTCGCCGCGCCAATAGTCCTCAACTTCAAACCCTTACAACCTCACAAACCCTAAATTTCACAAATGCCTCGCCGCAGGCAAGATTACAATTTTACCCCTAGCACTAGGTCAAAGATCCGCCGCGCTCATTTTAGGGTTTCCCGCCGAGGAATCCCTAACCTAATTTAACCCTAATTACAATAAACAACTTCAACGTAGATACAGGAGTTTAGGACTCCACGTAAGCGTGTCTTTAAGACATGTTTATTCCCCTTGAGACCTTGACCACAGTCAAGAAGTCTCTAACCTCCCTTTTGAGGGGAACTACGATTACTCTGATTCCACTCCCGTAAGGATACGTAGGCACAAGATGCGATGTCTTGCCGAGTAGACTTAGAACTAACCCCCTTAGGTTTATTTTCTCACTTTTAATCCTTGTACATATACCTTAAGCAAATAAATAAAGCAAATAGTAAACATTTGAACAAAAGGTTCCTGTAGAGTACTACAGAAGTTTAGGGTGCTAATACCTTCCCTAAATTTAACCAACCCCCGAACCCTAGATCTTTCCCCGCATTGTGTTTACGATGCAAAATAGGTTTTCCCTTTTTGACCTTTTCCTTCAGATAAATCAAAGAGCGGTTGTGAATTGAATCGCGATTCAAACTCATTAATAGTTTGTTATCCTATTTCCACCACAACAGAAAATGGCGACTTCACTGGGGAATCTCTAAACTTTTGAGGGTTATCCCTAACTTGTTCATATTTATTACTATCTGTGTTATTATTCATTTGCATGTATATATTTGTGCTTTGATTGTGGGACTGTTCCTTGTGCTGTGAGATGAGTCCTACACCCGGATCTAGTGTACCTTAGGTAAATGGCAATAGACCAAGGAGACTGTACGACGTATATCGATACGGTTGATCTGGTGGCCATAGTTAGTGCGACTTCTTGGTTGGTGCTTATATTCCTTAAGTCAAGTTGAGGATAATATTGAGGCTGCCATATGTTGTCAATGCACTAACTGACTTTTAGAACCCTAGTTAACTCATCTTGGCCTTTAGAAAGTAGTGAGGTAACCGGCTTTGGTGCAGACTGAAGTTGGTTGACACTCGATACTACGCTCATTGAGATCTTAAACTTGGAGGGTTTTGGTTGGCAAGTAAGTTGCCTTCTGAACAACCACCCTTGTGAAGGATCAATGATATTGAGATCCCTTAGAACCTGGTTACTTTTGTAGGACAGGATGAACCATCTAACTTCAGGGGAGGGTACTTGCCTTTGAACCTCATGCAAGCCTTTAACCTAGGACTTTGTGTGTTTTCATGCATTGCATCCATAAAGCATCTCATCGCATTGTATTTCATGGAGTTCAAACATCATTAATGGATACCGCGGAATACCATAAATAAAAAAATACAAAATGAAAAAACAAGAAAAAGATTTCCTTGGTACCCCACGACATTAGTAAATGTTTTGAATTCCATGAAATCTTCATTTACATTCACATTTTAGCATCATTTACTTTTTTGCATTGCATGTGTCTCCCGATTTCTCACACTCGGTTCTCTCACCTTCCAGTTTCGTCACCCTGAGTTCTCGGCACCAATACAACACCAGAGCTCAAACTCGGAAAAGAATGGAGGATCAGGCAAAAGAGATTGATCGCCTTAGCAATGAACTTGAAGACCTTCGAGGGGGTATGGGGCGTATGATGGAATTGTTACATGTCATGAATGCTAAGATGGATACCCAGCCCACTGTTGTTTCTGAGATTACCGGCGTTACTGTGGACCCTCCACCAAGTGTGACCGTAGCAAGGGACCCACCTTATGGTCTTGCTCCCGGTTTTGTGCCTCCTCAAGCCACTGTTCCGATTAATCAACCTGTTCAGCAAGCCGTGCCCTTGTTTTCTGAAGTTTCTAGGGGGGCTCCTATCTTTGCACCACCTGTTGTACACACTCGTGCGCAACCGTACTTCAATGAGACAGCTTTTGATAATCTTGACGAGAATGTTGAGGGTTATGAGAAACATGATAAGCTTCGTGAGGAAGTAAACACCATCGTCCAGAGATTGAAAAAGGTAGAGGGTGATCAAATTTTTGGGACCGCTGCAAGGGATGTTTGTTTGGTCTCAGGTTTGGTTATTCCCCCGAAGTTCAAAACTCCGAACTTCGATCGCTATGAAGGTGCCACCTGTCCTAAGAGTCATCTGATCATGTATTATCGCAAAATGGCTGCCCATGTTGAGAATGATAAACTGATGATTCATTGCTTCCAAGACAGTTTGAAGGGTGCTTCTTCCAAGTGGTATTTAACTTTGGACCAATCCCGCGTTAAGAGCTTTCAAGATTTATCTGACGCTTTCATCAAACACTACAAGTACAATATGGATCTGGCTCCTGACAGAAGACAGTTGCTGAGTATGTCACAAAAGAATTCTGAGTCATTCAAAGAGTATGCTCAAAGGTGGAGCGAGACTGCTTCGCAGGTAGAACCTCCTTTGACCGAGAAAGAGTTAGCTGATTGGTTTGTCGACACGGTCCGTCCAGAATTTTACGAGAGAATGGTGGGTAGTGTGACTTAAAATTTCTCCGACATCGTTGCTGTGGGTGTCAAGATTGAATTGGGTATGAAGAGTGGTAGAATGACAAATAATCATGGTGCTTCTAAGGATCAGCCGAAGAAACCTCCGTATAGCTCCCAGAAAAAGAAAGAGAGTGAGACTAATGCTATATCCTCTGGTAGACCAAGGGAACGCTTTTATCGGCATTCGCAAGGTTATGCTCAACCTCAAGGGTACCCAGTCCAATATGCTCAACAACCCTATGTGGCAGCTATTACACCTTCTTTCAATCAACAGGTTCCCATGTATCAACCTATGTAACAACCTCGTGTTTATCCACCTCCTGTCAACTACCTACAGGCGCCCAACGCTCCTGCTCCTCAACAGCCAGAGAGTCCGGCTCCTCGCCGGAATGTTCCGAATAGAAGAACGTATAAGCCTTGTCCGCCGATTCCGATGACCTTCACCGAGTTGTATCCCTCTTTGGTCAAGCAAGGTCTAATCACTACTCGGGCTTTGGGTCCGCCTCCTAATCCTCTACCCGCCAATTACAACGCCGCCGCTCACTGTTTATTTCATGAGGGTGCGCCTGGCCATGATCTGGAGAATTGTTATGCTCTCAAAAATATTGTCAGGGACCTATTGGAAAAGAAGATTTTGTCATTTGAAGATCCTCAACCAAATGTTAAGAAGAACCCTTTTCCTAACCATGAGAGTGTCAATGCCGTTAGTATTGATTCGGGGGATGGTTATGCCCTTGACGTTGAACAGATTAAGACTCCTCTCAAGATGTTCCATTCGAAACTGTTTGAAGCTGGTTTAGTAGATACTTCCCACGCTGCATGCGCAAGTTGTGAAGCCAGTAGCAAGGGTTGTGTGGTGGTTCAGAATGATGTGCAGAGTTTGATTAATGAGGGTGTTTTACAAGTGACAAGCCAAGCCAAGAAGGATGTAGTCGCTGTGATTGAGCCCGTATTCCATCAGCCTGAATCAAAGGGTAAGGTGCCAGTGTTTAATCTATCAGTGGCAGGCTCCGCCAATCTCGTGTTCGATATGCCGAGGTCGTATATCCCTGAAGTGAATCAGCCTAAGCCTATAGTTATTCGAAGACCGAGTCCGTTTCCTTTCAGTGATCCTAAAGCCGTGCCTTGGAAATACGACGTGACGATGATTGACAAGGAGTCCGGGAAGGTTATTCCAAATGAAGAGGGTAAGGATACTGTGACCAATATCGCAGAGGTAAGCAGGATGACCCGCAGTGGCCGTGTGTATACTCCCCATTCCAGTGAGGTCCCACCTAAGGAAACAGCTAGTATCCCAGTGCCTGCCAAAGACAAAGGTAAGGGAGCCGTTACGAATGATGAAGATGCCGAATTTTTGAGGATCATCAAGAAAAGTGACTATAAAGTTATCGATCAACTTCATCAGACTCCTTCCAAGATCTCAATTCTATCTCTGTTAATGAATTCACCCGCTCATAGGATGGCCTTGCAGAAGGTTTTGACTCAAGCACATGTGGATCAAGATATTAGCACCAGTCGGTTTAATAGTGTGATTGCCAATTTAACCGCTTGTAACACCCTCAGTTTCAGCAATGAAGAGTTACCAAAGGAGGGTCCGAACCATAATCGTGCTTTACATATATCGGTAAAATGTCAAGAGGACAATTTAGCGAGAGTGCTAGTGGACACCGGCTCTTCTCTGAATGTTCTACCCAAGAGGGTTCTTGATAAGTTGGCTTGTAAAGAGACTGTGTTGAAACCTACTCCTTTGGTTGTCAAGGCTTTCGATGGCTCTCGCCGATCGGTAATGGGGGAGGTTGAGCCTCCTATCCTGATTGGTCCGCAAATTTTTAATATCACGTTTCAAGTCATGGACATTAATCCCAACTACAGTTGTTTACTTGGAAGGCCGTGGATCCATGCCGCTGGGGCAGTGACCTCAACGTTACATCAAAAGATGAAATTCGTGATCGATGGAAAGTTGGTTATTATACACGGTGAGGAGGATCTGATGGTCAGCAACCTGTCCTCTTTCCGTTACATCGAGGCCGATGAGAATGCTTTAGACATCTCCTTTCAAGCACTTGAGATCGCCAATGTTGTTCTGCTAGAAGTCGAAGAGACAGTGGGTCAGGGCAATCCATCTTTTGCATCTCTGAAAAGTACCAAATCAACAATTGACAGGGGCATTCCTGAAGGCTGGGGAGAGGTAATTGATGTCAAGACCAAGACTGATCGCTCTGGGTTGGGTTACAAACCAACTCAGAATGGAGCTGCCACAACCGTCGAAGGGCGTCCGAAGGTTATCCAAGAGGTATTTGTCAGCGGAGGCTTCCAAGTCAATGCCATCAGCGACTGTGAAGGAAATGAAGAGCTGAGCAACCTGGTGTTTAAGGGTGATGCAGTTTTGAACAACTGGGAGGCCGTAGAGATCCCTGTTATCTTTCCCTTGTCAAAGTAATTGTTTTTTAAAAAAAAGTTTCATTTACATTTTCAAATAAAAATCTGTAGCTCTGCCCAAGGCTATAGGGTTGTTTTGTCGGGCCACCTTTCATTTCTAAAAAGATATTAATAAAAGCATTTTGTTCAATTCCACTTTGGTTCATTTGCGTTTTTCGTTTTCACTTTTGAAATTGGCAACCTTTCCTCCAAAAAATATATAAAAAAAAACAGCATTTCATTCTTACATATCTTCGAGCATTTTAATTAAGTAAGCCTTCCATCATGCAGAGACATCGTAAACCTTGTTGGATCCAATAACCTTACTGACACTCCTGACTGGGATGCACCCATCAATCAAGCTGAGGACGAGGGTGCAGAAGATTTTGAAGTACCCGCGGAACTGACGAGATTGATTGAGTACGAGTACACAGAGCTTCAACCGCATAAAGAGCAGGTGGACCTAATTAATCTCGGTACAGATGAGAACAAGAAAGAGGTCAAGATTGGTGCAACGCTTGGGACGGAGATTAGGCCGAGGTTGATTGAGTTGCTAAAAGAGTATGTTGATGTGTTTGCGTGGTCGTATCAAGATATGCCGGGCCTAGACACGGATATTGTTGTTCACAAGTTGCCGCTTAAGCCAGATTGTCCACCTATCAAACAAAAGCTTCGAAGAACGAGACCCGACATGGCTTTGAAGATTCGAGATGAGGTTAAAAAGCAGTTGGATGCAGGTTTCTTGGCAGTCGCGAAATATCCAGATTGGGTTGCCAACATTGTGCCAGTGCCCAAGAAGGACGGTAAGGTTAGGATGTGTGTGGATTACAGGGACCTGAACAAAGCAAGTCCGAAAGACGACTTCCCTCTGCCACATATTGATACACTTGTAGACAATACAGCCAGTTTTGCGTTGTTTTCATTTATGGATGGTTTCTCTGGCTATAATCAGATCAAGATGGATCCCGATGATCGAGAGAAGACTACTTTCATTACTCCTTGGGGAACCTTCTGCTACAAAGTCATGCCCTTCGGTTTAAAGAATGCAGGGGCAACTTACCAACGTGCTATGACCACTCTTTTTCATGATATGATGCACAAAGAAATTGAGGTGTATGTGGACGATATGATAGCCAAATCTCAGAGTGAAGAGGAGCATTTAGACCATTTGGTGAAGCTGTTTGAACGACTCAGGAAATATCAGTTGAAATTGATTCCTGCAAAATGTACCTTCGGTGTCAGATCTGGAAAACTGCTTGGTTTCATTGTTAGCCAGCGAGGGATTGAGGTGGATCCTGACAAAGTCCGAGCCATTCAAGATATGCCGGCTCCGCGAACCGAGACGCAAGTTAGGGGTTTTCTGGGACGTCTGAATTATATTTCCAGGTTTATCTTTAATATGACCGCTACTTGTGAGCCGATATTCAAGTTGCTTTGCAAGGGGCAGACAGTTGAGTGGAACCCTGATTGCCAGAAAGCGTTTGAGAAGATTAAGGGTTATTTGCAAGATCCCCCTATTCTGATCCCGCCCGTACCTGGAAGACCGTTGTTTATGTACCTTACTGTTCTCGAGAAGTCTATGGGTTGTGTGCTTGGACAACATGATGAGACTGGGAAAAAGGAACATGCGATTTATTACCTGAGCAAGAAGTTTACCGATTGCGAAAACAGATACTCACCATTAGAGAAAACTTGTTGTGCATTGGCATGGGCCGCTAAGCGCCTTCGGCAGTATATGGTCTGTCATACCACGTTATTGATTTCTAAAATGGATCCGATCAAGTATATTTTTGAAAAACCTGCTCAAACCGGGAGGCTAGCCCATTGGCACATGTTGTTATCCGAATATGACATCCAGTATGTATCCCAGAAGGCGATTAAGGGTAGTATCTTATCTGATTACCTTGCAGACCAGCCAGTTGAAGATTATGAACCTCTTAAGTTCGATTTTCCCGATGAGGATATCCTGTTGATTAAAAGAGATTGTGAAGAGCCAGATCCGAGCGAAGGTACAGAACCAGGTCTTTGGTGGAAGATGATGTTTGATGGCTCCTCGAATTTCAATGGGCATGGTATAGGCGCTGTTTTGATGAACCCAAAGGGTGGATTCACTCCATTTACAGCAAGATTGGACTTTGAATGCACTAACAATGTCGCAGAATATGAAGCATGTATCCTCGGCCTCGAAGCGGCGATTCACCTCCGAATCAAACTTCTTAAAGTAAGTGGTGACTCAGCTTTGGTTATTTACCAAGTACAAGGCAAATGGGAAACGAAGAATGAGAAGTTAATCCCTTATAAGGACTATATTATTGAGCTGATCAAGTATTTCGACGAGATAGAATTCGAGCATGTTCCTAGATCCGAGAATCACGTAGCTGATGCATTAGCCATGTTAGCATCTATGTGGAAAGTTAAATTCGTTAATGAAGCACCTCTTATCCATATTGAGCGCAAGGTTGAGCCCGCTTATTGTCAGACGGTCGAAGAAGTTGAGGTGGATGAAAAGCCTTGGTTTCATGATATCAAGAACTATCTCGTCAAGCAGGAATATCCCGATGGTGCTACTGGTCTGGACAAAAAGACATTGAGAAGATTGGCGTCCAAATTCTTTATCAGTAATGGTGTGTTATACAAGAGAAATCACGACATGGTCCTGCTCAGATGTGTTGATAAACGGGAAGCGGACATGTTACTACAGGAAATTCATGAGGGGACCTTCGGAACCCATGCCAATGGTTATGCTATGTCCAAGAAGATGTTAAGGGCTGGGTATTACTGGTTAACCATGGAAGCCGACTGCATCCAATACGCTAGGAAATGCCATAAGTGCCAAATTTATGCTGATAAAATGCATGTACCTCCGTCACCGTTGAATGTTTTGTCTTCACCATGGCCGTTCTCTATGTGGGGCATTGACATGATTGGGGCAATTGAGCCGAAGGCTTCTAATGGTCATCGTTTTATCCTTGTTGCCATTGATTATTTCACCAAGTGGGTAGAGGCTGCCTCCTACACTAACGTGACCAAGCAAGTGGTTACCCGATTCATCAGAAAAGAGATTATCTGCCGTTATGGAGTCCCAAGCCGGATAATAACTGACAATGGCACCAATCTGAACAACAAGACTATGAAAGAGTTGTGTGATAACTTCAAGATCACTCACCACAATTCTTCTCCGTACCGTCCTAAGATGAATGGGGCCGTTGAAGCTGCGAATAAGAATATCAAGAAGATCCTGCAAAAGATGGTTGTGACTTACAAAGATTGGCATGAGATGTTACCGTTTGCTTTGCATGGATACAGAACCTCGGTGAGAACTTCGACAGGGGCAACACCTTTCTCACTGGTATATGGAATGGACGCCGTGCTCCCCATCGAAGTAGAGATACCTTCGCTAAGAGTGTTAATGGAGGCTGAACTTGAGGAAGCTGAGTGGGTTCAAGACAGATTGGATCAGTTGAATCGTTTGACGGCCATGTGCCATGGGCAATTATATCAGAAACGGATGAAAAGAGCGTTTGATAAGAAGATTCGTATCCGCGAGTTCCGTCAAGGAGAGCTCGTACTCAAAAAGATCTTACCAGTACATAAAGATATGCGTGGAAAGTGGATGCCCAATTATGAAGGCCCATTCGTTGTAAAGACTGTCTTCTCCGGAGGGTCTCTAATACTTACGACAATGGACGGTGAAGAACTAGCACATCCCGTGAATTCTGATGCAGTCCGAAAATATTATGCCTAAAAACCCGCTAAGTCGAAAACCTGCAAAAGGCGACTTAGGCAAAAGTAAGGGTTGAAAAGAAAAAAGAAATAATAACAAAAGCTCGCTAGGTTGAAAACCCGAAAGGGAGGCTTAGGCAAAAAAAGAGCGTCCCGGTGGATTGAAAACCCGAAAGGGCGGTCCAGGCAAAAGTTAGGGACAAAGGCATTTCATTGCATCAGAAGACACTGATTATCTCAAACACACTTTCCGCATGAGAGCCATGTTTCAGTTCTTTCATCCTTGCCCAAAGCAGGATTCCGGATTAGTCTTAGTTATTAGTGTCAATAGGTGTCATTGGATTCGATGTAACCTTTTTCTCATGTTGCCAATTTTAAAACATAATCATCTGTGGAGCTATGCTTTCAGCAAGCAGCCACCCTTTAATAAAAGATACCATCTCGTTACTTACATTCCTTGATGCATTGCTCTTTATTTTCTATTGTTATGCAAAATGCGTTTATTCTTAAAATTTGAAAATGAAAGGTGCATTGGAAGATTTTTCAGAATTGTTTTTCAAAAACAGCAAATTTGAAATGTAATAAATTACTTTGACTAGTGGAAATTCCGACAGGATCTCTTCATTCCCCGGAAATATCATTATTGCAGAAACACTTTCAAACCATTGCCCAGTGTTAGTCTCCAGAGAGACTATAAGCTGACAACTTCTTCTTGGGGTAACTTAAAAGTGTCCCTCAGGTTTTCTTCTCCCCATATGAAGACGTGATACTGTACACCCAAGCAGATTACCTTCTCCCCAGAGAATTCAAAATTTTAAAACTAGATTTAGTTCTACCATTGATCCTTCTCACCCATGATTGACGTATTGGTTGCAGAGAACGCAGGGTATCTCCGTCGAGATGTTTATTTCATCTCTCGTCCCGTCTCTAGTCAGTTCGTCAGCATACGCAGGGGCATAAGCATCACATGCCTATGTCATATATTCATTTCACATACTCATTACATACTCATTTCATAACATCTTGCATATTTAACTACATACATAGACATTAACATACATTCACATATGCATTAGCATTCACAGGTTCTTTGTGTTTCACCATCATTTGGTTGTTACCGCCGAGTAATTGGGTTTGTCCATTCTCTTCAAATAGATTGTCAGCCATAAGCATAAAATACTTACTTGTTTCTAGTTTCCCCACAGAGCTCGATCCTCGTGGATGACGGTTACTTCAGCTATCTTTCCTCACCAGGATAAGATATTTACCCTCCGAGATCATTCCCTCGATGGAGTCTTGATTACCAGTCTTCTTTCTAGCTCGATCCTAGATTGAATCTCAGTCTTGTCGGTCGTCAAAGCCCAACCGGACGTGCATTTATTTTGCACCATCTAAAAAACTTCACTATACCATGACAGATGTTCGACTGTCCTCGCCGAGAAGTTTATCACTGTACCCGGACGTGCATTTATTTTGCAAGAAAATCAACTACAATCATTTACAGATATACGCCAGTTCGCGCCTGGAAAATATATCAGTACAACACTTTGCAATCCTACATGTTACAACCCTTTACACTTTACATTTTACAGCATCAACACACGACATTTTTTACCTAAGAAGTCGATCATATCCTCGTTATGACTCGCAGCAAATGGCCATCTCCATGGAGCAGTTGGGCTTCCATTTCCCTGCCGTCTTGAGGTTTGAACCAAATCGTATTCAGGAGAGCACGATCTTGAGTTACGGGGAGGTTTGAGCAGTTTCATATTCAGGAGAGCACGATTCTGAGCATGAAGAAGTTCATTTATCCTTTAGTAAAAGAAGGAGCGGAATCATATTCAGGAGAGCACGATTCTGAGTTATGAGGAAGTTCAGTTGGCCGTTTTTCAGGAGAGCACGATTCTGAAGAATGAAGAAATTTCAGGAGCCGAATCATATTCAGGAGAGCACGATTCTGAGTTATGAGGAAGTTCGATTATCCAGTTTCATATTCAAGAGAGCACGATTCTGAAGTATGAGTGTATTCAGTCATCCAGTTTCATATTCAGGAGAGCACGATTCTGAAGTATGAGAAAGTTCAGTCAGCCCTTTTCATATTCAGGAGAGCACGATTCTGAAATATAGAGATTTTCATTCACCCTTTATCCGAATCATATTCAGGAGAGCACGATTCTGAGTTATGAGGAAGTTCAATTAGCTCTTTTCATATTCAGGAGAGCACGATTCTGAATTATGAAAAATTTCATTTACAAGAAAGAGCCAAATCATATTCAGGAGAGCACGATTCTGAAGTATGAGGAAGTTCAGTTTACCCTTTTCATGTTCAGGAGAGCACGATCTTGAAGCATGAATAAGTTTACTTATCCCTCGGTAAGAGAAGAATCAAAATCGTATTCCAGGCGCCGATCTTAAAATGCGAGAAGATTTATTTATCAGATAAGCAGCAGCCTCTTTATTTGAGTGCTTATCCATTTTTGCGCATAAGTCCCTTCCAACGATAAGTGACAGTTCTCCCTCGAGAAGCTTATCAGGGCATTTCCCATTAAAGTCCATTTATCTTGGGCATACAGTCGGTCTTTACCCTGTATATCTGATACGGATTTCCGAGAAGTTCGTTTGATCCTGTCACGAGAGATAGTTCACAGAAGCTTGGATGTTATTCTTTGCTCAATGCTCCAGCATTCTGTAATCAATCTTACCATCGTACGTGATCCAGTTTTATTTTTAGATTCCCCAGTGGAGGCCGTCTCATAGGTACCATCTCCATTCGAGGATCTCGTTCCTTTTCTAAATGTGACAATTGGTCATTCGCACCAGTTGACTATCATTTTTTTAGAGTCCCCCAGTGTTGTACTGTGTCTCAGCGCGCCATTTTCCCCAGTGTGTTTCTTCTCGTGGCGTCTGTCCCGGTGTCGTCATGTTTGTCAGCATTTTCGCATTCATTATTCCAGCCTACGCAGCATATCATATTCATGGCATCATCTGCATCAAGTCATTCCAGTTTTGTCCATAGCATTGCATATCGTCGCATATAAGGGCAAAATTTTCGGTTATCTATATTTAAATCCCTCCACCACGATTCCTCGAGTCTCTGTCACTCAAATCGTCCGGTGTAGCTATTTAAATAGGGGCAACTGTAATACCCCAAATTTTACCCTTATATTTAGTCAGTCATTTCGCATATCATCTCATATGTACATTTGCTAACCACTAACAAGTTATGAAGGTTTTTGTTCTGCAGATTGGGTCTCAGGGGTATTTTGGTCATTTTACACAAATTCTACCAATTCTTTGAAAACGGGCTGTTATTACGTTCTGAGGCATTTATTTGCCAATTGGGTCAAGGTGCCGGTTTATTTTGTCAGAAATATGATTGGACTCGGGGCCGCGTCTTGTTTGATATTGAAACATTTCTGAAACAGTTTTGTTTCCTCTTAGTAAAATGAAGTTGGGTTGAAAAAGAAGTGGATACTGTTAAGGTTATTTTGAGAAGAGATGTGATCAACGAGATTTTAATTTGAATTTGTTTGGATATAATCATATGGCGGGGTATCATTTATAAAAGGCAAAGGAGAAATAAGTTTTAAATATTTTTGAACTTTGTGTTCATAAGTACTTATAAGTTACAACTCAAGAAGGAACTTAAATAATTCTGAATTATTATTCATGGATACTTTGAATTTACAAGTGAGAAAGTAAATATGAATATTTGTTGAATTTCATTTCATAAATATTTATAGTTTACAAATTGATAAAGTGAATTCAAACTTGGTTTACAAGAGTTTCATTTACAATAAATCCTAAATCCTAAAAGTTCCTAAGTGCCTTCATGCTGTCCTTGAGCTTCTCCACGAGTCCTCGACTAACCTGCACGTCAAAACAATACAACACAGAATGGAAAAGTGTTAGAGGTTGTTTGACACTCTCAGAACAATTGTCATCATCGAGTGCCGGGAGGGCACAACCGAAGCCGCATCCTACTCCCGTTACCGGTCCATGCCATTGGCATCAGATCAGGTAGTTTCGTTCTTATCTTAAGAGGTGACCGAGAGAGAAAGAGATAAAAGAAGTTTTGGGCCGAAAGAGGATTCACGCGACTTTGGATTCAATACTAGGCATCATCTCATCAAGTAAATTCTCCAAATTGATAACCAAACTGAACTAAAATCTGAACCACATTCATTCATCAATTCACATTAATTATGAACCAACACGAAGGTAAACACTAGCCAGCTCAGGTTCAAACCCGAATGCCGACAGGTCTGAACCATTTCTCCATCACCTACAAGCATAACATCATCACTAACACAATAACAGGTAGCAAACAGCATCATTATTCGCAAGCAGTATCAGCACATAAGCTACATATCTGCAGGCCAGCATTTGCAAGCAAGTGATGCCGCAGTATCAGCAACAACAGTTAACATTTTCATGACAGCAGGTAACTTATCAGGCATGCATTAAAGAAGGCAAGGATTCTATACAGCAGGACATATGTGCATTGCACACCCAACTGATAACCATGTTCTGCACTAAGAAAGTTAGTGAGCAGGCACAATGCCTTACGCACGAATTGGCAACAGCCAGCATCCAAAAGCGCATCAGACAAACGGGTCTATTCCCCAATCAGCCCAACACCAGTATGGAAATAAACATGAAAACTCCCATCAATGGAATACTATCCAATGCTGGAAATCTGACAGCTCAATTAAAGCTTCTGATGATAATCTGCAGCTTTTGGAGCAGACTTCCCCAATGATCAGTGCGTAAATTGAATATATGAATGCAGACCCCTGCCAACTGCATAAGCCACAACTACAGCTTACAACCTACATCGGGCATAAATCATAAACAGCCAAGATTAGTCAACAACAATAACAGCATAACAGGCATAACAGGTCAAATTAGCGAAGCAAAACTGTTACACCTTTTCCAAATTCTGCAACGTCCTGCATTTGTATGATACACCAGGCGAGTAAACTTGAGAGATGTGACCAAGTGGCAACTCACAAAGATGCAGCTCCAACTGCTATCGACACGGCTTTAAGCATATCTTCCTGACTGGCATTTATGATGAAGGATGCAATCATCAGCCAGCAGCAAGTCTTTGTCTCTGCGTGCGTAAAACTGGTAAATCAGGCATTGGCATGATGTTTCGGGGAAATAGAAAATCAAGGTATTTTATTAATAAATGAACTACAGGACTGATAATCTAAAGGAGAGTGAAATTTAACTTCGGCCCTCAGCTCAACTCATCATCGGGCACGAGACTCGAGCAGCCAGGAGGACTATGGCCGTGGCCATTATCAAACTCCCTACCGAGCATCGAAAATCAAAATAAGGCAACTGTTTCGAACAATTCAATGTAATTCGCAAGGCAACTACATCCGACAACCCAATGTGGCTCAGACTATTAAGTCGTCATCACCATTATGTCCTTTCTCGCCAATGGCACAAGACCGGCAGCCTCCGAACTTATTTGCACCTGAAAGCAGAAGAGAGAAAATCAGTGTACTTCCCAAATAACGCGAAACTCATCACAAGTCAAACTGGATTATATTAGTAAAACCAGATTTATCAGAACAGATCAATCCATATCAACAGGCGAATCACAAAAGTCCATATCTGAGAAGATCCGAAAATCCCTCATTGATCAAATTATATCAGAAGCAGATATCCAAACAAGAGGGTTTTCGAAACAGATCACAACCAATCCGGTTTCAATCCACAATATCCAAAATAGGTTTGGTTCCAAAACAGATTGAAGTAAGCCCGTTTCTGAAAGCAAATCAAATCAAGCTGGGAATATACATTCCAAATGAATCCAAAAAAGGAAGTTTTCGAACCAAATAAGCCATATCAGCAATGAATCCCAATCATATCTGAAAACCAGTAAAATCAAATTAGAAAAGGAAACTCCGATCAAATCAGAAAGATATAGTTTGTGAAAGTCATTGTCCCAAAAGGCGTTCAATCAAATAATATCAAATCAAATCGAAAATCGGATTTCATGGAAGAAAAACGAAAATCACAAGGCCCAAAAGGAAGTCAGAAAGAGATATATAAAGAGAACGACATCACCTGAGGAAAGGGGCCAAGAAAAAATCACTGAACGAGAAACCCTAACGACCGCGACATCAGAAGAAGAAGAAGTTTTCCACCAAAACCATCACGAGACTTCAACTCGTTCACACGAAGGACCGCCGGCGCCGTTTAACCAAACGACGAGCAATCAACCGCCTCAGCCTCAGAATATCTTCATCATCGGCCGGTTTCACTTTAAATGTAAGCCATGGGACGTTTTTCATTACAGATTTCATGTTTTGTTTCAGGAATGAGGAAGATCAGAGAGAATCGCGGCGAGAGAGAAGAAGAATGAAGTGTAAACGGCGCCGCGAAAAACCAAAGGGTTCTGAAACCCTGAATGATCTTGTGATTGCAATCACCTCAACCGGGTTGGGTCCGGAGGTAATGACCGGCCCAACCCTTTTATTTTTTACTTTCTTTTTCTTTTTTTTAATTAAATTATCAAATTTTAAAAAAAAATATTTAAGTTGTTTTTTAAATAGTAAAATTGAAACATTTTTTTAAATATTAAAATCAAAAACATTTTTTAAAATATTAAAATTAAAACACTTTAAAATATTAAAATTAAAACATTTTTTTAATTAGAATCAATATATTTTTTTTAAAACCAAGAGAAAATATTTTTTAAAGATTAAGATCTTCTTTTTTTTATTTATTCATTATCAAGTAAAAAAATTAAGCTTAGATTCATATTAAACTTCTCATAAAATAAGAAACCACAAAAAATGTCCCATAGCTTCATGCTTCTGTTTTCATAATTGTGTTTACTAACCTAGTTCGTTCACTGTGGAGCTTACCATGTTGCTTCTTTATGTTCGTGTTCTTAAAATTGAATTGTATCATATTGTTGTAACTGTTCCTCCTCTGTAACCTTGCGAATCTTAACAATCGCATTTACGTTTCCGCATTTAAATTTCTGCTGATGTATGATTTCTCACACTGTCATTGCTATTATTTTGTCACATTGCACGCACCTCCGAAGGAATTAGGTCTAGCTTTTGGTCGCCGCGCCAATAGTCCTCAACTTCAAACCCTTACAACCTCACAAACCCTAAATTTCTCAAATGCCTCGCCGCAGGCAAGATTACAATTTTACCCCTAGCACTAGGTCAAAGAGCCGCCGCGCTCATTTTAGGGTTTCCCGCCGAGGAATCCCTAACCTAATTTAACCCTAATTACAATAAACAACTTCAACGTAGATACAGGAGTTTAGGACTCCACGTAAGCGTGTCTTTAAGACATGTTTATTCCCCTTGAGACCTTGACCACAGTCAAGAAGTCTCTAACCTCCCTTTTGAGGGGAACTACGATTACTCTGATTCCACTCCCGTAAGGATACGTAGGCACAAGATGCGATGTCTTGCCGAGTAGAATTAGAACTAACCCCCTTAGGTTTATTTTCTCACTTTTAATCCTTGTACATATACCTTAAGCAAATAAATAAAGCAAATAGTAAACATTTGAACAAAAGGTTCCTGTAGAGTACTACAGAAGTTTAGGGTGCTAATACCTTCCCTAAATTTAACCAACCCCCGAACCCTAGATCTTTCCCCGCATTGTGTTTACGATGCAAAATAGGTTTTCCCTTTTTGACCTTTTCCTTCGGATAAATCAAAGAGCGGTTGTGAATTGAATCGCGATTCAAACTCATTAATAGTTTGTTATCCTATTTCCACCACAACACATCTGGTCAACCTACTGAAGCTGTTTGAAAGGCTTAGGAAGTTCAGGCTGAGGCTGAATCCTAACAAGTGCACTTTCGGAGCGCGGTCCGGAAAGTTATTGGGGTTTATCGTTAGTGAACGAGGTATTGAAGTTGATCCTGCAAAAATAAAAGCTATTCAAGAAATGCCAGCGCCGAAAACAGAGAAAGAAGTTCGTGGTTTCTTGGGCCGAATAAACTACATTGCAAGGTTTATCTCTCAGCTCACGGCCACTTGTGAACCGATGTTCAGGCTTTTAAAGAAAAATCAGGCGATTGCTTGGAATGAGGATTGCCAGAAGGCATTCGACAAAATAAAGCAGTATCTTCAAGAACCTCCAATCTTGATACCCCCAGTGGCTGGACGGCCATTAATCATGTACCTGACGATTCTGGAGAGTAGTATGGGGTGTGTTCTCGGTCAGCACGACGAGACGGGCAGAAAAGAGCATGCCATTTATTATTTGAGTAAAAAGTTCACTGAGTGTGAATCTCGATACTCGATGCTGGAGAAGACGTGTTGTGCATTAGCTTGGGCCGCCAAACGTCTACGACAGTATATGCTCAACCACACCACTATGCTAATTTCGAAGATGGATCCGATCAAGTACGTCTTCGAGAAGCAGGCTCTTTCGGGCAGGATTGCCAGATGGCAGATGGTGTTAACAGAATATGATATTCAGTACGTCTCCCAGAAAGCCATTAAGGGAAGCGTATTGTCTGATTACCTTGCCGAACAACCAATCAAAGACTACCAGCCGATGAAGTTCGAATTCCCTGACGAGGACATTATGTTTCTCAAAGCGAAGGATTGCGATGAGCCATTGCCCGATGAGGGGCCAGATAGGAAGTCTCAGTGGAAGTTGATATTCGACGGAGCGGTTAATTCCTATGGAAGTGGTATCGGGGCTATCATCACGACTCCTCACGGATCCCACATCCCGTTTACTGCGAGACTGACGTTTCCAGTTACCAACAATGAAGCCGAGTATGAAGCATGTATTATGGGTCTAGAAGAGGCAATTGATTTGAGAATCAAAAATCTAGACATCTATGGTGACTCAGCGCTTGTAATCAATCAGATTAAAGGGGAGTGGGAAACTCGTTAAGCGAATTTAGTGTCGTACATGAATTATGCCAGGAGGCTGCTTCCGTTCTTCGATCGAGTGGAACTTCATCATGTACCCAGGGCGGAAAATCAAATGGCTGATGCTCTAGCCACGTTAGCTTCAATGTATAAAGTCAATTATTGGAATGAGGCTCCAAGAATTGTGCTTTCGCGTCTTGATAGACCAGCATTTGTGTTCGAAATCGAGGATGCCAACGACGGCAAGCCATGGTTCCACGATATCCAGACCTTCCTTATGACTAAGGAGTATCCTGCGGGTGCGTCTACCCAGGATAAGAAGACTCTAAGGAGGCTATCTGGAAACTTTTATCTCAATCCTGATGGAGTGCTGTATAAAAGAAACCACGATCTCGTGCTACTCAGATGTGTAGATGAGAAAGAAGCAAGTATGCTCATGGAAGAAGTCCATGAGGGCACATTTGGTACGCACGCCGGCGGGCATGCCATGACGAGAAAGATCCTGAGAGCAGGGTATTACTGGCTGACTATGGAGTCGGATTGCTTCAGATTCGCAAAGAAATGTCATAAATGTCAGATTTATGCTGATAGAGTTCATGTGTCGCCGTGCCCATTGAATGTCGTGTCCTCCCCTTGGCCGTTCTCCATGTGGGGCATCGACATGATAGGCAAGATCGAGAATGGTCATCGTTTCATTCTGGTAGCTATCGACTACTTCACCAAATGGGTGGAGGCAGCCTCGTACGCTAATGTGACCAAGCAGGTGGTAGCTAAATTCATAAAGAGGGACATCATCTGTCGCTATGGAATTCCCGAGCGGATCATTACTGATAATGGTTCGAACTTGAATAACAAGATGATGAAGGAGCTGTGCCAGAGCTTCAAGATTGAACACCACAACTCATCTCCTTACCGGCCGAAGATGAATGGCGCTGTTGAAGCCGCCAACAAGAACATCAAGAAGATTGTTCAGAAGATGGTTGTGACGTATAAAGATTGGCACGAGATGCTGCCGTTTGCCTTGCACGGTTATTGTACTACGGTGCGTACATCGACCGGGGCAACTCCTTTCTCCTTGGTGTACGGTATGGAAGCTGTTCTACCGTTAGAAGTGGAGATTCCTTCTTTGCGAGTTTTGGTTGATGTGAAACTCGACGAGGCAGAATGGATTACGAATCGCTTGAACCAACTCAGCCTGATGGACGAGAAGAGGTTAGCATCGATTGCGTTTGGCCGTCTGTACCAAAGCCGAATGAAGAAAGCTTATGATAAGAAGGTGCGTCCCAGAAGCTTTCAGACGGGTGATCTCGTCCTGAAGAAAATTCTTCCGCCACACTCCGATCACCGGGGAAAATGGACTCCGAATTACGAAGGGCCGTATGTCGTCAGCAAGGTCTTCTCAGGAGGAGCTTTGTTGTTATCCATGATGGATGGTGAAGATTTTGCATCCCCGGTGAACGCGGATGCAGTAAAAAAATACTTTGCTTGAAAGAGACCCGCTGGACAAAAAAGAAAAAGTCCAGGAAAAAAAGGGGCATCCCGGCGAACCAAAAACAGAATAAAAGGTTCGGGCAAAAATTAGGGATATATTGAAAAAATGTACACCCGCGAAGTCGAAAACCTACACTGGGCGGCTTCGGCAAAAAAGGGTATCCCGGTGAACTGAAAACCCGTAAAGGGCGGTTCACGCAAAAGTTAGGGATTTGAATAAGCAAATGACTGCGTTCCGCGTGTGGACTTTCATTGCTTTGTGGTTTGGGAGACCTGAGGGCCGTTCATCCGAATCAATCTCTTCCGAAGCTGAAGCGTCGGAGAAGTATCGAAGTCGAGTGGGTCTTAGAGGGATTAACTCATGGTGTTCGTCTACGCCTCGTTGCCAACATTTGTATATACTGATGTATATTTATGTTTTCTTTTTGCGCGGCTTCCTCATTCCAGGAGCTTGCCTCTGTTGTAAAACATTTTTGCCCATTCAGGGGTTCACCATCAATAAAATGCACATTATTCAGCAATTCTGCTTGCCTGTTTAGCATTTATCTGTTTTGTTTGCGAATGAAAACGCCGATGTTTTTTAATAAAATGCGCATACATAAACTTGCGGGCCTAGGCCCATTGATTGTCGAAACAATTAATTAACTGAATATTGTCACGAGATAATAACCTGGATAGGCCCCTTTGAGGAGGGTATCTTGTCTGTTTGTTTGTGTTGTTGCAGGTGTAGCACCTTCCAGAGGATATGCCGTGCGCATCCCCGAAGCAGGGCGAGCCCTCCTTCTCCAGCAGAGTTCGGTAGTCTCTCATCCATAGAATTAGAATCAGAATGGTGAGCATTGATATGTCTCCCCCAGGCAGAGAGGATTCTCGTCCCCAAGCAGACGCATCCTGAAGGAATGTCACCTCATCAGCTGAGTCAAGCACCAAAGCATGATGTCGTTTCCCCAGCACCGGGTCACAAGTGCAGATTCCATAGAAGTGTTCGGGTGCCGAAGCTCTTGTTTCCCCAGTAAAGTCTCCAGCGGAATTGAGATTCCCCACCAGAGTCATGCTCTCACCTGAAGTTGGATGATTCCCTCTTCCCCAGTGGAGTATTGGAACAGCTGATGTTGTACTCCCCTGCAGAGTTGTACTCTCCCCCGAAGTCAGATGATTCTTTCTTCCCCAGTGGAATCGAATTCCTCATCAGGGTCGTACTCTCCCGTTGAAGTAGAATGATTTCTCTCTCCCCGGCTGAGTCTGCAAACCCCCAGAAAAGCAGAATCATTGGAAGCAGTTGGAACCTTGAGTGGATGTCCCCTAGCAGAGTGTGGGGCAGCTAATGTTGTATATCCCCCAGAGCCGCACTCTCTCCAGCGAAGCAGAATGATTTCTCCTTCCTTAGCTAAGTTTGCAGATGTCCAGGAGAGCCGAGTCCCTGGAGGTTGATCAGATCATGGTTGATTTTCCCCAGTGGAGTGTGGAGCAGCTGAAGTTGTTTCCCCACAGAGTGGTTATCCCCAGAAGAGTAGCCGAGGCGGCCACGTAGTTTATTCTCGCGATTGATATCAGCAGGTCCAGGTTCCCGTAGAGCTTCGTTCCCCTGCAGCAGTCAGCTGAAGTTGTTTTCCCTGCAGCAGTCAACCAGAAGATCGTTTCCCCAGACGGAGCCGATTGATACCAGCGGGTCCATGTTCTCCTCAGCAGGATGATTCCTCTACCTGAGTAGTTCTTGTCTCCTTGACAGGAGAATTCCCCTTCGGCATTTATTTTGCGGACGGGATCGCATCATTGTGCATGACTGCATGGCATTTAGCATTGCATAGCATTGTACAGGATTGCATAGCATTTAGCATAAAACGCATAGCATTCCCACCGTGTGGGGCATGGCGCAGAAGCATCTTAAGCATGATCCAGGTTACTATCATTCTTGCCTTACAGGTGTTCCACCAAGAGACCAGTTGCTCAGGACGATTCCTGATATTCTCTCCAACAAGGTCGCTTCCTTAAGATGATTCTTAAAGACCCCGGTGTAATCCCCACGGTCGCTCGCTCAAGATGATTTTTGAGATCCCCAGCGAAGTCTTCAGTTCGAGATGATTCTCGAATTCCTCAGCAGGGCCGTTTGCTTAAGGTGATTCTTAAGACCTCAGCGCAATTTCCCGAGTTGTTTGCTTAGTATGATTCTTGAGCTCCCCAGTAGCATCCCCAGCAAGAGTTGCCCAGGAAGATTCCTGGAATACCCAGCAGAATAAAGTCTCCAGAATGGTTATCGGTTCAGGATGATTCTTGAAGGTGCCCGACGGAGCTGTTTGTTCAAGATGATTCTTGAAGTCCTTAGCAGCGTGATATGTCTGCTCCAACAGTGATGTCTAATCTGAAGATTGTCTTCGTAAACGCCTGAGGGCAGTATCAGAAGGTTCCTGTGAGCTCAGATGTCCTTGTTGATGAATTAACGTGTGGCTGAAGACAAGGTTCCAAAGTCTGTGGATATAACAAGATGATCCGTGTTGGTCTGAAGACCAAGTCAGTTGTCCTGAGGAGATGATTGATTGCGATCCAGTGGATAGTTTTTCTTCTGACTGAAGTCGAAGATGTTTCTCCAGCTGAAGCGGAGTTTTGCCTGAAGGCAAAGTGTTTGAATCCCCGTAGAGTCATGAATGGCTCAGGATACCATTTCTTTGACTGAAGTCACAGATTTCCTAAGCTGAAGCGAAGGCGCCTAAGGGCAAGGTTATCCCCAAGGTCATGAATGACCTAGGATTCATTTTTCGGACTGAAGGCCGAAATATATCCCTGACTGAAGTCACAGATGCTCTATAGCAGAGGCGGAGTTGCCTGAAGGCATATCCATGTATCCTTGAAGGCCAAGGACCATTTCTTCAGACTGAAGTCGAAGATACCTCCTGCAGGGTAGCCGACGGGCAAAGTTCACATCCTTGAAGGCCAAGGATGTTCTTTCTAGCTGAAGCTGGAATAGCCGACGGGCAGGGTTTCATCTTTCTTCAGAAGAACTTGAAGATTCTCCAGCGGATCTGGAGTGGCCAGGGGCCAGGGTTCCATCTGTCTTCAGAAATACTTGAATATTTTTTCCAGCGGATCTGGAATGGCCAGGGGCCAGGGTTTCATATATCTTTAATGTTGAAGTTCTACGGCGGGCAGTGTGCCGCAGTATTCCGATGATCGTTATGGTTCTGAGGGTGAACCCCAGATCGGAGTGTGCTCGGTTAAGTCTCTCATTCCCAGCGGAGTAGTTTCAAATACGCAGGTGTACCTTTCGTTCCATTTACCAGGGGTGAACCCCAGATCATAGTTGTTCAAGATCATTTGTCCGGCGGCGAGGTTGGATGTTTGTTTGACGGCGAGGTTGAACGTTTGGATTTGACGGCGAGGTCAGATCATCATTGGTCCGGCAGCGAGGTTGGATGTTTGTTCGACGGCGAGGTTGAACGTTTGGATTTGATGGCGAGGTTAGATCATCATTTGTCCGGCGGCGAGGTTGGATGTTTGTTCGACGGCGAGGTTGAACGTTTGGATTTGACGGCGAGGGCAGATCATCATTTGTCCGGCGGCGAGGTTGGATGTTTGTTCGACGGCGAGGTTGAACGTTTGGATTTGACGGCGAGGTCAGATCATCATTGGTCCGGCGGCGAGGTTGGATGTTTGTTCGACGACGAGGTTGAACGTTTGGATTTGACGGCGAGGTCAGATCATCATTTGTCTGGCGGCGAGGTTGGATGTTTGTTCGACGGCGAGGTTGAACGTTTGGATTTGACGGCGAGGTCAGATCATCATTTGTCCGGCGGCGAGGTTGGATGTTTGTTCGACGGCGAGGTTGAACGTTTGGATTTGACGGCGAGGTCAGATCATCATTTGTCCAGCGGCGAGGTTGGATGTTTGTTCGACGGCGAGGTTGAACGTTTGGATTTGGCGGCGAGGTCAGATCATCAGTTGTCCGGCGGCGAGGTTGGATATTTGTTTGACGGCGAGGTCAGACTCTTTAAATCCCCAGTAAAGATGTTTGTTTCCGACGGCGATGTCAGATTCAGTTTTCCAGCGGCGATGTTGGGCATGTCAAGGTGATCCAGTCTTCTGACGGCGATGTTAGGTGATGCAGATCCTTCTAGTTTCTCCAGCGGCGATGCGGGGTATTCTGTCAGATGTGTGTCTCCAGCGGCGATGCGGGGTGCTTTGTTCAGAGATGTATTTTCTCCAGCGGCGATGCGGGGTATTTTGTTCATTTTTGTATTTTCTCCAGCGGCGATGTTGGGTATTTTGGCGATTCAGGTTTAGGTCTCCGGCGGCGATGTTGGACGCTTGTTTCCCAGAGTTATGGTTGTTCTTGACGGCGATGTCAGGTGATTTAGTCTTCCAACGGCGATGTTGGGTGTTGTGGTTGTCTGAAGGCAGTGTCAGAAGAATTTAATGTGGATAACTGACGGCGATGTCAGATCAGTATCTCTCCAGCTAGTTGCCGTGCAGCTAGCATTGTAATATTCGAAGATTTGTTCCCCGCAGAGTACCGTGTGCTCGTGCAGTTGGCAAATTTTCGGGTTTACCGGTATTCAATCGTCTCGCACCTTGATTGGTTGAGAGCCGTTCGCTTCTCACCCAGTCAGGTTCAAGCCGTTTGAATAGGGGCAGCTGTTGCACCCCAAAATTTGACCAACAATTATTTATTCATTGAGTATTTGAAAGTTGATACCTTCATCAGAAAGTTCAAGAGATCCTCAGAGGAATTGGTTGAAACCAGGGTTGTGTGCTTCATAGCTTGAGAGTTGTGGGAGCTCCTCAGATGATTTTGAGATTTTGAGGATGAACTAGATGCTTTGAGGAAGCTTGTGAGATGTCTTGATAGCCATCATGAAGCCCAGAGAAGTCATTATGCAAGAGTTCAGAAGATTCAACCATGAATGGTAGAATTAGGGTTTTGACTGGGTCAACCCTAGGATAACTGAAAATTTGGAGAAGGTTGAGACCTAATCCAAGGGCCATGAGATCATGGAATGATGCATAGAGGTGTTATAAAGATGATTCCTAGACCAACTCATCATGATTGAGGAGTTTGAGAAGTTTCAAGTCAGGGTTTCCAAGGATTGTCAGTGAAAAAACCCTAATTTGATCCATGTTTTCCAGGCAGTTTTAGCTCTAGATGTGATTGATATCTCATCTTCCCCACAACATGAATGTTGTAGAGCTTGTTCTTAGCTTTAATTTGAGTGGTGGAAGTCCTTGATAGGAGTTGCAGAGCTCAAGTTATGGTTTTGACAAATTACAGGTCAGCTGAGGTGTGTGAATCTGGGTCCTTGAAAGTCACCCAACTTGCAGACAACTTTTTCCCTAGTAGAATGATTCCTATGATTTCTTGGTCAACATGAATGTTGAAGGGCATCTTCTTAGCTTTAATTTGAGTGGTAGAAGTCCTTGATAGGATTTGTGGAACTCAACTTATGGTTTGAACAAGACAGGGGTATTTTGGTCATTTGTCAGTTATAGGTCACTTTTAAGCAAAGGCCATATCTCCTATTTCCAAGCCTCAAATGGAAAACCTCAAAACATGAAAGTTGTTCAAAATGTGATTTTAAGTCTAGAAAGAAGGTCATGAATTGTTGGAGAAGCTCATAGCATGGATTTGCATGATTGGTTAAAAATGAACTAAAAATGGCTTATAAGTTTAAAAAGTTGAATTTGAAAATTGGTTTGGAGGATCTAGGAATCCAAAATAGGTCATCCAATATATCATTTTGATTGGAAACATCATTTTGAGAACATTGGTTTAAATAGAATTTCCATTTGAAGCTTTGAAATGGGACATGCTTTGGAAAATTGAAACTTGCATATTAAGGCACCTTTGGAAATCATAACACAAGGCAAGGAAGAAGCTTGTTTTTGTACATTACTTCTCAATATCTCACATAAGGAGAATTTGACACTAATTTGCAAGGTTTAAGGCATGATGCATGAGATTTTCAACTTACCATCATATGAGATTCCAACGACTTTCTAGCTCATTCTAGAAAGATCTATGAGTTTCCATGGATCATTATAAGAAGAGTGAATCATGGAGGGTAAAAGTTTGGTGATCATTGTTGATGAGAGGTGAGATTAGAGTGTGAAAAGCAAGATTCTTCCATTGGAAATTTCACATCAAACCTTCATTCTCTCCAATCTCCATTCATTTCTCCTCCACAAACCTATTCTTCTGATCATTGTGATTGACTACATGCTGAGATAGAAGAAGATCCATGGCAGTTTGAAGCTATTTTGAGGAAATTGCAAGAAGTGCATTTTGATATCAAACACGAGTTTCAAGCTTTGATCATTCATCCTGCTGCATACAGAAGTCATAGTGGGCATTGGAGAGTAATCAAGGAAGGTTTCAGGCACTGAATTGCAAGGAAACCATAGCCTCCATTAAAGTGTAACAGGTTGGTGAATTCACTCATTTCTCCTTAATTATGCATAGTTAGGTTAGATCTTAGGTGTAGAACTGTTAAGCTAGGTTAGTTGATTAAATCCTGAGCATTAGGGGGAATTTCGTGGGGTTTCATGGCAGGTACAAGAATCTGTTATGATTGATAGCAAGCTGGATAATAGGTTTTAGTGTACGATTGATGGCTCATTATGATAAGCATAGCATGTAGAAGAGAATTATACCATTAAAGTTGAGAATCCTCATGATCAATATCAGTGAAAATGGTGGAACAAAGAACTTCATCCATTCTGTTTGAGAGTTTTGAGAAGATTCAATGGAAAATATGAGCATAGTGGTGTTCCTGGGGATTAATAGGTCAACTTTGCTTTTGGAGCTTTTGATTTCCGTTGAGAAACGAAGGAGAACGATGGTGATGAAATTCCATGCAGGAAGCTCGTGAAACCTGAAAACCCTAATGCATTTTGGGGACGATGGCTGTCCATCGTTGGATTAGTCCCAGGGCTTGACCAATTCACCTCATCTAACGGCCAGCATTTGAACTTAAAACGGAGGGAAAGACCACAAGCAAAACGCGGCGTTTTGTTTAATGAAGCGCGTGTGGGCTCAGCAACTTATTCCTATCCACACCCCCAGACGTGGCCCAATGTTCAGAATCAACTAGCGTGTCTTACTACTCACACCCCCTCCCCCTTTAATTGATTTCTTTTTCATTTTAATTCCATTTAATTTTCTTGCTTTTATAAAATTCATAAAAAATAGGAAATTAAATATTTTTTAATTCTTGTTTTTTTTCATATGTTAGTGACTTTGTATAGAAAAATATAAATAAATAAAATGTCCATTTTATTTTCTTTTCATATTTTTAATAGATTTTTCTTTTAATAGCTTTTTAAAATAGGATTATTTTTGTGCATGATTTTGTAGAATTTGTTTTAGGACTTTCCTTTAGTTTTTTTAATTCATTCTTTTTTGTGTAGTTAGATATTGAATCATAGTTCCCTATAGGATTTAATTCTTGATTTTTAGATTAAAATTTGATGTAGTTTGATGGTTAGACATTTAGGTGCTCTAATTAGGGTTTTAAGTTGTATAGGTAGACTTGAACAAATTTGTTTTGGGGTTTATAGGCCAAATTAGTGTATGGGGAATACATGGGTTAAGGGTAAGTATGTATAGAATCCCCTAGAATTTTGTTAGAATATTGTATGGTGTTTTAGTATTTTTCATTGATTTTTGAATGTATGGATAGTATGTGTGTTGCTTAAAGGCATAAGTTGTATTGTTGTGTTTTCTTTCCTTCTCCTTTGAGTGTGTGAGCCTGGAGGATTGAATTGAAGACCTTGTGGATCATCATTGAAGATTTGAAGACCTTGCAGAGGAGTTTAGCATAGCTTTTGTTGTTTTGTTTATAGGTTTATAGGTGCATAGGCAGAGCCCTAGATAGAATACTTTGTTCAATAAACAAGGAGTGTCTTGTTCATCTCCTTTCTTCTCTGTGACATAGAGTCCCTTAAGGGTATTCACCTATCTCCTTTGGAGGGATTAGTGACTTTGCCCTATAAGGTAGAACTTTGAGAGAGCCTTTCCTTTGATGTTAAGTCCTCAATGGCATCCTTTGGAAGTCAGTGAGTACTGTAACATCCTCACCTCATCTTGTTGACTGAATCTTGTTTGCTGGAGCATTGGAGCCATTGAAGATAGAAGCTGAGGCCATGAAGAGGATGATTCCTTGAAGATTATTGAAGTCTGAAGACTTTGTGAAGATCAAGTTGATGCCTGAAGATCCCTGAAGATAGTGAAGCCTGAAGGTAGAGCTGATCAAAGGAGCTGAAGCTCAAAGGGAGAAGATGAGTTGATACTCATGTTGTAGGGTTGATACCTGGAAAGCAAGTGATCTCTGAAGTCTGAGGACTGGGTTACTGATGGAGGAGCTGAGGCTTTCTTCTGTTTTCTTTGATGTATTGTGTGTTTTGTCTGACTTGTCTGCTGCATTAGACTAAGCACATTTAGAATAAGTTCAGTCTAAGAGCATGAGTGCATCTGATTGTATTGTTATTGCTTGGCTTTGCTTGCGGGTATTCGGTAGAGACCAGCTCCCTTGCCCATGTGTTTACTTTGCTTGATAGCATGATTTCATTTTCTGTCTGTATGATTATAGTTTACTGTTTTGCTTGATGGCATGTTGTTTATCTTCAGTATGATTACTGTTATTTCATGACTGGCTTGAGGTCGAGACGAGCTTGTGGAGGCTGAAGCCCCACACACATTTCCTCCCTCACTTGCATTGCATGCATTTTACTGGTAAAGCTGATGCTTTTGTCTGTTTTGGTGTATCATTGACATGATCCCTTAGGACTCTCATTTCCTCTGATGAGGATTTGATGATAGACTTTCAGGTTGAAACCTATGCATGACAACATCTAGGAGTTCCCTGTTCAAACCTCAACCATAGGATGAATCCATGGCATGACAACAGTAGGACTTGATAGTCTCCCTCCTAGTTGGGCCTGTTCTCTTCTCATCTCAAAACAGTTTAAGATACAGTAATCATGAATGATTTCTTTCGTACGTTACGAGCCTTAAGCTATCTGAGAAAGGATTGTGGGAGAGTTTCTTTTCCACAGTCTGGATGTTTAGTATGGTACCCTTTGGGTGACATGCGACGCATTCACTCTCAGGTCATAGTCTCTAGTGCGGTTGAAATCGCAAACACAATAAAAAACACTTCTTTTAGGAGATAACCCGTAGTTAGCCGAACTACGTTTGCTCTGATCTTTCATACCAGATGAAAGTACGTAGGCATAGGATGCGATATCCTAGCGAGCAACCTTTCCCCCATAACCCTTCGTAGGCCGAACTACGTAGACTCTGATTTCTCATTCTCTGATGAGAATACGTAGGCATAAAGTGCGACGCTTTGCCGAGTCATTTTTCTTTTCTTTTTCAGCCAGCCTTGATAGGTAGATAGATTATAACCAACCCGTCCAAGTAAACAAACAAGCGAGGATCCCGTCGAGTACGACGGACGTGAGGGGTGCTAATACCTTCCCCTTGCGTAACCGACTCCCGAACCCAGACAATGGTTGCGATGACCTTGTCTTACCCTTTTTCGTCAGGTTTTTCCGATCGTTTCCTTTCCCGCTCTGAGGGATAAATAACGAAAGGTGGCGACTCTTCTGTCATGCCGGCACCTTATTTTCGCGCAAGCGACACATATCCCCAAGAAGTCTAATGATGTTTAACACTTCTTGGAAACCGTTATTGATTTGGTCGTCACCATATCCCCAGTAAGTCTAGTGGAAACTAGCACCGTTTGAAGCTATTTGTTATTCTGGTCGTCACCAGTCTCCCCATTTGAAAGCTTTCGCTTTTCCAGTCGAGTCTCGGAGAACTAGTGGATACTAGCCTCCCCGGCGCGTCTAGCCTTGTTTCTAACCTTTTCCTGAAGATCCCGTTTGAACTCTTCGGTATAGGAAATTTCTCATCTGGTTATCCCCAGTGAAATTCGTGTCTTCATTCCGTCTTTTCCCCGGTGAAATTTTGCTTCCCCAGTGGGACTATTCCCCAGCAAAGTTTTCCCCAGTGGGTCCCTTCCCCAGGGTGGTTTGCGCTTCTTTTCTTTCGTTTCCCCAGTGAAGAATTGTCATCTTCCCCGGTGGGTTTCCTCGTCTGGTTATCCCCAATGAGGTTCGTTTTTCCTTTCCCCATTGAAGAGGTGTCTTCCCTGGTGGAATTTGTGTCCCCTGTGTGAAAGATTTCCTTGAACAAGTACCTGTAGTCATGTCTGAACTATCTTGCTTACTTCGCTTGGAATCTTTCCCCAGTGTGCTGGGTCCCTTGTGAGTGGTTACTCGTCATATTGCCATTCTTTTATATTTGTCCGTGTGTCTGCATCTGTCGTGCATTCAAGCATCATAAAACATCATTTAGATTCATGGCATATTGGCATTTGTCCTTTTGCATATCATCGGATCTAAGGGACAAAATTTCTGGTTTGCTATATTTAAATACCTTTCACTGCGATTCTATGAGGATTGTCATCTCTCATCACCATCTAGTGAAGATATTTAAATAGGGACATCTGTTGCACCCCAAATTTTGACCCCTTAGATCCTCATCATCATTGTAGGATCACATTTGCTTGATTAACTAACCTTAACCCATTTCCAGTTTATCTTTGTCAAGATGTAGATGAATTAGGGTTCCGCACCGTCAAAATCGAAACTTCGAGGGTTTGATGAATCAATGTTTTGGATTGATCCAACTTCAAACAAGATCAAGGATAATACATTGGACCAATAATGAGTGCAATTTGAGGTGGTCACCCGGGGATTGAGAACAGTGCAATTTGAGATACCCGATTAGGGTTTTCGATCAGAAAAAGTCAACTGTAGTTTGACTTTTGATTCAAAGAGTATTTCAATGGTGGGATCAAGGTCCATTAAGCTCCTATGGCTTAGTAAAGTCCATCCAAAGAGTTTCAAGTCCTCAGGATGTCCGGATCATCAACGGTCGACTCGGTAGGCACCGATCGATCGAACGGTTGACTGAAAAGTCAACTCTTCAACAATAAGGAATTTGACTTCAAGATGTGAATAAAAAATGTTCATTATGTCATATTGCACCTCCCCATAAAATTTCATGACTATTGGATCAAGGGTTGAGAAGTAATTGCAAAATTCGAGAATTAGGGTTTCGAAAGGGGCAAGACCATAACTCCTCAACCACACATCCAATTGAAGTGGTTCAAAGCTCATTGGGAAGCTCTTGACAAATTCTACAAAGGCCTCAAAGTGGTCCATGATCAAAAAATGCATTGAATTGGAGGTATAGCAAAATTCATTTTTGAAGGGGAAATAACTTGGAAAAATTTTAAGTTATTTAGCACTTGTAAGTGGTTTTTTCAGAAACTTTGAAGGGTTTTTCAACCTAGTTCTATCAAGAATTTGGAAATTCCCAAAACATGAAAGTTGTAGAGCTACTTAAGGGATTTCCAAATTATGGTAGAACTCCTCAATAGCATGTTTGAGCAGGAAGTTGTGCACATAGAAGTTTGGCCTATCACACTTGAAATCACTTTGTCAAAATTTCTCAAAACTGAATTTTCACAACTTGAGTCATTCTCCACCCTTGGATTATGTTACAAACTGATAATATGAGGTATGGATGAAGAGAAAACCAGAAGGGAAGTTGGTTTGATGAACATTGCAAGTTGATGGCAAGTAGGCATTATTTTATTCAAATAAAAAGGAAGAAAGAGAAACTTTTCAAGGATATGTGGCAGATGCAGTCTCCTACTTCTCTAGCATCATCTCATGTTACCTCACCCCCCTCATATCAGCTGGTTTTGCTTGCATTGAGCCATGGAGTTGATGTGAAGAGGCTGCCACTAGATTTGGCAAGATTTTCTTCACAAATCTCGCTCCAAAAGTGGTAAATGACCAAGGCTGCCCTCACTCTTGCTTGGCTATAAATAGAGGCCTCCTCTATGAGTTCAACCACACCAGAGAAATCTCAGAAAACCATAGCTCTCCCTCTCCTCTCATTCATCAAGAATTCCAAAATCTTCAAAACCTCTATTTTCACCAAAAAAACTGTCTTGAGCAAAACTCTGCTCAAGACCAGTTCCATCACTTCCAAACCTCTAAAAAGCATCCACAAAAACCCTAAATATAATATAGAAGGTGTCTATACCTTCAAACCTCTCAAAAATACCATTTTTCAAAAAGTCAACTTTCACACTAAGAAAGTTTGACCACCACCCTCAAAACTTGCCAAATCTTGGTCTAGGCCATTTCTTGCTGATTTAACCATCCACACACCTCACATATGTCATATTACAATTGTCCAAAGCATTGAGAACTAGTGGTGAAGTATATTTCCTCAACTGTCCACAAGATTGCATCTTGCTTCAAAAAAGGAAGGAAACTACAAGTTGGCTCAAAAGAGGAGGGAGTTCTTGCTTTGTGCTATTAGCTGGTTGAGAGGGATCTACAAGTGGTTAGTACTTATAAACCCCCTCCTTTATATGCATAAATATCATGAAAACATATTTGAGTTTTGCTTGATGGTTTGTATTTGAAGTATTGGATCTGTTATCATTTAGTGTGCAACATTGTTATGTTGGTTGCTACAATTTTGTAACCATTTGAAAAGCACAGTTTTGAGTGTATTGGTACTTGTTCTCAGTGGTGTAGGCATAGGAAAGTTTGCATAAGAATCTTGATTTGGTAATAATGGTAACTTTGCTGTTTTTATCACTTTGCTTACATTGAAACCAGCATTTGCATTATGGTAACAACTTATGTAGTTACTTCTGTTTACAAATCCACTTCTTAATTTCAATGTTAGAAACTCCTAAGCCATGTTATTTTTAGTGAGATGTAGGGTTTGTAAGGGTCTGGTTGATTTGTGTAGGACATTAATTTAAGTTGATCATTTGGTCAGGAGGCTGTTCTCAAAGGCTGAGTTTGTCAGCTCATGCCTAGTGTATACCAGTTTTTTTTTAAGCTTCTTAGAGGGTATGATTTTGCAACCAGACTGCTGCAGTTGTTTCTATTAAGAGGATTTAAGGTAGCTTGATCTTGATTAACCTAGTTTGTCTAGGAGGTTGTTGTGACTAGGATTGCTGTCATGAATTGTGGGCTGGTTCAGTACAGTCAGTTTGTTGCATAAGGGAGATCTGGTGAAGGCCTCAGGTTTGCTGAGCATGGCCATTTTTTTTGAGGCAGGCTAGGAAGTTTGGAGTAATAGGATTAAGTAGGGTTCTTTGTTTGTTGAGTTTATTAATGAGGGAGCCATCACTATTTGAACTTAGACCAGGTTTGTGGTCAATTATTGATGACTTGGCATAGAGTTTGTCTGGATGCTTCTTTTTGTTGCCACAATTCTGTTGTGAAGTCTGCCATTCAGATCCTCATCAGGTTTGCATTTGATCATCTAGATTTCACCTAAGACCTGCTAGTATGCAACACTTTCTAGTCAGATTAGGTAAATGCTGTTAAAAACCTTTTTGTGAGTAAGTTAGTGCCATTAGGAGGTGGGTTGTCTCTAACTCATGAATAAACTGCTATATCATAAACTTTGTTCCTTTAGCTGTTTTTAAGCAAAGTACTTTAATGTTTTTTTGTCATGATGAGAAACTACCAGTTGCCAATGTCTGTGCATGAGGACTGAGTTTGTTAACTCAAGTGTAATTTCTGCCAGGTTTTAGATGTTTAGAACTGCTGTTGGAGTATTGGATCTGTCATCTTGAACACTTAGAGTGGTAACTCTTTGTGTTAGTGTATCCATTTAGGCTTGACATTATAATGTCAGAACCTTGTTTTGTTTAGGCTGCTAGGCTTTGGGGAGAATTATCACAAGCAAGCTAGTTAAGGCTGGAGGGTTTAAAACCAGTAGGATTCCTGTTAGTATGCTCTGATGAGAGAGTTGTTACTATAGGATTGTGTGAATTCATGATAGGTTGAACTTCAGACCTTATTGCATTTTGATTTGATGCTATGCTCATTGGCTATCACTTGTTGGGGAATTATCAGCCTGAAATTCTCATCAGGGTTTCCCTTACCCTTTCATTTCTTATAGATCAACTCATTGCATTTTGGTTGAGTTGTTGATTTGAGAAACATTCTGCAGAGGTTCATAATGCTGCCAACATTTTATTTTGAAGACATCCAATACCATTTGCAACTACCATGCCAAGTCCTCATTCTGATGTGTTTTGATTTAAACATGCTGTTGGAATTCATCAAACATCACATTTCAAATATGCTCAGACTTTCTCATGTCTCCAAAAGCATTTGTTTTGATCATTTAAAACTTCCTCATGCATTTCATAAAGTGTCAACTTGCATTTAGCATACCAGTTTGCATTACAGCCTGTTTTGCATCTGATTTATTACTCACACTTATTCATCAACCTGTTTTCAATGTGTGTATGTGCTTGGTTTGGTCTGAGAATGTTTAGAACTTGATTTGGACATCAAAATGCATTTCAAAAGCTCATTATGCATATGCTATTGAATTTCAAAATGGAAGCTTGATCTTTTAAAATCACCACCACCACCACCACTGAATTCCTTGTTAAATTTCACTCAATTTAGACTAAAATTTTGCTTAAATCCATTGAGAATTGACAAAGTTATGGATCTTCATGCATTGGCTTGTTTTTGTTTTTTTGAATTTTGCCCAGAAATGTCTTGAGATATCCAATATATATTTATGGGGTGGCATTTTTACTTGGATGTACAGCCACCCCAGTGGTAGACACACTCTTGCCAGCGTGCCTTTCACCTTGACCACAAGGGTTCGATCCCTGAGGAGGATCAACCCTTTTTGCCTTTTCTCATTTTTCTTATTCACCTACGCGCATTTTCTTGGCCTAGTGGTTAAGTTGTTTTTTTGCAAGCCAAGGGCGTGGGTTCAAATCCCACCTTGCCCCTTTTATTTTTTAACCCTTTGTTTTATTTTATTCATATTTGCATCAAACTTCAAAAAATCATAACTTGCTTATTTTTTTATCATTTTCAATCCATTCTTTTTGCAAAATATTCATAATAATGTCTAGTTTTATTTAATAAGATAAAATTTCAAGTTTCTCATAATCACATTGCTTTTTGCCAATTGGAAAGTTGGTTCTTTTGTCGGTCGTTACCTCGCGTCTTTGTTGACATTCTTTTATACCATACTTATTTATCTTGTGAGATTTGTGGATGATTGTTTCTTTTGTGTTTGTTAGCATGATAGGACCTTGTTACCATGAACTTACCTCATTCTCCCTCCTAAATTATGAGGTTTAAACTGATTTAACTGTGTTTGATTATCATCTAGGCATTTTGTTGTTACATTTGCTATGTTTTGAACTTACGACATGCTTATCTTCAAATTATGATTTGTTCATATGGTTGTTACCTTTATCATGCTTCAATATTTGTTAAGATATGCCCCAAAGTTTTGTTAGGATGTTTGACTATTGGTTGTAACCATTGATATCATTTGAAGTATATGCTTATTGTAATTTGCATACTTACTTGTCTTATTTCATCTTGCTTATTTACTTTGTTAAGTACTTATTCCCCAAGTGATGGAACTTTTTAGTTCTCATCCAAGTTGTCTCCCCCTCTCTCCTTCCAAAGGAAAAGTCTCTCCCTTGACCCTTGTGTCATTGGATAGCTCATTACCCTTCCTTGACTTTGTGAAGTCATTTTGAACATTAGTATAAGCCTTAGACTTTGCCTTAAGTCTAAAAGACCCACCTATACTAGGAGTGTTCTTCAACGTAGAACTTTAGGATAGAGTTTGGTTAACTCTATGTAAGAATCATGGAAATGATTACTTACTCCCTTTTCTTGAGTGTTTAACATAGATCTAGAGAGTTTTGTGAAACTCTACACAAGCATGGATATGTTTGTTCCCCTTTGAACCTTGATCATAATCAAGTGTTCTTCATCCCTTGTGAGGTGAACTACGATTGCTCTGATTCTATCCTAGTTAGGATACGTAGGCAGAGGACGCGATGTCTTTGCAAGCAAGCTTAGAAATTATCTTTAGGTTTTAACCTACACCCTTTACCCATCCCAAACCTTAGCAAACATTTACCTATTTAGCATGCAAACAAACAAAAGGTTCCTGTAGAGTACTACAGATGTTTAGGATGTGAAATACCTACCCTATGCATAACCAACCCCCGATCCCCGAATCTCTTAGAGTTGTTGTTACATCGCGCAAAAGGGTTTTTCTTTCTTTAGACCTTTCCTTTGGATAAATTAAATTCCGGTTGTTTAAGAATTAAAGATTCAAGTTAATTCAAAGATTGGTATCACAATTCTCACCGCAACAGTGCGCCCAGAGGTGGCGCGAGCTGGCTGCAAGGGTTCAACCTCCGATGGTGGAGAGAGAACTCATTGACTTGTTTGTAGCTACATTGTCTAGTGTATATTATGAGAAATTGATAGGCAACATGTCTGGCAACTTCTCGGATTTGATCATTACAGGCGAGAGAGTTGAAAATGGGATTAAGTTGGGAAAGATACAAGCAGGGGAAAGGACCTCATTTGGAGGTGGAAGGAAGAACTTTGGTATTAAAAAAAGGGAGAATGAGACAAATGCAGTGTTAGGTTTTAAGAATTGAAATTGGAATCAGAATCAGAATCAACATTGACAACAACCATACTATCAACAACCCCCCACAAGTAGCTAGTATTGCCATTCCGGCGGTACAACCTCAACAACAACAACAACCACATCTGCAACAGCAACAACAATGACCTCAACAACAAAATTATGCACCGAGACAGTTCCAAGATCGGAGAAGGATGATGGATAGGCACTTTGACGCACCGCCAATGCCTTACACCTAATTATTACAACACTTAATGCAACTGCAGTTGCTCCAGAAAAGGACAATGGCACCTCTAATTGGTCCACCACCTCCCGGGTATGACGCCAATGCTAAGTGTGACTTCCACTCTGGCGCACCTGGCCACCATATCGATAATTGCAAATCCTTTAAACACAAGGTACAAGACCTTGTAGACAGCAAGGCTATCAACTTTAATCATGATGCGCCAAATGTCGTCCAAAACCCATGCCTAACCATGGAGGGGTCGGTGGTGTGAATGCTATTGTCAGTGAGGAAGGCTTGAACTTGGTGTCTAGTGTGGAGGATTTGAAGACTCCATTAAGCTTTGTGAAGAGCAAGTTATTAAGAGGTGGGGTGTTCCCCGGTTGTGGGAAATATTGCGAAGACTGTGTGACTTGTCCTGAGGGATGTTTAAATCTGAGGAACCATGTGCAATGTATGATGGATGACGGTATATTACAATTTGACAAGATTCAGGAGAAGGATGATAAAAAGATGATCAGTGAAGAGGAGGATGAGGTGGCCACCATCTCCATCCCTTAAAAAATAATTACCATTTCTACGCCTCCAGCACGGCCTACTACCATATTTACAAAGGCAGGACCTATTCCCTATGAGAGCTCTAAGGAGATCCCTTGGAACTATGGGGCCAAGGTCTATTGCAACAGGCAGAAGCAAGAATTAAAAAGTTCTCCCTTGGACTCGATTGACAATCTGGTAGGAACTGGAGGAATGACTCGAAGTGGGAGGGTATTTTCACCTCCCGAAGTAAATGCTGAAAAATCTGACAAAGGAAAAGAGAAGGCGGTAGTCTAAGAGGGTTCTCAAACTGGAGAGAAGGGAACCTTGTTGAAGGAGGAAGAGGAGTTTATGCGTTTGATAAGGAGGAATGATTACAAGGTTATGGATCATTTACAACAGACTCCTTCAAAAATCTCCATCTTGTCATTGTTGTTATGTTCTGAAGCTCATAGGAATGCTTTGCTCAAGGTTTTGAATAATGCTTACGTCCCTCAAGAGATACCCGTGAATCAGTTGGAAGGGGTGGTGGCCCACGTCAATGCAGGCAACGGGTTAGGTTTCACTGACTATGACTTGACACCAAAAGGAAGGAATCACAATTCGGCGCTCCACATATCCATCGAGTGTAGAGGAGTTGTTTTGTCTCATGTATTGGTAGATACTAGGTCGTCACTAAATGTGATGCCCAAGAAAGCCCTCATGAAGCTGGACACTCAAGGGATAATATGCACTCCGAGCGACTTGGTGGTCAGAGCTTTTGATGGGACGAGGAGGTCCGTTTTTGGGGAGTTGACGTTACCAATTCAGGTCAGTCCTGAGATTTTTGATGTGGTGTTCTATATAATGGATATCCAGCCGGCATATAGCTATCTCTTGGGTCGCCCTTGGATACATTCAGCGGGAGCTGTGACATCAACCTTGCACCAAAAATTAAAGTACATGGTGGGCGGTAACATTGTGATTGTTTGCGGAGAGGAGGACATCATGGTGAGCCATCTGTCTTCATTCAAATATGTGGAGGTCGATGGTGAAATCCATGAAACGCTGTGCCAAGCCTTTGAGACTGTCCAAATCAAGGAGAAGGCACCAGTTGAGGTCAAAGCGCCAGAGGTTGCTATGTAATCCTACAAGGAAGCACAAGCCGTCGTGAAATCCGGGTCAGCGCAAGGGTGTGGGCAAGTGGTGAATGTCCCCAACAAACAAGATAAATTCGGGTTGGGATACAGCCCATATGCATCCTCTTCACAAAGCGATCCGCGCTACAAAGGGCATATCCAGTTCACCAGCGGTGGGGTGATATTCGAGAGGATTAATGTCGTATCTGACGAGGAAGGAGACAATGACTGTAACATGGATGCATGGATCAAGCCATGTATCCCTGGCCAGGGCTTGAAGAATTGGACCGTGGAAGAAGTTATCTTTGTGACCTATGAAGAGTAATTGCTTTGTTTTGATTAATGTATTGCCCTATGCTCTTCCCGGAGCATAGTGGTCTCTATTTGTAGGGCCCTATCTGTTATGTGTGTGAACAATCTTTTTATCATCAATCAAAAAGGCGTCTTTTCATTCAAAATTTGCGATCCTTGTTTTTCTTGTTTTTATTTTCCTAACAATAAAATGGCAATGTGGTTTGTGTTTGTTTGTTTTCATATCATTTAAGCATAAAATCATCATCATTACAGGTTACACATTTCAGATACCACCGACTCAGACTCGTCTATGACTCGGTGTGACTTTGACAATCCGATCTTTCAAGCAGAAGAAGAGATCGAAGAAGACGAAGACCTGTCCGAAGAGCTTGTCAGATTGTTAAGACAAGAGGAGAAGGTCATCCTGCCTCATCAAGAGGAAGTTGAAGTCGTCAACCTGGGAACATAGGAGGATAAGAAGGAAGTTAGAATAGGGGCCGCGCTGCAAAGTGATGTCAAGCAAAGATTGGTTGAATTGCTCTAAGAGTATAAGGATGTCTTTGCTTGGTCATACGAAGACATGCCTGAACCCGACACAGACATTGTAGTTCATCGCCTGCCTCTTCGAGAAGAATGTCCTTCCGTCAAACAGAAGCTTAGAAGAACCAGGACAGATATGGCAGTGAAGATCAAAGAAGAAGTCCATAAGCAATTGGACGCTGGATTTCTTGCTGTGACCAATTACCCTCCGTGGGCTGCAAACATCGTGCCCGTGCCTAAGAAGGATGGAAAAGTCAGGATGTGTGTTGACTATAGGGACCTGAATAGAGCGAGCCCAAAGGATGATTTCCCGCTCCCCCATATTGACGTGCTTGTTGATAACACCGTACAATACTCACTGTTTTCTTTCATGGACGGTTTTTCGGGCTACAATCAGATCAAGATGGCACCAGAGGATATGGAGAAAACGACTTTTATTACACCATGGGGGATGTTCTGCTATAAAGTAATGCCTTTTGGTTTGAAGAACGCAGGAGCAACTTATCAGCGGGCTATGGTGACCTTTTTTCACAACATGATTCATCATGAGATTGAGGTTTATGTCAATGATATGATCGCAAAGTCCCAAACGGAGGAGGGGCATCTGGTGAATCTTCTAAAGCTGTTTAAGAGATTAAGGAAGTTCAAACTTAGGCTAAATCCAAACAAGTGTACTTTTGGTGTACGGTCAGGGAAGCTGTTGGGTTTCATTATCAGCGAGAAAGGTATTGAGGTCGATCCTGCGAAGATCAAGGCAATTCAAGAAATGCCAGCACCAAAGACCGAGAAAGAGGTTCGTGGCTTCCTGGGTAGATTGAACTACATTGCAAGGTTCATATCTCACCTCACAGCCACCTGTGAACCATTGTTTAAACTATTGAAGAAGGATCAGGCGGTCGTCTGGAACGAAAATTGCCAGAGGGAATTTGAGAAGATAAAAGAGTACCTGCAGGAACCTCTAATACTGATGCCCCCGGTGGCTGGAAGACCGTTGATAATGTACTTAACGGTTCTTGAGAATTCCATGGGTTCTGTCAGGCATCTGTAGAGGATAAAATTTTCTGCACCGGACCCAAAGATGAGGGCATCTGACATCGCCGCCAGGCCTTCACTAAACAAAAGCGAACATCAAGAGTCATACGAAGTTATAATCATCCGATGATAACAATCACAAGGGAACTCCGCTGGGGAAATAACATAAGCCAGGGTCTAGACACCACACGGGCCTAGATATCAACCAATTGCGAGATACACCTGAAACAGAGAGATAAAAATCTGGTTTATGTTTCACATGCATATGTTTGAAAATGACGTAATTCTCCATACGAAATGGACATGCTACGCATTTGGGTAGATGCCATGCACGCATACAGATGCAACGGAACTGAATCAGCAAAATAAATGCTAGATACAGAAACCACCCTATTGGGGAAACAACCTACTCATGCCAATAACAATTGGACTTATGCCGAGGAAATGGGCCTTCGCTGACCTTCTGCAAAGAAAATGTCGGGGTAACATCATTCCTTCGTCCTGTTGGGGATTACTCAACTGGAAGCGAATCTACCTAGGCCATAGATTACTCAGTGGGAAGAAAATCCACTCATGATTCACTGGGGAGTACGAACACGCACTTCGTGGGGATTAAATGTGCACCAACTGCCGAGGGTAAGCATACACGCTACCTGCTCACTCAAACTGCATACAAACTCTACTGGGGATAGAGATGCAAACTCCGCTTGCTGGGGAATAGGCTCCGGATGGAGATAAGACGAACTTCATCCATACCTCTTTGCCTCAAGGGTAACGATCCTGCAAAACTAAACAAACAAACAAGATATCCTACACAAACGGAACTATCTCAGTCATCATTCGTGACGTTGTTCAATTAATTCAAATTTTTAACAATTATTGGCCAAGGCCTGCAAGTTTATGTATGTGCAAGTTTATCAAAACATTGGGCGTTTTTCACAAACAAAATAGTAAAAGTTAAAACAAAACAAACGAGATACTGAATAGTATATGTTTATTGATAGATAGCCTGTAAATAGGCAAATTTTTACAACAGATGCAACCCCTGAAAAGAGGAAGTTGCGCAAAAACAAAACAGCTATGCATAGAAATATACAAAAATGTACAGAAATATCGGCAATGTGGCACAGACAAACACCATGAGCTGATCCCTCTATGACTCGCCTGACCTTGATGCTTTCCCGACGCTTCGTCTTCAGAGGATATTGATTCGGATAAACGGCCCTCAGGTCCTCCCAACCCACTAAGCAATGAAGTTCTAACACAAACCGCAGTCATTTTCTTTTCTATCCCTAACTTTTTCCTGAACCGCCCTTTCGGGTTTTCGATTCACCGGGATACCCATTTTTGCCAAGGTCGCCTTTTCAGGTTTTCGAATTTGCGGGTTTACATCTTTTCATTTTTATCCCTAATTTTTTCCCGAACCCATTTTCTTTTTTATGGTTCGTCGGGATGCCCCTTTTTGTCTGGATATTCTTTTTCTTTCCAGCGGGTCTCTTTAAGCAAAGTATTTTTTAACTGCGTCTGCGTTCACAGGGGATGTAAAATCTTCACCATCCATGGTGGATAACAACAAGGCTCCTCCAGAGAAGACCTTTCGAACAGCGTATGGACCTTCATAGTTGGGAGTCCATTTGCCCCTGTGATCTGATTATGGTGGGAGAATCTTTTTCAGCACAAGATCGCCCGTCTGAAAGCTTTGAGGGCGCACCTTCTTGTCGAAAGTTTTCTTCATCCGACTCTGATACAACCGACCGTATGCGATAGACGCTAGCCTCTTCTCATCCATCAGGCTAAGCTGATTCAATCTGTTCTTTATCCATTCAGCCTCATCAAGCTTGACGTCGACCAGAACTCTTAAAGAAGGAATCTCGACCTCCAATGGTAGGACAACTTCCATACCATATACCAGCGAGAACGGAGTTGCCCCGGTTGATGTGCGTACCGTAGTACGATAACCGTAAAGAGCAAAAGGAAACATCTCATGCCAATCCTTGTAAGTAACAACCATCTTTTGCAATATCTTCTTAATATTCTTGTTGGCCGCCTCAATAACGCCATTCATCTTTTGACGATAGGGTAATAAGTTGTGATGCTCGATTTTGAAATTCTGGCACAATTCCTTCATCATCTTGTTATTCAAATTCGAACCATTGTCAGTAATGATTCGCTCAGGTATTCCATAACTGCAAATGATGTCCTTCTTTATGAATTGGGCTATGACTTGCTTTGTGACATTGGTATATGAGGCTGCTTCAACCCATTTGGTGAAGTAATCAATGGCGACCAAAATAAAATGATGACCATTGGATGTGGTTGGCTCAATCTTGCCAATCATATCAATGCCCCACATGGAGAAAGGCCACGGGGATGCCATAACATTCAATGGGCATGGCGGTACATGAATCTTATCCGCATAAATCTGGCATTTATGGCATTTCTTCGCAAATTTGAAACAATCTGATTCCATGGTTAGTCAATAATACCCTGCTCATAACAGTTTCCGAGACATGGCATGCCCGCCGGCATGTGTGCCAAAAGTACCCTCGTGGACTTCTTCCATAAGCAACGTTGCTTCCTTTTCATCCACGCATCTCAACAACACCAAATCGTGGTTTCTTCTGTAAAGCACACCATCTGGGTTCAGATAAAAGTTACCAGACAACCTCCTCAGAGTCTTCTTATCCTGAGCCGAGGCCCCTGGCGGATACTCCTGCTTCTTGAGGAAGTTCTGTATATCGTAAAACCATGGCTTGCCATTAGCAGCCTCCTCAATGGAGAATATGAAAGCGGGCCTATCAAGGAGAGAGATGACAATTCTTTGAGCATCATTCCAAAAATTCACTTTATACATCGAAGATAGTGTTTCCAAAGCGTCTGCCATCTGATTCTCTGCTCGCGGCACATGGTGAAACTCTACCCTGTCAAAGAAGGGTAACAGCCTCCTTGCATAATCTTTGTAAGGAATTAGATTTGGCTGACGAGTTTCCCACTCTCCCATGATCTGATTAACCACTAGCGTTGATTCGCCATATACATCCAAATTCTTGATTCTCAAATCAATAGCCTCTTCCAGGCCCATGATGCACGCTTTGTACTCGACTTCATTATTAGTGCAAGGGAACGTCAACCTGGCAATGAAGGGAATATGAGTACCATGAGGAGTTGTAATGATTGCCCCGATTCCACTACCATAGAAGTTGACAGCGTCGTCGAATATCATCTGCCATTGAGAACCTTTCTCTGGACCTTCGCCGGGCAATGGCTCATCACAATCTTTCACTTTGAGGAACATGATATCCTCGTCAGGAAATTCAAACTTCACCGGTTGATAGTCTTTGATTGGCTGTTCAGCAAGGTACTCTGACAGAACACTTCCCTTGATAGCTTTCTAGGAAGCATATTGTATATCGTACTCTGTCAGTACCATCTGCCACCTGACAATTCTTCCTGAGAGCGCTTTCTTCTCGAAGACATACTTGATTGGATCCATCTTCAAAATCAGCATGGTTGTGTGATTAAGCATATATTGTCTCAAATGTTTGGCAGCCCAAGCGAGTGCGCAACACGTTTTCTCGAGCATTGAGTAACGGGACTCACAGCCTGTGAACTTTTTAATCAGATAATAGATCGCATGCTCTTTCCTTCCAGTCTCGTCGTGTTGACCGAGAACACAACCCATACTGTTCTCAAGAATCGTTAAGTACATGATTAAAGGCCTTCCAGCTACTGAGGGTATCAATATCGGAGGCTCCTGCAAGTATTCTTTTATCTTATCAAATGTTTTTTGACAATTTTCATTCCAGACGACCGCCTGATCTTTCTTTAGCAATTTAAACATTGGTTCACACGTGGCTGTGAGATGAGATATGAACCGAGCAATGTAGTTCAATCTTCCTAAGAAACCACGGACCTCCTTTTCTGTTTTCGGCGCTGGCATATCTTGTATAACTTTTATCTTTGCAGGATCGACCTCGATTCCTTTTTCACTGACAATAAACCCCAATAACTTTTTGGACCGAACTCCAAAAGTGCACTTATTTGGATTCAACCTCAATCTGAACTTCCTAAGCCTCTCAAACAACTTCAACAAGTTGACCAAATGCTCTTTCTCCGTTTGCGACTTTGCTATCATGTCATCAACATAGACTTCAATCTCATGATGAATCATATCATGAAACAAATTGACCATAGCCCACTGGTACATTGCCCCTACCTTTTTCAACCCAAAAGGCATTACCTTGTAGCAAAACGTCCCCCACGGTGTAATGGACGTCATTTTCTCCATATCTTCCGGTGCCATCTTTATCTGATTATAACCGGAAAAACCATCCATGAAGGAAAATACGGAGTATTGAGCAGTACTGTCAACCAATACGTCAATGTGAGGGAGCGGGAAGTCATCCTTTGGGCTCACCTTATTCAAATCTCTGTAATCTACACACATTTGTACCTTATTGTCCTTCTTAGGTACAGGTACGATGTTGGCGACCCGCGGAGGGTAAGTTGTCACGACTAAAAATCCTACGTCCAACTGCTTCTGGACTTCTTCTTTGATTTTTACAGCCATATTTGGTCTTGTCCTTCTAAGCTTCTGCTTGACCGGCGGACATTCTTCATGCAACGGCAAGCGATGAACCACTATATCAGTGTCAAGCCCGGGCATATCTTGGTACGACCAAGCAAAGATGTCACTATACTCTCGAAGCATCTCGATCAGTCTTTGCTTGATGTCACTCTACAACGCATCCCCTATCCGAACATTTCTGACAACTTATTCATAACCTAGATTAATAACCTCGATATCCTCTTGATGAGGCAGAATAACCTTCTCTTTTTGTTTCAAGAGTCTAGCTAGCTATTCTGGCAAGTCTTCATTTTCATCAATCTCTTCTTCAGCTTGATATATCGGTTGATCAAAGTCGAAACGAGTCATATGAGGTTCTGAATCGGTGTCATCTGCAATAGGAATCTGTTCTGTTGTCACTTGAACGAATTCTTCAATAGACCAGTTGCGCAGGCTCTGTCCCGGAGTGCAAGGCTTGATCCAAGCATCCATATCACAATCACTATCTCCCTCTTCGTCTGACACAACATTGATCCTTTTGAAGATAACTCCTCATTTAGTGAACTGCACAGGTCCTTTATAGTGCGGCGCGCTCTGCGAAGCTGAAGAAAATGACGGGCGGTACCCTAAACCAAACTTGTCTTGCTTGTAGGGGAATCTCCAATACCTGGCCCCAACCATGCGTTGCCCCAGTCTGTACTACTGCTTGGGCCTCTTGAAAAGAAGACATGGCCACTTCCGGCGCTTTGCTCACAACAGGAGATTTATCTTTAATCTTGACTGTTTTAAAATCCTGACAAAGGGTTTCATGTATCTCTCCGTCCACCTTGACATACTTGAAGGATGATAAGTGATTGACCATTATATCCTCTTCTCCGCATACTGTAACAACACTACCGCCAACCATATACTTTAGCTTTTGATGCAGCATGGAGGTCACAGCTCTTGCTGAATGAATCCATGGACGGCCTAATAAACAATTGTAGGCTGGCTGAATATCCATAATGTAGAACACTACATCAAAAACTTCCGGTCCTACCTGAATGGGCAATGTCACTTCTCCGAACATAGACCTTTGGGTACCATCAAAAGCGCACACCACCAGATCACTTGGTGTGCAAATCAATCCCTACGTATCCAACTTCATTAGGGCTTTCTTTGGAAGTACGTTCAAGGATGATCCTGTATCCACAAGTACATGAGACATAACAGTCCCTCGGAATTCTAATGATATGTGCAACGCACAGTTATGGTTCCTGCCCCTTGGCGTCAAATCCAAGTCTGTAAACCCCAAGTCGTTCCCTGCATTTACGTGTGCAACAACCCCTTCGAGTTGATTAACCAAAATTTCTTGCGGCACGTATGCAGTATTTAGTATTCTCAATAGTGCATTCCTATGCGCTTCAGAACATAGTAACAAAGACAGGATAGATATCTTGGAAGGAATTTGCTGCAAATGATCGACTATCTTGTAGTCGCTCTTCTGTATCAACCTCATAAACTCTTCTGCATCCTTTAACAAAGATTCCTTCTCCCCAGACTGAGAAGTTTCCTCAACCACGAGTCTCTTCCCTTTATCAACCTTATCAATAACCACTTCAGGCGATGAAAAGACCCGACCACTACGGGTAATGCCTCCTGCTCCCACAAGATTATCTACTGAATCCGCAGGGGGACCATTCAAATCTAGTTTTTGTCCGTTGCAATACATTTCAGCTCCGTAGTTCCACAGAATAGCCTTGGTGCTTTCAAACAGTACGGGACCTGCTTTAGTTATGGTTATTGTTGGTGGTTTTGGGGGATAAATGGTAACGGTTTTGTACATAATGGAAATTGTTGCAATCTCATCCCTTTCCTCAGCCACCAACTCTTCAGGCTTTCTTTCAACAGACCGGTAAAAATGTAAGACTCCCCTATCCATCATATCTTGAATATGGCTCTTCAACTGCCCACATCCCTCAGGGTTCTTCAGACACTCAGCACATATTTCGGCACAACCTGGGAAAACACCCCCCTTCAACACTCTAGCTTTCATAAAGCTCAAAGGTGTCTTCAGCTTATTAACATCTATTACCAAATCCAAAACATCCTCCTCGATAATTGCATTAACCCCAGCTTGCCCATGATTCGGCATGGGATTTTGTACGATATTAGGAACATCGTTGGACAAGTTAATTGCTTTACTGTCAATCATGTCCTGCACCTTATGCTTAAAGGCTTTACAATTATCGATGTTATGCCCCGGGGCACCTGAATGAAACTCACAGCGAGCGTTTTCATCATACCCGGGTGGAGGAGGCCTAGTCAGGGGAGCCATGGTCCTCTTTTGAATCAACTGTAGTTGCAACAAAGCTTGCAATAGCTGAGAATACGACATGGGAGGCGCATCAAAATGTCTATTCACTGTTGTTACACCCCAAATTTTGACCCCTTAGATTTTCGTCACCATTCTAGGGTCATTTTAATTTGATTATCTAACCCTAACCTATTTCAATTTGGTCTTTGTTAAGATACAAGCAAATCAGGGTTCCGTACAGCCGGGAATCGAGGTTTCGATGGTTTAATTAGTCAATGTATTGGATTGATTCTCCATGAAATAATTCTCCACATCATCAAATATACTCCATTGGGTCAAGTATGAATCCAATTTGAGGTCGTCACCCAAAGATTAAAGACAATGCAATCCAGGATCCCCGAGTAGGGATTTCGATCAGGAATAGTCAACCGTAGTTTGACTTTTGATTTAAATGGCGATCCAATGGTGGTATCATGGTCCATGAAGTTCATATGGATTAGTGAAGTCAACTCAAAAGGTTTCAAGGCCTCAGGAGACCCGGAACATCAATAGTCGACGCGGTAGTCATCGATCGATCGTTTGGTTGACCGAAAAGTCAACTCTTCAATCATAAGGAATTTGACCTCAAAGTATGAATCAAAAATGTTCCTAGTAACATATTACACCTATCCATGAATTTTCATGACCACTGGATCAAGGACTGAGGAGTACTTGAGAAATCGGGAAATTAGGGTTTTGAAAGGGGCAAGACCATAACTCCCTAACCACACATCCAATTGAGTTGGTTCAAGGCTTGTTGGAAAGGTCTTGACAAGTCCTACAAAAGTATCACAGTGGTCCATGGGCAGAAAATGAGTAGATTTGGAGTTATGGCCAAAATCATCACAAGAGGGAGAAAACACTTAGAAAAATTCTAAGTTGCTGGCCTTTTTAGGCATGTTTTCAGCCAACTTTGAGTGGAGTTTTGACCTAGTTCCACTTGGAATCTGAAGATCATGAAAACATGAAAGTTGTATAGATTTATGAGGGCTTTCCAAAATGTAATATAACTCCTCCATAGCCCTTATGAGTTGAGAGTTATGAATCCAGCAAGTTGGGATCTCAACACTTGAGTGCACCATTTCCACTTTTTCACAAATTCACTTTTTAACCACTTGAACTATTCTCAGCCATTTGACCATATTTCTATCTGATGATTAGGGAGTTTTATGAGTAGAAGTGCAGAAAAGGAAGGGATTTGGTAAGCTTTGCAAGTTGTATGCAAGTTGCAATATTTTAATCAAAAAAATCAAGAAGAAAGAGAAACTTTTCATGAAAAATCTGTAGCAGCAGCCTCTCCTACTCTCTAGCTTTACTTCAGTCACTTCCATGTCCTCCTCACCACTTGATTTATGTCTTGCATTGAGCCAAGGACTTGAGTGTGCAGCTGTACATGATCTTGAGCAAGATTTCATCACAAAACTCCCTCCAAAAGCCAAAATACAAATCTGCCCCAAACCATTTCTTGCCTATAAATAAAGGTTTCCTCTATGTTGAAACACACACCAGAGCACTCTAAAACCCAAGAGAAATCCATAGCTCTCATCTTGCCTTGCTTTTCTTATAAGTGAAAAAACCATTCCAAAAGCTCCTCAAAAATCTGCCTTGAGTAGTTAGCCTTCCAAAACCATTTCCATACACTTAAAATCATCACAAACCATCTACACAATCCACAAATGATGTGTGGGAGGTGTTCAAGCTCTTAAACCAGTAAAGAACTCCATTTTCTTAAAAGTCAACTTTCAACCAAACAAAGTTTGACTTTTCACACAAAATCAGACAAATCTTTGCTCAGGTCTGTTTTGATCACCTCAACCCTCCAAACACCTTTGGTTTAAGATGTACCAACTTTCCATAACCTAAAACACCTTCATCATCACTTGTTTTGAGTTCTGCCATAAAGTTCACTTGTTTACTTCAAGTGCAAGAAAAGTTGTGTTTTCATCAAGGCATTGGTTGGATCCCAGTTGGAAGTCTTCAAGGTTTTCCCTACTGTATAAGCTTGCTTGTAAGTCTACAAAAGGTTAGTGATCATTATCTTCATCTTAAACTGTCATGATTATGTTTAGTGTGCATTAGTTGGAATGAGTTTAAATGCAAGAGCAGTTCATGTTTGAATGTGCCATACTTTGTTTGTTTTGGTCATCAATATGTGTAGTGCTTTTATAATCATCACACAATATGGTGTTGTTGTTGTGTTTATGCTTTTGAAGCTCCTTTAAACTTTATCCTAGGTCATGTATGAACATAGGAAAAGATTGCTTGCAACTGTTATGGAGTAATGTTGGATCTGACCTTTTGATCTTGTTCTATTTGTGAATAATGTTGTTGGTTCTGTTGAGTCTAGGTGTGAGGCTTAGATTTAGTGATAGAGTAGTTTTGCATTTGAAGACTTTAATGGATTGTGATGGCATGACATGGTGGTACGGTCTATTCAGGCCAGTTTTTGTGTGGTTTTAAGACTGTATTGAATGTGTTTATGTTTGTGTCATGCTATGTATTGTTGTAGTTTGATGTGAATCATGAGTGGATGTTTGCCCTGACTATTGTTGAATGGATACTACATGTTTTGGTTCAAGGCATTGCATTAGCTACTTATGTTGGATAGGATCATGTTGATCTGGTTCTGTTGCAAGCAGCATCATTAGATTTTGAATCTTTTTGCTGGCATTTTAGATTAGAAGTCTCTATATGTTTGATTCATGAGATGTTTGACATTGTATTATTTGAAACTATGTTTGGTTTTGTATCTACAACATTCTATTTTGACCACTTTCAATCAAAAATGCATTTTTGCAACTCACACACCATTTTCAATTCCAGTACATTTTTGATGCATCCTTCTGTTGGAGCTTTGTCTATAACATGTTTAGAATGTGTGTACACCTTTAAACCAATACAAGCATGTTAGTTTTGCACTCAAGCTTTGAAATTGCCTCTCAACTGTTTTTGAAAAAAGCTGCTTGTTGTTTAGCATAGTCATGACCAATATTGAAGTGATTCACCTAGATGCTGTTGAAACACATCTTAATCTATGATGATCAATATTGCCATGTTTGTTTTGAATGTGCTGTTAAATTGTATAGTTCTGTTTGATTTGTTAAAAACATTGGGATGATTCATGTGACTGTTGAGGCTTAGGATGATTCATGATGACCAATACTTTTTTTTGCTGTCAATGGTTATAACCATCATGAGATACATACATTGAAGTTTGATACTTGCCATTGTCATGCTAAGTGTACCTATGTGATGATTTGAACTACTGTTGTGTTGTGTTTGATCTATGCTTGTTGACATGAGAGTATAGTATCATTTGAATCATGTTTTATTGGCATTGTCATGTTTTGCACCAGTTGCTGTCAGCATCAGGGTGGTGTTCTAGGGCTTGTAATCTTTGCAATCTTGGTGAAGTAGTGACTTTTATTTCAAGTCATTGTAGTAGGGTTGCTTTAATCATGACATGTCCATATTTGGTTTGTGTTGTCAATTTGTGATAAGCATGTATGTACCTTTCCCAGGTATGTTTTGAATGTCTTGTAAATCATGTTTGAAATCTGCCATGAAAATTGCTTCCAACCATTGCCAAATTTTACTCTTTTTGCTGTTTGTGAACAAAGAGCCTTGTTATTTAATACTGATTAAGTCATGTTTGCATTTGTTGCTGTTAAGAACTAGGTGCTCCTGCTAGAATCTGTTTGTGTTTGTTAGCAGAGAGTTGCAATTCTCATTTAATGCAATGTATTAAAATTGATGTTTGATTTGGCATAGTAACGACCAAGGACCAACTGCTGTTGTTATGTGACTTATTGTTATAAGCTTTCTACATATTAGATTTGTCATGTGTTTTAGAATTGCTAATTCATGAGCACAAGCTTATTAGACTGTCTAGATAGACCAGGTTGTTTGAATTGGTGCAAATTTCTGTATGTGTATTGCTTTAGTAGAAGCATTGCAGAGAGATTCATAATGTGTGGCTGTTTGAAACTTTGATCTGTTTGTTATATAACTTTGTTGTCTTGGCCTGTTTTGAGGTTAGTGAATCTCTTTATGCTACCAAATTTCAGTTGAACCTTTGAAAAGCCTTGTTTGTTTAAGTTTATGCCAAGCTAAACTTCAAAACATTGGTGATGTGGTGAATAATGTTGATTTGATTACATTACTTTTTGTTTTAAGGTTTGTCAACCTTTTTGTGATATCAAACTTCATTTAAGATTTCTTGCAATCTATGTATGTTTGAAGTTCATGTCTTGACAGAATGTGAATCATTGAATGTGTGCTGGTGTGTTGAGGCATGTATTCTACATTATGAGATGTTCTTCTTTTCTAAAAACAACATTTCAAATTTGTGATCCATAGCTGCAACTTGCATGCCAGTTTCTGTTTTGATGAGTTTTTTGGTTCTCTTTGAATCTGAAATCCATGAACTACGTGTTTGGAGTTTGTGTGTGGTGATCACATGGTTTGAATCTGTTTAGTTTAAGTCATGGCTTCCAATATGCACTTCATAAGCCTCCATCTGCATTGATAGTCGTGTTTCGATTTGTTTGTTTTGTTTGGAAAAATTAATGATGCCATCATAATCTTCTTCAAATTTCAAGTGGTTTAGACTCAAATTTTGTGAAATTTGGTTGTGTTTTGAAAGAGTTATGATGAAACCGTTTTGACACCAACTTGCCTTGTTTTTGTTTGTCTTGCCTGGCCCAGTTTGCTTGCTTTTTTAAGTTTAAGTATTTATTGGGGTGGCATAATACACGGATGTATCGCCACCCCAATGGTTATGCCTTACGTTTCAATTGCCTTGCCTTGCCTCCTGACCTGAGTTCGATCCGTGTGGAGATCAACTCTTTTGGTTATTTTCAAACATTTTCCATGTTTTCACATATCTCTCTCTTTTTCCTTTAACTGCTACACACGCGTGCATTGGTTGGATTGGTGAAATTTTTTACTTGTGATCCAAAGGTGGTGAGTTCAACACCCACCAAGTGCACTCCCTTATTTTTAATGACTAAAATATTTGTTTTTTTTTTCTTTTTTCTTTAAAATTTCAAAGTAGCACAACTTTATCAATTCTTATCATTTTTGGATGGTTTTTTTTGCTAATGTCTTGTATTGTTGCATATTTTCATATGGTCTGTGTCGCTACTGCGAAAATCGGCGCCGGCAAAACAGAAGAGTCGCCACCGTGCGTTATTTATCCCAAAGGAGGGAAAGGAAACGCTCAGAGAAAACCTAACGAAAAGAGGGAAAAGGAATGGTCATCGCAACCATGTCCTGGATTCGGGAGTCGGTTACGCAAGGGGAAGGTATTAGCACCCCTCACGTCCATCGTACTCGATGGGATCCACGCTTGTTGTTTATCTAATAAGGGTGTGTTAATACTATCTACTTAAAGGCTTAAGGACAAAAGAAAAGAAAAGTGACTCGGCAAAGTGTCGCACTTTATGCCTACGTATTCCCGCCTGGAACGAGAAATCAGAGTCAACGTAGTTCGCCTAACTACGGGTAAAAAGGGGGAAGGTTGCTCGCCGAGATATCGCATCTTGTGCCTACGTACTTTCATCTGGTATGAAAGATCAGAGCAGCCGTAGTTCGGCTTACTACGGGGAGACTAGTTTAATCCTAACGTTATCATGCCAAGTTCGTCCTAAGGTTGAAGTTTGCAAAGGGGAAGACTACCCTAATGTTGTCATACATGGTTGCAAAGCCTAATTTCTATCACATTCTATCTTCAACAAGAAAGAATGGAGCTCCTAAGGGAAAGGCAAAGGAAGCAACAAAAAACAGATGAAATAAACAGCATACAGGAAATGCGGATTCATAACAGTAAACATGGAATGCAAGTGAGGGAGCAAGTCATCTCAACCTCAAGCCCATAATGAATGGAAGGTGGCCTGTTCTAAACATACAATCTTGGCCACAAGTGATTATAAAGTGATACGAGGCAATAAAACCTACGAATGACATACGTATACTACGATTTGGAATCATAACGCGCTATCGTGGAAATATGGAACCTAATGGGCAATTATGTATGATAAAATCAGCCAATCAATGATCTAAACATCCTATATAATGTCTATAACAAGTAATAAGAACCCTAGCGTTCACCATACAAACAATCGAGGCCGTTGGAGCCGAAATGAAACCGAAGTCCGTTCGAATGTCCATATTACAAGTTCGAATACAAAAATATGGAAAAAATAGAAAATGGTGCTAAAAAATTCAAATAAAAATCTCCAATGCCCTACATCAAGTCACAAACCATGGGTGAGAGATACAACAAGAATATCCAAGGAGAAATGGCTAAACAAGTTGAAACTATGTCATGTATACCAAAAGAAAAGTTAAAATAGAGCATGTTAAAGAAAGCATCCAAAACTAATTAAAATGGTACAATAAAATTCCCACAAAAATATATCACAATACCTCAATGTGTGTATGAATACCCTGCAAAATATTTGGCATTTAAATGATGTATTGATAGGTCAAAGAAAATCAACAAAATCATGACACAAGTATTTACATTCTTATGACACCCCAAATGTAAAAACTCCAAAGAAAATGTCAGAAAATGGTAAAATTATAATTCCAGTTCTATAAAATTTTAGACATTTCAAAGATTCAGCACAAAAAAACGGGGATCAAAAAGATTAATTTTCCTATTTTTTATGATTATTTGAAGTCAGCATGTAAAAAAAGAAAAATAAAAGAACACATAAGTACATGAATATATGAAGGCAAATGAAAATAAAGTGAGAATAAATCAAAAGTGCAGCTGCCAAGGATCGAACAGGGGTCATGGGGCTCCCTGGGCTGATGTGGCGTGCCACCTCAATTAATGAGGCTTACGTGGCTGCGCGTGTGGACTAGTTATGAGCGTTGATGAGAAGTCCAAGTCAAAGGCTTTGGAATGATCTAACAGTGGAAGCATCACCTTCTTCCTTGAGTTTTCTCCTACGTGAACAGTACCGCGGCAGCCCCCACCGGCCGGAATTCCACCGGCATGCTTCTTCCTCCCATAACTTTTCTATCTCTTGACCAAAACGGACGTTCTTTAGACCAATCTTGTGGGATTTTTCGAGAGGAATCCAAATATACCATTATTTTCCCTTGAAACGGCCTCTAACTCAAAAAACGTATATGAATCTCAAACTTTCAAGAACACCAAATTGTCATAAAAACCATCTTTTTTGTACTAGAATCCATGTAGGAGATGAGAGCAATGTAATGCAACAACAATAATGCAAGAAAGACTCATAAATCATGAGTTATGGTGAATTCTTTATACCTCTGAAAATGACTCTTTTGAGCTTCAATGGAGCACGAATTTCTTTGGAAAATTATGTAGAAACATTCAACAATCCATGGTAGAGGTATTAGGATGAAGGAGAATGCTTGAATTGGTGAAGAAAATGAAAATCAATTTTCACTTGGAGGTTACTTTTCATGTTACTACAACCATGGTGTTGCACTAAAAACTTCTCAAAAATTGATGGAAAAATTCTATGGAGTATATTGAATATATTTGCAATGAGAAAGGATCAAAAAAGTGGAAAGAAAAAGGAATTGAAAAATCAATTTTTCAAATGTAGAAAATTGTGGGAAAATGGAAAAATGGTGGAAGAAGAAATGCAAATGCCTTGATTTTGGTTTATATACATTTCATGCATCATAAGAAACTTCCAAGGCCAAAAATAGTTCCTTGTTTCTAGTCTTAAGGCAAAAATCCAAAGTGTTACTTGAATTGTAAGAAATCTTGAAATAGCTCATGATAAAATCCTCAAATGAAAAATGTAATAATGTCATTGTTCTTAAAACATGATTTCCATTCAAAATGAGTACAGATATGGATTGATTTGGTTAAATTTTGACAAAATACCAAACTAGGCCATTTCACATATTTTCACCAAAATCACTTTCATCAATCTTCAACCATGAGCTAACCCATTAAAACCTTTAGGTTTAGTTGACCCAATGACCCCATTTGGAGCAACTTTCACGTTAGAAAAAAGTCCATTTGAGTTATGCAAAGTAGTAAACTAGACCTGTAATTTTATGACCTGTAATCATAGTTTCCCAACTCATTGATAATCTTCAGTTGGCCTCTAAGTCAGGGGATGAACCCCACACAAGCATCTGAACTTCTTAAGGGCATGAACCACTTCCTGGTGACTTTAGTGATTCCTCAAGCTCAAATAAAACCTCTAGATAGGCCTCTCTTGATGTATATCACACTTGATCCCCTGCATAAATGCTAATGCAATGCTATGATAATGCTATGATGATGTTATGCTAATGCAAAAACAAGAAGGAAAAGGTTGGGCAAATTTTGGGGTGCAATAGTATGTAAAGAAGTCTATAATTTTCATTTTAGAAACACTTTACATTAAAAGGAAGTCATACTTCATTTTTAGGGTTTTATACCCTCCTCTCCTTCAACTTTCCATTCAAAACTTTTGATTCTTTTTTCTTGAGTTTGATTTTGCACTTGATGTGAGAATTGTTTGTCAACTCCTTTGTGTATGTGATTTTGATTTCAACTTTTGCTTGTAAGCATTGTAATTGATTCATTTCTACAAACATTTAAAATCCCCGTGAAATTTTGAACTATTTATCAAGTTATAACTTGTTTTCTTGGTTGTTACCTTTATCTTTGTCAAGATATGTTTTGGTTTTCAACTTTTGTGCTTATGTCTTGTAAGAACCCCTTCATGATATTGTGATATCCTTATACCTTATTTTGGTTGTAACCATTCCTCCTGATTGAAATCCTCGCTTATTGTAATATGCTTGTTTATTCTTGGTTGTGGCCATATCTCTTTATATTCATCATGTTTGAATGATTATTGCTTTGTTAAGTTTATTTCCCCAAGTGATGAAACTCTTTAGTTCTCATCCAAGTTGCCTCCTTTTTATCCTTCCAAAGGAAAGTCTCTCTATTAACCTTTGGGTCATAGGTAGCTCATTACCCTCCCTTGACTTGGTAAAGTCATCTATAAACTTAGTTAAGTTAGAACCTATCCATTAGACTTTGCTTAAGACTAAAAAGCTTACCCTTTATTAGGAGTGCTCCTTCAATTAGAACTTAAGATAGAGTTTGTTAACTGTATGTAAGGATCATGGAGATGATTACTTACTCCCCTTTCTTGAGTGTTCAATGTAGATCTAGAGAGTTTTCTTAAACTCTACACAATCATTGTAATGTTTGTTCCCCTTTGAACCTTGATCGTAATCAAGTGTTCTTTAACCCTAGTGAGGTGAACTACGATTGCTCTGATTCTATCCTAGTTAGGATACGTAGGCAGAGGACGCGACGTCTTTGCAAGCAAACTTAGAAACTATCTTTAGGTCTTTGCTAAAACTTCGAATTGACTGAAGTAATGTCACGGATGATAACCCGGATAGATTCTGTTGTATAGGCCTGTTTTGTCTCGTTTGTGTTTTGCAGGGTTCTTACCTTTGGAGCAAACAGTCAGGAATTGTATTCCCCAGCCAAGATCACTTGACATAAGACCTGACTCCAGTTGATGTCATTCCTCAGCTAGCCGCAACTTATCCCCCGAGAGTCGGAATAGCGGCTATCCCTTCCCGAAAGAGGGAATTATCTTCCCCAGGAGAGTGTCCTCATGGGAGCCGTCCATAGGATTAATCCCAGCAAGTCAAAATCAATGTCCCCTGCAGAGGTGGCGCTCCCCAGTGAGTCGAAGGTGTGCACGTTCAATCTCCGGCATGGGAGATTCCCGTAATAGTTAACCAAGTTGTTGGTTCGAAAGGATTATACCCGGGGGAGGTTTTTCTTGCTCCCCCACAGGTCGTCATGCCATTGACAGGATGTTGATCCTCAGCAGAGTCCGAGGCTTCGAGTTTGTAAACTGTGCCCAGACAGTGTGTTTTTCCTAGAAGTGTCGCTTCTTCCCCAGCTAAGTTTGTTCACCAGCAGGGTGGCTTGTTCTTTCCTCCCAGTGGAAATTGATGTTTAATCGCTCCTCGGCAGAGTTGGTTATGTTTCTGGCGTTTATTTCTCCGGAATACTTTGTGATACTTGTTCTCCCCGGCGGAGTTGGCGTTATCCTCAGCATTCATGTTGTTGAGACATCATTATCAGAGTGGCCCCGGCAGCTTGAGCCTGCATTTGCATTTGCATATATCGTCACATTTGCATCTACTCAAACGCGTAGCATTTCCGTGTCGTACGGAGCATTACGCCATTTTCAAACATACGCATTTTGAAGCATAAGTCAGGTTGGCTACCTCTTTGTTTTCAGGTGTTCTTCCCTGCAGGTAATTAGACTTCTTGTTCAGGATCGTTTTCAGATATTCAGATTTGCGGCATGAGATATGTGATGATAACGTTCGTCCCGCCATATGTTCCCTTATCAGAGGTGCTTGATTAACTTCTCTTCTTCCTCAGCGGAGTGTTCTTTACATGGCTTCATAATTGGACTTTGGAGTTATCGTCAAAAATCCCCTGGCGGAGTGTTCCCTCGGGTTGCTGTCACGTCAGTATTTTCAGAAAAGATTTCAGGGATTAGACATCTGAAGTCATTACTCGTCGTCAAGTTGGATGTCTGGCAGTTGACGTCAGAATCCCCCCGGTAGAGTTCTCCCCAGTTTGCTGTTATGGCTTCATAATTAGACTTTGAAGATTGTTATGTCAGCATTTTACGGCTTCGTAATTAGACTTTGAAGTTTGTTACCATCATGACATGGCTTCATAGTTTGAATTTGACGTTATTGTCAGTTGTTTTCAGCAGTCAACGGTTTCATGAACAGACTTCGAAGTTGTTTTTAAAGAGAGATTTCAGCGATTTGATGGTTGAAGTCATTACTTGTTGTCAAGGCTTCATGATTTGACTTTTGAGTTGTTGTCAGCATTTTGAAGGAGGATTTCAGCGATTAGACGGTTGAAGTCATTACTTGTTGTTACGGCTTCGTAATTTGACTTTGAAGTTCGTCAGCGTGGGATGCTCCATAATTAGACGTTGGAGACGTTATCACTATTACAATGGCTTCATAATTAGACTTTGAAGTTGTTGTTAGAATTTCCTCGGAAGGAGTCTAGAGGGCTTCATGATTTGACTTTGAAGTTCAATAGAGTTTTCCTGGAATTGCTGTTACGTCAACATTGCACGGCTTCATAAGTAGACTTTGAAGTTCGTTACATTAGCGCTATAAGGCTTCATGATTTGACTTTGAAGTTGTTGTTGGCATTTTTAAAGGGAGATTTCAGCGATTAGACGGCTGAAATCGTTACTTGGTGTCACTGCTTCATAATTAAACTTTGAAGTTGTTAGCAGCAGTGGACAGCTTCATAATTAGACCTTGGAGTTATTATCAGTTTATACGGCTTCATAATTCGACCTTGGAGTTATTGTCAGCATTCAACAACTTCATAACTAGACTTTGGAGTTATTGTTAGGAATTCCCTAGCGGATTTTCCTCGCATAGTTGTTATGTCAGCATTGCAGACTTCATGATTTGGCTTTGGAGGTCGGCACAGTTTTCTTCGAGTGGCTGTTACGTCAGCGTTACACGACTTCAGAATTAGACTTTGGAGTCGTCGTTAGCGATTCCCCAACAGAGTTTCTCTAGCAGCTGTTACGTCAGCATTGCGCTGCTTCATAATTAGACCTTGGAGTTGTCGTCAACATCAAACGACTTCATAATTAGACTTTGGAGTTCTTCAGCGGTACCGCATCTTCATGATTAGATTTTGGAGTTGTTGTCCGAAGGTTTTGTCCGCATGGAATAGCTTCATAAGTAGACTTTGGAGTTGTTGCCAGATTTTTCCCCACAGAGTTGCTTGTTGAAGTTTCTCTTATTCGATTTGCGGAGTATTTTCTTCAAGTCTATTGTTCCGTCAGCGTCACAGGGTTTCATAATCAAAATTTCAGGAGTTGTCGACTGTTGTCGAAATAGGTGCCTGACAGTTAATTTCAGAGCATCCCCAGTGGGTTTGGCTACTGCAAATATAAGGCAGAGTTATTGTCCAGTATGATTGACAGAATTGAATTCCTATTGGGTGGAAGAGTTTTATCCCCAGTGAAGCCACCATGATTTCTTCGTGTTGACAAAATATTATCCCCAGTAGAGTCCTCCTCAAACTCGTTGTCACGTCAGCGCTGGAAGGTTTGTGGGTTGAGACCGATGGAGTTAGCTACTGCAGAGATAGCCAGAGAAACTGTATTCAGAGTATTTTCCCGTATGGATAGGCAGATGAAGTTTCCTGTGTTTAGACAGATGATGTTCCCGTATGGATAGGCGGATGAAGTTTCCTGTGTGTAGACAGATGGTTTTCCCGTATGGATAGGCGGGTGAAGTTTCCTGTGTGTAGACAGATGGTTTTCCCGTATGGATAGGCGGATGAAGTGTTCCTGTGTTTAGGCAGATGATGTTCCCGTATGGATAGGCGGATGAAGTTTCCTGTGTTTAGGAAGATGTTTTTCCCGTAGGGATAGGCGGATGAAGTGTTCCTGTGTTTAGGTAGATGATGTTCCCGTATGGATAGGCAAATGAAGTGTTCCTGTGTGTAGACAGATGATTTTCCCGTATGGATAGGCGGATGAAGTTTCCTGTGTTTAGGCAGATGGTTTTCCCGTATGGATAGGCGGATGAAGTTTCCTGTGTTTAGGCAGATGATTTTCCCGTATGGATAGGCGGATGAAGTTTCCTGTGACTAGACAGATGATTTTCCCGTATGAATAGGCGGATGAAGTTTCCTGTGTTTAGACAGATGATTTGCCCGTATGGATAGACAGATGGAATTTCCTGTGATTAGACAGAAATGTTTCCCCAACGAAGTAGCCGGGATTTTTACGTGTTGACGGAATGTAGCGTCCTAACATGGACAAAGTTCTATTCCTGTGTTGTTGAGATTTCTTCGGGTTGACGAAATGTGAGTCCTGACGTGGACAGATTGGTGTTTATTCGTGATTTGACGAAATTTGGGTCCAGATGTGGACAAGGTTATTCCTGTGACGACGAAATCTCTATTCGTGTTGACGAATTTGTTTCTCTTCTTGTGTTGACAAGGTTAGTCCAGTTGTGGATGGAGGTGTTCAGTACCTGTGGCGTTACACAGGTGGTTGATGTTGAAATCAGAGTTATTATCAGACGTTGGATCAGTTGTTGCCGTAACGACCAGATTCAATTGGCGGATGTCGTTCCCCAAGCAATGCAGTTTATTTCTGCGGTTGGCAAATTTCCGGGTTTCTTGGTATTCAACCGTCTCGTACCTCGATTGTTTGAATGCCGTTCGCTCTTCACCCTGTCGGGTCCAAGCCGTTTGAATAGGGGCAGCTGTTGCACCCCAAAATTTGCTCAACCTTTTCTTGCCTGATTTATGTTTCATTGCATTTGCATAGTTACATCATTCACATAGTTCTAATCATTTGCATATCATAGCATATCACTCATCCAACAGGGGGTCAAGTGTGATTCTTATCATAAGAAGCCTAGCAAGAGGTCTTATCCAAGTATGAGAAGTCATCCAGGCCATCAAGAAATGATTTGAAGCCTTGAGAAGTTTGAGTGCCTACATGTGGGTTTTGCTCCTATCTTGAGGAATATTGAGAATCATCAGTGGGATGTGAAACATGGAATGTGAATTTAAGGTGTGTATGGATCTCATGGAATTCCTAGAGGGCCATATTGAAGCTGGGACAAGTCATTGATTCAAGTACAAGAGCCACAGTTGAGGTGCAGTCAACTAGGGTTTCATCTGGGTCAATCCTGGGTCAAATATGCAATTGAAGAGCATCAAAGCCTACTTTGAGGTTAAGGGATTCATGGATTGGTATGTTGATACATGTGTGGTGTTGTGCCAAGATTAAGCAAAGAAGAATCAAGAATGTGGGAAGTTGCTAAATTGGGGTTTCAGTGTAAAATCCCTTGTTTAGTGCCTAACTTCAAGGCCACATAAGTCAAAATACAAGTTTCAAATGGATCTTTGGCCAACATGGAACTTGTAGAGCTTCTAATACCTTTAATTTTAGTACTAGAAGTCTTCAAGAAGATTTGTAGAACTCAAGTTATGGTCTTTGCAAATTACAGGTCACCAGAGGACACTGAAATTTATCTGTGAAAGTCACTTGACCTCCAAGCAACGTTTTCCCTTCAAGGAGTTTTCAAATGGATTCTTGGACAACATACGAGTTGTAGATCTTGATCTTATCTTTAATTTTAGTACTAGAAGTCCTCAAGGGGATTTATGGAACTCAAGTTATGATATTGGCAATCCAGGGGTATTTTGGGCATTTGTGATTATAGGTCATTTTCAAGCATGTGCCAAAATCTCCACCTTCCACTCCTCAAATGGAAAATTGTTCAACTAGAAAGTTGCTCAAAATAGGGTTTTAACCTTGACCATGCATCAAGGAAGGTTTGAATTGGCTCATAGGAGAAGTTGGTTTGAAATGGCTTTTTAATGAAGAAATTAAAGTCATTTAAAAGGCAATTTTGGTGGGAAATTGAAATAAATGGTTATGGGTCCAAAACAAGTCAAATAACCACTCATTTTAATCAGAAAATATGTTTTAGAAATATTTGCAATTGTGGAATTTTCATTTGAAGTGTGCTTCATGGCCTTTCACAAGATTTCTTCACATAAAAGTTACATCACACAATTCCTTCACAAAGGCAATATGGAGATTCCTTTTGGGCTGAATTCATTCCAAATGAAATATGTAAGTCATCCAAAGCTTCCCATGCAAGTCATGAAGCCAATTTCATGCATTACCATAACCAAAACTTTGAAGGAAAGTTGGACTTGGATTTTTAATTTTGGGCTTGGGCCTGAGCTCTAGAAGGTTCTAAACAATTCTATAAAGGTCTAGGAGCTCATAAGAAACAGTTTTGGAGATTGATTGGGGTTGGAAGCAAATATCACCATTGAAGCTTGAAGAAGAAAAGTGAAAGAGTGAATTTCTGTTAGAGGCCGTTTTAAGCACCATTGAGGATTCAATCTTCTTCTAACATCATCACTCATTGGATCTGGAACATTTTGGATCAAGAATCAAGCCGGAAGTGACTCCGATTGAAGCTCGAACGTAGGTTCTTACTTCTTGAATTTTCTCCTAATTTATGTGGTTTCAATGCATTAGAATCATGTGGTTAGGTTCACCTTAAGTTGTAGATGATTTCTGGGCGAAGAACTTGGTGTTTAGTGAGATTTTAGGATTAAATTCGTTTTCGGTTGAAATATGGAATTTTTGATTCGTAGATTTTTAGGCTGTTTAAGTAGTATATTTGGATTCCTCTCGAAATTTCATGCAAAATTAGTTCAAGAATCGCTTGATTTCGTTGAGTTATGAGAGAGTTGGATGTTGGAGAAGCTTGCCGGAAAACTTCTGTTACCGTAGCCATTGCTGCTGCGTTTTTGCTTCTTGGATGCTCAATTGGAGAAGAAACTATGCACCGTTCGATCACATGAAGAAAGCTTGACCAAGTCTTGCAATTACACGCACCAGATTTCGCCACGTGTGCAGATGCCACATCATTTAAGTGACTTTCCCTGGGCTTAAGATCGGTCGCTGTTCGCACCTCCTCCTCTGCTGGCCCAATCTCGAATTGCCTTGGATTGTTACTACATACACCACCCTTCCATTTCCATTTAACTTTCTTTTCCTTTATTTTTCTGTTTTGATAGCTGTTTGCTTTAATTACGTTAAAAATAGTAAAAATCATCAAAAAATTATGAATATTTTTTTTCTGTAGTTCCTGAATGTCTTAATAAATTCTAGGCGTTGATTTTACATTTTTAGGATTTTATTTGAATTAGTTATGATTTTTCTTTTGTGCTAACGTCCATTGTGTTACCTATTTGACCATCTGTTTTGTATAATTTTTGTCTTCCAATTGGTGATGCATTTTGAGTTGATTCTTTTTGGGCTAGTTAGCTTAGATATGCATGTACCCACAATAATTTTCTCATATTTTTGTGAGAGAATTTTAGGTCAGTTTGAGCATTGAATATTAGGTGGTTTAGAATTAGGGTTTTAAGATGATACCTTTAGGTTTAGGGCATAGTTTTAGGTCCAAATGAATGGTTAACCCCATGGTTTTTGTATGAGAGATTCATAAGAGTTTTAGGAACCCTTAGTAATTTTTGTAGGATTTTACAATCAATTTTGGTATTTTAAGTAGAATTAGTTTTAGGACTAACTTCTAGGTGTTTTTGATGAACTAATTTGACTAGTTTGTTTCAATAGTTCCCCTTAGATTAGGGTGGTGTTGCTTTTGAGCTTGGGTGATCATGAAGACTAATTGAAGATGCTTTGGAGAGCTTGAAGGAGCTTGGATGTTAATATTCTCTCATCTCGTGGATGCTTGTCAGGAGCTTAGGGAAACTAGGGTTTTAGGAAGAGCATTAGACTAGTTTTGCTTCTTTCTTCAAACATGGAGTATCTTGTCCATATCCATTCTATCCAATGACATAAAGTCCTCCTTGGGAAGCTCCATATCTCCTTAGGAGGGATGAGTGGTATGCCCAAGTGAGTAGAACTTTGAGGATACCTTTCATTTGCAATGTTAAGTTCTTAGTGATTTCCTTTGGTTGTCATTAAGTTTCTTAACATTATAACCTGATCTTATTGAATGATTCTCCCTTGGAGGTGCTTGTTGAAGCTTATTGAAGTTGAAGTTTGTTCTTGTTGAAGCTAGAAGCTTGTTTAAGCTAGGAGTGTGCTTGTTGAAGCCGGTTGCTTGTTGAAGCTAGGGTTTTGCTGCTTGTTGAAGATGAAGTTAGGAGCTTGTTGAAGCTGTTTACTGTTGAAGTGTGGAGCTTGTGGAAGCTTGGTGCTTGTTGAAGATTGAAGGTTTAGTGGAGCTTGAAGATGGGAGCTATTCATGAAGATGAAGGTTGTTGCTGTCAACTTTTTGCTGTTTAACCAACTGTTGCTGTCAGAGTTGCTGCTTGTGCTGTTTGCTGTAGGAGTTTGATGCTGCTGCTTGGGCTGCCTCCTCTGCTGTGGTTTTTGTTTCTCTGTATTGTTTGTTGGCTTGTGTAGCTTGCCCCCTAGGTTTGAGGTGAATGTTGATTCACTTTGCCTGTTGTTTTCCCAGGTTCGAGGTCGAGTGGGACTCCCTTGCCTCGCTTGTATTGCTGCATTGCATGCATTTTACTGTATTTGCTTGCTTTCTTTTCTGTTTATCCCCTAGGATCTCTGATTTCCTCTGTGCAGGATGGAATTACGACAGACATTAGGATTCTTATCCATGCATGACAACATTAGGTTAGTTTTATTCCCTTTCAACCCTAGGCTTTTTAGAGCTTCTTTCTCTTCTTATCTCAAAACAACTCAAAAACACAGTAATAAGGTTAATCGATGTCGTACGTTACGAGCCTTAAGCTATTTGAGGTAAGGTTGCTGGAGGGTCACTCTTCAGTAATCTGACTGCTTAGTGTGGTACCCTTAGGGTGACATGTGACGTCGTCACTGTCAAATCATAGTCTCTAGTGCATCAGAGATTGCAAACAAACTAAAAAACACTTCTTTCGTAAAAGATTCAAACAAACATCAAAGTGTCATTTTTGTCCGCTTGGACTCTTAATCAAGAAAATCCCTTTTTGAAGGTAATAAAAAACCGTCAGACAAGCTTGTGTCTTCCGTAGCCCGAAGTACGTTTGCTCTGATCTTTCATGCTGTATGAAAGTACGTAGGCATAGGATGTCGTATCCTAGCGAGCAACCTTCCCTCCTTTCCCGTAGGTAGGCGAACTACGTTGACTCTGATTTCTCGTTCCAGACGGGAATACGTAGGCATAAAGTGCGATACTTTGCCGAGTCATTTTCTTTTCTTTTAACCCAGACCTATAGAGTAGATAGAATAACAATCCTTACTAGAAAACAAGCGTGGATCCCGTCGAGTACGGCGGACGTGAGGGGTGCTAATACCTTCCCCTTGCGTAATCGACTCCCGAATCTAGGATTTGGTTGCGATGACCATTCCTTTCCCGTTTTGCGTTAGGTTTACTCTGAGCGTTTCATTTCCCTCTTGTGGGATAAATAACGCACGGTGGCGACTCTTCTGTCATAGCCGGCGCCGATTTTCGCAGTAGCGACACACGCGTCCTACCTGCTCCACTTCCACCTCCATGCAACACGCCACCTGTCCCGACCAACGTTCCCTTGCCCACACGTGACTCTAAGCTGTCACCCACTCCCAATCTTCCAGCCTCTTCCAACTGGTCCCACTCTGTTGGGCCTAGTAAAGGGAGTATCGTTTTTCAAACCACTTGGCCCAAGTCTTTCAATACCAACCTTGAGGACAAGGTTGTGAGTGGGCCGGAAAGTAGTGATAACAGGCCCATTAGAAAGAAGACCCAACCCAAATGGATGAGGGATTTTTATAATTAATTTAAATATTGTTTTAGTTTATTTAAATGTTGTTTTAATTTATGGGTTGGGCCCATCAGACTTATTAGAAAATCCAACCCTTTTATTATGTATTTAAGGACCACTTTTACTAGAGTGGTGGATATGAATGAAAAAGTTAGTCATTTATTTTTATCTTCCTTAACTACTCCTTATTTTTAGTAACCCTAGATCTTAGAAAATATAATTGTGGAACTCTTCTTATCAGTTAAGGATAGAAATAACTAAATACGTGTAGAAAGAATTTGAAATGGATTAGAAATGCTAGTAATGTTAATTGATGAAGACGTTAATTGAGTTGGGAAATCGCAACATCCTTGGCATGTATGAGGTGGTTAGTATGGTTCTGCAAGTTTGGAATGTTACATACTGTATTATGAAATCATGTTAAGTTATGAGCCATAAAGTTAGTTAGTGAGCTGAGTCAAAATTTTATTGTTTTGGATCATGTGCCTTAAATGTGTTGTTAGTTGGGTTTGGCTAGTGATGTGAGATTAGTTAGACATTTGAAACTATTGTGCTGTGATGAAGTTAGTCTTGAACCGAGTGTTGTGATGAGTGTGAAGTTGACATCGGTTAAAAGTAATTGATGCAAGTTGTTTGAAAATTCTGTTATGGCTTTGAATGTTCACTTGTGATTTTGAAATATTGTTATGATTATTTAGTGTAAAATCTGTTAGCATGCTATGTGGATGTTAATGTTATGTGCCAATGTGAGTCTAATTAGATTTTGATTGAATAGCTTGAAATTATAAAAAGGAAGGTTGTTGTACTTGTGATCTTGCTTCGCTATGCCATGAGTTTAATTTCTCATAGGATCACTTAATCACCAAAACAAGTTATCCCATGTGTACCTAATATTAAAGCTGGCTGGCAAAAGGTCACTATTGCTTCAACCAAACTATTGGTGCCTTTTGAAATGAAGGTACTGTTGCACTTGAATTGTTGGATTGTTTTGAATTGTATGTACTGACCTGGCACATGTTTACTTTGCTATGAATTGTACGCAGGTCTTATGCTTGGAGCTAGGATCAACTCTTTAATACATTGGCATGGGACATGGTGGGCAAAGCAATGGCTTGGAGAAAGGTTTGCTTACTCATGAAGCATGTAAGAGCACAGATTGTGTCTTAGTAATATCTCTATGTTTTGATGATAACATTAATGATAATTTGTATACAAGAATTATACTCTCTAAATTTGTTCTAAACTGTTTTCTACAGGCACAAAAGATTTTAATCTTAAAGAGCAAATTTGATGTGAACAATAAATTCTGAATGGCTCAAGAGCATCTGAAGATTAGAAGAATCTGAAGTATAAGAGCTTAGTCATCAAGATTCTGAAGATACAACACGCTGCATATATTATCAAGAATCTGAATGAAAGAAGACTCTGAGTGAAGAGACTCTAAATGAAAGAAGACTCTGAATGAGAGAAGACTCTGATCTGAGTGAAGACTCTGATCTAAGAGCATGTTACGCTTCAAGCACACAGCTGCACCAGACTCTGATTCAGCAACATCTGAAGAACATCTTAGGCTCTGAAGTTTCCAGAAGATTCTGAAGACTGAAGACTCTGATATTGATTGTTGATCTGAACTATCTGAAGAATTATTTGAAGAAGATTATTTTAATATATCCGTTGGAATATGCCAGCAAATCTTTCCTTAATTGGGATAGACAAAATTCTCTGCAAGAAGATTATTCCTCTGATACATTCCATATATGGTATAATCACAGCTCAGCAGACAATTGCTACACCCACATTTTGTGCGCCGTCTCTCTGCTGCAATAGTACAAAGGACTGTACCTTTTTGATATTGGAAATATCTTCTCCAACGGTAAAATATTCTCTCCAATATTCAAGTGGCTATATAAAGGAAATCATAGCTCATTCTTCAAGTGACCAAAATCATTGCAAGAACACTCTCACGCGAAAAGCTCTCATATTCTTTGCTGTTCATACATTGTTCTAAACTTAGAGAAATAACACAGTTGTGTTTATAGCTTTCATAGAAGCACTTTATTACTCTTACATTGTATTACATTAATTTGTAAAGGAAGTTTTCCTTAAGAGGATCTAGGATTAGATCAGTAGCTCTTGAGAAGACTAAGAACAGTTGTTCTTAGGTGTTGTTTTCCTTAAGAGGATCTAGGTTAGATCAGTAGCTCTTGAGAAGACTAAGAACAGTTGTTCTTAGGTGTTGCTATTTGTAATCAGTTGATTTGAATAGTGGATTAAGTCCTTGTTGAGAAAGGCAAATCACTCTTGGAAAGGGTGGACTGGAGTAGTTGAGTTCAACGAACCAGGATAAAAATACTTGAGTTTTTATCTTTGATTATTTTCTGTCATACTTATTCAACCCCCCCTTCTAAGTATTTTCTCACCTTCAGTTGGCATCAGAGCTCCGGTTCTGCGTGTGCATTCACTTAACCGTGACAGATAAAGATCCAGTGAGAAGAATACTCTGTTATTTATTTGGTTGCTAATATGGGTGATATTCCTACATCAAGCAACAAATATGAAGGAGACAGAATCAGCACCAAACCTCCAATGTTTGATGGAGAAAAATTTGATTATTGGAAAGATAGACTTGAAAGTTTTTTCTTGGGGTATGATGCTGATCTCTGGGATTTAGTCATTGATGGATATGAACATCCTACTAAGGATGGCAAAAAGATTGATAGAAAATCAATGACTGAGGAGCAGAAGAAAGAATTCAAGAATCATCACAAAGCCAGAACCATACTTCTTAATGCAATCTCTCATACAGAGTATGAGAAGATTACCAACAGAGACACTGCTCATGATATGTTTGAGTCTCTCAAAATGACTCATGAGGGAAACTCTCAGGTGAAAGAAACAAAGGCTCTGGCGCTGATACAGAAGTATGAAGCGTTCAAGATGGAAGAATCTGAGAACATTGAGACTATGTTTTCCAGATTTCAGATTCTAACAGCTGGGTTGAAAGTTCTGGACAAGGGCTACTCAACATCTGATCATGTCAAGAAGATCATCAGAAGTCTTCCAACCAGATGGAGACCTATGGTGTCTGCATTGAAGCTGGCCAAGGATCTGAACAAAATCTCATTAGAAGAACTCATCAGTTCTTTGAGAAGTCATGAGATTGAGCTGGAGGAAGATGAACCCCAGAAGAAAGATAAAGGTAAATCCTTAGCTTTTAAATCTAACAAATCTGTTAAAGCTTTGCAGGTAAATGAAGAAAGCTCTGAGGAATCTTCTTCTGAAGAAGAAGATGAACTATCCATGCTGTCCAGAAGGATCAACAAACTCTGGAAGCACAAAGGGAAGAAGTTCAACAACTTCAGAAGATCTGATCAAAAGAGAGAATCTTCTGGACACAGAAGATCTGGCAAGAAAGAGGCCACTTGCTATGAATGTAAAGAACCTGGACACTTCAAGAGTGAATGTCCCAAACTTCAAAAGGAAAAACCCAAAAGGAAGTTTGATAAAAAGAAAAAGGTTCTGATGGCTACATGGGATGACTCAGATGAATCTGAATCATCTTCTGAATCTGAGGAAGAATGTGCAAATGTTGCGCTGATGGCCAACACAAATGATCAAGATGAAGGAACGTCATCATCTGAATCTGAGTCAGAATCAGACTCTGACTCTGAAGAGGTATTTTCTGAACTCTCCAGAGCTGAACTTGTTGAAAGTTTATCTGACATGTTGGAAAGCTACAGCAAGATTAAACTCAAATACAAGAAGCTGAAAAGCAATCTTGAATCTGAGATTGATCTTCTGAGAACAGAACTTGTTGAGCAGAAAGAAATAAATTTAAAACTCAAAAATGATTTAGAAACAACTCAACAAGAATCTGATACTGAAACAGAGTCAAGTGAAAATATTTTAGAAAAATATGACTCCAGTTTTAAAAGATTCCTCACTAAAAGCATAGACAGAAGCAAAATGGCTTCTATGATCTATGGTGTTAGTGGGAACAACAGAAGAGGCATTGGATGTGAATCTTCCTCTGGAAGCAATCCAAAATCTGTTGATAAACTCTTCATCAAGAAGACTCCTCTGTATTCTCATTTTAAGTTTGGTCATCTGAATGATATTAAACATACAAGCTCTGAAAAGAGTACTTATGTGTTTAAGCCAAGGGCTAGCCAGAATAAACACTATGTTGAAAAACAGAAGTTTAGGCAAAACCACAGAACATCTAACCCCAAAGGACCCAAGAAGATCTGGGTACCTAAAAGTAAAATAATACCTGTTGCAGATGTTCTTAGCAGCAAAATCCAGACACCAATCATGGTACCTGGACTCTGGATGCTCACGACATATGACGGGCGAAAGGTCTATGTTCCAAAGCCTGGAACTTAGATCTGGAGGGGACGTGAAATTTGGAGGGAACCAGAAGGGCAAGATCATTGGCTCTGGTACAATAGGTAATGGTAACCTACCCTCTATTTCTAATGTTCTGTTAGTTGAAGGATTGAAACATAATCTATTGTCCATAAGTCAATTAAGTGACAATGGTTATGATATCATCTTTAATCAAAAATGTTGCAAAGCTGTATGTCAAAAGAATGGTTCAATCCTATTCAGTGGAAAGAGGAAAAACAACATTTACAAAATTAACCTTTCAGAACTTAAAGTTCAAAATGTAAAATGCCTTTTATCTGTGAATGATGAGCAATGGGTCTGGCATAGAAGATTGGGACATATTAATATGAGACGTATATCTCAGATTAATAAACTCAATCTGGTCAGAGGACTCCCTAATCTGAAGTTCAATTCAGATGCTCTGTGTGGCGCATGTCAAAAGGGTAAATTTTCAAAATCTCATTTTAAACCAAAAAATGTTGTTTCCACTTCTAGACCATTGTAATTACTTCATATTGATCTGTTTGGACCAGTGAAAACTGCATCCATCAGAGGCAAGAAGTATGGGTTAGTCATTGTAGATGACTACAGCAGATGGACATGGGTAAAGTTTCTAAAACACAAAGATGAGTCTCATTCTGTGTTCATTGACTTCTGCAATCAAGTCCAGACTGAAAAAGAATGCAAAATTATTAAAGTCAGAAGTGATCATGGTGGTGAATTTGAAAACAAATATTTTGAAAAATATTTTTCTGAAAAAGGAATTGCACATGATTTCTCCTGTCCTAGAACTCCACAACAAAATGGAGTTGTAGAGAGGAAAAATAGAACATTGCAAGAAATGGCCAGAACCATGATCAACGAGACAAATCTGGCAAAATACTTTTGGGCAGAAGCAATAAATACAGCATGTTATATTCAGAACAGAGTGTCTGTAAGACCTCTTCTGGAAAAGACTCCCTATGAATTGTGGAGAAACAGAAAGCCCAACATTGCTTATTTTCATCCATTTGGATGTATTTGTTATATACTTAACACTAAAGATCATCTGAACAAGTTTGATTCCAAAGCACAAAAGTGTTTCATGCTTGGTTATTCTGAACGCTCTAAAGGCTACAGAGTATTCAATACTGAAACACAGATTGTGGAAGAATCTATTCATGTTAGATTTGATGATAAGCTTGGCTCTGAAAAGCCAAAGCAAGTTGAAAGTTCTGCAGATAGAGAAGTTATTCTCACAGACTCTGAAGGCTCAGAGGCAGACAAGACTGAAGACAAAGACTCTGAAGCAAACCCAGATGCTACGCCTCTAACTTCCCAACTTGACAATCTGCATATTTCTGAAAGACCAACAGTCAGAGGATCTTCTTCCAGAATGAAAGCTTCTCATCCAGAGGATGTGATAATTGGAAAGAAAGATGATCCAATAAGGACAAGAGCATTTCTCAGAACTTCTGAATCTTCCTTCTGTGGCTTAGTGTCAATTATAGAACCAACATCTGTTGATGAGGCTCTGGAAGATAATGAATGGATTTTAGCTATGCAAGAGGAGCTGAATCAATTCACAAGGAATGAAGTCTGGGATCTGGTTCCAAGACCTAAAGGTTTCAATGTCATTGGAACAAAATGGGTTTTCAGAAATAAACTTAATGAGAAAGGAGAAGTTGAAAGGAACAAAGCAAGACTGGTTGCTCAAGGCTACAGTCAACAAGAAGGCATAGACTACACAGAAACATATGCTCCTGTTGCAAGGTTAGAGTCTATACGCTTGCTTATTTCATTTGCTGCACAACATAACATCACTCTTTATCAGATGGATGTTAAAAGTGCTTTTCTTAATGGAATTATAGAAGAGGAAGTGTATGTCCACCAACCTCCTGGTTTTGAAAATGAAAATTTTCCAGATCATGTTTACAAACTGAAAAAATCTCTTTATGGACTAAAACAAGCTCCCAGAGCTTGGTATGAGAGGTTGAGTAATTTTCTTCTGAAGAAAAATTTCATCAGAGGAAAAGTGGATACCACACTATTTTGTAAAACCATTAAGAAAGATTTGTTGATTTGTCAAATTTATGTAGATGATATTATTTTTGGATCAACAAATATTATGCTTGGAAAGGAGTTTGCTAAATGTATGCAGGCAGAATTTGAGATGAGCATGATGGGAGAACTGAGATTCTTTCTGGGAATCCAAGTAAATCAGACTCCAGAGTGCACCTACATACATCAGACCAAGTATGTTAAAGAGCTTCTGAAGAAGTTTAACATGCTGGATAGCAAAATGGCAAAGACTCCAATGCATCCTACAAGCACTCTAGGTAAGGAAGAGGTAAGTAAGAAGGTAGATCAGAAACTCTACAGAGGTATGATAGGATCTCTTCTTTATTTGACTGCTTCTAGACCAGACATTCTGTTTAGTGTTTGTTTATGTGCTAGATTCCAATCAGATCCTAGAGAATCACACTTAACTGCTGTTAAGAGGATTCTAAGGTATCTGAAAGGTACTGCTAATGTTGGTTTGTGTTACAGAAGATCTGACGAATATTCACTAGTTGGATTCTGTGATGCTGACTATGCTGGAGATAGAGTTGAGCGCAAAAGTACTTCTGGAAGCTGTCAGTTTCTTGGAAGTCATCTGATCTCGTGGTACAGCAAGAAGCAACCAACAATTGCACTATCAACCACAGAGGCAGAATACATTGCTGCTGCTGGATGTTCCACTCAGATGCTCTGGATGAAGAGTCAACTAGAAGATTATCAAATCTATGAGAGTAATCTTTCTATCTTCTGTGATAATACTTCTGCTATATGTTTATCCAAAAATCCAATTTTACACTCTAAGGCCAAACATATAGAGATTAAACATCATTTCATCAGAGACTATGTTCAGAAGGGTGTAATAAATTTAGCCTTTGTTGATACAGATCATCAATGGGCAGATATTTTCACAAAACCCCTTGCTGAAGATAGGTTTAAGTTTATTCTGAAAAATATTTGTATGGATTTTTGTCCAGAGTAATATTTCTCAGAGTCAACTTCTCAGATGCTAAGTGTTTAACACTCTGAAGTATTTCATCTGTCTTGCTTGTTCAATTTATCTGTGAATTATTTTTGTGTGAAACTCTGAACTGACCATCTCAGAGGATCTGAAAGTTGAAAACGTTTCATTTCTTAAGAGTTATAGAATCACATGCAAGCAAACACGTGTCACTCAGAATCTGAAAAGATGGAGTACACCTACTGATTATGACGTTTAAGGTATTGCTTTGAAAATCTCAATCTGTCTTGATTTTCCCCCAAATGTCATAATTAAAAATGATTACTTTTCATTTAATACAAACGTGCGTATGTGTCCTATGTGTGTCTGTTGTGTTTCCCATGCTTGCTTTATTTGTCTATATAAACCATTCTCATAACACATTCACACTTTTCACTTTCACAAACACATATGCGCTTTTGTTTGTTGTTCTCTCTCTTTGCAAACCCTAAAAGAACTCAGAAACCTTCATCTTCTTCATCATCGTCAACAATGGCATCTACTTCAAAAGCTGTTACTACCAAAAATGCTACCACTGTCGAAGAACCAGTACGCACTCTCCTAACTGCTGTTGATTCACTAGAAGTACTGTGTGAAAGTTTCGTGGACTTAGAAGATCTTGCTGAAAATGGGTTTGATCTGATTTCTTCAATCAAAGCACAAGGCTGGGACGGTTACTTTGACAGGCTTATGGGTCCTGTGTATCCAAAGTTAGTGAAGGAGTTCTGGATCCATGCATATGCTACTCCAAAGTTCATTCACTCCTCTGTGCTGGGAAAAAAGATAGTTATCACTGAAAACCTGATAAGGAAACTCATAGGTTTTAAGGCAACTGATGGAGTAACCTCTCTGTCTTCTGCGCGTGAAGACCTGAAAGATGTATGTCAAGAAATCTGTACTACTGGTGAACCTTGTAAGAAGGTTAAGTTCTTGAAACCCACTTACAAGATATGGGCTAAGATTTTCATGAACACCATCTTTCACAGACCCTCTTCAAACTCTTCTGATTATGTTAATGCTGAACAACTTTACTTCATGTATTGTTTACACCAAAACATTCAGATTGATCTTCCATATTTGTTGTTTAATCATCTGGTGTCTCACGTCAAGGAAACAAGGGAAACAGCCAGAGATAAATCTGGAAAAGTCAGAACATGGATCCCTATGGGAAGGCTGATTTCAGATATTCTGATAGAAAACCAACTTGTGGCGCATCTGCAAGAGGCTGGGTTGACAGAAGATCTGACTTATATCATTGGCTCTGAAATAAACGGTTTAACTTTGAGAAGGATGAAACTGGTTGATGATTTATCTGAGAAACCAAGGAAAACTAACTCTGAAGAAGTTAGGGGAAGAAGGATTCCTATTGAGGATTTTCCTTTATTCACCTCAGATGAACCTAGAGAAATTATTGCTGAGTATGTTGCTCGTTGCATAAGAGATGGTGTTGAGATTCCTGCCAATCTTTTGCAGAAGGAAGGCCAAGTTCTTCCTGATTTGACAAGGGAAAGAAGACGTAAGAGAAAAGCTGATAGTGAAGGTCATCAGAAGAAAAGGAAGCATTCAGATGCTGAAAAGAAGAAGAAAAGGAAGAAGCTGAAGAAGGTTCAACCAAATCCTCCTGCAGCAACTTTTGAAGAAATTAGAGATACTCTGAAACAGGTATTTAACACTGATTCTAATCCTGTTCATCATTCTGATACCCCCACACCCTCTAAACCATCTTCTGTCCCCCCTCTTACACCACAATCCAAGCAACCAACAAACATACATACAGAAATTCCACAACAAACTCAACAAACAACACCACAACCACAAAACACTATCCCAGAATATACCATTCCAGAGGATGTTCACCCTGAACACTCTGACCAACCTGAACATCTCATTGATCCTAATGAGATATTAGATGTCACACCTTTAAACCAGTCTGTCATTTTATCTTCAACTTCTGAAAAATCTAACCACTCTGATGCATCATCTGATGATGAATCATCTGGTTACATTAATGAATGCTTGAATGATCTCAAACAACCTCGTTCTGAGAGTGTTTGGAAACAGCTATTTAAATCTCCAACTTCTGAACATCCACCTTCTCCACAAAATTCCCCAACTCAAACTCTCACTCCACAACCTCTTGAAACCCAAAACACTCCACAACCAACAGAAACCCAACCAATTCCCTCAATACCTCAACCACAACATTCTGACCAACAAACATCTGAACCACAAATCAACCAACCAACATCTGAACCACAAATCAATCCTCAACCTTCTGAACCACAAACATCTGAACATCCATCTTCACAACCTCAACCTTCTGAACAAACACCACAAACACAACTAACCCAACCAAGAAAACCCAGAATCCCTGATGAAGCAGAATTGGGATCACGTGTTTATACTCTGTTAAGAGATTTTGATAAGGATAATGTCTCAGACTTTGCTGACATTATGGATGTTTGCATGACTACTATGGACAAAGAGGCTGCTGACGCTGTTTGGAAGAAATATCTTTACAGACTGAATAGGGAGGCTTTGAAAATCAGGACTCAATGTCTTAGATTGTCAAAAGTAAGGTTTGCTGCTTATCAAAAACGGATTAAGAGAAACACTCCTCCTATTCTTCTTCTAGAAGCTCCTCCACCTCCAGAAATTCCTGCACCTGATGTTACTCAGCCTGTTTCAAAATCTACTGTTTCAGAATCTACTGTTTCAGAATCTACAGATCTTCAGAAGGATGTCAAAGAACTTAAGGATTTTATGGTTGATCAAAAGAAAACAAATTAAGAAATGAAAACTTGGATGGCTAAGCAAGATGAAAATTCAGAAAGGATTACAGCACTGCTACATCTCATTGCTTCTCAACAAGCCTCATCTGCTAAACCTACTTGATGTTTTGCACAAGTTTTTCATGTTTTGCTTTGTTTTGATTTTCTTCTGATATGTTTTGTATGCTTTTATCTGAATCTGCGTGTTCTCTTGACTTAATGACAATGATCTTTTTGCTTATCTGGATATATGTTTCTTCTGCATCTTTACTGTCTTTTAAAATTCTTTTTGATTATGACAAAAAGGGGGAGAAACAAAATAGAATCTGATTGTTCAAATCTATAAGCAATTATCTGAACTAAGTCAGACATGTTACTAACATTCTTTGAATTTAAGTGTCCCAGATATTATTAAAAAATCTGACAAATTTCATTGAAGTTTTTCCTGAGATCTATCTTTTCAGAACCTGATCAAAAATAGCTAAATCTGAGTAGACCAGACTCTGATATCTAACCTTGAGTACTATGATCTAAAAGATAACTCAAGACAGGAAATGGCAAGATAAACAACCAGGTGTTCTGAAGTTGTTCATCTAGCATCAAGCTTTAATATGGCATCAAGCTTTGACTCTAGAAGTCAAACATATGTCAACCAGGCTTCAATCAGGCTCTGAATCTGAAATGTACTCAACCAGAAAGGGAAGTATCTAATTCCATTAGAGTATTCATTTCAGGGGGAGATTGTAAATCTCAGGGGGAGTAATTTTAATTCATATTTTTATTGAACAAATTTCTCATGTTTTGTCATCATCAAAAAGGGGGAGATTGTAAGAGCACAGATTGTGTCTTAGTAATATCTCTATGTTTTGATGATAACATTAATGATAATTTGTATACAAGAATTATACTCTCTAAATTTGTTCTAAACTGTTTTCTACAGGCACAAAAGATTTTAATCTTAAAGAGCAAATTTGATGTGAACAATAAATTCTGAATGGCTCAAGAGCATCTGAAGATTAGAAGAATCTGAAGTATAAGAGCTTAGTCATCAAGATTCTGAAGATACAACATGCTGCATATATTATCAAGAATCTGAATGAAAGAAGACTCTGAGTGAAGAGACTCTGAATGAAAGAAGACTCTGAATGAGAGAAGACTCTGATCTGAGTGAAGACTCTGATCTAAGAGCATGTTACGCTTCAAGCACACAGCTGCACCAGACTCTGATTCAGCAACATCTGAAGAACATCTTAGGCTCTGAAGTTTCCAGAAGATTCTGAAGACTGAAGACTCTGATATTGATTGTTGATCTGAACTATCTGAAGAATTATTTGAAGAAGATTATTTTAATATATCCGTTGGAATATGCCAGCAAATCTTTCCTTAATTGGGATAGACAAAATTCTCTGCAAGAAGATTATTCCTCTGATACATTCCATATATGGTATAATCACAGCTCAGCAGACAATTGCTACACCCACATTTTGTGCGCCGTCTCTCTGCTGCAATAGTACAAAGGACTGTACCTTTTTGATATTGGAAATATCTTCTCCAACGGTAAAATATTCTCTCCAATATTCAAGTGGCTATATAAAGGAAATCATAGCTCATTCTTCAAGTGACCAAAATCATTGCAAGAACACTCTCACGCGAAAAGCTCTCATATTCTTTGCTGTTCATACATTGTTCTAAACTTAGAGAAATAACACAGTTGTGTTTATAGCTTTCATAGAAGCACTTTATTACTCTTACATTGTATTACATTAATTTGTAAAGGAAGTTTTCCTTAAGAGGATCTAGGATTAGATCAGTAGCTCTTGAGAAGACTAAGAACAGTTGTTCTTAGGTGTTGTTTTCCTTAAGAGGATCTAGGTTAGATCAGTAGCTCTTGAGAAGACTAAGAACAGTTGTTCTTAGGTGTTGCTATTTGTAATCAGTTGATTTGAATAGTGGATTAAGTCCTTGTTGAGAAAGGCAAATCACTCTTGGAAAGGGTGGACTGGAGTAGTTGAGTTCAACGAACCAGGATAAAAATACTTGAGTTTTTATCTTTGATTATTTTCTGTCATACTTATTCAACCCCCCCTTCTAAGTATTTTCTCACCTTCAAAGCAAACTTGGTCATGAAGCTGGAATGAGAGATTGGGTAATGAGGAATCAACATGAAAAGTCAGGATTAAGGATTAGAAATTAGGTGAGTTGACTTAAAAATTAACAAAAAGTTAACAGTTGACCAAAGTCGACTATTGGTCAAAGTTGTTATTTTTTTGTTGTAATTTCTTGTATGGAATGATGTAAGCATGAGTTGAATGAACATATACTACTGGTTCTTTAATTTCAATGAAAAGAAACTTTGATTTTCGAATAACCTCTTTCCCACCTAGTTTTCATGTACCATGAACTTATGCAATTTGTGAATGCACCTAATGAAACAAGAATCAAGAATCAATGAAATATGAAATGCCTTATGGACTTATGAAATTTGAATAGATGGACTAGGAATATGTTATGCACTATGAACTGTGAATACGCCATGAATTAAGAAAAGACATGTAATAGTCCAGAGGCGATTAAACGCGATATAAGACGCCAAAGAGTAATGGTATGATGCCAACCACAATGACCAAATAGCTCCTTTTGACTAATGAAGAAAATCCAAGTGAAACCCTAATTATAAGGTGCACCATGATGCTGTTAGCCAAAACCTTTTAACCAAGTTGTCCAATAGCATGACTTGTAATGCAATCAATCAATGAAATCATTCTTCCTATGATGAACAAACTCAAGTGTTGAGGAGAGGAACCCTGATATTTGTAGGGTCAAGCCCTAATTCATGTGGCCTTTGCTTTTAGTTAAAACCAACCTGCAAAAAGTGCAACCCTAGTACTTTATGTAAACCCTTATTCTCCATAACTCATTATCCAAAGCTTTGATGTTAGTGAATGCAAGATATGTTAGATGATCTAATGAAGGGTATGTACATGAGGAATATGAGATGCATAAGCCATACGATTTGAATGAAAGGGTAGGACAAATTTGGGGTATGACATAACTCTCAAGAACACATGATCTCCCTCCTGGAACTCAAATGTTTTCGTCCTCTTATCATGATAACTCTTCTGACGACTCTGTTAAGCTTTTATCTTTTCTTGGATCATCTTAATCTTCTTGGTAGTCTGCTGAACTATCTCAGGTCCAAACACAACACTCTCACCAGAGTCATACCAACACAAAGTGATTATACAACTCCTATGATACAAAGCTTCAAACGTTGTCATTTCAATACTAGAATGGAAATTGTTATTGTAAGTGAACTCTATCAATGAAAAATAGTTATCCAAATCACCTTTTATTTTAGAACACAAGCCCATAGTAGGTCTTCAAAGGATTGAATAGTCCTCTCATTTTGACCATTTATTTGCGGATGATAAGCAGAACTTAACTTCAACTTAGTACCCATCTCTTCTAGCAAACTCTGCTAAAACCTCGACGTGAACCTCAAATCCCTATCTGACACAATACTCATAGGAATACCGTGCAAGCTAACAATCTCCTCAATATACAACTCGTTTAACATTTTCAAAGGATTATTGATCTTAATCGGTATGAAATGAGCCGATTTAGTCTGTCTGTCAACAATAACCTAGTGGAATCACATCCTTTCGTTTTCCTCGAAAAACTTGTCACAAAATTCATGGAAATGTTATCCCACTTCAATCAAGAATACTCAACGGTTGCATCACTCTTGATGGCTTCTAATGTTCAATTTTCAACCTCTGGCAAGTCAAACACGCGTAAACGAACTCAACTACTTCCTTCTACATTCTTGGCCACCAAAACATTTTCTTCAAGTCTTGATACATTTTAGTAGCACTGGGATGAATACTCAGACCACTCTTATGGCCTTCCTCAAGAATACTCTTCTTAAGTCCTAGCACATTAGGTACACAAACTCTATCACGGAACCATATAACACCATTCTCATCGATTATAAAATCACCTCATTTACCTTGATTGATTAACACTAGTCGGTCAACCGATTCCAAATCGACTTCTTAACCTTCTTTGATCTCTTCAAAGATACCACTAGTCAACTTTAACATGCCCAAATTCACACTATTAGGAGTCTCTTCACACACCAAACTCATATCTATGAATCGCTCTATCAATTCTAATTCTCAAATTATCAACATCGACATATGCAATGAATTCATGCTCAAGGCATCGGCTACAACATTAGCTTTTCCAGGACGGTAACTCAAGCGAAAATCATAAGCCTTTAGAAATTCGAGCCACCTTCTCTACCTCATATTCAAATCTTTTTGATCAAAGAGATACTTTAAACTTTTAGGGTTGCTGAACACTTCAAATCAAGAACTAAACAGAGAATGCCTCAACAAATTTAATACAAACACCATGGTTTCCAACTCTAGATCATGCATAGGATAATTCCACTCATGAACTTTCCATTGTCTAAAAGCATAAGCCACAACCTAACCTTTCTGCATCAACAAGTCACCCATACCCATCTTCGAAGCATCATTATGCACAATAAAGGATTTGCTCGGATTAAGCAAAATCAACACTAGAGCTGAAGTCAGCTTCTTAACTTATTGAAATCATGCTAAAAAGTCCAGACATAGGCTTGACCCTTTCGAGTCAATTGAGTAAAAGGAAATTCCAACTTTGAAAAGTCTTTGATAAACCTTCTGTAGTAACCAACCAAACCAATAAGACTTTTGATATCTATAGCATACTTCAAAGGTTCCCATTGCAACACTGCGTCTATCTTTGATAGATTCACTGAGATACCACCATTTGAGATCCCATGAACAATTAAGCTTACTTTCTTCAACCATAATTCACACTAAGACAACTTTTCATACAACTTCTTCTCTTTCAAGGTTTGCAAAAGAACCCTCAGATGCTCCACATGCTCTTCATCAGACATGGAATATACCAGAATGTTATTGATGAACACAACAACACATTGATCTAAGTACGGATAGAATATTTTATTCATGTACTCCATGAACACTTTAGGCGTAATAGATACACCAAATGACATCACAGAATACTCATAGTGACCATACCTCATTCTAAAAGCAGTTTTTAGAATATTGTCTGACTTCACACGAATATGATAATAACCCAAACACAAATTAATCTTGTTGAACACGCAACCACCAACCAACTGATCCATCAAGTCATAAATTCTAGGAAGTGGATATTCTTAATAGTAACCTTGTTCAAATATTGATAGTCAACACAAAACTTCGTGCTAACATATTTTTTCTTAACTAACAACGCTGACGCTCCCCGCGGCGAAACACTTGGTCGAACAAACTTCTTCTCAAGAAGTTCCTCTAATTGTTTCTTTAGCTCACTCAACTTTGAATCAGATATCCTATAAGGATCCATCGACACGAGACTGGTACCAGGTACTAATTCTATAGCAAACCTCATTTCATGCTCTGGAGGTAAATCACTAATGTCATATGGGAACACCTCAGGAAACTTACATACAATAGGTAAATCTGTAATCATTATCTCGCTTCCCCCACTCAAGAAAGTGAACACCATGAACGCTTGAGCAGTCACTCTCAAAGACATCTCTACCTGTCTCGTGGTTATGAAACTCGACTTTATACTTTCCTAGGATTTAAGAAACATCACTGATTTATCAAAACAATTGATAAACACTCGATTGAACTCTAACCAATTCATTCCTAGAATAACATCAAGTTGAGTTAGAGTCCCAAAGTCTCTACCATAAATTTTCAAAGGAAAATAGAAACACACTGACGAAGTAGTCACTGAGCCATTAGCAGGGGTATCAATGACCATGCTACCATTTATAGCAAACACTTCCAAATTCAACCTCGATACACACTCAACAAATATAAATGAATGTGTCGCACACATATCAATAATAATAATCAAAGGAATACTATTGATAAAGCACGTACCTCAAATCAAGTTATCAGGTGCATTAGTCTCTGCTCTATTCAAAGTAAAAAAAATTCCCTCCAAATTGAGGCTTCTTAGGTTTCTCACATTGAGTGCTAACATGGCATTGCTCTCCATAATTAAAGCTAGTCGGATTATTACTATTACAATTAGTAGCTCGGTGACCCGACTTCCCATACTTGAAGCAGTTCAAATTTGTGCTCTTGCACTAAGAAACACGGCGCCCAAACTCACCACATTTGAAACATCTCACAGAAGTAGGTGCCCTTTGATCACGATTTTCTGAGTCTAATGGTAATAACTGCAAGTGCACAGTCTATCGCGTAGTAATAAAGATATCGATCCCACATGGACTAGTAATCAAACTAGTGCTATCGGGTCGTTACTATGTTTAGCTAAGGTGGAAGAAGTTTTTAGAAAGTAAATGCTAAGTTATGAAATCTAAAGGGGGCAAAAGGCTATGAGTTCTAGAAATATTGATATTGGGATATCAGTAAGTAATGCCTTAGTTATCGGGGAGTCGACAAGTCACCGGTGCTTTTTAGTTTTGCAAATACTTTTCAGAAGAAAATACTTGTTTAAACACCTTTGCCTCACGCTGGTTGTTGACTCGGGTCATATTTTTAAGGCGGAACGTACGCTCTCGCTGTCCCATTAGGGGTTAAATATACTTTTTGAAAATAAATAAATTCTGATTAATTTTAAAGCGCTCTCGCGGTGTTTAAAATTAATGCCTAGTTTTTACTATCCAGTTCAAACCCCACGCTCTCACGTACCGGTTCGAACCTTAATAAATTTCCCACTTTCGTGGCAAAACCATTGTAAATAGCTTCTCACTTTTGTGACAAAGGTTATTTAGAAAATTAGATTTAAAAACTACATCCAGAAAGATTGTTTGTAAAAAGAAAAGGTGCACCGGTTGTTATCGAATCTCGTTCTACTAATTTGATTACATACCAATATAATCGGTTTAGCTCGACATGTTAACTATTGAACATAAACAATAAAATGGTAAAACATGCATATTGAAAAATAAAACAAGCATTGGATTAATAAGAACCTGTTAATGTTACTGATACTTAGTACTTGAGTAGTCATCCACAATGTCGGCAGGATTCTACTATGGTGAAATAAAAGTGCAGAATAAAATAACAGTGCTCTGAACTAAAGGGGAAGGAAAAGAAAAGACAATAAAAATGGAAATTGGCTTCAACAGAATTTTTGGCAGCAATTTGGTACGTAGAATGAAGCTCCCCCCTTTTTCAGGTCCAACTGTCCTCCTTTTATATCCGAGGTTGCATGAGGAAATGTCGGAGGAAAATAAGTTGAGGGAGAGAATTCTCAGAGAGGGCATACTGGATCATGCCTAAATTCTCTCCCCCTCATGGCCACGTTTCTGTTGTTAACGTTATTACTGATAATAGGACCGTGGCGGTCGTGGCCATGTTGTGATGGTCGTGGCCATGTTGTGATGGTTGTGGTGGACTGTGACGACCGTCACACCTCCAAAATCTTGCGTTCTGTGGTTTTCTGGATTTTTCTCCTCTTTTGTCCCTTCCTTACCTGCTTTTCTATGTCTTGCTCATTTTTAGCACGAGAATGAAATATCTGCGAAAACACTTAGCAAGCTTGTGGAATAATCGGGATTCGGGTTGAAATCCTATAGTTAATCAATGGAAAATATGGCAACTATAAGGTACATTTTCGTGTTATCACCCCTCCCCCACATCACTCTTTCTAACATACATTCTTCTAGTCCACCTACTACTTTCCCTTGTCAGCTAGAGCACTATATGATTGTCCATGATTCTGATTCTTCCCTTTCCTCTCACTAACACTCTTATAGTGAGCAGATCAGGCTCTACTATCCTCATCATATATTTTGCACTTATAAACCAACAAATTTCTTGATACCTATTACCTTGCTTAATCTTGGAACATAATCCACTCTCGAACTTGATACGTTTAGACCCCTGAGTGGCCGCACTATTATAATAGGAACAAAACTTCACTAGCTTCTCAAACTTCACAGCATATCTACAACTGCCGAATTCCCTTGATTGAGCTCAAGGAACTCAATCTCTTTCTTATTGTGCACGTCCTTAGGAAAGTACTTCTTCAAAAAATAAGTTCTGAATAGAGCCCATGTAATCTCAGTACCTACAACCTTAAGTCGCTAACATGCATTATCCCACCAATCTTCGGCTTCCTCTGACAACATATGAGTATCGGAATGTACCTTCTGAACTTCAGCGTAAGCCATCACTTAAAGAATCTTCTCAATCTCTCAGATTTATGCCTGAGCACCCTCTGGATCATATCTTCCTTTGAAAGTCAGCGGATTGCTTCTCTTAAATTTCATGAATCCATGAAACTTATCACTAGCAGCAGAATTATAACAAAAGCTTATAAGAACAACATGATTGAAAATTAAACCATTTGATAAGAAGCAGAATTATAAGGTACTTGGCATAAAGAGCCTCAACAACAATAAGTTTGAAATAATGGTTCAATAATCCAAATAAATGAAGATATGTAACATAAGGAAAACAAATAAAAGAACAACCTGCTCCCCTCGTGTTACATATCATCATGATAACAAATACAACCCCACTATCACTATAGAAGAATATGCATTAGCTACATCATCATTAGTTCTCATCTGAACTACTTATCTCAACTCGTCAATAAGCATGTACAATAATTCACACAATATTATACTTGCATTTTCACTACATGTATTAACATATTGAACATTGATCTTACCAAATGATCAGAACCTGAGATGGGCCAAAGACAAGCGTTTGTGATGTTGGGTGTGAAAGAGGAGGAAGGGGTGTACCTGCAAGGCACTCTGATGCTAAAGTAAGAAAAACAAGAAAGAGAGAGAGCAAGTACAAAATATGTGTGTTTCAGGGTGAATATTGGATACCTGACCCTCTTAAAAGAGAGGGTTTTTATAATGCCCCTCAGTGCTTGGCCATTGGTCCCTATTTTCGGGGCGAGATAATTGTTTCCTAAAGAATAGGTAACTGCCAGAACTAGCCGTTGGGACGGACAAGCATGCCCATAACTAGTCGTTGGCGCAAACAGAGGTGTAGTTACGGGCACAAGCGTCTTGGCTATTTTTGGATGGTGGAACCGTGTGTGACGGGCAGAGACTAACGGGGATAAATGTTGTAACCAGGGGTAAATAGGTCAGCTTCCCCTGTTGGAGGGGTAAAAAGGTAAACTTCCTACCAAAGAGGTTGGACTTAGGCAATTGGGCCGTTCTGTGAGCAGAAATGGACTGGGCCGTGCTTAGCCATTGGGCCAGTCCAAAACAGTAGCCCCTAAGTCATTGCTACCGGGCAGGGTAGTGATAACTTAATGACGTCTGCTTCCTAGGAATAGTCACCATGAGCTTCCTTGTGTTCGGATGAATACTTTCTCGGACATCAGGAATGTTATTGTTGGGGAGCTTGGGATCTGGGGAGCCCAATGATTGATGGGATCTGAAGAGTGAGGATGCCACGTGTGCCTCGAGCCGTGTTCTACATTAAATGTGTGATGATGGATAGGCTAGGGTCATGATGATGCCCTACCCGCGCATGCTCATGCACGTGCCTATCATTTGCCTATAAATAGCGAGAGGGTTCGTTCATTCAGAACTTTCGCTTCTCTCTATTCTTGTCTGTATTCTCTGTCCGCTGCTCGTTACCTTCAAGTTTACTCTGACCACCGTACGACGTCTAACCAGAGTTATTTTAGGTTCATAACTTCTTCCTCGACTATGTAAGTACATCAGTTCTTTGATTATTCCTTGTTTTTCTGATTTGATGACTTAGAATACATGTGGTTAGGACTGAAATAACGTAGTTATAGGGCGTATTTGTGGTGGCTATTTGTGGCAGACGGTGGCGCGACCATTTTTCTGCTGCCGACGATGTAGTTGTTGTTTTTAGGAAAGGGAAAGTTAGTAAACCATAGGTTTTATTTGATCCCAGGGTAGGGACGATACGGCAACGCCATTGCCGGAGGGGCCATGGACTCTGGTGGTTTCCTCGTGGGAGTTCTGGATTTTGTGCACGGGGACTGTTCCCGGATGTGCTAGGGAGAACTACTGGGCATTTCCCCATTTGTTTAGCTGCACCATTTGAGTAGGGCTTAGGTCGAGGATTCTGTCCTTGGCCCTTTGCGCGCCCTTTCACTTGACTAGCAGTGGAAGGGTGGATTTGATTTTGTCATCGAATTCACTTTTTTCCTCTGCTTTTCAGGTAAAAGAGATGTCACGTAGAGTTGACGAGGACGAACATCCCAGGGATTTGTCTGAGGATAGCTTCTCGGAGGACACCGAGACAGAAAATGACTCCTCGTCTCCTGAGGCTCTGGGGACGACTGTCGCGAGGTCATCGGTGGATGATTGGACAGTGGCTGAGCCAATGGAGCATGCCTTTCTTTTTGCTTCGTACACCGGGGATGCATTTACCACGGTGGGACCGAAGGGAGAGTGGAGGGTCCATTTTCCCTCAGAAGACAAACGTATTTGCTCGGAGTACGGGGAGATATTTCCTATGTACGAATACGTTTTTAAAGAGATAGGACTGAGGTTGCCTTTCACAGACTTTCAATGGGCGGTCTTAGTGCATCTCGACCTGGTACCCTCTCAACTGCACCCAAACTCCATTGCCTCCATGCGGGCCTATGAACTGGTGTGCGAGTACTTGCAGATCGGGGCCACCCTCCTACTTTTCTTCACCATCTTTCACCTTCAACGACAGGTGTTAGGGAGAAAGTTTGGTTGGGTTTCCTTGAAACAGGGGAAGAAACTGTTCAAACCTTTCTTCGAATCTATCCAGAATTTTAAAGAGAGATTCTATGTGATTGAGCCGGTGCCGGAGAAGTCTACTGACTCGACTTTTGTATGGGAGGTCTCCACGGACTAAAATGAGGAGGACCTGATAGACGAGGAGGGTAAAATAGTTGCCCGAAGGCTGTTTACTTTCCCTTTCTGCTGGAGCGGGGCTCACTTCACCCGTTCGACTGATGATTACATAGTTTCTCCTTATCAATTGGTGGATGATGATCGGGTCAGCTATGCCAAGCTGGTGGCCTTCGTGGATGGCTTCCTTCCTACTTAGTGTGTGACTCACGTCGGGCAGGTTCTTTACGAGGAAGATGGGGGGCTGCAGGTGGAACCTCAGTACATTAACACCAAAGAGCTCCTCGAGTATAGCACTCGCGAGGAGGCTGTTGAACTTTTGGGTAGCTTCTCGCTTTCTCTTATTTTGTTCGAGATACTTTTCTTTCCTTGTGCTTACGTGCTTGTTATCTTTGCAGGTAAAATGTCTTCAGCGCAGATGAAAAAACAATCCCAAGGAAAGATGAAGGGAGGAGCTACTTTAGGGAGGAGTCGCCTTGGTCAGCAAACGGCTCCCCCTCAGACAGGGTCGAGGACTTCATCCTCAACTCCTCCGGCCACTCAAACGTCACCTCTACCCGTGAGCTCGAGGCCCAAGCGCGCCCGCACGAATGAAATTGTGGACCTCAGCCGGGAGTCCGCTAAAATCAAGTTCGAGCTGCCTCCCTGCCTTCATAATAAGAAATTCTTCGAGGGGTTCTCCCTGTCCATTCCTCGGGTAGAATCTCTAAAGCTTGAGGAAATGGACCGTCCCAGAAAACGGGCCATGCTTGCCAAGGATGCCTCTGCCTTAATGAGGTCTTAGAGATATCTGTGGTATACATCGAAGACGGCTCTCTGCTTGAACTTGATCTGAATAAGTTCCAATTTGTGGTGGTGGCCCTGGAAGAGAAGGTCAAGAAGCTTCAGGAGGAGAGGGAAAGGGAGCTCAAAGATGCTGCCCACAAGGGTCGTGAGGAGATGGCTTCGGGGAGGGACATTATGGCTGCCAAGTTAAAAGCCATCGAGGACTTGGTGGAGAAGTTGAAGATCGATGCTGCCCTCGCTGAAGATGAGCCTGAAGAGATGAAGAAGTTGCTGACTCGATCAGAGATGGTCGCTCAATTTTCTTAGTCCACAGACGACCTTGTGGCCATCGGCGAGGAGGCTTTTCAGAACATAGTGGACCTACTAAAGCTAGTGAACCCTTGGTGACGAGCAGGGGCAGGCGACGCAAGAGGAGCAATGAGCCTTTCCTAATTTGTGCTTTGGCCTGTGTGTCATTTGATCACTTATAATTTATTGTAATTTTATTTTGTGGGGCTTGGCCTCTTTTTATTATATCATGCACATTTGCGGCCCTTCGTGGCCGTGTTATATAATATGTATTAGTATGTTGTATGTTTGTATTTCGCCGAATACTTTCTAAGTGTCTTGTGCTGTCCAACGCGATCGTAAGAGGCACTTAGTAATTTGTTATGTTCCGGGTATGCTCGACGGACGGTGTTCGACAGTGCGGGGAACTGATTGAAAGGCCTGGGTTGTTTTCGGGCAGGGTGGAGCTTAGGTCACGATCGTGGCCTGAGTTTGCAGCGTGAACTTCCCATCGGGAGCTAGGGGTTCTACCGTTCATGGTACTGTGACGACAACGAGCTCGGCCTAGGAACCGCTGTCGAGCATGGGTAGGTATCTTTGCCAGACCCTTGCTTAGATCCTTTTTAGTGGTGCATCGCTTGTACCTGGGCGTGCACCCGTGGTCGGTTAACGTGCCCGCCACCTGGGTGAGACACATCGACAATGGGTGCCTTAGCTGTAATATTGTTTCAGCTTTTCGACGTTCCATGGTCGAGCTAATTCTTCCCCGGTTAGGTATTCTAGGTAGTAGGCTCGTTCTCCATTTTCGCTCTAACACGACAGGGTCCTTCCCAGTTTGCGGCGAGCTTGCCCTCTCGAAAATCTTTGTGATTCCTTCTTAGGATGAGGCTACCTACTTGGACTTCTCTTCGGATGACCTTGGCGTTGTGCTTGATTGTAATTTTCTGTTTGAGTGAGGCTTCGTGGAGGGCTGCCCCTGTCCTAACTTCTTTGACGAGGTCGAGTTCTTCCCTCAAGGCCTCGCTGTTTGTTTCTTCGTCCAAATGTGCTTCAGTTCGTCTGGTCGGCACGTGGGTTTCAATGGGGATTACCGCCCTTGTCCCGTATGCTAGGCGAAAAGGGGTTTCCCCGGTTAATGAATGAGGTGTAGTGCGATAGGCCCAGAGCACGCTGTGCAGCTCCTCGACCCACTGCCTCTTTGTTTTGTCCAGCCTTTGTTTGAGACCTTGTAAGATTACTTTGTTCTCTGCTTCCACTTGCCCATTATTCTAAGGGTGCTCGAGGGTTGCAAAGTGTTGGTTAGTGCCTAGATGAACGACGAACTCCTGGAACTTTTTGTCCGTGAACTGTGTCCCGTTGTTTGTGACGATCGCTTGAGGAATGCCGAAACGAGCAAGGATGTTTCTCTTATAGAAACAAAGTATGTTGTGGGATGTTATCTTGGCCATGGCTTCAACTTCTACCCACTTGGTAAAGTAGTCCACGCCCACTATTAAGTATTTATTTTGGTTGGAGTATACGATGAAGGGTACCAGGATGTTCAGGCCCCACCAGGCGAAGGGCCACGAGGAGGACATCGCCTTGAGCCCGTTGAGTGGCGCCAAGAGCATGTCCCTGTGCCGTTGGCATTTGTCATATTTCTTCACATGTTCTTTCACGTCGTTTTGAATGGTAGGTGTTGCACCCCAAAATTTGCTCAACCTTTTCTTGCCTGATTTATGTTTCATTGCATTTCATTTGCATAGTTACATCATTCACATAGTTCTAATCATTTGCATATCACTCATCCAACAGGGGACCAAGTGTGATTCCTATCAGAAAGAGCCTAGCAAGAGGTGTTATCCAAGTATGAGAAGTCATCCAGGCCATCAAGAAACGATTTGAAGTCTTGAGAAGTTTGAGTGCCTACATGTGGGTTTTGCTCCTACCTTGAGGAATATTGAGAATCATCAATGGGATGTGAAACATGGAATGTGAATTTGAGGTGTGTATGGATCTCATGGGATGTCTAGAGGGCCCTATTGAAGCTGAGACAAGTCATTGATTCAAGTATGAGAGCCACATTTGAAGTGCAGTCAACTAGGGTTTCATCTGGGTCAATCCTAGTTCAATTGTGCAAATTGGAGAGCATCAAAGCCTACTTTGAGGTAATGGGGTTCATGGATTGGTATGTTGATACATTTGTGGTGTTGTGCCAAGGTTAAGCAAAGAAGGATCAAGGATGTGGGAAGTTGCTAAATTAGGGTTTCAGTGCAAATCACCCTGTTTAGTGCCTAACTTCAAAGCCACATAAGTCAAAATACAAGTTTCAAATGGATCTTTTGCCAACATGAAACTTGTAGAGCATCTCAATACCTTTAATTTGAGTACTAGAAGTCCTCAAGAGGATTTATAGAACTCAAGTTATGGTCCTTGCAAGTTACAGGTCATCAGATGACTATGAAATTTATCTGTAAAAGTCACTTGACTTCCAAGAAACTTTTTCCCTTCAAGGAGTTTTCAAATGGACTTTTGGTCAACATGAATGTTATTCCTTATCCTCTTAGATTTCCATAGAGTACTATAAGTCCTTGATAGGATTTGTAGAACTCAAGTTATGATCTTTGCAAGCCAGGGGTATTTTGGGTATTGGTGATTATAGGTCATTTGTGATCATAGGTCCATAACTCCAACTTGCAAGCTTCAAATGGAAAATTGTTCAACATGGAACTTGTTCAAAATGATGTTTTAGTGCAACCAAGTGGTCATGAGAGTTTGGCTTGGCTTAGAACACAAAGTTGCTTGAAATGGCTTAAAAAGGAAGAAATTAAAGTCATTAAAAGGCCAAAAATGGAATTTCTTGATTTAGGGTCAAACAAGGTCATGTTATATGTCATTTTGATCAGAAAATGCATTTGGAGAAGGTTGGCAATATTACATTTTGGTTTTGAGGTCATTTCAAGCACTTCCCTTTTGTAACTTAAGGTGGAAGTAACACTTCAATCACACACCATGGGATCAAAAACAAGGGATCTATCATTCCCATTCATTTCTAAATCTCATGAGATACTCATTTCAAGCAAAATCAGACTGAGAATAGGGCACATTCATGACTGTCACATATGAGAAATTGGAAGAGAATGAGAAATTCAAAATCTCATTTAGTTGGTTACAGATCTTTCTAGAGTGTTCTAACACACTTTATATAACCAATGCAATGTATTCAGCAAGTTTTTTGGGCAAGAATTGAAGAGGATCAAGAGAGAGCAACTGAAATTTTCACATTGCATATCAGAATCGGGTTTTGGAATTGAAGGAGATTCAAGGCAAATTGTTGATTGGAGAAGCTTGGGAAGTTGTTCTTGAGTGATTCTGGAGAAGATTGGAGCTTGAATCGAGCAATAACACCTTCTGTTCATCCATTTTTTCCAGGTATGCATCTTTCAATTTTTGCTCTAGATTATGGAGAATTGAGTAGGTTTTGATAGGGGGATAGATTAGTGATGATGCTTAGGTGGATTTCAGTATAAAATTTGAGCAATTAGAGACCAAACTAGGCATGGTAAGATTTCTGTTGAAGCACATAACTCCTGATTCTTGAGGTATTAATGGTGTTTAGATAGTAGGTTTTTATCAGTGAAACATGTAGATGACATTAGGCTTGTTAATTTCAAGAATCGTGACATTCAAGACTTGGTGAATGTTCTGAAACTTGGATCAGTTTTGAAGTTAGGATGAGAATCATTGAAATTGGAGATCACATTCGTGCTCAGGGGTTGATTTTGAGTAGGATAGGATGTTTAGTTTTGTTGTTTGATGAACTTTGGGGATGACCTAACCGGAGACGACGGTGGCGCAAAGCTCAGGCCATCGTCCCATACTTCCCTCCCAATTTTGAATGTTTTGGAGAAGATGACTGAGAGCCCTCAGATGAGGCTTTGACCGTTGACTCAGACTAGCATCCACGACCAGGATTTCGTTTCAATTTCTGAAGAGTGAGTTTGATGAAACTCACCGTTTCATTAATTCAAGTGTGTTGGGCTTAAGTGTTTCCTTGCTAATCACACCCTGCGTTTGGGCCCATTAAGAAAATGCACTGAAATAAGTTGCTATTTCACAAGCACGTTTTTCAATTTCCATTCATTTTTCCTGAGTTTCCTTTAATTGATTGGGCTTAGTTCTTCGCTTGCTACGCGCACCCCCCCCCCTTAGGCCCAGACCTGGATTATAACATGGTATAATTGCTAATTGTCACGCAGTTTTCTCATTTTTGTATTGTATTTCTTTTATTTTGTCATTTTCACAGTTAGGAATTAGTTCACCATAATTAGGAAAATTAATCTTTTTAGGTTAGATTTTTTTCCCCTGACTCCTTAAAGAGTCTAGAATTTAGTAGGATTAAAAATTTCATAATTCATGCATTTTATATTTTAATTACATATTTTGCATTTTAATTGCTTTTATTTTGGATATGGTTGGTGTGCTATGTTGTTGATTTTAGTATGAGTGATTGGTGTAGATTTTTGAGTTGATTCTTTTTGGGTTATTTAGCTTAGATATGCATGTACCTCTAGAATTTTTTCTCATAATTTTGTGAGATAAATTTAGGCCAGTTTGAACATTAAACATTAAGTGGTGTAGATTTAGGGTTTTAAGATAGTACCCTTAAGTTTAGGGCATAGTTTTAGGTCTTAATGATTGCTTAACCCCCTGGTTTTTGTATGGAGTGATTCTTAAGAGGTTTAGGAACCCTTAGAATTTTTTATAGGATTTTACAATCATTTTTGGTATTTTAGTTAGAATTAGTTTTAGGACTAACTTCTAGGTGTTTCTAATGAACTAACTTGACTAGTTTAATTCAATAGTTCCCCTTAGATTAGGGTGGTGGTGCTCTTGTGCTTGGAAGAAGATGAAGACATGTTGATGTTGATATGGAGTGCTTGAAGAAGCTTGGATTTTAAGCCTTGTCCTTTGGTGGAGTGCTTGTCAGGAGCTTAGGGAAACTAGGGTTTTATGAAGAGCATTAGACTAGCTTTGTTTCTTTCTTCAAACATGGAGTATATTGTTCATCTCCATTCAATCCAATGACATAAAGTCCTCCTAAATAAGTCACATCTCTCCTTTGGAGGGATGAGTGACATGCTTTAAGAGTAGAACTTTGAGGATGCCTTCCTATTACAGTGTTAAGATCTTAATGGCTTCCCTTGGTTGTCATTGAGTTTCTTAACACTTCAACTTGATCTTGTTGAATGATTCTCCCCTGGAGATGCTTGTTGAAGCTTGTTGAAGATGAAGCTGATTGCTTGTTGAAGCTAGGGTTTTGCTGCTTGTTGAAGATGAAGTTGGGAGCTTGTTGAAGCTGTTTACTGGTTGAAGTTTGCTGGTTTAAGCTGGTTGCTTGTTGAAGCTTGGTGCTTGTTGAAGATTGAAGGTTAGTGGAGCTTGAAGATAGGAGCATTCATGAAGATGAGGGTTGTTGTTGTCAACTTTGTGCTATTTAGCCAACTGTTGTTGTCAGAGCTGCTGCTTGTGCTGTTTACTGTGGGAGTTTGGTGCTGCTGTTTGGGCTGCCTTCTCTGTTTTATTTTGGGTTTTATCTGTATTGTTTGTTGGCTTGTGCAGCTTGCCCCCTAGGTTTGAAGTGAATGTTGATTCACTTTGCCTGTTGTTTTCCCAGGTTCGAGGTTGAGCTGGATTCCCTTGCCTCGCTTGTATTGCTGCATTGCATGCATTTTACTGTATTTGCTTGCTTTCTTTTCTGTTTATCCCCTAGGATCTCTGATTTCCTCTATGCAGGAGGAAGTTATGACAGACATTAGGATTCTTATCCATGCATGACAACATTAGGTTAGTTTTATTCCCTTTTCAACCCTAGGCTTTTTAGAGCGTCTTTCTCTTCTTATCTCAAAACAACTCAAAAACACAGTAATAAGGTTAATCGATGTCGTACGTTACAAGCCTTAAGCTATTTGAGAAAGGGTTGCTGGAGAGCTTCTTTCCAGTAGTCTGGCTGCTTAGTGTGGCACCCTTTGGGTGACACGCGACGTAGTCACTCTCAAATCATAGTCTCTAGTGCGTAAGAGATTGCAAACAAACTAAAAAACACTTCTTTCGTAAAAGATTCAAAACAAACATCAAAGTGTCATTTTTGTCCGCTTGGACTCTTAATCAAGAAAAACCCTTTCATAAGGAAATAAAAAATAGTTAGACAAGCTTGTGTCTTCCGTATCCCGAACTACGTTTGCTCTAATCTTTCATGCTGTATGAAAGTACGTAGGCATAGGATGCCGTATCCTAGCGAGCAACCTTCCCACCTTCATCCGTAGTTAGGAGAACTACGTTGACTCTGATTTCTCGTTCCAGACGGGAATACGTAGGCATAGAACTGATGTGTTATGCCGAGTCACTTTTCTTTTCTTTCTTAACCCAGAACTTTAGAGTAGATAGAATAGCAATCCGTACCAGAAAACAAGCGCGGATCCCGTCGAGTACGGCGGACGTGAGGGGTGCTAATACCTTCCCCTTGCGTAATCGACTCTCGAGTCCAGGATTTGGTTGCAATGACCATTCCTTTCCCGTTTTGCGTTGGGTTTACTCTGAGTATTTCCTTTCCCTCCGTTGGGATAAATAACGCACGGTGGCGACTCTTCTGTCATAGCCGGCGCCGATTTTCACAGTAGCGACATCTGGCGACTCTGCTGGGGATTCCAACGGTTCCCTACACGAGTCAATCCTAGCGCTTGTTTTCCCGTCGTGGGTTTTGTATGGATTTACCTTTCTGTATTTAATTTCAGCATTATATTATTGTTGTTATGCTTGGCAGGGGGTCAGATTGAGAGATAAGCCGGACCTGGGCTTGAGTGCACCTAGAATTAGTTGTGGAAAGTAGTGAGCGCGTGCATGCTTTGCATGTACTAGTGTCCCGCGAAATCCACGCTCGGACGAGGTTCTTCTGGTTGACTTCTTTTTCAACCCTTTGGGTTGAGGGGGTTGTTGGTTAGTTGGATTGTCGACTCTGGGGACCGATCAATTGGAAGTTGGCTAAGTGAGGCCTCTTCAGGACATGATGATGCCACACCTGCTGGGTATCGTATCATCAGTTTTGAAAGTCTGTGACGCCGACGACCGCATAGGATGTCGTACCTTGTGTCAGTTGATAGGACACCTACCTGTGAGAGGGATTGGGACATGTAGGAAACCTGACCTCCAGACTACCCGGTTTTCTTAATATTGGATCAGTATGTGTGGTTACTTGGGGTTCTTCATCAGGACAGTGTTATGGGTCTGTTGAGACCAGGTTGGAGCATTGTTATGGGTCTGTTGAGACCAAGTTGGAACTTTGTTATAGGTCTGTTGAGACCAGGTTGGAGCATTGTTATGGGTTTGTTGAGACCAGGTTTGAGCAGTATTACGGGTCTGTTGAGACAGATGTGGATGGATCTCTTCAGCAATATATCACTTGATCCCTGTTGCATGTTTGCATATTGCATTGTTGCATACTCATTTTGCATATCATTAACGTGTGTCTGTGCTGCAGGTGCATTTCATACCCTCTGATTCTAGTTGCTTGGATTTCTGTCTGCTGCTATCATGGATACTTTGAAGAAGACTGTGGCATACAAGTTGCCTACTCCAGATGTTACTTCTTTGCTTGGCTTGATGTCGTTGGCTGATGATGATGTGAAGAGAAGCTTCAGGAAGAGTTATGGGAAACTGCTTAGGTTGGTTTCCAAACCATCCACGTATGAGCTGAACGGATTGTACGCGCTGATGCAGTTTTATGATCCCCCGATGAGGTGTTTTACTTTCTCTGACTTCATTCTGGCTCCGACCATGGAGGAATATGCTGAGATCTTGGAGTTAACCATTCAGAACAGGGTACCCTTCATTCATATGGGTGCTGAGCCCAAGCTGGAGGATTTGGCTGTTGCTTTGCATTTAGATTCCTCAGAGTTGCTGTTAACCTCGTGGAATGGAGTTTCTGGTTTTTCTCTCAAGTTCTTGGTTGGGAAAGCACAAGAGTATGCCAAGAGTGGCTGTTGGATTATGTTTAATGCTATCCTTGCTTTGTGTATCTATGGCATTGTATTGTTCCCTAATATGCCTGACTTTGTTGATTTGGATGCATTCCATATATTTGCTTCAGGCAATCCTGTGCCTACACTGATTGGAGACTTCTATCACTCTCTGCATTATAAGAACGAGAATAGGAGGGGCAAGAACGTCTCTTGTTGTGTGCCTTTGTTGTATATGTGGTTTGATAGTCACCTGCCCAAGAAGGGTATCTTTGCTGAGTCTGCAGCTACGGTGGAATGGTCTGAGCATCTGATGGGGCTATCTTCAGAAGATGTTGTCTGGTTTGATAGGGATTTACTGGGATCTGAGATTATCTACAGCTGCACAGGATATCCTAACGTTCCTCTGATTAGGAGGAAAGGGTGCATTAACTACAATCCGTCATTGTTGATCAGGCAATTCGGTTATGCTTTGAGAAGCCCGCCAAAAGAGGAGGAAGTGCAGGAATCTCTGTACTTCACGGGTGATCTGAGTGGAGAATTGTTATCCAAGCTTCAGCATGCCTGGAACAACATCTGCAAGAAAGGGAAGTCGTTGTTGGGTAAAAATGATAGTCAAGCCTATCCTCCGTACCAAGTCTGGATCCAAGATAGGGCAAAGCAGGCGCTGATGCCGTTTCCCGCAGTATTACCTCTTGTTCCCCTCGTGGTTGAGGAGCCAACTACTGTGTCTATTGAGAGATATGAGCAGGTTGTGAAGGAGAAAGAAGAGCTGATGAAAGCCAACGAGAAGTTGGAAGAAGAGCTAGTTCAGCTCAGGAGCGAAAGGAATGAAGCTGTATATTCCTTCGAGCAGCAAACAAAGCCAGTGAACCAGTTAGGTACAGAATTGACTGAGCAAAGGAAGAAGCGTGAACATTTGAGGATAGATTTCAAGAGCTCTCATGACATGCTGGAGTTTAAGAAGAAAGCACTTGATATAGCCTACCGGGAGATCTCCACATTCAACAAAACCTGGAATGCTACACTGACCAATAATAAAGAAAGAGAAGATAAACTGGAATGCTACACTGACCATTGGGGATCTCCAGCGTGTTATCAGGCAAAGAGACTCGCTCGTCGAAGGGTTGCTTTCTCAGCCGGATCATCCCAAGACAGAAATTGTTAGAGGAGTATCGGGCATATGGTCGCACTTGATTACCTTATGCACTGTTGTATATGCTTTATTTGCATTGTGCTGGCCATCACCAGGATTGTTGGTTGAGGTCATGCCTTCTTGTTATTGTACACTCAGTGATATTGTATTTCTGCCTTGATGGGCTTTTCAGCAATATATGAGATGTTTTCTCCATGGATGAATCCAAGCTTCTTAGCACTGTCACTGCACTGGCACTTTGGCACTAGAATCAGGGGTTGATCTCCCTAACGCACAGACACGCATTGCATCTACATATTCATTTTTGCATTGCCAGTTACTTGTTGAATCTGTATCTTATTTCCTGCATTTTTCCAGGTTTTTCAGGATTGACGACCAAAGAATCCACCGCTACTCAACCAGAAACAACTATAAGAAAGCAATGGATCAAGTTCAAGTCGAGATGCAGGAAATCCGTAAGAAGCTGACTCTGTTCATGCAAGCTATGGAGAGCATGGCCAAGGGCCAGGAGAGCCTTCAGACCTTGGTGCAGCCGCTGCTGACGCAGACAAACGGAAATGGCAATACTGACCACAATTCTGTTGGAACTTCTCGCCGGGAGGATGAGATACCGGTAGTTACTCCACCAGTTGTGACTGTCAACGGAAACACTGGTACTGGTGCAGGTGCTGACGCTGGTAATGGTAATACTGGAAATGGTGGTGATGGGCATGTTGTTAACAACAATGGCAACACTGGGGATGTCAACCAAGAATTCGGTGCCAATGCTGGCTTTGGAAACAATGGGTATGGCAATGTCAATCAAGACGGGAATTTCGGGTTCAACAATCAAGGCTTTGGTAATGACGGTTACGACAACAATCAGGGGTATGGCCACAGTAATGGTGGATTCGGTAATGTGAATAACAACGGCGCTGGAGCACTTCCTTTCAACAATGGTTTTGGACCTGCTGGGGTCAATCAAGGGTTCGGCAACCGAGGACAGGGCCCTATGTTCAATCAGCAAGGATTTGGCCGTAACATGGGTTACGACAGGTATGGAAATGACTGGAATGTGGATCACCAGGACGACGCTTTTTCGGGAAGAGGTATGGGACCTGAGGGCCCCATTGACCCTGTTCAGAGGATCAGAATGCTAGAAGAGCAGATGAAAGGTGTGGTTAATCAGAACTCTGCTGGGTTAGATATGACTACTATGGGGTTGGTACCAGGGCTGAGGGTGCCATTAAAATTCAAGGCTCCAACATTCGACAAATACAAAGGGGATACCTACCCAAAGGTCCATGTACGTTCTTATTACAGAAGGATGTCTGCATATTCCAATGATGAAAGGATGCTCATGCATTTCTTTCAGGATAGCTTATCGGGACCATCAATGGAATGGTACATGGGACTGGAGCCCACTCAGATTAGAAGCTGGAAGCAGTTGGCTGATGCTTTCGTTATGCATTACAAATATAACAGCGATTTGGCGCCAAACAGAGTTCAGTTGCAGAGTCTGTCGCAGAAAAGTGGTGAAAGTTTCAAAGAGTACGCGCAGCGGTGGCGCGATATGGCAGCTCGGGTGCACCCTCCTTTGGTTGAAAGGGAGATGAATGACATGTTTGTGGGGACATTTACAGGAATGTACTATGACAAGTTACTCAATGTTTCGATGGGTAGTTTCTCCGATATGATCCTTATGGGAGAAAGGATCGAAAATGGAATTAAAATTGGAAAGATTCAGGCAGGCGAATCTACTTCAGCTGGGGGTGCGAGAAAAGCGTTCGGCGGAAGACGACAGGGTGACACAAGCACTGTATTTGGTGGCAGAGGCCGGGGCAGAGGCAGAAATCAGTACAGTCAACCTCAACAAATAGCCAGTGTTACTATTCCAGTCCAACCACAACAACAGCAACAACAACCACAGCAGCAACAAAGACAGGTTAGGGTCAGAGAAGGTTTCAGAATGCAAAGCCAAAGAGGGTATTTGATAAGCCTTTGTCGACATATGCAGAGCTTCTTCAGACACTGCTAGGGTTGAATTTGGTCGAGAAAAGAACATTGGAACCGCCTACAGGATCGGTACTTCCTTATGGGTATGACGCTAATAAGCATTGCGAATTCCATTCTGGGGCGCCCGGACATGATGTAGAATCTTGTCATGCTTTCAAGCATAAAGTTCAAGACGTGTTGGACAGTAAAGCCATCAACTTTGGCCAGGTGGGGCCCAATATTGTACAACAGCCTATGCCTAATCATGGGGCAAATGCCATCTTGACAGAAGAAAATTTGAACTTGGTGATGGATGTTAACGAACTGAAGACACCATTGAGTGAGGTGAAAAACAGGTTGCTCAGAGGGGGAGTATTCCCTGGTTGTGATGAATACTGTTTAGAGTGTTGGACCCAGCCTAAGGGTTGTACTGATTTGAAGCAGGGCATTCAGGCCATGATCGACGAAGGGACCTTGCAATTTGATCGAACTGCGGTTGAGAAGCCTGTGGAGGCATTATGTGATAAGCAGAATGATATTGCAACGGTGACGATCCCGAGGAAGACTATAACGATAACGGCGTCCGCCCAGCGGCCAACTATTACGATTACCAAAGCAGGGCCTGTTCCCTTTGAGAGTACGAAAGTTGTCCCGTGGACATACGGATTAGAAGCATATTGCAACGGTGAAAAGATTGTGGTGAATAGCCAGCCAGCTGGGGCCGTTGATAATGTTGTTGGAACGGGGGGCATGACCCGTAGCGGAAGGATCTTTACCTCACCTGAAATAGAAGCAGAGAGATTGGCCAAAGGCAAAGCCAAAGTAAATGAAAGCGGGCCTACTCAGTTGAAAGAAAAGGATACGTCACTCAAGGACGTAGAGGAGTTCATGAGACTGATTCGCAAAAGCGACTACAAAAGTGTTGAACACCTACAGCAGACGCCGTCGAAGATTTCTATCTTGTCGTTGTTGTTATGTTCCGAGGCCCACCAGAACACCTTGCTAAAGATTCTGGATATGTCATTTGTGCCACAAGAAGTTTCTGTAAATCAGTTAGAGGGGATAATGGCACATGTCAATGCTGGGCATAGCCTGGGTTTCACAGATTTTGATCTAACACCCAGGGGTCGAGAGCACAACATGGCTTTGCATATATCGGTGGAATGCCGGGGCACCGTAATGTCGCGTGTATTGGTGGATATTGGATCGTCGTTGAACGTATTGCCAAAGAAAGCCATGATGAAATTGGACATACAGGGAGTTATTTGCACGCCCAGCGATTTGGTTATGAGGGCGTTTGACTGGACGAAAAGATCAGTGTTTGGGTCAATAACATTACCGCTTCAGGTGGGGCCAGAAATTTTCGATACTGAATTCTACATCATGGATATCCATCCAGCTTATAGCTGCCTTCTTGGGCGCCCATGGATCCACGCTGCAGGGGCCGTAACGTCCACATTGCATCAGAAGTTGAAGTACATGGTGGGTGATAGTGTTGTTACCGTTTACGGGGAGGAGGACATTTTGGTCAGTCACCTGTCATCGTTCAGATATGTTGAGGTCGACGGAGAAATACACGAGACACCTTGTCAAGCCTTCAAAGGGTTGCGAATTAAAGACAAAGCTCAGGGTCCCAGCAAAATGCCAGAAGTGGCAGTGTCATCCTACAAAGAAGCTCAGGCTTTAGTGCAGACTGGTGAGACTAAAGGTTGGGGGCAGGTACTGGAGATTCCCGTGAAGAATGACAAGTTTGGGCTAGGGTATCGACCGACGTCGTCAGCGTCATCTTCAGGAGCGCCCAGGTTCAAGGGACCGATAACGATTACGCCAAGCGGGGTGTGCTTTGAGACAATCAACGCTATTTCCGATGCTGAAGACGGAGATAGTGGTTGCGATATGGACGCGTGGATCAAGCCAAGCGTGCCAGGACAAAGTCTCTGCAATTGGTCCATCCGGGAAACTGTCCCAGTGACTCTTAAACAATAATGATTTGTTTTGTCAATTGTTGAATAATCCTATGTCCTACCCGGGGCATAGTGATTTTACCTTAGGGCTACTTGATTATGTGTATTGCACTGTTTTAATCATGAAATAAAGGCGTTTTTCATATACAAATATTGTGATCCCTGTTTTTCTTGTTTTTACTTTAAAAATAAATGGCAACGTGGTTATTTGCTTTATTTACGTTTTGAAACATTTAACCATTTCCTTTACAGGACTAATATTTCAGATGACATCTTCTACGAACCGCCTATGACTCGTTTCGACTTCGAGCACCCGGTATTCCAAGCAGAGGAAGAGATTGTTGAGGATAGCGACTTGCCAGAGGAGCTGACTCGTTTGTTGAAATAGGAAGAGAGAATCATTATGCCTCATCAGGAGGAAATTGAGATTATCAACTTGGGGTCGGAAGAAGTTGTGAGAAATATCCGTATAGGGGCTGCGCTGCAGAGCGACATCAAGCAAAGGCTGATTGAGATACTGCGAGAGTATAGTGATATATTTGCTTGGTCGTACGAGGATATGCCTGGGTTGGATACGGACATGGTTGTGCACCATCTGCCGTTGCGAGAGGAATGTCTGCCTGTTAAGCAGAAACTTAGAAGAACCAGACCAGACATGGCTGTGAAAATCAAAGAGGAAGTTCAAAAACAGTGGGATGTTAGTTTCCTAGCCGTTACAACCTATCCGTCATGGGTCGTTAATATAGTACCAGTGCCGAAGAAAGACGGTAAAGTGCGAATGTGTGTAGACTACCGTGATTTGAATAGGGCGAGCCCGAAAGACGACTTTCCACTTCCTCACATTGATGTGCTGGTTGATAACACTGCTCAGTTCTCCGTATTCTCCTTCATGGACGGCTTCTCAGGCTATAATCAGATCAAAATGGCACCGGAAGACATGGAGAAGACTACCTTCATTACTCCCTGGGGAACATTTTGCTACAAAGTGATGCCCTTCGGACTGAAGAACACTGGGGCAACATATCAACGTGCTATGACGACTCTCTTTCATGACATGATGCACAAAGAGATCGAGGTTTATGTTGATGATATGATTGCCAAATCTCAGACAGAGGAAGAGCATTTGGTTAATCTGCTGAAACTGTTCAAAAGACTTAGGAAGTTCAGGTTGAGACTGAACCCTAACAAGTGCACCTTTGGGGTGAGATCGGGTAAACTGCTGGGGTTTATTGTGATCGAAAAGGGAATAGAGGTTGATCATGCAAAGATAAAAGTTATACAAGAGATGCCGACGCCTAAAACAGAAAAAGAAGTGCGTGGGTTTTTAGGGAGGTTGAACTACATTGCTCGGTTCATATCTCACCTAACTGCGACATGCGAGTCGTTATTCAAGTTGTTGAAAAAGGATCAGGTGTTGACCTGGAATGAAAATTGTCAAAAGGCGTTCGACAAGATAAAAGAATACTTGCAGGAACCTCCCGTTTTGATACCCCCAGTGGTCGGGTGACCTTTGATTATGTATTTGACGGTTCTTGAGGAAAGTATGGGTTGTGTTCTTGGTCAACACGACGAGACCGGACGTAAAGAGCATGCGATCTACTATTTGAGTAAGAAGTTTACCGACTGTGAGTCCAGATACTCAATGCTCGAGAAGACGTGTTGCGCGCTAGCCTGGGCCGCCAAACGGTTGAGGCAATACATGCTGAATCATACAACCATGCTAATTTCAAAGATGGATCCAATCAAATATGTGTTTGAGAAGCAAGCACTCTCCGGAAGAATTGCCCGATGACAGATGGTGTTAACAGAATACGATATCCAATATGTCTCGCAAAAGGCTATTAAAGGCAGCGTTCTGTCAGAGTACCTTGCTGAGCAGCCGGTCGAGGACTACCAATCGATGAGATTTGATTTTCCTGACGAGGATATCATGTACCTGAAAATGAAGGATTGTGAAGAACCGTTGCCGGACGAAGGACCAGAGTTGGGTTCCAAATGGCAGTTGATATTTGACTGAGCAGTTAATTCCTATGGTAGCGGAATAGGGGCAATAATCACTATTCCTCATGGGTCGCACATCCCATTTACTGCCCGATTGACTTTTCCCGTTACCAATAATGAGGCGGAATATGAGGCTTGCATCATGGGTCTAGAAGAAGCCATTGATTTGCGAATCAAGAACCTGGATGTATACGGAGACTCAGCTCTGGTGGTGAATCAGATTAAAGGAGAATGGGAGACACGTCAGCCCAATTTGATACCCTATATGAATTATGCAAGGAGATTGTTGCCTTTCTTTGACAAGGTGGAATTGCATCACGTGCCACGAGCAGAAAATCAAATGGCTGACGCCCTGGCGACATTGTCTTCAATGTATAAAGTTAACTTCTGGAACGAGGCTCCCCAGATTGTTATCTCTCGGCTTGATAGGCATGCCTTCATATTTGCCATTGACGAGGCTCCCGATGGTAAGCCCTGGTATTTTGACATCCAGAATTTCCTGAAGAACAAGGAGTATCCGGCTGAAGCATCCAGTCGAGATCAGAAGACTCTCAGGAGATTGGCTGGCAATTTCTATCTGAATCCGGATGGTGTCCTGTACAAAAGAAACCACGAATTGGTGTTGCTACGCTGTGTAGATGAGAAAGAGGCGAAGTTGCTCATGGAAGAGATACACGAGGGTACATTTGGTACACATGCTGGAGGGTATGCTATGATAAGAAAACTGTTGCGGGCAGGTTATTATTGGCTGACTATGGAAACAGATTGTTTCAAGTTTGCAAAGAAGTGTCATAAATGCCAGATTTATGCAGACAAAATCCATGTGCCTCCAATTCCTCTGAATGTGATGTCATCACCGTGGCCTTTCTCGATGTGGGGGATTGATATGATTGGCAAGATTGAGCCTACGGCATCAAACGGACACCGGTTCATGTTGGTGGCAATCGATTACTTCACCAAATGGGTGGAACCGGCATCATATGCCAATGTGACCAAACAAGTGGTATCCAGATTTATCAAACGAGATATTATCTGCAGATATGGAATCCCCGAGCGGATTATCACCGACAACGGTTCAAATTTGAATAATAAAATGATGAAAGAGCTGTGTCAGAATTTTAAGATTGAGCATCACAACTCTTCTCCTTACCGGCCCAAGATGAATGGCGCTGTCGAAGCGGCCAATAAGAACATAAAGAAGATTGTTCAGAAGATGGTTGTGACGTATAAGGACTGGCACGAGATGTTACCTTTCGCTTTGCACGGTTATCATACGACGGTATGCACATCAACCGGGGCAACCCCTTTCTCATTGGTATACGGGATGGAGGCGGTGTTACTGTTGGAGGTCGAGATTCCTTCCCTGAAGGTTTTACGTGATGTCCAACTCGACGAGGCAGAATGGATTAAAGATAGACTGAATCAGCTCAGCTTAATGGATGAGAAGAGACTGGCTTCTCTAGCATACGGTCGGTTGTATCAGAGCCGGATGAAGAAAGCTTACGACAAGAAGGTGTGCCCTCGAAGCTTTCAGACGGGCGATCTTGTTTTGAAAAAGATTCTCCCACCACAATCAGATCACAGGGGCAAGTGGACTCCCAATTGCAAAGGTCCCTACGTTGTCAGAAAAGTCTTCTCTGGAGGAGCCTTGTTACTATCCACCATGGATGGTGAGGACTTTACGTCTCCTGTGAATTCGGACGCAGTTAAAAAATACTTTGCTTGAAAGTGACCCGCTGGACAGTAAAAAGAGAGTCCGGGCAAAAATGGGGCATCCTGGCGAACCCTAAAAAATCAATAAAAGGTTCGGGCAAAAGTTAGGGATAAAATTGAAAAGATGTACACCTGCGAAGTCGAAAACCTGAAAAGGGCGACTTCGGCAAAAAAGGGTATCCCGATGAATTGAAAACCCGCAAAGGGCGGTTCACGCAAAAGTTAGGGATTGAAAAAGCAAATGACTGCGGTCCGGATTTGATACGGCATTGCTTAGTGGTTTGAGAGTACCTGGGGGCCGTCTATCCAAAAACAATCTCTTCCGAAGATCGAGTACCGAGAAAGCGCAGAGTCAGGCGAGTCATAGGAGGATCAGCTCATGGTGTTTGTCTGTGCCACGTTGCTGACATGTATATAAATATTGTTTTGTATTTTCCTTATGCTTCTTGTGCATATATTTATGTGTGTTTGTGCGCAACTTCCTCTTTTCAGGAGTTGCATCCAGTGTACAAAACTTTGCCTATTCAGAGGCCCGTTATCAATAAAACATGTTATTCAGTACTTGATGTTTGTTCTTTACTGTTTTGTTTGTGAAAGACGCCGATGTTTTTGATAAACTTGCACTTACATAATCTTGCTGGCCCTTGCCAATAATTGCTAAAACTTTGAATTCACTGAAGTAATGTCGCAGATGCTAACCCAGATAGATTCTGTTGTATAGGCCTGTTTTGTCTCGTTTGTGTTTTGCAGGGTTCTTACCTTTGGAGCAAACGGTCAGGAATTGTATTCCCCAGCCAAGGTCGCTTGACGAGGGAATTATTTTTCCCCAGGAGAGTGTCCTCATGGAAATCCGTCCATAGGATTAACCCCAGCAATTGAAAATCAATGTCCCCCGCAGAGGTTACGCTCCTCAGCGAGTCGAAGATGTGCATGTTCAATCTCCAGCATGGTAGATTCCCGCAATAGTTAACCAAGTTGTTGGTTCGAAAGGTTTATATCCGTGAAGGATGGTTTTCTTGCTCCCACACAGGTCGTCTTGCCTCCGTCGGGATGATTGTCCCCAGCGGAGTGGTAACTCTGAATGTGTAAACTGTGCCCAGACAGTGTGCTTTGCCCAGAAGTGTCGCTTCTTCCCCAGCTAAGTTTGTTCACCAGCAGGGTGTTTGTCCTTTCCTCCCAGTGGAAATTGATGTTTAATCTCTCCCCGACAAAGTTAACTGTGTTTCCGGCATTTATTTTACCGGAATACCTTATGATACTTGTTCTCCCCAGCTGAGTTGGCTTTATCCTCAGCATTCATGTTGTTGAGACATCACTTCCCGGCAGCTTGAGCCTGCATTTGCATATATCGTCATATTTGCATCTACTCAAACGCGTAGCATTTCCGCGCCGCACGGAGCATTACGCCATTTTCAAACATACGCATTTTGAAACATAAATCAGGTTGGTTAACCTTTTGCTTTCAGGTGTGTTTGCTCAGCAGGAGTATGGAGTTCTAGCTCAGATCTATTACCAGGTATTCAAGGTCTCACCGTGAGACGTGTGATGATACGGTTCATCTTACTATTTTCCCCACAGAGTTGCTTGTTGAAGTTTCTCTTATCCGGCCAGCGAATTATTTTCTTCAAATTTGCTGTTACGTCAGCGTCAAAGGGTTTCATGGATCAAAATTTCAGAAGCTGCCGCCGGTTATCGAAACAGGCGTCCGACAGTTTGGTTTCCAAATATCCCTAGTAGAGTCCTCCTCAAAGTAGTTGTCACGTCAGTGCTAAAAGGTTTGTGGGTTGGGACCAATGGAGTTAGCTACTGCAGAGATAAACAGAGAAACTGTATTCAGAGTATCTTCCCGTATGGATAAACGGATGTATTTTCCTACTGGTTGACAGAAGTATTTCCCCGGGAATCGCCAAAATTTTATTGCCTATGTTGATAGGAGTTCCTCGTGTTGACGAATATGAGTCCTGACGTGGACAATTTATTTCTGTATTGACGGGATTTCTTTGTGTTGGCGAAGTGTGCTAGTCCTAACGTGGACAGATTTATTTCCTCGTGGTGACGAGATGTGCTAGTCTTAACGTGTGCAGATTTGATTTCTCCGTGTTGACGGAATGTGAAGTCCTGACGTGGACAAATTGATTACTCTTCGTGTTGACGAAATGGTGTCCTGATGTGGACCATTTATCACCAGCATATATCGTTTTTCGTATTGGCGAAATGTACGTCCTGACGTGGACAAGTTTATAGTTCCTCGTGTTGACGAGATGCGCGAGTCTTGACGTGGACAAATTTATCTTTCTTCATGTTGACAAAACGGTGTCCTGACGTGGACAATCTACTCCTATGTTGATAGGACTTCCTCGTGTTGACGAGATGTGAGTCCTGGCGTGGACAAATCAAGTTACCTTCCCTCGTGTTGATGAGATGCGAGTCCTGACGTGGACAAGTTTACCGTTCTTCGTGTTGACGAGATGGAATCCTGACGTGGACCAATTTATTTCTCTTCATGGTGACGGGTTTATTTCCTCGTGTTGACGAGATGTGAGTCCTGACGTGGACAATTTATTCCTATGTTGATAGGAGTTCCTCGTGTTGACAAGACACAAATAAGATTTTATTGCCTATGTTGATAGGATTTCCTCGTGTTGACGAGATGCGGACAACTCATCCCCAGCGAAGTCGCTGGGATTTCTCCGTGTTGACAGAATATGGCGTCCTAACGTGGACAAAGTTTTATTTCTATGATGATAGGATTTCTCCGTGTTGATGGAATGTGGCGTCCTAACATGGACAAAGTTTTATTCCTATGATGATAGGATTTCTTCGGGATGACGAAATTTGAGTCCTAACGTGGACAAGTTTATGATAGGATTTCTTCGGGTTGACAAAACTTGAGTCCTAACGTGGACAAGTTTATGATAGGATTTCTTCGGGTTGCCGTAACAACCGGATTCAGATAGGGGATGTTGCTCCCCAAGCAGTGCAGTTTATTTATGCGGTTGGCAAATTTACGGGTTTCCTGGTATTCAGCCGTCTCGTACCTCGATTGTTTGAAGGCCGTTCGCTCTTCACCCAGTCGGGTCCAAGCCATTTGAATAGGGGCAGCTGTTGCACCCCAAAATTTGCTCAACCTTTTCTTGCCTGATTTATGTTTCATTGCATTTCATTTGCATAGTTACATCATTCACATAGTTCTAATCATTTGCATATCATAGCATATCACTCATCCAACAGGGGACCAAGTGTGATTCTTATCAGAAAGAGCCTAGCAAGAGGTGTTATCCAAGTATGAGAAGTCATCCAGGCCATCAAGAAATGATTTGAAGTCTTGAGAAGTTTGAGTGCCTACATGTGGGTTTTGCTCCTACCTTGAGGAATATTGAGAATCATCAGTGGGATGTGAAACATGGAATGTGAATTTGAGGTGTGTATGGATCTCATGGGATGCCTAGAGGGCCCTATTTAAGCTGAGACAAGTCATTGATTCAAGTATGAGAGCCACATTTGAAGTGCAGTCAACTAGGGTTTCATCTGGGTCAATCCTAGTTCAATTGTGCAAATTGGAGAGCATCAAAGCCTACTTTGAGGTCATGGGGTTCATGGATTGGTATGTTGATACATGTGTGGTGTTGTGCCAAGGTTAAGCAAAGAAGGATCAAGGATGTGGGAAGTTGCTAAATTAGGGTTTCAGTGCAAATCACCCTGTTTAGTGCCTAACTTCAAAGCCACATAAGTCAAAATAAAAGTTTCAAATGGATCTTTGGCCAACATGAAAATTGTAGAGCATATAAATACCTTTAAGTTGAGTACTAGAAGTCCTCAAGAGGGTTTATAGAACTCAAGTTATGGTCCTAGCAAGTTACAGGTCATCAGATGACTATGAAATTTATCTGTAAAAGTCACTTGACTTCCAAGAAACGTTTTCCCTTCAAGGAGTTTTCAAATGGACTTTTGGTCAACATGAATGTTGTTCCTTATCCTCTTATATTTCCATAGAGTACTAGAAGTCCTTGATAGGATTTGTAGAACTCAAGTTATGATCTTTGCAAGCCAGGGGTATTTTGGGTATTGGTGATTATAGGTCATTTGTGATCATAGGTCCATAACTCCAACTTGCAAGCTTCAAATGGAAAATTGTTCAACATGGAACTTGTTCAAAATGATGTTTTGAGTGCAACCAAATGGTCATCAGAGTTTGGTTTGGCTTGGAACACAAAGTTGCTTGAAATGGCTTAAAAAGGAAGAAATTAAAGTCATTAAAAGGCCAAAAATGGAATTTCTTGATTTAGGGTCAAGCAAGGTCATGTTATATGTCATTTTGATCAGAAAATGCATTTGGAGAAGGTTGGCAATATTACATTTTGGCAATATTACATTTTGTATTTGAGGTCATTTTCAAGCACTTCCCTTTTGTAACTTAAGGTGGAAGTAACACTTCAATCACACACCATGGGATCGAAAACAAGGGATCTATCACTCCCATTCATTTCTAAATCTCATGAGATACTCATTTCAAGCAAAATCAGGCTGAGAACAGGGCACATTCATGACTGTCACATATGAGAAATTGGAAGAGAATGAGAAATTCAAAATCTCATTCAGTTGGTTACAGATCTTTCTAGAGTGTTCTAACACACTCTATATAACCAATGCAATGTATTCAACAGGTTTTTTGGGCAAGAATTGAAGAGGATCAAGAGAGAGCAACTGAAATTTTCACATTGCATATCAGAATCGGGTTTTGGAATTGAAGGGGATTCAAGGCAAATTGTTGATTGGAGAAGCTTGGGAAGTTGTTCTTGAGTGATTCTGGAGAAGATTGGAGCTTGAATCGAGCAATAACACCTTTTGTTCATCCATTTTTTCCAGGTATGCATCTTTCAATTTTTGCTCTAGATTATGGAGAATTGAGTAGGTTTTGATAGGGGATAGATTAGTGATGATGCTTAGGTGGATTTCAGTACAAAATTTGAGCAATTAGAGACCAAACTAGGCATGGTAAGATTTGTGTTGAAGCACATAACTCCTGATTCTTGAGGTATTAATGGTGTTTAGATAGTAGGTTTTTATCAGTGAAACATGTAGATGACATTAGGCTTGTTAATTTCAAGAATCGTGACATTCAAGACTTGGTGAATATTCTGAAACGTGGATTGGTTTTGAAGTTAGGATGAGAATCATTGGAATTGGAGATCACATTCGTGCTCAGGGGTTGATTTTGAGTAGGATAGGATGTTTAGTTTTGTTGTTTGATGAACTTTGGGGATGACCTAACCGGAGACGACGGTGGCGCAAAGCTCAGGCCATCGTCCCATACTTCCCTCCCAATTTTGAATGTTTTGGAGAAGATGACTGAGAGCCCTCAGATGAGGCTTTGACCGTTGACTAAGACTAGCATCCACGGGCAGGATTTCGTTTCAATTTCTGAAGAGTGAGTTTGATGAAACTCACCGTTTCATTAATTCAAGTGTGTTGGGCTTAAGTGTTTCCTTGCTAATCACACCCTGCGTTTGGGCCCATTGAGAAAATGCACTGAAATAAGTTGCTATTTCACACGCACGTTTTTCAATTTCCATTCATTTTTCCTGAGTTTCCTTTAATTGATTGGGCTTAGTTCTTCGCTTGCTACGCGCACCCCCCCCCCCTTAGGCCCAGACCTGGATTATAACATGGTATAATTGCTAATTGTCACGCAGTTTTCTCATTTTTGTATTGTATTTCTTTTATTTTGTCATTTTCACATAGTTAGGAATTAGTTCACCATAATTAGGAAAATTAATCTTTTTAGGTTAGATTTTTTTCCCCTGACTCCTTAAAGAGTCTAGAATTTAGTAGGATTAAAAATTTCATAATTCATGCATTTTATATTTTAATTACATATTTTGCATTTTAATTGCTTTTATTTTGGATATGGTTGGTGTGCTATGTTGTTGATTTTAGTATGAGTGATTGGTGTAGATTTTTGAGTTGATTCTTTTTGGGTTATTTAGCTTAGATATGCATGTACCTCTAGAATTTTTTCTCATAATTTTGTGAGATAAATTTAGGCCAGTTTGAACATTAAACATTAAGTGGTGTAGATTTAGGGTTTTAAGATAGTACCCTTAAGTTTAGGGCATAGTTTTAGGTCTTAATGATTGCTTAACCCCCTGGTTTTTGTATGGAGTGATTCTTAAGAGGTTTAGGAACCCTTAGAATTTTTTATAGGATTTTACAATCATTTTTGGTATTTTAGTTAGAATTAGTTTTAGGACTAACTTCTAGGTGTTTCTAATGAACTAACTTGACTAGTTTAATTCAATAGTTCCCCTTAGATTAGGGTGGTGGTGCTCTTGTGCTTGGATGAAGATGAAGACATGTTGATGTTGATATGGAATGCTTGAAGGAGCTTGGAGTTGAAGCCTTGTCCTTTGGTGGAGTGCTTGTCAGGAGCTTAGGGAAACTAGTGTTTACTGTGGGAGTTTGGTGCTGCTGTTTGGGCTGCCTTCTCTGTTTTATTTTGGGTTTTATCTGTATTGTTTGTTGGCTTGTGCAGCTTGCCCCCTAGGTTTGAAGTGAATGTTGATTCACTTTGCCTGTTGTTTTCCCAGGTTCGAGGTTGAGTAGGACTCCCTTGCCTCGCTTGTATTGCTGCATTGCATGTATTTTACTGTATTTGCTTACTTTCTTTTCTGTTTATCCCCTAGGATCTCTGATTTCCTCTGTGCAGGAGGAAATTATGACAGACATTAGGATTCTTATCCATGCATGACAACATTAGGTTAGTTTTATTCCCTTTTCAACCCTAGGCTTTTTAGAGCGTCTTTCTCTTCTTATCTCAAAACAACTCAAAAACACAGTAATAAGGTTAATCGATGTCGTACGTTACGAGCCTTAAGCTATTTGAGAAAGGGTTGCTGGAGAGCTTCTTTCCAGTAGTCTGGCTGCTTAGTGTGGCACCCTTTGGGTGACACGCAACGTAGTCACTCTCAAATTATAGTCTCTAGTGCGTCAGAGATTGCAAACAAACTAAAAAACACTTCTTTCGTAAAAGATTCAAAACAAACATCAAAGTGTCATTTTTGTCCGCTTGGACTCTTAATCAAGAAAAACCCTTTCATAAGGTAATATAAAACAGTCAGACAAGCTTGTGTCTTCCGTAGCCCGAACTACGTTTGCTCTGATCTTTCATGCTGTATGAAAGTACGTAGGCATAGGATGCCGTATCCTAGCGAGCAACCTTCCCACCTTCATCCGTAGTTAGGCGAACTACGTTGACTCTGATTTCTCGTTCCAGACAGGAATACGTAGGCATAGAACTGTTGTGTTATGCCTAGTCACTTTTCTTTTCTTTCTTAACCCAGACCTTTAGATTAGATAGAATAACAATTCGTACCAGAAAACAAGCGCGGATCCTGTCGAGTACGGCGGACGTGAGGGGTGCTAATACCTTCCCCTTGCGTAATCGACTCCCGAATCCAGGATTTGGTTGCGATGACCATTCCTTTCCCGTTTTGCGTTGGGTTTACTCTGAGTGTTTCCTTTCCCTCCGTTGGGATAAATAACGCACGGTGGCGACTCTTCTGTCATAGCCGGCGCCGATTTTCGCAGTAGCGACAGTCGGCCAGTAGTAACCTGCTCGCAGAGCTTTTCTCGTGAGGTACCTCCCACTTAGGTGCTGGGCATTGATTCCTTCATGGATCTCGCTTAGGATGTGGGCGACCATCTCCTCTTTGACGCATTTAAGGAGAGGTATGGAGAATCCTCGTCTGTACATTTTGTTCTCGACCAGAACGTAGGAGCACGATCTACACCTTACTACGTTGGCCTCCTTTGGGTCGGATGGTAGTTTATTTTTAGTGAGGTAGGTTTATACTAGGGTCATCCAATAGTGGTCGTCGCTGATGACGTGCACGTCTAGGGTCATGGATATTCTCTCGATGCTAAGTTGTGGGAGTATCTCCTGGATGACGTATTTGTTTTCCCCTTTCTTGTTCGTGTTGGCTAGTTTCGATAGGATGTCTACTCAGACGTTGTGTTCGCAGGGAACGTGTTTTACTTCTACAGAGGTGAACTTTTCCATCTTCTCCTTATGTTGGCTAGTTATCGTTTTTGACCTGGTACTCCCTCCGGACTTGGAGGGCCACTATCTGAGATTCGGTGCAGATGACGACTTCTTCTGCTTCCAAGTCTTCGGCAAGGCGTAGACCGGCCAAGAAGGCTTCGTATTCAGCTTGGTTATTGGAGGTGGGGAAGGACATTGTGAGTGAAAATTCAATGAGGATTCCCTCCTCGTTTTCTAGGATGATACCCACTCTGCTACCCGCCGAGTTGGATGCTCCGTCAACAAATATGACCCACCTGCGGGCACCCTCGTTCAGCTGGCCGGGAAATGTTATTTCTTCTACAAAGTCATCTAGCGCTTATGCTTTGAGGGCCTTTCTACTCTCGTATCAAATGTCAAACTCAGATAGTTCCAGCGACCATTTGAGCATCCTTCCAGCCATGTCTGGACGGCCCAGTAGTTGCTTTTTGGGCTGGTCCATGTGTACCATAATAGTGTGGGCAAGAAAATAATGCCTTAGTCTCCTTGCAGCATTGATAAGGGCGAAGGCCACCTTCTCTATCTGTTGATACCGTAACTCTGGCCCTTACAACGCTTTGCTTATGAAATAGATGGGCTTCTGCCCATCATGGGTTTCACGGATGAGGGAGGCCCTCACGGCCTTGGTTGCAATGGCGAGGTAGAGAAAAATGGTTTCCCCATTTTTTGGTGGGGAGAGGCCTGGCGGTGTAGATAGGGCTTGCTTCAAGTGGAGGAGAGCTTTGTCACATTCCTCAGTCCATTCGAATGCGGCTTCCTTGCAGAGGAGTTTGAAAAAGGGGAGGGCATGTTGGGTAGATTTGGCTATAAAGCGAGAAAGCGATGCGAGCATCCCGTTGAGGGACTTGATGGACTTTTTTGAGTTTGGCGTGGGGAACTCGGAAAAGGCTCTACACTTGTTGGGGTTGGCTTCAATCCCTCGTTCGGTTAGATAGAAGCCAAGGAACTTGTCTGTTCGTACCCCGAACGTGCACTTCTCTGGATTGAAGCGCATCTTTTACTTTCTATCTTGCTCGAAGACCTTCCTCAGATGGGTCGTGTTCGGATTCCTCGTGGGACTTCACGATCATGTCGTCCATATAGACTTCGAGCATGTCCTCGATTTCTCCTTGAAAGACTTTGTTCATCATCCTTTGGTAGGTAGTGCCGACATTCTTCAGACCGAAGAGCATTACATTATAGTAATAGTTTCCCGATTCGATCATGAAGTCCGTGTACCTCTTATCATTTTTTGCCATGGGTATCTGGTTGTAGCTCGAATAGGCGTCCATGAAAGATACAATTTAAAATCGGTAGAATTATCAACTAGTTTATCTATGTTGGATAAAGGATATGCGTCTTTAGGGAAGACCCTATTAAGATCGGTATAGTCAACACACATGCGCTATTTTCCATTATTCTTTTTAACGAGTACAACGTTGGACATCTAAGTGGTGTACTTGGCCTCCGATATAAAGTTTGCCTCTAAAAGGCCTTTTACAGCCTGCTCGCAAGCCACCATTTTCTCCAGGGACTACCGTCGTCTATGTTGGGCAGCCGCTCTAACAGCGAGGTCGACGGTAAGGTGGTGATAGGCCACATCGGGGTCTAGTTCAAGCATCTCTGCGGCACTCCATGCAAATAGGTCTGTATTCTCCTAGAGGTATGCTCTCAGTTGTTTCCTTTCTAGCTCAGGGAGACTAGATCCAACCTTTACTTCTCGCTTGGGATCGTCGCCAAATGGGACAAGCTTGAATTCTCCATCTGGGATGGGGCGCATTGGATGGGAGGCTTCGCTGCTACTGGAGGGGATGCTCGAAGATGACTGGAACTCTTTCCCCTTTACCCTCTGAGTTTTCTGGTCTTCTTCAGAGAAGCGGCTGTTGAGGTCGATGGAATCGACGCGAGGAAGCGGTTTCGCCTCATCGGAACTGCTGGGCAGAGGAGACTGGGCATGGGTCTTTGATCTGGCAGCGATTGCATTTAGTCCCTTGGACGCTGCTTCAAAGCATCTCCCCGCGGCTTCTATGTCCCTGTGTAGAGTTGCGACGAGGCCTTTGGAGGTGTAATATTTCATCTTCAGGTGTACCATTGAAGGTAAGGTCACCAACTCGACCAGAGTTGGTCGCCCGAAGATGCACTGATATAATGACAGACAGTCTATAACCAGGAATTGTACCTTGATTGATCTGGACATTTCAGCAGATCCGAAGGTTACGATTAGCTCAACCTAACCTCAGGGATTTGTCACTGATCCATTAAAACCCTGTAGGTCAAAGCCTACGTAAAGAGTCAAATCTGATTCATCCAGTGGGAGCATGGAGAACAAATGAGAGTACATAATTTCAACGGAGCTGTCTTGGTCGATGAGGATTCACCGAACATCAAAATTCGCCATTTGATCCCTTACGAGCAGAGGGATGCTTGCGTTGGGGGCTCCTCCGAGGAGCTCCTTGCGGTAGAAGTAGATGAGGACAGAATCTCTCCGGGCTCTGTCGAGGGTGGAGTTCCGAATTTAAGCTTGTAGGCATTAGTGTTTATTGACCTACTTTCCATTGAAGCTTGACCTAGTGTGCGCGTTTTATCTCTCGACAAACTTTCAATCACTTTTGATCAGTCTGAGCCTTTCTACCGGTCCCTGTCAATTCTCAAAGTTGACTGAGTGCTGCATATTTCCTAGTTATTTATTTCGCGTTAATCTTTTGTGCGCAGTCAATTTTAATTCTTCAGGCATCTCTGTGGCCCAATTTCTATTCATTTTCACCCAATTTATTTTTATATTTTTATCAAAATGTTCAAAATAATTAATTAGAATTTTCCATGCTTGCATTTCATTTTTATTTAATAATTTGCAAATTTTTAGTGGTTTTTAATTGATTTAATTCTATTAAATTAATTAAAGCTTCTAGAAAAGGCAATTTTGGCATTTTAATTTAGGTGTGTTTCTTTGATTAAATATGGATCATAAGATTTGAATTTGATCAAGGGTGCATGTTAGTTCTATGACTGGCAGCAATTTTGGTAAAACTTGGTGTTATCACAAGATGTCCTACAGGATATCTTGACATATGATCCTAACATTCTGCAGGTGGTTATTCTTAATGTTGTAGAGTTTAGTTCATGATGTCAAGTATGATGTCCTGACATTTGTGAACAGAACATTCAGTGAGAATGTTATGTTTTATCTGTTGCGTTTTTATGCAACCTTGTGTGCTTTTATGATAAGGATTTCTGCTGGTGCAAATCAACGTGGAGATCTTCTTTAAATAAAAGAGCTTCTACTAGTTAATTCGTGGAGTACTGTGGAATCTTTTGTTCTATTTTCATGCAGAAGATTTGAAGTGTGATTTGATTTGATTTGATCAAATCTGTTTTGGTTATATTTCTATGATGTTAATTATGAAAAGATTTGAAGAATAATCTGATTTGATTTTATCAAATCAGAGGTAGCTTTTGCTAAAGCCCAAGCCCATTCAAAGTGTTACTATATAAAGACTTTACAATCCTATTTTGAAGATTAGAGAAGCTAGGGTTGTAAGAGTGCGTTGCTTAAGGAATAAGGTTTATACCTTCTTGTGTTATTGTTAATTGTGAGTCATTCACTCATCACCTTGATGTGTGAATTGGACTGAGTCTTTGAGTTGTAAGTTGTCCACTCTAAGATTTTAAGCAAGAGTTCATTGTTCTTGATTGAAGCTTTTAAGCAAGATCAAGTATTGTCCTTGAAGGGTGTCTTCTACGTTTTTACTAATATGTTCTTATCACTGCTGTGATTGAGGGGGAGTGAGAGGTGTCTCTTATCTAAGAGTATCTTAGATAGAAATTGCAAGGGTAGAGATTAGGTGTGAAGATTATAAACTAGAGAGAGTTTATTGTGAATCTTCAAACTAATTCTATTTAGTGAATTTCCTTCCTAGCTTGGTGTAGCACCCCAAAATTTTCCCATCCTTTTCCTCTATTTTGGCTTACGTTTCATATCATTCTTGCATTGGCATTTGCATATGGCATTAATCTTAGACAGGGGATCGAGATATCTTATCCAACAATTGTTGTAACACCCCGAATTTTAATCGGAATATTTTAAATTGATTATTTAATTGAGAATATTCATGTTTCGGTGAATTTTAGGTGGTTTTGTGAAGTATTGGAAAAATGTGCATTTTTGGGTATTTATTTGATTAATAGCATATAATATTAATTTATTAGTATTATTATTAATTAAAATGAATATAAGTGAAATAAGGGTAATTTGGGCATTTGAAGGAGTTAGTAAGGGTAATGAGGGAAGAGCCCAAATTGTGAGGCCCAAGACTAGGTTTGACAAAATTGAGTTCTGAAGGGAAATTATAATTCATTTGTGTTAATCGTGAAAGTTTGGTGGCCAGAGCTCTGAAGGAAAAGTTGGAGGCAGAAGATCCCAAAAGGTTAATCGTGAAAGCTACGAATCGACTAAGGTATGGGGAGTATCGCTTTTCACGATTTTCCATGTATGCCTTTCGATGTGTTTATGGTTGATTTAAAATTTAAGGTATTTTTGGTTGATTGTGGGAAAATTAGGGAAATTGATAAGACTCTAGGGTTATGGCTAGTGGTTAGTATTCCCGAATGTTTGATGTGTAACATGAGGAATTAGGAAACCTTAGGCCTTCGTGGCCAAAGCCTTGCAATGTTATAAGTTTGATCCTGAAGGGATTTGATATGGGAAATCATGATGTCTTGGGTATTTGTAGGGAAATAGTGTTTTAGGACGTAAATATGTTCCGCGATTGGCCTAATAAACCGTAGGTTTTGTGCCTTTATCGGCGTATGACCTTAGGGATGATTTAGGGATGTTTTGGGAGCATTGGGTAAGTGAATCGTATGAGTTTTGGGTGAAAATCAGTTCTAGTGCGTAGCAGATTTTGCTGTCATCGCACTGTCCGCCTAGCGAAGGAAAGCTTCGCCTAGCGAATCATGTATTTCCAGACTCGCCTAGCAAAGGAACTCGCCCACACTCGCCTAGTGAGCATGCCAGCGAACGTAGCATAGTTTCGCGAATTTTGATCGTGTGCAGTGATGCCTTGATGTTCGATTCTGTGATTTCTGAGATGCGTTAACATGAGTATGACAGTGAGGTTAATGTGATTAATAGAAGATAGTATGAGGATTACCGCGAATATAATTTGATGAATTAATATGAGATAATATGAGATAATATTATGAATTAACATGTGATACTATGTGATAACATGACAGATTAATAGGAGTATGACTATGAGCTTTATGTGAAATGTACATGAGTATATGACGATTTCCATGATGGGTGATGATGATTGGTATGATGAATTATATGATGACATAATGTGTGAGATTGATTAGTGTCATGAATTATAATGATATATGGTTTGATGATTATTATGATTATATGATGACATGACATATGATGATGATTTTCATGATGAGCCTTGATGACATTATGTATGATGGGGATTATGAGGAATTACGTGATAACATAAGATATGATGATTTATGTGATGATGATGATTATTATGATGAGTTATGATGATATGATGTATGATGATGACTATGATGATGAGCTATGACGTTTTATGATGATGAATATGATGAATGATGATGCACCTATGATGTTATTATGAGGAAAATTTGTGATGTGTGCATCATGCATTCAAGTGCATCTGGAATTCGGGTTAGGACCTCGATTACTTTGGCTTCAATCCCACTGTGCAGATGTGAAGTATTTTGATGTGCTCTGATTCTCTAGCAGAATCGATCCTATTGATGGGGATCTGTGGAGGGTTGATGGCCCTGTGTCCATCGCGCTGTGATTATTGGTACCACGTGCATTGAGTCTTGTTGCATTGCATTTATGAGTCTTTTTGTATGAATTATGACGTTGTGGCCTTCGAGGCATATTTTAGGAACATGAATGTGTTGAATATAATGATGATGCCGTTTATGCATTAATTGTTATACATTGATTATTATGAATTGTTTTACTCACCCTGCCTATTTGAATGTTACCTCCACGTGGGTAACATGCAGATGACCAAGTTTAGTCGTGGATGCCGTCGAGGAGTTATTTTTGAAGTTTTAGAGTCGTTAGCCTTTATGGTTAACTTAGAGGGTCTTGCTCTGATATGTAACATCGGGTTGGGTTCTTTGAGTGAAACTATATATCAGTGGGTTATTTTACTTATTTTTCCCTTTTGAGGAAACCTTGGCTTTATGCTTTGAGTTCCGCTGTTTATGATGTTTGATGTATTTCGGGGAAAACCCGTAGTTACAGAGTGTGGACCTATTTTGATGACTTTGAGAAATGTACGCCCTTTTGGTGGCTTTTTATGAGATCTATTCATTTACTCTGAAATTTGTCTAATTTTGCCATGATAATTATGGGGTAGAAAAGGGTGTTACATTAGTGGTATCAGAACAGGTCGGTCCGTCTGGCCAAGTTATCTAATGTTGTTTGTTCCCTGGTATGCGACATGTGTGTGAAAACACTTTCGATGCATGTTTATTGCCTAACCTTTGTCTGCAGAAGTGAGAATGAATCAAGTGGGGGAGAAGCTTGTGCTTCTCCAGGATGCTGCAAGTGTGGAGTAGTGGCTCAGTGTGTCGATGAATGCTCTCATAGTTTGGTAAAGATGGTTTGTACCCCATCATGATTTTCGGCTGTCTATTGACAAATTGAGGAACTGATCACCCTTAATCTCTTGTTGATAGTAGAAGAGGTCATGTTGGATGGAACAGATGTGTCTTGCAAGCTTGGATGACGTGTGTAGTGAATTACTTTAAGTTAAGCTAAGTGCTTAAGAATTATGTTGATGAGTCGATGCAGGACGGTGTTGAGATATTTATTTTTGGTGGAAACTTCGAGTACTAATGGAAGTGGGGAAGTTGGTGGTTTGCCAATTAATTGTGGTTGTTTGGAAGTTATCCTGACAAGATAGTGATATACAACCAGAACATGAAGTGGAGTTGTGATCGACTTAGTTACGGAAACTAGTCTGATATTGAGAGCTCCATATTATACGTCTGTTTGGGTGGTCAAGGAATTAAATTGATTGAGTAGTTTTGAGACTTGTGTCTTGTGTGTGTGCTAAGGCAACAGATTGTGAGGTCGAGTATATTAAAGATGGACAATGATTTCTAGTGATTATTAGAGAAAGTCAGATATGGAATGCAATATTGGTATAACTGGGTTTTAAAATATTTCAAAAATTGGAAGTCTGTTGAATGGCTCCCTAAGTGTGAAATTGTTGTTATACGTTGAATTCCGAGATCACAACTTTTTACGAAATCGAAATCGGACACCCGTGTAGCACCCTAATTTTTGACCTTAAGATCCCACCTCCTTGTCTTTTTTCTCAACGCCTTTGTGTGCATGGTTTTACTAACAAGTTGGTGCAAGCGTGATAATTTCAGGAAATGATGGTATTCATCCTCACGGTCGGGAATCTCAAGGATCATTACCAAGGATAACAAGTTTATGACAACTCCCAAATTAAATCGCCACATTCAAACGCACGAGAATTGAGGCTTTTACAAAATGCAGAGGTCACCCATTGCTTATTGAGGATTTCCAAGCTAGCCGTCTTCCATGCACTTGGGTTCTTAACTTTGGGTCGAATACGGGCCTAATCCATAGAGGATCCGCACGATATTTATTCTCATTTCGAAGTATGGTTTAATAATCTGACTAAAGCTTATGAATTCATTATATTTTAAGGCTCAGGTCACGAGAACTTTCGCGAGTTGGGTTCAAATAAGGGCAATGTTCAGCTATGCAGTATGCAAGCCGTAGGTAACTCGCGTTTGGTACGCGTTTGGTACATCTCAGAGAATAGAGAATACGTTTTGGTTGAGGATTTACTTAAGATAAAACCTTCTTTTGGTTTATGTTTGTCTTGGATTTAGACTTATTGCCTGGTGATTTGTTTGTATGCCTTATTGATTGCAAGTAGGCAATTTTTGGTTCCATGTGGGTCATTTCTTTTAAACCTATTGGCGGTGTACGTACCACCAAATTGATTTAAATATGTCATGGTATATGTTGTGGTATCAAGTAAGGGAAGCCCTGAACATTGATTGGGTTACATTAAAAACAAGGTTTCTTGCAAGGACATGACAACATTCATACAAATGAGGTGCCAACAGTATGAAGTACAAATTTAATTCAACAGCAAATATCAGAATGGTTCCTGTAGGTGTTGTCCATATAGGATTACTCTATCAACTACGACCACACAGATACTAGCATAAACCGCAACGTTGAATACAACAACACATACAATACTAAGACTACATTTACAACCTATTCATATATATGACTATGCCGCTGCCTGGAGGAGTTTTCCTCCGTGGACACACGAGAATAAGCCAACTCAGTAACGAACGGACTCCCGGAATTGCTAGTCTTCAAGATACATGCTCCAATTCAGCTCAAGTTTATGTCACGACTGCATCAATTGGTTTCTTCAGCGTCTAGGCTTCATTTTTTCTCTCTTCCCAAAATAGAAGCGAAACCAAGGCGGAAACCATGCTCTGTAGCTTTCCCTGCAGTATCTTCACCTACAAAATATGGCACAACCAGTAATCACATCCGCTAAACCGAACGGCACCGCCATGGAAGCTTACAGATCCATTGAGCCTCCTCTTTCACGGCATGAGAGACCATCTTCCCTCAACTGTCAACAACATCAGTGAGTTCACAATTGTTAGTAGTTGGAAAAGGAGAAAATCATCAAAAGAATCAAACAACCAAGCGTATTGAAGAAGTCAACAGAGGTAGCAGGAGCCTTAACGCTTTTTCCCTGCAAATCGAAACACAGACACAATTAATGGACCTCCAACCCAATCACTTAAATAGGAACTCATCCACAGCTATTACTAACATATCCTCCCGCCACTCGGACTCGAGAGTACGCGATAAGTTTTGCCGAGGCCATGGTAATCTTAACTTCGCTTTCGTGACATCAAGGCTGATCAGAAGAAGCACATATGTGCATTAAAAAGAATTATAATTATAACAGACCTTCAAGTGGCGATATCTCCCGGCAATACCGACTTTTTTTGTGTTAGCCCAATGCAAGTTCTTTGGGAAGTGACGTAAAGATATTGTTTCCCCATATTAAATCGATGGCTGTTATAACTGCAAGCAACCTTGAGTCATCCATATCAGAAAATAATAAAAGGGGGGCAACTTCACAATATTGATTTGGGAGAAGTGAATATACAGAGCGATCCCCAGACCATCTTAAAACACATTGGAAGTATGCGGATATGACAATCTTGCTCAGTACTTCACCATTCCACGGGTTTCCTGTGCCTCTCCCATTTTCACCTGCAGGATACGATAAGTCAGTGAGGTATTCAAATAAGTACAATACTTGCTATCGAACAAAAACGAAAGGAGATTACAACCTATCAGAAGTCACGGCCACGCTAATCCTCCTTCTTGATATCATTTCTGTTGAACATGATAATGAAGCACCTTTGCGCCACCGGCATATTTTGAGAAGACACGAGAATTTCTTTATGACCTGTAGAGTCAATGAAGTTCTAATTCAAAAGTGAATCAAAATCTTCGGTATTTCACAAAGTTTCAATATGTTCTACCTTCATTTCCTCTGACCCGAAGTCTTGTTCTTATTGCCGCCGCCACCAACAGTGAGCCAATCTTTTCCCATCATACCACCAGCATGTCTTGCACATGGGGAACAGGAAGAAAAGTTGGTGCCGTATCGTCATCAAGCAATCTCTAAACTAGCAAGCCTTGGAATTCTTCACGGAACCATACGCACACCTGATAAAATCATGAAGCTAGCAAGGAAACAACATACAGTAAGCACGTGATGTATCATAATCATGATCATAAAACATTTCCAAAAAAAGCACGATTGCACATGTTGATTTGAACAAGGAAAGAAATCAAAACAATCAGACAACTTTTAGAACCTTCCAATAATGTTTCAAAAATCTTAAACAACTTTCCAATTCCGGACAAGCATGTTCACTCTGAAATTGGTAACGTTTTAATTCAAATTAATTGGAAGAAATTTTTGTACACTATAAAAGGGAGTCCACATCTGAACCAAAAGAGGGGAGGATTAGGAATGAATAGCAATACAAATCCACGAGTCCACAAAATCCCAAATTCAGCAGAAAACCTAAAAGAAGAGAACTTATCTTCTGAGGTTGCCGTCCTCATCAAATCGCCTTCACCAATCCGTCAGACTGCAATCGCCAGAAACCCCCAAGCCCTCGTTGCTTTCACACTCACTGTCAACGAACCGCAATCGCCAAAACCTCCACCGTCCATAGCTCGCGGTAATTCTTCTGTTTGCGCTAAATTTATGGAAGCTTTTGATTTGTTTGTTATGTTTCAGGTTTGAGAGAAGGGGGGAAATCTGAGAATAGCGAGAGAGAAGAGGACGAAGGAAACGGAGGGAAGAAAGAGGAGAGATTGAAGAAGGAGATTGCGAGGAGCAACGAGGAGAAGGGGACAATTCAGGGCGATTAGGGATTTGAGTTTCTTTTTTGGTTTTTTGTTTCTATTGTAATCACATGTAACACAAACACGCTAATTATCATGCACCCTCATGCACACACCCACTGGATCTCCAACGGACTCCATCGTGCGGCCACACTCGCGCCCCCACTATAAACCCCATGGCCAGCGTACCACCTAATCCGTTAACCACCCTCATTAAACCTTTAATTAACCACCAAACCTTAATTAATTTAATTAATTAAAAATAGTCATTTTCCTTTTAACTAATAATCGCTCCTTTAATCAATTTTCTAATTAATCTAATAATCTTTTTTAATTGATCCTTTCCTCTCCAATTTTAATTAACACTCTAGTTAAACAACTTTTTATTTAAAGTAATTTATATTCTTCATTTAATCCGATTTATCAATTTAATACTTTTTTATATTAAATAAAATAAAACACCTCTTTTAAGGATAAGTGATCTTTTATAAAAAAACCTATTTAACTTTTATTAAAAAAAACATTTTATAATTTAAAGAACTTATATTCATTTGTTAATAATAATTACTAAAAAAAACTATTTTATAATAAAGAAAATTTATTTTATAATAACCTTTAATACTTTAATAATAACCTTTTTTATTAAGAGAGATTCTATTAATTTGTCCTTTTTATAACCTTTTATTTAACCTCCTTAATAATAAAATAATAAAACTTCTCTTCAATAACTAATAACTAATTTATTTAATAAATAATTTATTAGAAACTATTTCTATCCAACTTAAGTAATCCAATTTAATTCAACATTTTAAAATCAATCTCACCAAAAAATAACATGATACTAATTCCCCATCTAAAACAATCAATTCCCCTTAAAATCAATTCAACCTTCCTTAATAAATCAATCGTGCACCCTCTCGTTTCCACGTCGATCCTTTCGCACATGCACCATTCACACACTTTAGCGCTTTCATGCGTTTATGTATGACTTTACTTATCTGCCTTTATTTCTCGCAATTTACATTTACCGCATTTACTTTATCGCATTGCATTCCGTCCAAAGGAAGAACTTGCACGTAACGTAAAACTTGCGCGTATGCATCCCATTTGCATCATATTCCCCCGTGATCCTTGATCCCATTCAAGTTGATCTTTTAAGATAGATCCTACCCCATAGGAAGGACCTTTTCTTTACAACTTAGATGACAAACATTCATCAATACAACATTCAAACCATTAGAGAATGAGATGTGAATCATCTTAAGCGAGATAAAACTCCTACCCCATAACAATTCAATCAATATGTAGGGACTTTGCCTTAAGAGAGACAGTGGCATACTTGTCGATTAAATTCCGAGTGCTTGAGCCCTTCTCTTAAGACGATGCAAAGACTATTTTCCTACAAAGTTGTGGTGGTCAAATCAAGTAATCTCCCTTAAAATGACAACTCATATTTTATCCTAAAATCAATCAATCAACTACCCTAAACCCGTAGGAACTTTGACCATAGTCAAAGAACTCCTCAAACCCTTTAGGGGAACTACAGATACTCTGATTCTACTCTCGTAAAAATATGTAGGCATAAGATGCGATATCTTATCGAGTATACTTAGAAATAAACCCCTAGGTCTTTCATCCCTTAAGTAGATAATCCTTATCAAATAAACACATAAAACAAGAGGTTCCTGTAGAGTACTACAGAAACTTAGGATGCTAACACCTTCCCTAAGTTTAACCAACCCCCGAACCTATAACTCTCTAGCTTGCATTTGCATTGCATTGTGGGAATTTCGATCTTTATCCCTTCCTTTGGATAAACCAAATTTTGGTTGCAAATGAATATGATTCAAGTTAATCAATAGCTTAGTATCCAAATTTTACCACGACAGAAATGGCGACTTCACTGGGGAGACCTTAGTCGGTTTCCCTAACTTGCTTTTTATGTTTGTTTATATTTTCTTATATTTGCCTAATTGTTTACTTGTATACTTGTTTGTTTATTTCCTTTGGGTTGATATCTTTGAGTGGTGAGACAAAGTCCTACACCCGGACTTGAGTGAACTTAAGATAGGATAATGATATGTTCGACGAGACTTATAGGGAGTTGAATCCCGACCAAGTTGACTTGAAAATCACGCTCAGTTGAGACCCTTTCGAAAATGGTTCGATTGAACGAGTAATCGTGAAAACTTTTACTATTCTCGATTGAAGTCTATGATACTGAGGACCATAGTTACCTTAACCCCACTTGGGCCTTTATTAGGATGTAGCGTGGGACTATGAGGGAGTACTCCCGAAGTAGTGCTACGCGATGCTACACTCAAAAGAAGTTCTCTTGAGAATATTATTAATCACCGACTAATTGGAAAGTTGATAATATCCGAAAGATGGACTAATGATTTTGGGAACTCTTTAGAACCTTGTTCTACAGGTACAATAAACCTTTAGTCCACATCCTTTAGGAATGGGTATCCCATTTGACTCCATGCTCGTTACAAACCTAGGGTCTCCCTTGTTTGTTTACCTTTGTGTCCTTATGTGCTTACTTGTGTTTGTTGCATCCATAAAGCATCATATTGCATTGGTTTCACGGAATTCCGAGTTTATTTATAAACATTACAGAAACCAATAGGGATTACGATAGAAAAACATTTTGAAATATTCTTTTAAGAGTCCTAACTCGGATGACCTAAGGAAGGTAAGGACAGTAATTGAAGAATCAAGAGAACTCGAAAGACAAATATAAGAGGCTTCCATCATCATTTAAGATCAATAGAAGTTCAAAAGAAACTTTCATCAACATTGAAGATCCAAGTAAACAAGGGCTTCCTTCCTTACTTTCCAACAAGAGATAGAGGATTTATTTTCCTCTATCACACCATTCCTTAGAAGTCGGTTGTGGATAACTTATCCTCAAGAAGATCTAGTTAGAGAAGTATATCAACAAGCGCGATGAAGGACTTCCTTAGGAATTTATTAGCTTTTATTTAGCTATTATGTTAGGACTCTTATAAGAATGTTTCTACGTAATCCGATATCAAAAATAAATAAATGAATTTTCTATGATACTCTGTAACATTAATAAATACTTCAGTCCCATGAAACCTTTGATTTCCTGCATTTTGCATAGCATCCTGCATTCTGCATTTTGGCATATGCATGTGTCTCTTCTCCTCTGCGTCCTCATCCGGTCTTCTGTCTTTGTCTGTCAGTTGACATCTCGACCATCTGACCAAGCTTGAAGTATTACTAAAGGATAGCAAAGAGAACGAAGGATATGGATTCCATAACTGGTTTCAGAGTAAGAACTAATCCGTTATTCGATCTCCCTTCTGATGACAATGTTTAACAAGGGGATGTTCCTACGCAACCTCAGCCTGTGCAAGATAACTTGGTTAATCAAGCTGATGAAAGAGTCTCCCAGCCTCTGCAGCACATACCTAATCTTTAGAATGTCCGTATTGATAAAAAGATGGATGAATCTAGATTCATAGCAATGGAGAAAGAATTTCGTGATCTTAAAGAACAATTGAAAATGATGAAAGGAGTTGATGCATCTGATCTTGATGCTCATGACCTGTGTTTAGTTCCAGGCGTAATTATTCCTCCAAAGTTCAAGATGCCTGTCTTTGAAGTTTACAAAGTTGTTAGTTGTCCAAGATACCATTAGACGATGTTTTTTCGAAAGATGGCTGCTTATGTTGGCAATGACGAATTGATGATTCACTGCTTTCAAGAAAGCTTATCTGGGGCATCCTTGATATGGTATATGAAATTACAAAGGAACTCTATTCAGTCTTGGAGAAACTTAGCTGATGCTTTCGTGAAACAATACGATTATAATTTAGACATCGCTCCAGACAGTGATTAATTAATGAGAATGAGTAAAAACGACGATGAATATTTCAGGGAGTACGCCCAACACTAGAAAGAGTTGGCTGCCCAAGTTCATCCTCCACTTCAAGAGAAAGAATTAAGCAATATGTTTCTAAGAACACTGTCAGACTCTTATTATGTTAGGACGGTAGGCATTGTGCCATTAGATTTCTCCAAAATTGTGGAAGTCGGAGTAAACATTGAGAATGCGCTCAAAAGTGGAAGGATTCAAGATAGCTTGAATGGCCAAGCTAATGAATAAATTTCAGTTGGTGATTCCATAGAGGAAGGAAGTGTTGATGTTAATGCAATCCTGCCAGATCCAACTCCAGTATTCTATCCTCAACATTAGTATGCAGCGCCTGCTCAGCGTAAACGACAGCTACCTCATAAGCAAAGGGTGACATCTCTATATCAGCATTAGAATCGACGGGTTCGAAGACAGTGTCAGAATTAGAAGATACCTCTGAGTATCCCGAAAGAAGAAGCTCGCTGGTTTGATCTTATCTCAATGACTTACCGTCAACTATGGTCTTATTTCATCCGAAACTCGATGATGACTCCGAGAAAGACTAGAACCGTGAAGTCTTGTCCACCGTGGTTCAACTCGAATGCCAGCTGTGAATTTCATGATGGAGTGTTGGGGCATTCGATAGAAGAATGCAAGGTTTTCCAAGAGAAAGTTCAAGAAATGATAGATGACAAAGTGCTGACTTTCAAAGGAAGAAACCCGGTTATGAATGGAACACCGTTATGCTGATCACCTATTTATTTTTGTTCGCTTATGTGTTTTATTTCTTTGATTAAAAGCATAATTGGCATGTAAGAACATGTTACTTTGAATAAGTAGTGCAATAAGTGTTTGTCTTGAAGAAATCCATTCGTATTCACTCCTAAAATTTTCTTCATCTATAACAATATATAAAGGCAATAGATTGTTTTGGTGTAACTTTTTTTTCTTCCAAATTTACCCTTTTCAATTTTTATTTTAAATTATTATTTTTTTCTCACAACGGCGGTTACACAAAGGTTTATTAACCGCCAACAGTTTATTATTTTTCATATCATTATCTTTAATTATTTTATAAATACTTTATAATTAAATTAAAATTAAATAATTTATTTAGGGAACATGAAATTTTAGACTGACCTATTTTTATTTCTATTTTATCCTTTAATATTTAATTTTAGTTAATTTTAAAACGAACTGATTACACAACCAAGCAAAGAGATATCTAATAATAAAAATAATAATAAGGATGATGATAATAATCTATAACAATATATAAAGGCGAAACACAATTTTTGTGTAGCCTTTTTTTACTTCCAATTTTGTCTCTAATAAATTGATTTTTTTACATTATTTTTTTTAATGCTAATAGAATAATTTATTAATTAAATAAGAATTGATAATAAAAAAATTAGTAGTAACTTCTAAAAATAATTAACTGCTTTATAACCCAACTTAATTAAATTAATTAAATGAAAAATGATAATAAAAAAGTAGTAGTAACTTTTACATATGATTAACTGCTTTATAACCCACTAATCCCATTATTGAATAAAATAGAACTATATAACAACTTTCGTTCTTAGAATGATATATAAATACCCCTTTCATCTTCTACTTTTTCACATTCAAAATTCAAAAGAATAAACAGTTTATCAAAATTTCTTACAAAAATGGCAAGTCGTAGAAAGGGTATTAAGGGGCTCGGAAAGGGAGGAGCAAAGAGGCACAAGATGATTCTGCGCAACAATATTTGGGGAATTACAAAGCCATTGATTCGTAGATTGGCTAGGAGAGAAGGTGTCAAGAGGATAAGTGACTTGATCTATGAAGAAACTATGTTATTTCTCAAGGTTTTCTTGACAAAAATCATTCATGATGCTGCTTAATATACTAATCATGCAAGAAGAAAGGTTGTGACTGCCATGAGTGTTGTGTATACTCTTATGAGACAAGGAAGAACTTTATACGGTTTCAGAGGTTGAAGAAGATACTCTCTTTTATTTATTATTATGTTATCTTTTTATCATCTAAGTTGTATAATTTGTATTTATGTTTCTGCATTTTTAAAAAAGTTTATATCTAAGTAATAGTCAGTGATTATCAATGATCACCGTCTAAATTATGTAGTTTGTATTTGTATTTTCAAAAATGTTTATTTTCAAGTATTAGTTTGTGATTGTGCAATGGTAATGACTAAATACTACAATATGTTTTTTCTATTGTATGGTTTATGGACAAAATTATACTATATATATATATATATATATATATATATATATATATATATATATATATATATATATATATATATATATATATATATATATATATATATATATATATATATATATATATATATATATATATATATATATATATATATATATATATATATATATATATATATATATATATATATATATATATATATATATATATATATATATATATATATATATATATATATATATATATATATATATATATATATATATATATATATATATATATATATATATATATATATATATATATATATATATATATATATATATATATATATATATATATATATATATATATATATATATATATATATATATATATATATATATATATATATATATATATATATATATATATATATATATATATATATATATATATATATATATATATATATATATATATATATATATATATATATATATATATATATATATATGCATTATATTAAATTTATGATGATTTTAGTTAAGTTAAATCTAATTTTTATAATTATAGATAACTTGAATATGAGTCATTGGTTATTTTTGTTCTTTAACCATCATTAACTTCCATTAAAAAAAACTTATGAAAACTTTAACACATATAACTCTTCTTTGCATGGTAAGAGATCAATTAAAATAAATAATATATTCTAAAATATACAAAATAATATTACAAATGTACAAAATATTATAAATAATAATATATACCAATTTGATACAAATTGCATGTAAAGTTATTTAAGTGATAATCAATTATTAAGTTACAAATGTTTATGTTTATTTGCTTAATAAATTTTGAGAAAGATTTTTATTCTTATTCTATCTAAATCTTCTTATAGTTTTGACTAATCTATAGCAATATATAAATACAAAACTTAATTTTGGAGGAGGAAATTTGAGAGAAAGTGTTTGGATGGTTAGGGATTGCAAGGATTAGTGAGTCAGTTATCTGGAAATTTTTTTTTGTGGTGGATCAGATTTATTGAATTTAGATCGGAGAAGGGGAAAGTCGACATTATTTGGATAATGCTTTCACTTAAAAAAAATAAACGTAACTAAGTAAAAGAGAGAAGATGGATCCTATCCCTTATATCGAACACTAAATCCTATCTATTGATAGAAAAATCTTTGTCAAATACCGGACAAAAGCTGTTGTTTATATTTTCATGCGTATACATATTAAATAAAAATAAACATTTATGTTATAACGCACGTGAACATTTATATTTTATCATATTAAGAATTTATATTAAAATCAAACTTATAAAATACGACATGGTTAATATTTTCACGCGTTAGCGCAATAAAAAAAAGCGGACAAACGGGCACGGAGTGCCCGTTTGGACGCTAGTAATTTTATAATGCCAACTTTTACCCAATCTTTCCTCACTTTGGTGAAGAATTGGAAGGAGGATGACGAAATAAAACGCAAGATCTCGTGGTATGCTTTCGAATAAAACCTGCTGATGATGTAAGACATTGTTTCAAACCTCCTAAACACTAGAGATATAAGGAAGTTAAATTCTTTTTAACCCTTTTCAACCCCATTTTTTTAGCCTCATTTTTTAACCTGGGGCAAGGCAATTTTCAGTCAGCTTGATTGAACACCTAAACTTTCATAAAGACAATGAACATCTTTTGGATGGGTACAAATATACTTTGACCCTTATTCCTTTGTTTTACAAACCGTAATATAAACTACAATACAACCTTCAAACGTCCTAATTGAAGTAAGGTTCAGTTTGAAAGCATACTCAGTGAGATAACGTTTCCTAACTCCTTTGAGTTATGCTCAAACTTTGTTGGCTTTATAAAAATTAACGTATATCCTAACTAGTGATTTCGGTCACCAATTATTGGGATACCTCTTTTTAAAACTTCAAGACAAACGTGTGTTGCATTAACAGTTTCGAAATTAACATTTCTGACTTGCTAACCTTGCTCGATATCTTAGAAAGATTACGTGACGGCATCACCGATTAGAATTTGAAGACTCTACCGACCTGGGGCAGGTTATTTCCGAGTGGTTTGTTCTACGTAAATTTGACTTCGCCTAAAGAGATATTTTTGAAGACTCAGTCATAATACCGTCAATCAGGGCCAGTTACGTCGAGATTCGGCGATCTCTCCAGAGAGTTTGAAAACAATGGGACGCCATGTTTTTTGTAAAATCCTCTTGAGGATGCTTCTTCTTCTCATAACCATATGACTTGGGGAATTTGAGAAACAAAGATTATCTTATCCCTGTGCAATAAACTATTATTCAAATGGCGACTACCACACAATCTTCAATACAAATTTTCAGCAATCTTCATGTCTCCGGTATTTTACTCCAGGTGGTCATGACTTTTCTCCTGTGAATCTTTTAGATGCAGAACACCCAGTGATTTTGCTTAAACTTCACTTCCCTGATGAAGTGGGTATAATTGTTAATCCTCAGTGGATCTTCTCCAACTTCACCTTCCTAATGAAGTGGACGTATTTCACTCCCCAGTGGATCTTTTGTAACGCCGATCTTCCCCAGCAGAGTGGATGTTTATTTCATCCCCTTTGAGTCAGGCTACAACATTTTCAACGACTAGGATGATCCAGGATTTCTTATCGAAATGGATATTTATTCCATGAAGTTTCTCCAATTATGAGTTTGATCCACCTCTTGTAGATCTTTATTCTCATCTTCAATAAGACAGCTATGATTCATCCTGATAAATTCTTCAATGTAAGATCAAGATGTTTTATCCTCAAGTGGAATGCTCTCTATTCCCCAAAGAGTATTTGAGACCTTGAAGCAGGATTGTGATCCCATATTCAGTTCTCCGCCTATCCCCAGTGATACTTCTATCTTTGAAGATTGGTCGGATGTTTGCTCCGAGATGCTTCATCTCTGGTTGCCTATTTCCGTTTGTTTTGTCAGCATAGCATACGCATAGCATATAGATAGATAGCATGGCATATGCATTTTACATCTTTGCATCGGTTTGTTCTGTCTCTTTGGCCGTGTTTATCCCCAAGTGGTTGGGCGCGTCTTCTCCTTCCAATTAGAGTCGTCAGCCCTAGGCAGAAAAAGCATCATATTTCTATTTCCCCACAGAGTTTGATCCTCGTGGAAGAAGTTTGCTTTAGTTAAATTCCCATTTGAGCTCATACCTCGATGGTCGAGTCTTACTTGACGGTTTCTCTTCAGTTATTTCCTGAATTGAATTTCGGTCCTTGACAATCACATTTTGGATATCTCTAGACTTTCCGAACTTGGATTAAGTGTGCATTTATTTTGCACTTGGCTCCCCGAGAGAATCTTTATGAAGATCACCATGGAAGATAAAGTACCTCTCCAACAATATTACAAGATCTTCTCAACAATCTATATTTGAATTGCAAACAGCTCTTCATTTGAGCAACTCATTTCAATCAAGTTTTATCAAGATGACAAAGGGCATTCTCCTCAAGATAGTTTGTCCATCCCCAGTGATTATCGACTTGGTAAATGGAAAAACTTACAAATATTTCTCTTTATTTGAGAATTCGCACATTTTGCAACGGCTAGGATGCTCCTCAGGAATGTATTCCCCAGCGAGTTCATCACACAAGTTTATTTCCATCAAGCAACATCTCCTCAGAGAAGTCGAGCAAGTTTATTACAATTAGTCTCTCTTTATTTGAGAAGACATACTTTACAATTCAACCGGCTCACATCTCCCTTGAAGATCCCCATTGAAGTTTTGCAACCTCCAGTACATTATGGCTTACAGCTGAAAATCTACAACGACATCTACAATGATTCTACAAACTACAATGATATTTTCAATCCCCTGTGAAGATGCTCTCGCGATTTTTCATCATTTTAGGAAGAAACTGAGACCAGCTCATGGCATCCACACCATGACGCTCGGGGAGGTTTATTTCAAGAAACTGAGACCAGCTCATGGCAAACACACCATGACGCTCGGGGAGGTTTATTTCAAGAAAGTGAGACCAACTCATGGCAAACACACCATGAAGCTCGGGGAGGTTATTTCAAGGAACTGAGACCCGTTCATGGCACACAAACCTTGAAGCGTGGAGAGGTTTATCTATCCTTTCGAACATTTATTCAAAAATATCTCTTTTCCTGGCTAATCTCGGCAGTAGATTACTAGTCGACCTCGACAGTAGGTCTTTCTATTTTATTTCCTGGCTAATCTCAGCAGTAGATTACCAGAAGACCTCGGTAGTAGGTATTTATTATCTCTTTCCCTGGTTAATCTCGGCAGTATATTTCCAGAAGACTTCGACAGAAGTATATCTCCAGCAAACTGCAACCTAGAATCTCGGCAGCAGATTCCCCAAAAAAAAAAATTAACAGTAGACACTATGGCTAAAAGTGTTCTCCAAATGAGATTATAAATCTCGACAGTAGACTTCTCCAGTTGATAATTACATATTACCTATACAGTAGGTTCTTCTAGTAGATTTTCCCACGAGTTCTTTGCAACATATTTACAGATACCTTGTGATTGTCAATCTTTCCCCGTGAAGTCTCACTTTGTCGAGTCTGTTTTTTCCGTGTGTCGTATTTTTTTTTCTTCTTCCCCTGTGGCATCATGTCTCCATAGGACCTTCTGTCTTGCATTTCTTATATCATCTCATATCATATGCATTCAGTGGCTCTTTATGGCCAAAAATTCATGCAATGTTTGTATTTAAGTCCCTCCTATCTCGTCGAGACGGAGCCTTCGATCTCCATATCTCCGGATAGAAGAAACTTAAATAGGGGCATCTGTAGCACCCTAATTTTTGACCCTAAGGTCCCACCTCCTTGTCTTTTTTCTCAACGCCTTTGTGTGCATGGTTTTACTAACATGTTGGTGCAAGCGTGATAATTTCAGGAAATGATGGTATTCATCCTCACGGTCGGGCATCTCAAGGATCATTACCAAGGATAACAAGTTTATGACAACTCCCAAATTAAATCCCCACATTCAAACGCACGAGAATTGAGGCTTTTACAAAATGCAGAGGTCACCCATTGCTTATTGAGGATTTCCAAGCTAGCCGTCTTCCATGCACTTGGGTTCTTAACTTTGGGTCGAATACGGGCCTAATCCATAGAGGATCCGCACGATATTTATTCTCATTTCGAAGTATGGTTTAATAATCTGACTAAAGCTTATGAATTCATTATATTTTAAGGCTCAGGTCACGAGAGCTCTCGCGAGTTGGGCTCAAATAAGGGTAATGTTCAGCTATGCAGTATGCAAGTCGTAGGTAACTCGCGTTTGATACGCGTTTGGTACATCTCAGAGAATAGAGAATATGTTTTGGTTGAGGATTTACTTAAGATAAAACCTTCTTTTGGTTTATGTTTGTCTTGGATTTAGACTTATTGCCTGGTGATTTGTTTGTATGCCTTATTGATTGCAAGCAGGCATTTTTTGGTTCCATGTGGGTCATTTCTTTTAAACCTATTGGCGGTGAACGTACCACCAAATCGATTTAAATATGTCATGGTATATGTTGTGGTATCAAGTAACGGAAGCCCTGAACATTGATTGGGTTACATTAAAAACAAGGTTTCTTGCAAGGACATGACGACATTCATACAAATGAGGTGCCAACAGTACGAAGTACAAATTTAATTCAACAGCAAATATCAGAATGGTTCCTGTAGGTGTTGTCCATATAGGATTACTCTATCAACTACGGCCACACAGATACTAGCATAAACCGCAACGTTGAATACAACAGCACATACAATACTAAGACTACATTTACAACCTATTCATATATATGACTATGCCGCTGCCCGGCGGAGTTTTCCTCCGTGAACACACGAGAATAAGCCAACTCAGTAACGGACAGACTCTCGGAATTGCTAGTCTTCAAGATACATGCTCCAATTCAGCTCTCAAGTTTATGTCACGACTGCATCAATTGGTTTCTTCGGCGTCTAGTCTTCATTTTTTCTCTCTTTCCAAAATAGAACTGAAACCGAGGCGGAAACCATGCTCTGTAGCTTTCCCTGCAGTATCTTCACCTGCAAAATACGGCACAACCAGTAATCACATCTGCTAAACCGAACGGCACCGCCATGGAAGCTTACAGATCCATTGAGCCTCCTCTTTCACGGCATGAGAGACCGTCTTCCCTGAAATGTCAACAACATCAGTGAGTTCACAATTGTTAGTAGTTGGAAAAGGAGAAAATCATCAAAAGAAACAAACAACCAGGCGCATTGAAGAAGCCAACAGAGGTAGCAGGAGCCTTAACGCTTTTTCCCTGCAAATTGAAACACAAACAAAGTTAATGGACCTCTAACCCAATCACTTAAATAGGAACTCATCCACATCTATTACTAACATATCCTCCCGCCACTCGGACTCGAGAGTACGCGATAAGTTTCATCGAGGCCATGGTAATCTTAACTTCGCTTTTGTGACATCAAGGCTGATCAGAAGAAGCATATATGTGCATTAAAAAGAATTATAATTATAACAGACCTTCAAGTGGAGATATCTCCCGGCAATACCGACTTTTTTTGTGTTAGCCCAATCCAAGTTCTTTGGGAAGTGACGTAAAGATATTGTTTCCCCATATTAAATCGATGGTTGTTATAACTGCAAGCATCCTTGAATCATCCATATCAGAAAATAATAAAAGGGGGGCAACTTCACAATATTGATCTGGGAGAAGTGAATATACAGAGCGATCCCCAGACCATCTTAAAACACATTGGAAGTATGCAGATACGAAAATCTTGCTCAGTACTTCACCGTTCCACGGGTTTCCTGTGCCTCTCCCATTTTCACCTGCAGGATACGATAAGTCAGTGAGGTATTCAACTCAGTACAATACTTGTATCGAACAAAAACCAAAGGAGATTACAACCTATCGGAAGTCACGACCATGCTAATCCTCCTTCTTGATTTAAAGCCCAGCCAACATCATTTCTGTTGAACATGATAATGAAGCACCTTTGCACCACCGGCATATTTTGAGAGAACACGAGAATTTCTTTATGACCTGTAGAGTCAATGAAGTTCTAATTCAAAAGTGAATCAAAATCTTCGGTATTTCACAAAGTTTCAATCTGTTCTACCTTTATTTCCTCTGACCCGAAGTCTTATTCTTATTGCCGCCGCCACCAACAGTGAGCCAATCTTTTCCCATCATACCACCAGCATGTCTTGCACATGGGGAACAGGAAGAAAAGTTGGTGTTGTATCGTCATCAAGCAATCTCTAAACTAGCAAGCCTTGGAATTCTTCACGGAACCATACACACACCTGATAAAATCATGAAGTTAGCAAGGAAACAACATACAGTAAGCACGTGATGTATCAGAATCATGATCATAAAGCATTTCCAAAAAAAGCACGATTGCACATGTTGATTTGAACAAGGAAAGAAATTAAAACAATCAGACAACTTTTAGAACCTTCCAATAATGTTTCAAAAATCTTAAACAACTTTCCAATTCCGGACAAGCATGTTCACTCTGAAATTGGTAACGTTTTAATTCAGATTAATTGGAAGAAGTTTTTGTACACTATAAAAGGGAGTCCACATCTGAACCAAAAGAGGGGAGGATTAGGAACGAATAGCAATACAAATCCACGAGTCCACAAAATCCCAAATTCAGCAGAAAACCTAAAAGAAGAGAACTTATCTTCTGAGGTTGTCGTCCTCATCAAATCGCCTTCACCAATCCGTCAGACCGCAATCGCCAGAAACCCCCAAGCCCTCGTTGCTTTCACACTCACTATCAACGAACCACAATCGCCAATACCTCCATCGTCCATAGCTCGCGATAATTCTTCTGTTTGCGCTAAATTTATGGAAGCTTTTGATTTGTTTGTTATGTTTCAGATTTGAGAAAAGGGGGAAAATAGGAGAATAGCGAGAGAGAAGAGGACGAAGGAAACGGAGGGAAGAAAGAGGAGAGATTGAAGAAGGAGATCGCGAGGAGCAACGAGGGGAAGGGGACAATTCAGGGCGATTAGGGATTTGAGTTTCTTTTTTGGTTTTTTGTTTCTATTGTAATCACATGTAACACAAACACGCTAATTATCATGCACCCTCACGCACACACCCACTGGATCTCCAACGGACTCCATCGTGCGGCCACACTCGCGCCCCCACTATAAACCCCATGGCCAACGTACCACCTAATCCGTTAACCACCCTCATTAAACCTTTAATTAACCACCAAACCTTAATTAATTTAATTAATTAAAAATAGTCATTTTCCTTTTAACTAATAATCGCTTCTTTAATCAATTTTCTAATTAATCTAATAATCTTTTTTAATTGATCCTTTCCTCTCCAATTTTAATTAACACTCTAATTAAACAATTTTTTATTTAAAGTAATTTATATTCTTCATTTAATCCGATTTATCAATTTAATACTTTCTTATATTAAATAAAATAAAAAACCTCTTTTTAGGATAAGTGATCTTTTATAAAAAAACCTATTTAAATTTTATTAAAAAAAAACCATTTTATAATTTAAAGAACTTATATTCATTTGTTAATAATAATCACTAAAAAAACTATTTTATAATAAAGAAAATTTATTTTATAATAACCTTTAATACTTTAATAATAACCTTTTTTATTAAGAGAGATTCTATTAATTTTTCCTTTTTATAACCTTTTATTTAACCTCCTTAATAATAAAATAATAAAACTTCTCTTCAATAACTAATAACTAATTTATTTAAAAAATAATTTATTAGAAACTATTTCTATCCAACTTAAGTAATCCAATTTAATTCAACATTTTAAAATCAATCTCACCAAAAAAATAACATGATACTAATTCCCCATCTAAAACAATCAATTCCCCTTAAAATCAATTCAACCTTTCTTATTAAATCAATCGTGCACGCTCTCGTTTCCGCGTCGATCCTTTCGCACATGCACCATTCACTCACTTTAGCGCTTTCATGCGTTTATGTATGATTTTATTTATCTGCCTTTATTTCTCGCAATTTACATTTACCGCATTTACTTTATCGCATTGCATTCCGTCCAAAGGAAGAACTTGCACGTAACGTAAAACTTGCGCGTATGCATTCCATTTGCATCATATTCCCCCGTGATCCTTGATCCCATTCAAGTTGATCTTTTAAGATAGATCCTACCCCATAGGAAGGACCTTTTCTTTACAACTTAGATGACAAACATTCATCAATACAACATTCAAACCATTAGAGAATCAGATGTGAATCATCTTAAGCGAGATAAAACTCCTACCCCATAACAATTCAATCAATATGTAAGGACTTTTCCTTAAGAGAGATAGTGGCATGCTTTTCGATTAAATTCTGAGTGCTTGAGCCCTTCTCTTAAGACGATGCAAAGACTATTTTCCTACAAAGTTGTGGTGGTCAAATCAAGTAATCTCCCTTAAAATGACAACTCATCTTTTCTCCTAAAATCAATCAATCAACTACCCTAAACCCGTAGGAACTTTGACCACAGTCAAAGACCTCCTCAAACCCTTTAGGGGAACTACAGATACTCTAATTCCACTCCTGTAAGGATATGTAGGCATAAGATGCGATATCTTATCGAGTATACTTAAAAATAAACCCCCTAGGTCTTTCATCCCTTAAGCAGATAACCCTTAGCAAATAAACACATAAAATAAGAGGTTCGTATAGAGTACTACAGAAACTTAGGATGCTAGCACCTTCCCTAAGTTTAACCAACCCCCGAACCTATAACTCTCTAGCTTAAATTTTCATTGCATTGTGGGAATTTCGATCTTTATCCCTTCCTTTGGACAAATCAAAGTTCGGTTGCAAATGAATAAGATTCAGGTTAATCAATAGCTTGGTATCCAAATTTCACCGCGAAAACCCGGAAGTCATGTAACGATCGAAAATAGAATTTCAGACTGTCAGGTTCGCCAGGCGAGCAATATCTTTTGCCTAGCGAACAACTCCAGGAGAAATTGGTCGCTCGCCTCTGTGTTCGCCGGGAGAAAATGTCCTGGGGCAGAAGAATGTTGTTTTCGTATTTTTGTCGTTACAGGAGAACCGTAACTCAGAATAACACACGGTTCGAAGCATTGGAAAGATATTTCAATGCTCTATATGGTGGTGAAGTAGTGGAATGGAATAAAGTTATTTATTGATAGACTATAATTGGATTTTGTAGTAAATTCGGAAAGTGTGGTTCGTGTTTCCGCCATAACTCATAAATTGAGTGCCCGATTGGTATGGGGCTTCAGAAGCATGATGGCTTTGGGTTGAATTACCATTCGGGTAAAGCAGGCGTCGTAGATGATGCATTGATTTGGGATTCTTTGCATATACCTATGTTGATGGTAAAAGAGTTAGAACTTATTGAGCAATTTCGTGATATGAGTTTGATTTGTGAAGAGACTTCTTATGGAGTTAAGCTTAGTATGTTGGAACTTACTAGTGGTATTTTTGATGAGATTCGAGAAGGTCAGGGATCTGGTTTGAGTTGGTAGATTGGTTGAGTTGATGAATTAAAGTCGAAGAGTTGATGTTCAGATTATTGGAAATGGTATCATGAGATATCGTGATAGAGTTTGTGTTCCAGATATTGTTGAGTTGGAAAAGGAGTATTATTAAAAAAGGACATTGAGTATCCATCCCGATGCTATGAAGAGGTATCCGGATTTAAGGAAATTGTTTTGATGGCCATGGATGAAGAAAGAAGTGGTTGAGTTTGTATATGTTGGTTAGACTTGTCAAAAGTCGAAGATTGAACATCAGAGGCCGCTGGGTCTGATGCAAATGTTGAATATCCCAGAGTGGGAATGGGATAGCATTTCCATGAATTTTGTGTCGGGTTTTCCGAAGACTGTGAGGAGGATATGATTCGATGGGGTGATTTTGGATAGATTGACTAGATCAGCTCATTTTATACCGATGAGGATTAACTATTCTATGTTGAAGCTAGCTGAGATGTATATTGAGGAAGTTGTGAAGTTGTATGAGATATCGTCGAATATTGTGTCAGATGGAAACCTGAGATTACATCGAGATTTTGGGAGAGTTTGTAGACGCTTTGGGTACTAAGTTGAGGTTGAGTTATGCCTATCATCCGCAGACGGATGCACAGATAGAGAGAACTATCCAGTCTTTAGAGGATTTGTTGAGAGCTTGTGTTTTGGATCAAGGTGGTTCATGGGATAGTTATTTTTCGTTGGTTGAGTTTACCTACAATGACAATTACCATTCGAGTATCAGAATGACACCATATGAGACTTTGTATGGTAGGAGGTGTAGGACTCCTTTGTGTTGGTATGAGTCAGGCGATAGTGTTGTGCTCGGACCTGAGATTGTGCAAGAGACGACTGAAAAGATCAAGATGATCCAAGAAAAGATGAAAGCGTCGCAGAGTCGTCAGAAGAGTTACCATGATAAGAGGAGGAAAGCACTTGAATTCCAAGAGGGAGATCACGTGTTTTTGAGAGTTATGTCGGTAACTGGTGTTGGTCGAGCTTTGAAGTCTTGAAAGCTCACACCTTATGTTGTTGGTCTATATCAGAGTGGCGCAGCGGAAGCGTGGTAGAAGTAGCACATTAGACTGTTTTACCGTTGTCACTTGTGAAATTGAATGATGTGTCTAAGTTGAAGAAGTACATTCTAGATCCGTCACATGTGATTCCGATGGATGATGTACAAGTGAGAGATGATCTGACTATTGAGGCGTTGCTACTTCAGATTGATGAACAAGAAGCAACTTTGAGGTGAAGGGATGGCCTTGGTAAAGGTAGTTTGGGGACGACCAGCTGAGGAAAGTTGGATTTGGGAGCGTGAGGATCAGTTGTGGGAGTCGTATCGGACTCTGTTTTCTTGAGGTAATTTTCGAGGACGAAAATTATTTTAAGTGGGGGAGAGTTGTAACACCCCGAATTTTAATGGAATATTTTAAATTGATTATTTAATTGAGAATATTCATGTTTCGGTGAATTTTCGGTGGTTTTGTGAAGTATTGTAAAAATGTGCATTTTTGGGTATTTATTTTATTAGTAGCATATAATATTAATTTATTAGTATTATTATTAATTAAAATAAATATAAGTGAAATAAGGGTAATTTAGGCATTTGAAGGAGTTAGTAAGGGTAATGAGGGAAGAGCCCAAATTATGAGGCCCAAGACTAGGTTTGATAAAATTGAGTTCTAAAGGGAAATTAGAATTCATTTGTGTTAACCGTGAAAGTTTAGTGGCCAGAGCTCTGAAGGAAAGGTTGGAGGCAGAAGATCCCAAAAGGTTAATCGTGAAAGCTGCGAATCGACTAAGGTATGGGGAGTATCGCTTTTCACGATTTTCCATGTATGCCTTTCGATGTGTTTATGGTTGATTTAAGATTTAAGGTATTTTGGGTTGATTGTGGGAAAATTAGGGAAATTGATAAGACTATGGGGTTATGGCTAGTGGTTAGTATTCCCGACTATTTGATGTGTAACATGAGGAATTAGGAAACCTTAGGCCTTCGTGGCCAAAGCCTTGCAATGTTATAAGTCTGACCTTGAAGGGATTTGATATGGGAAATCATGATGCCTTGGGTAATTGTAGGGAAATAGTGTTTTAGGACGTAAATATGTTCTGGGATTGGCCTAATAAACCGTAGGTTTTGTGCCTTTATCGCCGTATGACCTTAGGGATGTTTTGGGAGCATTGGGTAAGTGAATCGTATGAGTTTTTGTGTGAAAATCAGTTCTGGTGAGTAGCATTTTCTGTCATCGCACTGTTCGCCTAGCGAAGGAAAGCTTCGCCTAGCGAACCATGTATTTCCAGACTCTCCTAGCGAAGAAAGCTTCGCCTAGTGAAGGAACCCGCCCAGACTCGCCTAGTGAGCATGCCAGTGAATGTAGCAGAGTTTCACGAATTTTGATCGTGTGCAGCGATGCCTTGATGTCTGATTCTGTGATTTCTGAGATGAGTTAACATGAGTATGACAGTGAGGTTAATGTGATTAATAGAAGATAGTATAAGGATTACCACGAATATAATTTGATGAATTAATATGAGATAATGTGAGATAATATTATGAATTAACATGTGATACTATGTGATAACATGACTGATTAATATGAGTATGACTATGAGCTTTATGTGAAATGTACGTGAGTATATGACGATTTCCACGATGGGTGATGATGATTGGTATGATGAATTATATGATGACATGATGTGTGAGATTGATTAGTGTGATGAATTATAATGATATGATGTTTGATGATTATTATGATTATATGATGACATGACGTATGATGATGATTTTCATGATGAGCCTTGATGACATGATGTATGATGGGGATTATAAGGAATTATATGATAACATAAGATATGATGATTTATGTGATGATGATGATTATTATGATGAGTTATGATGTATGGTGATGACTATGATGATGAGCTATGACGTTTTATGATGATGAATATGATGAATGATGATGCACCTATGATGTTATTATGAGGAAAATTTGTGATGTGTGCATCATGCATTCATGTGCATCCGGACTTCGGTTCAGGACCTCGATTACTTTGGCTTCAATCCCACTATGTAGATGTGAAGTATTTTGATATGCTCCGATTCTCTAGCAGAATCGATCCTATTGATGGGGATCTATGGAGGGTTGATGGCCCAGTGTACATCGCGCTGTGATGATTGGTACCACATGCATTGAGTCTTGTTGCATTGCATTTATGAGTCTTTTGTATGAATTATGACGTTGTGGTCTTAGAGGCATATTTGAGGAACATGATTGTGTTGAATATAATGATGATGCCTGACCGGTAAATTAGCAAGTGTACTAATGGTACCGATGTAGTAATAAGGGGAATTCCCCGAATATCGATCTCGCGGACTGCGTATGAACACAAGTTCTATAGTAATGCAATTGAACAAAAATTCATAGGGGTTTTGGTTTGTTTCTTTAGAATTATAACAGCCAGAGGGAAAAAGAAGTAAAATAAAGGTTTTAAACAGTTATGAGAAGCATGCTAGGGTAGGGTGTATGAAAAGCCTTGTAATAACCTTAATCTTTAGTTTTCAGAAATCACTGCTCAATTTAATCGTTACCGGTTTTAAAGATTAGTTGACTCTAATTCCTTTGCAGACAACCCTTTGGTATTCTTCCTATGCCCCAATTCCTTGGCGGTATTGAAACAATCCCAAGCAATATATTTTATCTAAAACATTACGGTTACTATAGGGTATCCCCATTCCTAGGCAATATCTACAATAGTATCATCGTATAAACGCGTTAACGATTGTTTTTCCAAACCTAAGGTTAACCGTAAATCAAATCCTTATTTGTAAAATAAGAAAAGCCATAAGAAAATTACACAATAACAACGATGATTAGAAAGCAGTGAAATCCATTATTCAAAGGAAACAAGGTCATTACAGAGTCAATTCAGGGAAACCCCCCTAGCATTGGGGGGTGTAGCTACTCATAATAATACAGATAAAATCAACAATAAGATTAAACATTACAAGATAATCGGTTGCTTTGATCTTCAATCGCTTCCGCTCATGAGGACCTTCAGTTTCCCAACACCTTGATCGCTCCAATCTTTCTTGTGAAATTTGTTTATGTCCAAAAAAATCCCCTTTTTCCATTCACGATCCGTCTAATATATCAAAAATTTAAATTACAATGCGAGATGTCCAAACTGCCCTCCGAGATAGCACAGTCAGCAAAAAAACACAAAATAAAATCATTTAACTTTCAGTAGCCCTGACACGGGCGGCCATGTCAGGTTGCTGACTCGTAAAAAAAAATTTCATCTTCAGGGGTTGCAACACGGGCCGTGTCATGGGACATGGGCACCAGTGTTGCACGACTGTTATGCTAGTTTTCCTCTTCAAGTCTTGGGCGTGCTCTTCCTCTTCAGGTCCTGCAACACGGGTCGTGTCATGGGACACGGGCACCCATGTCAGGCTGCTGATCCACCTCAAAACTCTTCCGAAATCTCGCCATTTTCCCCGGTTTTCGCTCTGCTTCTCCTTTATTGTTTACCTGAACTTAGAGACAGTGAAAACACCAAATTGACGCATAAAATGTAATACAAACAAATAAAATGCGATAAGACATAACAATATATTAACTGAAACAAACAGTAAAATAACGTGTAAAAACCACCGATCAAACCCCCCCAAACTTAAACCATTGCTTGTCCTCAAGCAAAAAGCTTGGATTAAAACTTTCAAATCAGACAGCTCATCAAGTGAAAGGCTCAGGACATAAAGCATACCGATACTAATACGTGAGTCTTAGTTCTGATCGGCTCAAACCAGCTCTCCCGGTAATCATCCATCAATGAAGGCATTACTTAAACACACACCGCAGTAAAAACCACAGACCTAAATCCCCCTTTCGGTAACCTCTGCAACTATGCTTTGGGCTTAAGTCTTTTCTTCGATTTTCTACCCCTTTCATTTGGATAATCAGATTAAGGCATGAACAATTTTTCTCGAGACTTTTTCCGTGGCACCTTTATTCTTTATCTCGCTCACAAGCGTTTATTAGTCCACTTTGGGACGACTATAGAGATTCAACTGCCGTTAGGCTAAATAACCGGTAAGGGTTACCCAACTTAGAGGACAGGTTGTCTTTACCGTCATTATTCAAATGTTTTTTTTTGGTGCCATAAGTCATTCTCAAAATCAACATATACAATTCTTTCAATAATGTTGGACTATCACAATGAACTAATCGGAGAATACTTCTCAAATCCAAGTACTATGGCACAAATCTACACGTTGGATTCGTTTCCTTACTCTGGAGAACTTAAGGTGTTCAAACTATACCTCAATTTCCAAACTTTCCAAAGTTCCTTAGCTCAAACTCTTCTTCCCTTGAACTCTAAATACTTTCTTGACTATCTTACACACTTAACCTTCACAAGAAAAAAATTATGGTCTTCCTATGGGGCGAATTCGACGTGATTTTTATCGAACTTAAATAAAAAGGTACTTAAATTGAAAATTCAAAACGGTAAAACCTCCCCCAAACTTGAACTGAACATTGTCTCAATGTTCAAGAACAAGAGAAGACAAGGTGTACTCACAAGGATCTTCGCAGAGGGGTCGATAGGTAATGCAGCAACTCTTTGCTGCTTCCACGTTTTCCCTTGCAAACTCTCGTTTATTCCTTCAAAAACAATGACCACAAAAAGAAACAACATCAATTCTTAAAATCCGTGGGTTGCCTCCCAGGCAACGCTTCGTTTAATGTCGCATGGCTCGACGATCGACTCCCCATTGTTATAGGGGGTACTTTAACTTCCAAACTTTATTGCTTGACTTCTTCACCACATAATTTTTGTTAGGCTCTGAGATATGTACAACTTGAAGTGGTTTTGATCGTTCTCCCTTCTTAATTGTGTTGATCTTCCCGACCGAAGGTTTGACATCTTTCTCCTTACCTTTCTTCTTCACCTCCACAGCCTTTAAAGTGATTTTGTCATCAAAAGATTTCAAAGTGATCGTACCTGTTTCCACATCAATATTGCATCGACTAGTAACCAAGAACGGCCGACCAAGTATGATTGAAGTCTCTTCATATTATGGAATATCCATGATTTGAAAGTCAACTGGAAAGGTGAATTTATCGATCGTCACTAGAACATCCTCTGCTAGCCCATATGCCATCTTAGTTGTGTGGTCGGCAAACTTCAAACTTGTTCCCATATCGCCCACTTTTCCAATATCCAACTTTTTGAAGATCGATAACGGCATGAGACTCACACTAGCACCTGAATCAATTAAAACATTATTAAAAGTTCGATCTTTTATAGTACAAGGGATTACCACTGGTCCAGGATCCTTCCTCTTGATGGGGATTCTCTTTTCTTGCGATATTTCCTTACACTGCTCAGTTGTGGTCTTCGGTTCTTCACCTACTCATCTCTTTTTACCTATAACCTATTTCATAAATTTCTTCTACAAAGGCATTTGCTCGAGTGCTTCAAAGAACGGCATGTTGCTTTCCAATCTGTTGAACATAACACTGAATCTTCCAAAGTCTTTCTCTTTCTGATCTTTCTTTGTAACTCTTTGTGTAAACGGTAGTTTGATTTTCGGTTTAACCTCCTCTTTATTTTTCTCCCCAATTGGTTTTTCAGATAGTACATCTTTTTCTTGTTCTTTCACTTTTTCTATAACCTCAAGTTCCACCTCTATGCATTCATCCTCCTTTATTTCCTTGTCTTCTATCATTTTCTGATTTATTATTGTGACAACATTGATACTCTCTTGATTTTTTGGATTCGGTACTGTCGCACTCGGGAGGGTTCCTTGAGTGTGTGCTGAGAGGTGTTGGGCTATCTGTCCCATTTGCGACTCAAGATTTTTGATGGAAGCTATGTTATTTCTTTGAACATTACGGGTCTCTTCTTGGAATTGGATACTTTGAGCTGCCATTCTTTCAATAGCTAACTCCCATTCTGCTTTTTGAGGAGCATGTTGATATTGTTGCTGATTTTTCTAACCTGGATTGTATGTGTTGGCATATGGATTGTTCTGCCTCAACATATTAATTTGTTCAACCTGCTCTTGAGTTGCCACACAATGCATGGTAATACATATCTCACAGCTCACAACTTAGACGGTTGAACTTGAGCTACCGTTTTAGTACCCATATTCATTCCCTTAAGCCTTCTTTCCACTTCAGCTTTGATTTGCTCTTCCATGTTCACAACTTGATCCGCTAGCTTCAAATCAATCTTACCCTCTGGTTGGTTCACAATGCGACCATACAACTCAAGATGCTCATTGGCGGCAATTGCTTCTATGATCCTCTTGATACCAGTGGCTGTTGAGAAATTAGTTGAGCCACCGACAGCAGTGTCTATAAGCTGTTTTGTCTTGAGTCGTAAACCGTTCACAAAGTTCTGCATCTGCTCAGTGGCATCAATGTTATGAGTAGAACACGCCGTCAGACACCTCTTAAACCTCTTATATGCATCTCCTAGAGATTCCCCTTCTTTTTGTTTGAAACTGACAATGTCGTATCTTTTTCGAATAAACACTGAAGCAGGGAAATACTCGTTAAGGAATGCAGTTTCCAACTCTCACCATGTGGTGATACTCCCAGCTGGAAGTGAATAGAACCATTCTTCTGCATCATCAGTCAGTGTGAACGGAAACATAACAAGTCTCTTGGCCTCTTTGGAATGGCCTTCTATCTTCAAAGATGTGTTAGTCGTTAGGAATCTCTGTAGATGCTTGTTTGCATCTTCGTTGATTCTTCCATAGAAAGGCTTGCTTTCAAACTGGCGAATGGTGGAAGGATGTAGCTGAAAGTGTGCCACATTCACCGGTTGATTTACGATGGTCATCCGGTTTGGTTGAGCATTGGCCCCTCCGTAGTCTCCAAGAAGTCTCTCCGCGGGTGGGGGATCTGCCATAGCTTCAGTGTCTCTCTCTGATTCTGAACTTGAAGCTGAATGAACAGAAACCCTTTCTTCTTCTGAAGCCAATAGTCTAGCTTGTCTACGTCTTTCGCGTAAAGTCCTTTCAATTTCTGCATCCAAAGAAAAATTAGCTGAGGGATCTCCTCGCATGAAAATGTTAGACGCAGATTAGTAGTAACAAAATAATAATAATGAAAATTAAAAATAAAAACTAAAAATGAAAATTTGGTCGGAGAGCAACAAAATTTAAATTGAATTAGAATACAACATATATTCTCGCAGTCCCCGGCAACGGTGCCAAAAACTTGACCGGTAAATTAGCAAGTGTACTAATTGTATCGATGTAGTAGTAAGGGGAAATTCCCCGAATATCGATCTCGCAGACTGCGTATGAACACAAGTTCTATAGTAATGCAATTGAACAAAAACTCATAGGGGTTTTGGTTTGTTTCATTAGAATTATAACGGCCAGAGGGCAAAAGCAGTAAAATAAAGGTTTTAAACAGTTATGAGAAGCATGCTAGGGTAGGGTGTATGAAAAGCCTTGTAATAACCTTAATCCTTAGTTTTCAGAAATCACTGCTCAATTCAATCGTTACCGATTTTAAAGATTAGTTGACTCTAATTCCTTAGCAGACAACCCTTTGGTATTCTTCCTATGCCCCAATTCCTTGGCGGTATAGGAACAATCCCAAGCAATACGTTTTATCTAAAACATTACGGTTACTATAAGGTATCCCTATTCCTAGACAATATCTACAATAGTATTATCGTATAAAGGCATTAACGATCGTTTTTCCAAACCTAAGGTTAACCGTAAATCAAATCCTTATTTGTAAAATAAGAAAATCCATAAGAAAATTACAAAATAACAACGATGATTAGAAAGCAGTGAAATCCATTATTCAAAGGAAACAAGGTCATTACAGAGTCAATTTTGGGACACCCCCTAGCATTGGGGGGTTTAGTTACTCATAATAATACAGATAAAATTAACAATAAGATTAAACATTACAGGATAATCAGTTGCTTTGATATTCAAACCCTTCCGCTCATGAGGACCTTCAGTTTCCCAACACCTTGATCGCTCCAATCTTTCTCGTGAAATTTGTTTATGTCCAAAAAATCCCCTTTTTCCATTCACGATCCATCTAATATATCAAAAATTCAAATTAAAATGCGAGATGTCCAAACTGCCCTCCGAGATAGCATAGTCAGCAAAAAAAACACAAAATAAAATCATTTAACTTTCAGTAGCCCTGACACGGGTGGCTGTGTCAGGCTGTTGACTTGTAAAAAAAAATTCATCTTCAGTGGTTGCAACACGTGCCGTGTCATGGGACACGGGCACCCGTGTTGCACGACTGTTATGCTAGTTTTCCTCTTCAAGTCTTGGGCGTGCTCTTCCTCTTCAGGTTTTGCAACACGGGCCGTGTCATGGGACACGGGCACCCGTGTCAGGCTGCTGATCCACCTCAAAACTCTTCCGAAATCTCGCCATTTTCCCTGGTTTTCGCTCTGCTTCTCCTTTATTGTTTACCTGAACCTAGAGACAGTGAAAACACCAAATCGACGCATAAAATGTAATACAAACAAATAAAATGCGATAAGACATAACAATATATTAATTGAAACAAACGGTAAAATAACGTGTAAAAACCACCGATCAAACTCCCCCAACCTTAAACCATTGCTTGTCCTCAAGCAAAAAGCTTGGATTAAAACTTTCAAATCAGACAACTCATCAAGTGAAAGGCTCAGGACATAAAGCGTGTCGATACTCATACATGAGTCTTAGTTCTGATCGGCTCAAACCAGCTCTCTCGGTACTCATCCGTCAACGAAGGCATTACTTAAACATACAGCCGCAGTAAAAATCACGGACCTATATCCCCCTTTCAGCAACCTCTACAACTATGCTTTGGGCTTAAGTCTTTTCTTCGATTTTCTACCCCTTTCATTCGGATAATCAGATTAAGGCATGAACAATTTTTCTCGAGACTTTTTCCGTGGCACCTTTATTCTTTCTCTCGCTCACAGGCGTTTATTAGTCCACTTTGGGACGACTATAGAGATTCAACTGCCGTTAGGCTAAATAACCGGGTGAGGGTTACCCAACTTAGAAGGACAGGTTGTCTTTACCGTCATTATTCAAATGTTTTTTTTGGTGCCATAAGTCATTCTCAAAATCAAGATATATAATTCTTTCAATAATGTCGGACTATCACAATGAACTAATCGGAGAATACTTCTCAAATCCAAGTACTATGGCACAAATCTACATGTTGGATTCGTTTCCTTACTCTGGAGAACTTAAGGTGTTCAAATTATACCTCAATTTCTAAACATTCCCAAGTTCCTTAGCTCAAACTCCTCATCCCTTGAACTCTAAATACTTTCTTGACTACCTTACACACTTAACCTTCACAAGAAAAAAAATTATGGTCTTCCTATGGGGAGAATTCGACGTGATTTTTATCGAATTAAATAAAAAGGTACTTAAATTGAAAATTCAAAATGGTAAAACCTCCCCCAAACTTGAACTGAACATTGTCTCAATGTTCAAGAACAAGAGAAGACAAGGTGTACTCACAGAGATCTTCGCAGAGGGGTCGACAGGTAATGCGATAACTCTTTGCTGCTTCCACGTTTTCCCTTGCAAACTCTCGTTTATTCCTTCAAAAACAATGACCACAAAAAGAAACAACATCAATTCTTAAAATTCGTGGGTTTCCTCCCACGCAATGCTTCGTTTAACGTCGCATGGCTCGACGGTCGACTCCCCATTGTTATGGGGGGTACTTTAACTTCCAAACTTTATTGCTTGACTTCTTCACCACATAATTTTTGTTAGCCTCTGAGATATGTGCAACTTGAAGTGGTTTTGATCGTTCTCCCTTCTTAATTATGTTGATCTTCCCGACCGAAGGTTTGACCTCTTTCTCCTTACCTTTCTTCTTCACCTCCACGGCCTTTAAAGTGATTTTGTCATCAAAAGATTTCAAAGTGATCGTACATGTTTCCACATCAATATTGCACCGACTAGTAAGCAAAAACGGCCGGCCAAGTATGATCGAAGTCTCTTCATCATATGAAATATCCATGATTTGAAAGTCAACTGGAAAGGTGAATTTATCGATCGTCACTAGAACATCCTCTGCTAGCCCATATGACATCTTAGTTATGTGGTCGGTAAACTTCACACTTGTTCCTGTATTGCTCACTTTTCCAATATCTAACTTTTTGAAGATCGATAACGGCATGAGACTCACACTAGCACCTGAATCAATTAAAACTTTATTGAAAGTTCTATCATTTATAGTACAAGGGATTACCACTGGTCCAGGATCCTTCCTCTTGATGGGGATTCTCTTTTCTTGCGATATTTCCTTACACTGCTCAGTTGTGGTCTTCGGTTCTTCACCTACTGATCTCTTTTTACCTATAACCTATTTCATAAATATCTTCTACAAAGGCATTTGTTCGAGTGCTTCAAAGAACGGCATGTTGCTTTCCAATTCGTTGAACATAGCACTGAATCTTCCAAAGTCTTTCTCTTTCTGATCTTTCTTTGTAACTCTTTGAGGAAACGGTAGTTTGATTTTCGGTTTAACCTCCTCTTTATTTTTCTCCCCAGTTGGTTTTTCAGATAGTACATCTTTTTCTTGTTCTTTCACTTTTTCTATAACCTCAAGTTCCGCCTCTATGCATTTATCCTCCTTTATTTCCTTGTCTTCTATCATTTTCTGATTTCTTGTTGTGACAACATTGATACTCTCTTGATTTTTCGGATTCGGTACTGTCGCACTCGGGAGGTTTCCTTGACCGTGTGCTGAGAGGTGTTGGGCTATCTGTCCCATTTGCGACTCAAGATTTTTGATGGAAGCTGTGTTATTTCTTTGAACATTACGGGTCTCTTCTTGGAATTGGATACTTTGAGCTGCCATTCTTTCAATAGCTAACTCCCATTCTGCTTTTTGAGGAGCCTGTTGATATTGTTGCTGATTTTTCTAACCTGGATTGTATGTGTTGGCATATGGATTGTTCTGCCTCAACATATTAATTTGTTCAACCTGCTCTTGAGTTGCCACACAATGCATGGTAAATTGTGGTCCACTACATATCTCACAGCTCACAACTTGGACAGGTTGAACTTTAGCTACCGTTTCAGTACCCATATTCATTCCCTTAAGCCTTCTTTCCACTTCAGCTTTAATTTGCTCTTCCATGTTCACAACTTGATCCGCTAGCTTCAAATCAATCTTACCCTCTGGTTGGTTCACAGTGCGACCATACAACTCAAGATGCTCATTGGCGGCAATTGCTTCTATGATCCTCTTGATACCAGTGGCTGTTGAGAAATTAGTAGAGCCACCGACAGCAGTGTCTATAAGCTGTTTTGTCTTGAGTCGTAAACCGTTCACAAAGTTCTGCATCTGCTCAGTGGCATCCATGTTATGATTAGAACACGCCGTCAGACACCTCTTAAACCTCTTATATGCATCTCCTAGAGATTCCCCTTCTTTTTGTTTGAAACTGACAATGTCGTATCTTTTTCGAATAAACACTGAAGCAGGGAAATACTCGTTAAGGAATGCAGTTTCCATCTCTCACCATGTGGTGATACTCCCAGCTGAAAGTGAATAGAACTATTCTTCCGCATCATCAGTCAGTGTGAACGGAAACATAACAAGTCTCTTGGCCTCTTCGGAGTGGCCTTTTATCTTCAAAGATGTGTTAGTCGTTAGGAATCTCTATAGATGCTTGTTTGCATCTTCGTTGATTCTTCCATAGAAAGGCTTGCTCTCCAACTGGCGAATGGTGGAAGGATGTAGCTGAAAGTGTGCCACATTCACCGGTTGATTTACGATGGTCATCCGGTTTGGTTGAGCATTGGCCCCTCCGTAGTCTCCAAGAAGTCTCTCCGCTGGTGGGGGATCTGCCATAGCTTCAGCGTCTCTCTCTGATTCTGAACTTGAAGCTGAATGAACAGAAACCCTTTCTTCTTCTGAAGCCAATAGTCTAGCTTGTCTACGTCTTTCGCGTAAAGTCCTTTCAATTTCTGCATCCAAAGAAAAATTAGCTGAGGGATCTCCTCGCATGAAAATGTTAGACGCAGATTAGTAGTAACAAAATAATAATAATGAAAATTAAAAATAAAAACTAAAAATAAAAATTTGGTCACAGAGCAACAAAATTTAAATTGAATTAGAATACAACTTATATTCTGCCAGTCCCCGGCAACGGCGCCAAAAACTTGACCGGTAAATTAGCAAGTGTACTAATTGTACCAATGTAGTAATAAGGGGAAATTCCCCGAATATCGATCTCGCAGACTGCGTATGAACACAAGTTCTATAGTAATGCAATTGAACAAAAACTCATAGGGGTTTTGGTTTGTTTCATTAGAATTATAACGGCCAGAGGGCAAAAGCAGTAAAATAAAGGTTTTAAACAGTTATGAGAAGCATGCTAGGGTAGGGTGTATGAAAAGCCTTGTAATAACCTTAATCCTTAGTTTTCAGAAATCACTGCTCAATTCAATCGTTACCGATTTTAAAGATTAGTTGACTCTAATTCCTTAGCAAACAACCCTTTGGTATTCTTCCTATGCCCCAATTCCTTGGCGGTATAGGAACAATCCCAAGCAATACATTTTATCTAAAACATTACGGTTACTATAAGGTATCCCCATTCCTAGACAATATCTACAATAGTATTATCGTATAAAGGCATTAACGATCGTTTTTCCAAACCTAAGGTTAACCGTAAATCAAATCCTTATTTGTAAAATAAGAAAAGCCATAAGAAAATTACACAATAACAACGATGATTAGAAAGCAGTTAAATCCATTATATAAAGGAAACAAGGTCATTACAGAGTCAATTTTTGGACACCCCTAGCATTGGGGGGTTTAGCTACTCATAATAATACATATAAAATTAACAATAAGATTAAACATTACAGGATAATCAGTTGCTTTGATATTCAAACCCTTCCGCTCATGAGGACCTTCAGTTTCCCAACACCTTGATCGCTCCAATCTTTCTCGTGAAATTTGTTTATGTCCAAAAAAATCCCCTTTTTCCATTCACGATCCGTCTAATATATCAAAAATTCAAATTACAATGCGAGATGTCCAAACTGCCCTCCGAGATAGCATAGTCAGCAAAAGAAAATACAAAATAAAATCGTTTAACTTTCAGTAGCCCTGACACGGGTGGCCGTGTCAGGCTGCTGACTTGTAAAAAAAGAATTTTCATCTTCAGGGGTTGCAACACGGGCCGTGTCATGGGACACGGGCACCCGTGTTGCACGACTATTATGCTAGTTTTCCTCTTCAAGTCTTGGGCGTGCTCTTCCTCTTCAGGTCCTGCAACATGGGCTGTGTCATGGGACACGGGCACCCGTGTCAGGCTGCTGATCCACCTCAAAACTCTTCCGAAATCTCGCCATTTTCCCTGGTTTTCGCTCTGCTTCTCCTTTATTGTTTACCTGAACCTAGAGACAGTGAAAACACCAAATCGACGTATAAAATGTAATACAAATAAATAAAATGCGATAAGACATAACAATATATTAACTGAAACAAACGGTAAAATAACGTGTAAAAACCACCGATCAAACTCCCCCAAACTTATACCATTGCTTGTCCTCAAGCAAAATGCTTGGATTAAAACTTTCAAATCAGACAGCTCATCAAGTGAAAGGCTCAGGACATAAAGCGTGTCGATACTCATACATGAGTCTTAGTTCTGATCGGCTCAAACCAGCTCTCTCGGTACTCATCCGTCAACGAAGGCATTACTTAAACACACAGCCGCAGTAAAAATCACGGACCTAAATCCCCCTTTCAGAAACCTCTGCAACTATGCTTTGGGCTTAAGTCTTTTCTTTGATTTTCTACCCCTTTCATTCGGATAATCAGATTAAGGCATGAACAATTTTTCTCGAGACTTTTACCGTGGCACCTTTATTCTTTCTCTCGCTCACAGGCGTTTATTAGTCCACTTTGGGACGACTATAGAGATTCAACTGCCGTTAGGCTAAATAACCGGGTGAGGGTTACCCAACTTAGAAGGACAAGTTGTCTTTACCGTCATTATTCAAATGTTTTTTTTGGTGCCATAAGTCATTCTCAAAATCAACATATACAATTCTTTCAATAATGTCAGACTATCACAATTAACTAATCGGAGAATACTTCTCAAAGCCAAGTACTATGGCACAAATCTACACGTTGGATTCGTTTCCTTACTCTGGAGAACTTAAGGTGTTCAAATTATACCTCAATTTCCAAACTTTCCCAAGTTCCTTAGCTCAAACCCCTCTTCCCTTGAACTCTAAATACTTTCTTGACTACCTTACACACTTAACCTTCACAAGAAAAAAATTATGGTCTTCCTATGGGGCGAATTCGACGTGATTTTGACTGAACTTAAATAAAAAGGTACTTAAATTGAAAATTCAAAATGGTAAAACCTCCCCCAAACTTAAACTGAACATTGTCTCAATGTTCAAGAACAAGAGAAGACAAGGTGTACTCATAGAGGGTTCGACAGGTAATGCAACAACTCTTTGCTGCTTCCACGTTTTCCCTTGCAAACTCTCGTTTATTCCTGCAAAAACAATGACCACAAAAAGAAACAACATCAATTCTTAAAATCTGTGGGTTGCCTACCACGCAGTGCTTCGTTTAACGTCGCATGGTTCGACGGTCGACTCCCCATTGTTATGGGGGTACTTTAACTTCCAAATTTTATTACTTTGACTTCTTCACCACATAATTTTTGTTAGGCTCTGAGATATGTGCAACTTGAAGTGGTTTTGATCATTCTCCCTTCTTAATTGTGTTGATCTTCCCGACCGAAGGTTTGACCTCTTTCTCCTTACCTTTCTTCTTCACCTCCATAGCCTTTAGAGTGATTTTGTCATCAAAAGATTTCAAAGTGATCGTACCTGTTTCCACATCAATATTGCACCGACTAGTAAGCAAGAACGGCCGACCAAGTATGATCGAAGCCTCTTCATCTTATGGAATATCCATGATTTGAAAGTCAACTGGAAAGGTGAATTTACCTATTGTCACTAGAACATCCTCTGCTAGCCCATATGCCATCTTAGTTGTGTGGTCGGCAAACTTCAAACTTGTTCCCGTATCGCTCACTTTTCCAATATCCAACTTTTTGAAGATCGATAACGGCATGAGACTCACACTAGCACCTGAATCAATTAAAACTTTATTAAAAGTTCGATCTTTTATTGTACAAGGGATTACCACTGGTTCAGGATCCTTCCTCTTGATGGGGATTCTCTTTTCTTGCGATATTTCCTTACATTGCTCAGTTGTGGTCTTCGGTTCTTCACCTACTGATCTCTTTTTACCTATAACCTATTTCATAAATTTCTTCTACAAAGGCATTTGCTCGAGTGCTTCAAAGAACGACATGTTGCTTTCCAATCCGTTGAACATAGCACTGAATCTTCCAAAGTCTTTCTCTTTCTGATCTTTCTTTGTAACTCTTTGAGGAAACGGTAGTTTGATTTTCGGTTTAACCTCCTCTTTATTTTTCTCCCCAATTGGTTTTTCAGATAGTACATCTTTTTCTTGTTCTTTCACTTTTTCTATAACCTCAAGTTCCACCTCTATGCATTCATCCTCCTTTATTTCCTTGTCTTCTATCATTTTCTGATTTATTATTGTGACAACATTGATACTCTCTTGATTTTTCGGATTCGGTACTGTCGCACTCGGGAGGTTTCCTTGACCGTGTGCTGAGAGGTGTTGGGCTATCTGTCCCATTTGCGACTCAAGATTTTTGATGGAAGCTGTGTTATTTCTTTGAACATTACGGGTCTCTTCTTGGAATTGGATACTTTGAGCTGCCATTCTTTCAATAGCTAACTCCCATTCTGCTTTTTGAGGAGAATGTTGATATTGTTGCTGATTTTTCTAACCTGGATTGTATGTGTTGGCATATGGATTTTTCTGCCTCAACATATTAATTTGTTCAACCTGCTCTTGAGTTGCCACACAATGCATGGTAAAGTGTGGTCCACTACATATCTCACAGCTCACAACTTGGACAGGTTGAACTTGAGCTACCGTTTCAGTACCCATATTCATTCCCTTAAGCCTTCTTTCCACTTCAGCTTTGATTTGCTCTTCCATGTTCACAACTTGATCCGCTAGCTTCAAATCAATCTCACCCTCTGGTTGGTTCACAGTGCGACCATACAACTCAAGATGCTCATTGGCGGCAATTGCTTCTATGATCCTCTTGATACTAGTGGCTGTTGAGAAATTAGTTGAGCCACCGACAATAGTGTTTATAAGCTGTTTTGTCTTGAGTCGTAAACCGTTCACAAAGTTCTGCATCTGCTCAGTGGCATCCATGTTATGAGTAGAACACACCGTCAGACACCTCTTAAACCTCTTATATGCATCTCCTAGAGATTCCCCTTCTTTTTGTTTGAAACTGACAATGTCGTATCTTTTTCGAATAAACACTGAAGCAGGGAAATACTCGTTAAGGAATGCAGTTTCCATCTCTCGCCATGTGGTGATACTCCCAGCTGGAAGTGAATAGAACCATTCTTCCACATCATCAGTCAGTGTGAACAAAAACATAACAAGTCTCTTGGCCTCTTCGGAATGGCCTTCTATCTTCAAACATGTGTTAGTCGTTAGGAATCTCTGTAGATGCTTGTTTGCATCTTCGTTGATTCTTCCATAGAAAGGCTTGCTCTCCAACTGGAGAATGGTGGAAGGATGTAGTTGAAAGTGTGCCACATTCACCGGTTGATTTACGATCGTCATTCGGTTTGGTTGAGCATTGGCCCCTCCGTAGTCTCCAAGAAGTCTCTCCGCTGGTGGGGGATCCGCCATAGCTTCAGTGTCTCTCTCTGATTCTGAACTTGAGTCTGAATGAACAGAAACCCTTTCTTTTTCTGAAGCCAGTAGTCTAGCTTGTCTACGTCTTTCACGTAAAGTCCTTTCAATTTCTGCATCCAAAGAAAAACTTAGTTGAGGGATCTCCTCGCATGAAAATGTTAGACGCAGATTAATAGTAACAAAATAATAATAATAGAAATTAAAAACTGAAAATAAAATTTTGGTCGTAGAGCAACAAAATTTCAATTGAATTAGAATACAACTTATATTTTGGCAGTCCCCGACAATGGCGCCAAAAACTTGACCGGTAAATTAGCAAGTGTACTAATTGTACCGATGTAGTAATAAGGGGAAATTCCCTGAATATCAATCTCGCGGACTGCGTATGAACACAAGTTCTATAGTAATGCAATTGAACAAAAACTCATAGGGGTTTTGGTTTGTTTCTATAGAATTATAATGGCCAGAGGGCAAAAGCAATAAAATAAAGGTTTTAAACAGCTAGGAGAAGCATGCTAGGGTAGGGTGTATGAAAAGCCTTGTAATAACCATAATCCTTAGTTTTCAGAAATCACTGCTCAATTCAATCGTTACCGATTTTACAGATTAGTTGACTCTAATTCTTCAGCAGACAACCCTTTGGTATTCTTCAGCAGACAACCCTTTGGTATTCTTCCTATGCCCCAATTCCTTGGCTGTATAGGAACAATCCCAAGTAATATATTTTATCTAAAACATTACGGTTACTATAGGGTATCCCCATTCCTAGGCAATATCTACAATAGTATTATCGTATAAACGCGTTAACGATCGTTTTTCCAAACCTAAGGTTAACCGTAATTCAAATCCTTATTTGTAAAATAAGAAAAGCCATAAGAAAATTACACAATAACAACGATGATTAGAAAGCAGTGAAATCCATTATTCAAAGGAAACAAGGTCATTACAGAGTCAATTCAGGGACACCCCCTAGCATTGGGGGGTTTAGCTACTCATAATAATACAGATAAAATCAACAATAAGATTAAACATTACAAGATAATCGATTGCTTTGATCTTCAATCGCTTCCGCCCATGAGGACCTTCAGTTTCCCAACACCTTGATCGCTCCAATATTTCTCGTGAAATTTGTTTGTGTCTAATAAAATCCACTTTTTCCATTCACGATCCGTCTAATATATCAAAAATTCAAATTACAATGCGAGATGTCCAAACTGCCCTCCGAGATAGCACAGTCAGCAAAAAAAACACAAAATAAAATAATTTAACTTTCAGTTGCCCTGACACGGGCGGCCGTGTCAGACTGCTGACTCGTAAAAAAAATTTCATCTTCAGGGGTTGCAACACGGGCCGTGTCATGGGACACGGGCTTCCGTGTTGCACGACTGTTTTGCTAGTTTTCCTCTTCAAGTCTTAGGCGTGCTCTTCCTCTTTAGGTCCTGCAACACGGGCCGTGTCATGGGACACGGGCACCCGTGTCAGGCTGCTGACCCACCTCAAAACTCTTCCGAAATCTCGCCAATTTCCCCAATTTTCGCTCTGCTTCTCCTTTATTGTTTACGTGAACCTAGAGACAGTGAAAACACTAAATCGACGCGTAAAATGTAATACAAACAAATAAAATGCGATAAGACATAACAATATATTAACTGAAACAAACAGTAAAATAACATGTAAAAACCACCGATCAAAGTCCCCCAAACTTAAACCATTGCTTGTCCTCAAGCAAAAAGCTTGGATTAAAACTTTTAAATCAGACAGCTCATCAAGTGAAAGGCTCAAGACATAAAGCGTGTCGATACTCATACGTGAGTCTTAGTTCTGATCGGCTCAAACCAGCTCTCTCGGTACTCATCCGTCAACGAAGGTATTACTTAAACACACACCGCAGTAAAAACCACGGACCTAAATCCCCCTTTCGACCACCTCTCCAACTATGCTTTGGGCTTAAGTCTTTTCTTCGATTTTCTACCCCTTTCATTCGGATAATCAGATTAAGGCATGTACAATTTTTCTCGAGACTTTTTTTGTGGCACCTTTATTGTTTTTCTCGCTCACAGGCGTTTATTAGTCCACTTTGGGACGACTATAGAGATTCAACCGTCTTTAGGCTAAATAACCGGGTGAGGGTTACCCAACTTAGAAGGACAGGTTGTCTTTACCATCATTATTCAAAAATACTTTTGGTGCCACAAGTCATTCTCAAAATCATCATATACAATTCTTTCAATCATGTTGGACTATCACAATGAACTAATCGGAGAATACTTCTCAAATCCAAGTACTATGGCACAAATCTACACGTTGGACTCGTTTCCTTACTCTGGCGAACCTAAGGTGTTCAAATTATACCTCAATTTCCCAACTTTCCCAAACTCCTCTTCCCTTGAACTCTAAATACTTTCTTGACTACCTTACACACTTAACCTTCACAAGAAAAAAATTATGGTCTTCCTATGGGGAGAATTCGACGTGATTTTTACTGAACTTAAATAAAAAGGTACTTAAATTGAAAATTCAAAATGGTAAAACCTCCCCCAAACTTGAACTGAACATTGTCTCAATGTTCAAGAACAAGAGAAGACAAGGTGTACTCATAGAGGGGTCGACAGGTAATGCAGCAACTCTTTGCTGCTTCCACGTTTTCCCTTGCAAATTCTCGTTTATTCCTGCAAAAACAATGACCACAAAAAGAAACAACATCAATTCTTAAAATATGTGGGTTGCCTACCACGCAGTGCTTCGTTTAACGTCGCATGGTTCGACGGTCGACTCCCCATTGTTATGGGGGTACTTTAACTTCCAAATTTTATTACTTGACTTCTTCACCACATAATTTTTGTTAGGCTCTGAGATATGTGCAACTTGAAGTGGTTTTGATCATTCTCCCTTCTTAATTGTGTTGATCTTCCCGACCGAAGGTTTGACCTCTTTCTCCTTACCTTTCTTCTTCACCTCCATAGCCTTTAGAGTGATTTTGTCATCAAAAGATTTCAAAGTGATCGTACCTGTTTCCACATCAATATTGCACCAACTAGTAAGCAAGAACGGCCGACCAAGTATGATCGAAGTCTCTTCATCTTATGGAATATCCATGATTTGAAAGTCAACTGGAAAGGTGAATTTATCGACCGTCACCAGAACATCCTCTGCTAGTCTATATGCCATCTTAGTTTTGTGGTCGGAAAACTGTTGCTACTGCGAAAAAAGGTGCCGGAAAAGACAGAAGAGTCGCCACCTTTCGTTATTTATTCCACAGGAAGGGAAAGGAAACGAACGGAACAAACCTAACGAAAAGGAAAAAGACAAGGTCATCGCAACCAAGTCTATGGGTTCAGGAGTCGGTTACGCAAGGGGAAGATATTAGCACCCCTCACGTCTGTTGTACTCAACGAGATCCACGCTTGTGTGTTTATCTGACGGGTTGTTTAACTATCTACCTATCAAGGATGGCTCAAAAGAAAAGAAAATTGACTCGGCAAAGCATTGCGCTCCGCGCCTACGTATTCTCGTCAGAGAAACCAGAGTCAATATAGTTCGGCTAACTACGGGCGAAGGGGAAAGGTTGCTCGCCAAGACGTCGCGTCTTGTGCCTACGTATTCTCATCAGAGAAATCAGAGCGAACGTAGTTCGGGCTAACGAAACACCGGTTAGATTCATCTGTTTTTACCCGAGTGAAGTTAACAACAGTTCCAGCAGTTAGGGACAATGCCTGTTTGCGGTAGAACGGAAGTTTAACAGCACTCTTTTCATCAGAAAAGGTTTTACTTGAATTAAGAGCCCACGGGGCAAAAAGAGGTTTGAAGTTTGTTTTTTGAGTCTTTTACGAAAGAAGTGTTTTTTATGAATGTTTGAAATTCATACTGCACTAGAGACTATGACTTAGGAACGAATGCGTCACACATTGCCCTAAGGGCTTGTACTAAACACTCTAGGTAATTGAGGAGAGGCCCCCCAATCACCATTTCCCAAATAGCTTAAGGCTCGTAACGTACGGTATAAATTTGCCTTTATTATGTGTTTTAATGGTGTTATGAGATGAGAAAGAGAAAAGACTCTACAGGGGAAACTATCAAGCATCCTACTGTTGTCATGCAATGGATTCATCCTATTGTTGAGTTCGAAGGGGAATCTACCCTAATGTTATCATGCATGGATTCATCCTAAAGTCTATCATAACCTTTCTTGAAGAAGAGAGGTTAGAGATCCTAAGGGAACATGTTAAAGGGAAACACCAGCAAAAATCATTAAGCAGATGAATACAAAGCTATCAAGCTACTGAAATAAGAACAAATGCATATGCCATAATGCATCAGTACAAGTAGAAGGAGGAAACCTCAACTTCTAATGCAAACATAAAAGAAAAAGAACACACAAGCAAGGGAGGATCACCTCAACCTTCAATGCAAACAAGCAAAGGCAAGTATGAAGCAAATAAGCAACCAAGCAAAGGGAGGAAATAGTGTGGGGTGAAAACCTACACAAGCATATCTCAACCTTTAATGCAATCATGCACCTAAATAAGAGTATCTATTCATGAAGCTCTATCCTAAATGCATCACAGCAAGGAATCAAACATGGAGATGAGCAAACAAGCTAAGGGTACAAGGTTAGAATCAACTTACTAAGCTAAGCTTAGTGTGCATTAGCACAAGAATCCACTGAAGCTCAGACTTCCTAAAGAATGCAAAAAATTCCTCCTTAGGAGGAATTGGGCTCACCCAAAAAGGATCCACAGAATTGGACTAGAGAGAAGAGAAATATGGTGTGAACCTAAGGAACCCACCAAGTCATTTGAATATCCATCCAAAGCTCAAAATCCTTGAAGAATGCACATCATCCCTCCTAAGGAGGAATGGGGCTTTCACCCAAGGAGGATCTAAGGAATTGGACTAAGGGATAATGAAAGCAAAGCTTCAAAGGAAGGAGAATCATCCACCTAAAGCTCTTAAAGAAACCTCAATATCTAAGCACTAAAGGATATCTATCCTAAGGGATCTATGAACACTATCAAGCATTGAAAATTCTTCCACCAAGGTGTCAACCTATGCTCTATACTAGCAAGAAGGATTGAGGAATCTAAAGTTGGATAAAGGTCACTTTTGGAACCAAACTAGTTGATATGCTAAGTTAGGGTCATCCTAAAAACAACCATGATGTAAAATCTAATTAAAATAGGAAATCATCCCAAAATATTCTACCAAAAATCCTAGGGTCTCGTAGGGATGTTATGAACCTATGGTAGAGAAATCAGAGCCTAACTCTAAGTTTAAGGGCACTATCTAAGTGCTAAACCTAAAGTGTGTTATGTGAAGTTCAAAAGGGGAGGGTCCTAAAGAATTCATTCAAAACCTATCAAGATGGAATCCTAAAAATCCAAGAAAAATATCTAATGGTCACCTAAGATGTCTAGAGCAATCATGCAAAAAATCAGATCCTAAGTCATAACCATGATCTAGTACAAAACTCAGCAATCCAATCATGTATTTCTAACATTATTTAAATGACTATTTAAATGAAAAATACATAGAAAATCAAACATGCATCAAAAATGAAAATAAAAGATGCACACAATTAAAAGAAATGTCAAGGATCATTCATGATTTTTTCCCAGAATTTTTTGATGATTTTTACTATTTTTTATGGAATTAAAGCAAACAAGTATCAAACCATAAAAATAAGAAAAAAGAATAAAAGGGCGTGTTGAATAGCAATTCCGCGCGTTACAATCTCCTATGGGCCACGCATGGGGGTGTGAGTATCGACTCTGGGCCCAAGTCCAAGTCAATTAACTGATGATCACGTGTGTCTTGGTCAACAAATGCCTATCGTGCGTCTTAATCATAAGCGCACATTCAATAAGTAATCAGATCCTACATTCTATGCATTGCCACGTCACTTGTCAAAGGTCAAAGAAGTTGAAACTCACTCACGCGCGTTGGATCCACATACCAAGTTAAGAAGTCCACAAAATCTAACAGTATCTGAGTCATCTTCTCCATTTTTAACCTGAAAAATGAGAGGGAGAACCAGTGGTGGCTGGAGAAGACTCCGGTCGTCTTCTCCGGCGAGGGGAAAGTAACCAAAACATGAAACTTCACCAAATCTTACAAAAATGGTACCAATCTCTTCCTCGCTCCACGTACTACAACATACCAGCATCCATTTTCATTTTCTCTCAAAGATCAAGGTTATACAAAGCCAAACAGAAATGGTGTGTCAACAACAATCCTCACCAATCTCTAAATTCTTTCCACTAATCTAATCTACACCTTACACTGATCACAAATCCATAATCAAATCTTGATTTCAACCAAGAGTAAGCTATAACCAATTCATCAAAGTTTGGTTGCATCATCAAGAAACCTCACAAACAGCCTCAAGACTAATCCTAAATCCATCTAGGACCTAAAAGCAACCTAACCACATGCATAATCCACTCTAATTCATCAGAATTTAGGAGTAATCGTGAAAGATAAGAACCTGATAAAATGCTTCAACAGAGGTAGATTCAAGCACCAATTCTTGATCAAAGCTATGCAGAAACACTCAGTGATGATTGGAGAAGCTTCTTGAACCCTCAATTTCTTCAGAAACTGCTTCAATCTTGAAACTCGAAAATCCCTCACAACTCACTTTTCTCAACTGTGTATTACCTGTTCTTGCTCAATCCATCACCAATCTTCATCTGAACTCACTCAAAATCTTATATAGAGTTGATTTGGGCTGAAATGGAGGCCCAAAATTGGCTCTATGATCCAATTCAATTTTTCACTTTTCTTCTCTTTTTCACTTCATGACAGTCACGAAAATGGTGTCTGGAAGCTTCCATTTCAGTTCATTTAGCTTGCTGAATACACTATGAACATGAAGAGCCAAGATTGATTCCTTAATTCCATCTTATGGTGTGTGTTGGAAGTGTTTCTTCACTCTTAAGAAACCTTGAATTTGGCCATGAAACAAGCATCAACTTGAAATTCTAATAATGCCAAAGTTCTTAAAACATCAAATTCACTCAAAATATGCACAGGTTTGCATAATTTTGAGCCCATATGAACTAATTTGAATTTTCCCACTTTAATGCCTTTAAAATGCCCTTTTGCAAAATTTCCTTCAGCCAACTCTCATTCTAGTCCATATCAATGAACCCTTAATGCTTGGATGAGTAAATAACCCCATTTTGAACAACTTTAAAGTTGGACAAATCTCCATTTGAGGCATGTAAGATGGTGAAATGGACCTATAATCCAAAATGACTTGTAATCTCACTTTCCCAAAATGCCCCTGTCTTGCAAGCAATGTATCTTGAGTTCTACAAATGCAATCAAGGACTTATAATACTCTTTGGAAAGCTAAGAAGATAAGGAACAACATTCATGTTGACCTGAAGTTGAGGAAAAGCTTCCTTCTAGGTCAAGAATGGCATGGAAGTTGGTTGACTTTCAAGTACCAAAATCATATTCATCTGATGACCTGTGACTTTCAAGTACCAAGATTATGTGCTGTGAAGTGGCAGGTCATAATTTTGCTTCAGCAAAAAAATACCACAGTCTGATAATAAAGGCCTACTGAGACCTACAATACTGATTCACTGTCAAGAAAACCAGGTTGTCTGAAGGTTACAGTTTCCTGCAATAACCCGACCCCGCTTATTGGTATGGACCTAATCACTGACAAAGGTACGACATCCTATGCGTTCATCAGCGTCACAGACTTTCAAGAAACGATGATACGATACCCAGAAGGCGTGGCATCATTATCTCTTGAAGTGGCCTCACTCAGCTGAATCACAAGTGATCGGTTCCCAGAGTCGACAATCCTTAGATCTGAAATCCTTTCGACGGCCCACTGGGCTGGAAATGGAAATCATCTCAGAGAATCTCGTCTGAGTGCAGATTTCGTGGGAACTAGTGTATGCCTAACATACAGGTTCACCACTAATCTGCTCTAATACTATGTAGCTCTCAAGCCTGGGTCTGACTTATCACTCATCAGAGCCCCTCCCACAATAGCACAGATAATCATATCATACGAGAAATAAAATGTGGAAGGTAAAAATGTGATAAATAAACACAACCCAACAGGTAAACACGCAAGCGCTAGGATTGACTCGCACAGGGGACGTTGGGTCCCCAGCAAAGTCGCCAGCTGCTGGGGATGACCCAGACAGCTAGGAATAAAATCCAAGGCGAGACTCGCATAGGGAACCATCTGTATGTCCCCAGCAGAGTCGCCAGTTGTCGCTACTGCGAAAATAAGGTGCCGGCAAAACAGAAGAGTCGCCACCTTTCGTTATTTATCCCTCAGAACGGGAAAGGAAACGATCGGAAAAACCTGATGAAAAGGTATAAGACATGGTCATCGCAACCAATGTCTGGATTTGAGAGTCGGTTACGCAAGGGGAAGGTATTAACACCTCTCACGTCCATCGTACTCGATGGGATCCATGCTTGTTGTGTTTATCTGACGGGTTGGTTTTACTATCTACCTATCAAGGCTAGTATAAAAGGAAAAGAAAATGACTCGGCAACGTGTCGCACTTTATGCCTACGTATTCTCATCAGAGAATGAGAAATCAGAGTCAACATAGTTTGATTAACTACGGGTTTTGGGGAAGGTGGCTCGCCAATACATCGGTATTGTGCCTACGTACTCTTAACGGATATGAGAGATCAGAGCTTACGTAGTTCGGGTTGATACGGATTACGGAAATTCAAATTCATCTGTTTTTTCGAGTAGGGTTAACAAACAGTTCCAGCAGTTTGGTGTACGCAGCTCGACCCTTGGAGACTTAGGCGTTACCGTTTACGGTAGAATTGGGAGTTAACGACACTCTTTTCTTCAGAAAAGCTTCCTTTGAGTTACGGGCCCACGGGGCAAAAAGGTTTGAAGTTTGTTTTCTGTCTTTTACGGAAGAACTGTTTTTTATAGATGTTTGCAACCAATATCGTATTAGAGACTATGACCTGAGAGTGAATGCATCGCATGTCACCCAAAGGGTGCCATACTAAACATCCAAGCTGTTGAAAAGAAACTCTCCAACAACCCTTTCTCAAGTAGCTTAAGGCTCGTAACGTACGACGTCAGTTAACCTTTATTACTGTATTTTAATTTGTTTTGAGATGAGAAGAGAACGAACTCTATGGGGAGACTATCAAGTCCTAATGTTGTCATGCCAAGGATTCATCCTATGGTTGAGGTTTGAAACGGGGAACTCCTAGAAGTTATCATGCATAGGTATCAACCTAAAGTTCTAATCATCACTTCCTTATCAAAGGAAGTGAGATTCCTAGGGGATCATGGCAATGGGATACAGAAACAGATAAAGCATCATCTTAAACAGATCAACAGTAAATAGTAAAGATGCACATGCAATGTAACAATACAAGCAGAGGGAGACCCACTCGACCTCTTGGCAATCAAGCAAAGCCAATCAATAACAAACAAGCAGAGGGAGCTCAACTCAACCTCTTATGCAAACAAGCAAGGGGAGGATCACCTCAACCCTTCAATGCACTTAGGCCTAGATTCATCTATATGGAAACCTAATCTAATGCAACACACCAGACAGTCACATATACAGTCAATCGATCAAGCACACAGCAAACAAACAACAAGCAAGGCAATCTTCTGACAGCAAAGCAAACCTACAGTCTGTAAACCAATCTTCAAGCTCAAACCATCTTCAAGAGAAGGAAATGAATGCTCCATCTTCAAGCTTTAACAAGCTACTTCAACAGGGATGAAGAAAATCAACGAGATGAGTACATGATGATGGGAAGCATGATGGAAACCAAAGGAATCCATCATGACACTCAACCATGCATCCATGAAAGGCATCCTCAAAAGTTCTACTCATTATGACATGCCATACATCCCTCCAAAGGAGAGATGAGCTTTCACATGAGGACTTTGAATCATGGGATGGGATGGAAAGCAAACAAAGCTATCCATGTTTATTTGAAGAAAGAAAGAAACAACTAAGGCTCTTCCTAATCCCTAATCAGAACAAGCTATAAGAAAGCTATCAAAGGGAAACTAAAACTCCAAATCAATCATTATAATCAATCAAACAGAGGCTATAACATGTATAAAGCAACATCCAAGAGAAATAAGGAAATTATCTCACGCTAAAAGTCATCAATGAAATCAATCAAAAGGAAAGGCTATGTTATAAACATGTTAATACTAGCCTAAGTATTAATTCAATCTAAAATACTAAAACTAATTCTAAAATCCTAGGAAAATTTCCAGGGGAACCTAAGTATGTTAGGTATCTATAGTAGAAAGGCCAGGGGCCAAACCTAAAAGGAATGTCTCTAAACAATTCCTAAATCACAAGGTGTTAAGAGGGAAGCCTAAAATGGAAGGTCTAATAATCTAATTCTAAAACAGAACTAAAAACCATTTAAAAATTACCACAAAAATCATGGAAGCACCTTAATATGTACATAATCAACATCCAAAAGGATGGGGGGAAAATCCAAAAGGAAATGGTTCAAACAGAAAGAACAATGTGAGGTATGCAAATGAATCACCAAGTGAGGAAGGTCACGAAGATTTAATTCAAAACTACATTTAAAGGCTATAAAAAAATCTGAGAAAAATTACACAAAACAATCAATGCGTTTAAAGCTAGCATACAAACAATTAGAACTAAATTATAAAATATGAGCCAATACAAAAATCAGCAAGTCATGCATGTCCATTTTCAACCATTAAAAACACATTAAAATAAATAATACAAAATTAATTGAAAAAGAAATGGAAAATCAAAATAAAAAATATGATAAAATTATACACATCTTAAGCTAGCTAGAAAGTATTTTTTTGTGATTTTATGAAACATTTAACTATTTCTAATGAATTAATATCTAACAACATTAAAACAGAAAAATAAAAGAAAAGCAAATTAAAGTGAAAATGGGAGGTGGTGTAAGTAGTAAGCAGTCAAAGGCAAATCTAGAATGGGCCTATTATGTAGGGGTGCGAATAACGAAAGTCATTAAGCCCGTCTGAAAGTCACTTAAGTGTGTTGCACCCTAAAATTTGCTCAACCTTATTCACTTGGTTTATGTTTCAATATCATTAGCATTTGCATATAGAGTCATGTACATAGGTTACTCATCTGCATAGCATAAGCATAGCAAGTCATTCAACAGGGGACCAAGCATTATTCTCATCTCTAGAGGCCTATCAAGAGGTTATTATTCAAATTCAATCTCATTCAAGTCATCAGAAAGAATTGGGAAGCTATCAAGTCAATGGATCAAGCAGTTCATTTATCTCCTAACTGAGTGTATCTGGGGATCAATAAGGGAAGTGTGAGCTGTGGGCTGAGCATGGAGAGTATGTGGGCATCATGGGAGACTTAGAAATTCATTTGGAGAAGGAGACAAGTCATTGGTGTGGTCACAAGAATTGCAGTTGAAGACAGTCAACTAGGGTTTCATCTGGGTCAACCCTAGGTCAACCCTAGGTCAAAGGATTGTCTGAAAGGCATAAAAGGCTATTGGAGAGATGTGGGGTTCATCATTTGACATGGAGAATAAGGATATGTTGTTATTCTAAGAAGAAATCAAGAGAAATCAAGGAGAAGAGGAGGTTCTAAATTAGGGTTTCTATGTAAAATCCCCTAGTTTAGGTCAAATTTCCAAGAAATATAAGTCAAAATGCAAGCTTCAAATGGATCCTTGGCCAACATGAAACTTGTAGAGGATCTCAAGACCTTTAATTTGAGTGGTAGAAGACATCAAGGAGATTTATAGAACTCGAGTTATGGTCCTTGCAAGTTACAGGTCATCTGAGGTATCTGAACTTTTGTCTGTGAAAGTGACTTGACTTCCAAGCAATTTTTACCCCTCAAGGAGATTTCAAATTAATTTCTGGTCAACATAAGAGTTGTTCCTCATTGTCTTATATTTCTAGAATGGTATAGTATACCTTCATATGATTTGTGTAACTCTACTTATGGTCTTGGCAAGCAAAGGGTATTTTGGTCATTTGAGAATTACAGGTCATTTCAACATATGCCCAAAACTCATACAAGGAAGCTTCAAATGGAAAACTTTACAACATTAAACTTGTTCCAAATGACATTTTGAGTCTAGAAAAGTGACCATGAGAGATTGGAAAGATTCATAGCACAAGGTTTCAAAATTGTTGGATTTAATGAATAAAAATGGACTTAAAAATGAGTTTTTTCATATCTTGGCCAAATGAAGCAAAATTATAGGTCATTTTGAATGGAAAGATCATTTTAAAGACATTGGCTAAAGTAGAATTTTGAGCTTAGTTCACATTTTGGGAGTTATCCATGGTTACTTGTAATGGAAGATACATAAACCAAATCTAAGGGAAATTGTGCAAGGGAAGCTTCTCCAAGCTTCTAGGAGTTTCTAACATCATGTATATATTGATATGAGATGGTTCATGCCATGGTTGGTGATTACATTTTCTCAAAATCACAAGTATCACACATTTCCCTCATTTTGCAAAAGCTTCTCAAACCCTCTCAAATCTCCATCAATCTCCACATTTCTTGATTGGATCATCATCAACACCTTTCCTAGATCAGAATTTCATCAAAGATTTGGTAGATTGGAGCAAGAATCGTGCCATTCATCATCATCATTCAAGGAGCACAAATTTTGGAATTGAGAGATTCAAAGCTTGGGAGTCATATTTGTTGCAAACAGAAGTAATCATCAAGCTCATTGATCATTTTCCACTCATCACAAGCATCAGATTCAAGGATTCTAGCACCTGTTTTCAAGAATTTGCACCAGGTATGTTTTCCTTCGAATAAGCTAGCATAGTGATCATGGCATAGGATTGTTAGTATATTAGAGACCTAGGTGGTTAGGTGATGATTTTCACAGAGTTTGGAGACGTTTAATGGAGGTTGCTCATAGTGCACCAAATCTGTTAGAGCTTGTAACTATTAAGATAATGCACGAGAATCTTGTTGGATTAGCATGTTAAGATCAGCATGGAGTGTAGATGAGTTTAGGACAAGATTTGGAGAGAAGGGAGAGGTTTGATACCAGGTGCTCATGGTGGATCAGGACTGTTATCTCTATCGAATTGGTTTATTGCTGGAGTTTTAGGAGGATTCGTGGTTATGGCTGTGTAGAGGGATCGTTATAGACCAAGTTTGCTTTTCATGTCGAGCGAATCCATGGAGAACTGAGTGAGAACAGGGAGCTCGAATGTGTGTGCATGGGAGATGAAGTTCAGAGCTAGGGTTTGTCCAAGGTTGAAGATAACCTTTGGACCGTTTGATCTGGCCTGGACCTTTGACTTAATTCCCAATCCAACGGACACTATTAAAAATGAAAAACGGAGGGAACTTCAAATGGTGCAACGCACCGTTTCATTAAAACCTCTCCAATGGGCTCAGATTTTATTACTTTTCGCACCCTCCCAATAAGGCCCAAACCTAAAATGAACTGGAAATATTGCTTAATGCACCGTTTTGTTTTTTTTTTTTAATTTTTGTTATCATTTTCTGTTTGATTGGGCCCAGACGCGCTTGCTATGCGCGCCCCCCAGTCTGGGCCCAGTTCATTGTTTTAACTGATTCTTACTACTTCCTGCACCCCTTTCCAATTTTAATTTATTTTATTTCTTCAAAAAATATTAATTCTTTCAAAAATCATAAAAAATAGAAAAATGCTAGTTTTTAATTGGTTGTTTTTTCATATTGTTCATATTTCTGTCAAGAAAAATATCACATAAAAAAATTAATATTTCATTTCATTTTCATATTTTTAGCATATTTTTCTTTTAAATAGCATTTTAAGTAGTTTAATTTGATGCATGATTGTGTTAATTTTGGTTTGATTAAATGCTTTACTATTTTTAATCCATTCTTTTTAGGTTGATTAGTATATAATGTTAGATTGTATATAGGATTTAATTTTCAATTTTAGAAATTAATTTTAGGAGATTTGTTTAGGTGTGAATAACATGAATGAAATTAGGGTTTTAAATCAACTTAGGTGAGATAGTTTAATTCTTTTAGGAAATTTTCATTTGATTTCTGGGGTATGGACTATAGGGGTTATGGGTATAGGATAGATCCCCTTAGCAATCACTAGGATTCCCCTACTGCTATTAGTATATTACTGTCTATAGTTGATTGATTGGTGTGGTATGCCCTCTGGGGATTATTGCTTGTTTGTGTGGGTATTGGGATTGCTTGGGGATTGGGGGAGCTGAAGACTGATGATATTGAAGCCATTGGAGATCCAGAGACTGAAGACCAACTTCCAGAGTTGGTGAGGAGATTCCTGCTAGCAGCTGTTGAGGAGATTAGGGTTTAGGAGCTAGGCATAGCTCTAGGTTAGAAGGCTTGCTTCTCAAACATGGAATGCCTTGTCTGCATCCATCCTTTCTCTATGATTCAAAGTCTCTTTCAAATATCCACCTCCTTCCTTTGGAAGGATCAGTGAATGTATTTGAAAGATAGAACTTTTGAGGGGAAACTTTCTGTTTAATGTTAACAGTTAATGAACCACCCTTGGTAGGTAATTGACTGTCTGACATTCCTTCCCTTCATCTTGTTGACTGATGTTCATCCTGAAGATTGAGACTTGAAGAAAAGCCATTATAGACTGAAGATTGATGACCAAAGCCCTTGCTTGAAGGCTGTGGAGATGGGGATTGATGCTTGCTGAAGCCTGTAGCTGTTTGGAGATGACTTGAAGATAGGTGCTGATGCAGAGCTGCTGTGGCTGTTTATTTTTGCTGTATTTCATTTCTTGATGTGTTGACTGGTTTTCTGGACTGTATTGTTTGCTGTTTACCCTGTTAGGTTGAAAGTGAAGTCTGTTCACTTTTGCCTATTGTTTTCTAGGTTCGAGGTTGAGTGGGAATCCCTTGCCTTGCTTGTATTGTTGCATCCATGCATTTTACTGCTTTACTGTATATATCTGATATTGTTTCTGTTTTCGTCTATTCCCTTAGGATCTCTGTTTCTCTCTGCGCAAGAGAGGAGCATGATAGACATTAGGTCTTAACCCATGCATGATAACATTAGGTTAGTTTGTTTCCCTTCGCAACCGTAGGTTAGAGTTCTGTCTCTTCTTTCTCAAAACAAACAGAAAAACACAATAAAATTTTAAACACAATAAAAGACACTTCTTCCGTAAAAGAATGTGAACTCATCAAGACGTCATTTTTGTCCGCTTGGACTGCTAATCAGAAAAAACCTTTTTCAGAATGAATAAAAACAATCAAGACAGACTTGTGTCGTACGTGGCCCGAACTACGTTTGCTCTGATCTTTCATGCTGTATGAAAGTACGTAGGCATAGGATGCGATCTCCTAGCGAGCAACCTTCCCCTCCTTTCCCGTAGGTAGGCGAACTACGTTGACTCTGATTTCTCGTTCCAGACGAGAATACGTAGGCATAAAGTGCGATACTTTGCCGAGTCATTTTATTTTCATTTTATTTTCTTTTAACCCTTAACCTTTAGAGTAGATAGAATAATAATCCATACCCGAAAACAAGCGTGGATCCCGTCGAGTACGACGGACGTGAGGGGTGCTAATACCTTCCCCTTGCGTAACCGACTCCCGAATCCAGGTTTTGGTTGCGACGACCATACCTTTCCCGTGTTGTGCGAGGTTTACTCTGAGCGTTTCCTTTCCCTCCCGTGGGATAAATAACGCACGGTGGCAACTCTTCTGTTCAGCCGGCGCCGATTTTCGCAGTAGCGACAGCTGGCGACTCTGCTGGGGATCCAACGTCCCCTGGCTGCTGAGGACTGCGATGGTTCTTATGCATTTGGGATCCAACGTCCCTTAAGAGAGTCAATCCTAACGTTTGTTTTCCCGTCGGGGATTTTGTATGGATTTATATTTCTGACCTTTATTTTCAGCTTTATATATATATTGATTATTATTGCTGTATTGGGGTGATGGGTGGTTCTATGATTGAGAGATAAGTCGGACCTGGGCTTGAGTGCACCTAGAATTAGAGTAGAAAGTAGTGGGCGCGTGCCGGCTTTGCTTGCATTAGTGTCTCATGAAATCTACACTCGGACGAGGTTCTTCTGGTTGGCTTCTTTTTCTACCCTTTGGGTCGAAGGGGTTGTTGGTCAGCTGAATTGTCGACTCCGGGAACCGATCATTTGGAAGTTGGCTAAGTGAGGCCTCTTCAGGATTTGATGATGCCACTCCTTCTGGGAATCGTATCATCAACCCTGAAAGTCTGTGACGCCGACGACCGCATAGGATGCCGTACCTTTGTCAGTTACTAGGACATCCACCTGTGAGAGGGTTTAGGGTCATGCAGGTAACTAGACCTCCAGATACCGGTTATTTCTTGATCAGAGATCCTTGGTATTTATGGATAGTTGTGAGGTCTGTCAGAGACCATTTGGAGATGTGTTATGAGGTCTGTCAGAGACCAGTTGGAGATGTGTTCTGAGGTCTGTCAGAGACCAGTTGAAGATGTGATTTGAGGTCTACCAGAGACCAGTTGGAGTTATGGTTTGAGGTCTGTCCGAGACCATTGTTGGAGCTTTGTTTTAGGTCTATCTGAGACCAGGGTTTGAGGACTTCTATAGAGTCTATCTGAGACTTCTTGATATGGTTCAGGCTATTCAGCTACGGCAGTTGGTCCCTGTTGCATGTTATTTGCATTGCATTGTTGCATACCCATTATCATTGCATCCCATTAACGTGTGTCTGTGCTGCAGGTGCATTTGCATATCCTCCGATTCTAGTGCCCAGACTTCTGAGTATTGATTATGGCTGGTTTGAGGAAAACAGTTGTGTATAAGCTGCCTACACCTGATATTACTTCTTTGCTTGGTCTGATATCTCTTGCTGATGAGGAGGTTAGGAGAAGCTTCAGAATGAGTCACTGGAGATTACTGAGTTTAGTCTGCAAGTCCACTACTGATGAGATGAGCGGGTTGTACACCTTGATGCAGTTCTATGACCCCGTATTGAGATGTTTTACGTTTGCTGACTTCATTCTAGGGCCTACCATTGAGGAGTATGTGGAGTTTACTGAGCTACCGGTGCAGAACAAGGTTTCATTTATTCACTCTGCTGCTGAGCCCAAGTTGGAGGACTTAGCCAAAGCTTTGCATATGGACGCTGCAGAACTGTTAGTGACTTCTTGGCTTGGGGTTTCAGGTTTCTCTCTTGATTTCTTGGTTGGCAAGGCTCAGGAGTATGCCAAGAACGGATGTTGGGTGGTTTTCAACGCTATTTTGGCTCTATGCATTTATGGAATTGTGCTGTTCCCTAACTTGCCCAACTTCGTAGACTTGGACGCCTTCCATCTATTTGCTGCCGGCAATCCAGTGCCAACGTTGATCGGAGACTTCTACCACTCCTTGCACTACAAGAATGAAAACAGAAGGGGAAAGGTTGTTTATTGCTGTGCTCCTCTATTGAATATGTGGTTCAAAAGTCATCTTCCAATGAAGGGGTCCTTTGTGGAAAGTGCAACCACCGCTAGCTGGTCAGAGCGCCTGATGAGGTTATCTTCCGAAGACATTGAGTGGTTTGATCGAGACTTGCTGGGGTCTGAGCTTATTTTCAGTTGTTCTGGGTACCCTAATGTTCCGTTGATAGGAAGAAAAGGGTGTATCAATTATAACCCTTCTCTATTCATTCGCCAGTTCGGATACGCGTTGAAGAACCCACCAAAGGAGGAAGAAGTACAGGAATCTCTGTACTTCACCGGTGATTTGAAGGGGGAGTTATTGGCGAAGTTGTAGCATGCATGGACGCGTATTAACCGAAGAGGGAAGCCGTTGTTAGGAAAGAACGACTGCCAGGCCTATGCATCTTACAGAGAGTGAATCCAGGAGAGAGCCAGTCAGTTGAGGATGCCATTTCCAGATGCACCAGTTCTTGTTCCTATTCTGGTAGCAGAGCCGACTACTGTTTCTCGGGAAGCCTACGAGCAAGTTGTGAAAGAAAAATAAGCCTTGATGAAGATCAACGAAGGGTTAGAGCAGGAGCTAGCCCAGATACGCAGTGAGAAAAACAAGGTCGTCCATGCTTTCCAACAGCAGATTGAGCTAATGAACAGATTAGGGGCTGAGCTAACTGAGGAGAGGAAGAAGCGCGAACGTCTGGGGCAAGAGTTCAGAAGCTCCCATGACATGCTGGAATCCAAAAAGAAAGCACTTGACATCGCTCACCGAGAGATCTCTTCTTGCAATAAGACCTGGAATGCCACGCTCACCAACAATAAGAAGAGGGAGGATAAGTTGAAGCAGCAAATCTCCGACCTCGAAGAGCAGTTGAAGTCCAGTATCAGGAAGTGTGAAGAAGAAGTGATGACCCGATATAGTCTCCAGAACGCACTGAACAAGGCCATCAAAGGCAGAGATGAAGCTGTGTCTCAGAAGCGTAAGCTGGAGGATCGCTTCGGAGAGGGGGCATGGGAAGAAACTGCTGAAGACGTGCGGCGTGTTCTTAAGAAAAGAAACCAACTTGTTGAGGGGCTGCTTGATCGACCAAGCCATCCGGAGACCAAGAAGCTGCTAGAAGAGTACCAGACTTATGGGAGGATTTGATCATTTCATGTAGTAACTTGTATGCTTTATTTGCATAGTGCTGACCATCACCAGGATTGTTGGTTGAGGTCATGCCTTCTCTTTGTACTCTCAGTGATATTGTATTCCGGGCTTATTGATTTCTCAGCAATATATGAGACTTTCTGTGACTCAGCTCCGATCTTTATACTGATAGCACTGTCATTGCACCGGCACCTTCACACTAGAATCGGGGAATGAATTTCCCTAATGCACAGACACATTGCATTGCATTCATATTCATATTGCATTACAGGTAATCTTTGGGTGGTGTCTTATTTCCTGCTCTGTACCAGGTACTTTTCAGGATTGCAGATCAGCACCCGCACCGCTATTCCACTCGCACCAATTGTCGAAGAATCATGGATCAAATGCAGAACGAGATGCAAGATGTGCGCGAGAAGCTCGCTCTCTTCATGCAGACCATGGAAGCTATTGCAAAAGGTCAGGAGAATTTGCAAGCCATGGTCCAACCTCTGTTGGCCCGAAATGCTGGTCACGGTAATGAGGATCATCAGTCTGTGCGAGTCGATACTGTTCATGGGGATGTCACTCCCACGCCAGTGGCTCCACCTGTAGTCAATATACCTGCTGCTAATGTCAACAACGCTACCGCTGCTGTGAACGGTAACGTCGGAGTTGGGAATGAGACTGTTGTCCATAACGTTGGGCTTGGTGATATCAACCTGGGGGATAATATGGGAGGCAACGGCTTTGGCAATACTGGATTCGGGTTCAATGATCAGGGATTCGATAATGCTGGGAAATATGGTTTCAATGCTCAAGGCTTTGGGCAAGATGGTTATGGTGTGGCCAATCAGGGTTACGGAGGTTTCGGAAACGGAAACGGCGCTGGGTTAATGGCTTTTGGGCCTGCTGGAGGTGTTCAGGGATACGGCAACAGAGGCCGGGGCCCGGTGATGAATCAGATTAGAGCTGGCCGTAATAATGGATATGATGGGTATGGAGCTGGGAATGGTATGTGGCAAGAAGATCAGCAGGAGGACGCTTTCTCCGGCGGAGGTTTCGAAGGGCCGATGGATGACTCCCAGAAGATCAGAATGCTGGAAGAGCAGATGAGGGGGGTCCTGAACCAAAGTGCTGTGGGCTTAGACATGGCAACAATGGGTCTGGTACCTGGCTTGAGGGTGCCAATCAAATTCAAAGCTCCTGCGTTTGATAATTATAAAGGGGACACATGTCCGAAAGTGCACGTACGGCTTATTACAGAAAGATGTCTGCATACTCAACTGATGAGAGAATGCTAATGCATTTCTTTCAAGATAGTTTGTCAGGCCCTTCCCTAGAGTGGTACATGGGGTTGGAGCCAACCAATATCAAGACATGGAAGCAATTGGCAGAGGCATTTGTAGCTCACTACAAGTATAACAGCGACTTGGCGCCCAATCGGGTCCAATTGGCAGGGCTGTCGCAGAAGAAGGGGGAGAGCTTTAAAGAGTACGCGCAAAGGTGGCGCGATATGGCTGCCAGGGTCCGTCCTCCTTTAGAAGACAAGGAAATGAATGACATGTTTGTCGGTACCTTCACAGGCTTGTTTCATGACATGTTGTTTCATACATCTCTGGCCAGTTTTTCAGACCTAATTCTGATGGGAGAAAAGATTGAGCGTAACATTAAACAAGGAAAGTTCCAGGCTGAGGAATCAACTGCATCTGGCAATAATAGGAAGGCTTTTGGTGGGCGCCGTCAGGGCGAGGCAGGCGCAGTATTTGGAGGCCGAGGCCGAGGCCGAGGCAGGGGACGAAACCAATATCATCAGCCGCAGCAGGTGGCGAGTGTTACTATCCCGTATCAGCAACCACTTCAACAACAACAACCGCTTCAGCAGCAGCCAATGCAGCAGCAACAGCAGCAACAGCAGCCACAGCAGGGGGCACAGCAGGCTCAGCGAAGATTCCAGGGTGGTAAACCAAGAAGAGTGTTTGAGAAGCCTCCCTCAACGTATGCTGATTTGTTGCAGACATTGTTGGGTTTGAACCTGGTAGAGAAGAGAACTCTGGCACCGATAACGGGAACTCCGCCGTATGGTTATGATGCAAGCAGGCACTGCGAGTTTCATTCTGGGGCTCCGGGCCACGATATAGAGGGTTGCCATGCTTTTAAGCATGTTGTGCAGGATCTTTTGGACAATAAGACTATCAACTTCGGAACAACAGGTCCGAATATAGTGCAAAAACCCATGCCTAATCATGGGGCAAACGCCATCTTGACTGAGGAAGGGTTGAATCTGATTATGAATGTCGACGATCTAAGGATGCCGCTGAGCGAGATAAAAAGCAGACTGTTGCAAGGGGGTGTTTATCCAGGATGTGACGAGTATTGCTTAGAATGCTGGACCCTAGCTGGGGGGTGTGATGATTTGAAGAAAGGCATTCAGGCTTTAATTGATGGCGGCACATTGCAGTTTGACCGAGCAGCAACTGAAGAGCCTGCAGGGGCAGTAGCAGATAATCAGAGTGATGTGGCTACTGTAACGATTCCTCGAAAGACAATCACTATTGCAGCACCGGTCCAGCGATCGCCGATCACCATAACTAAGGCCAGACCGATCCCGTACGAGAATACGAAAGCAGTCCCCTGGTCGTATGGGTTGGAGGTGTATTGTGATGGGATAAAGATTGATGTTCATAAGCAGCCAGCCGAGACTGTGGATAATGTTGTTGGTTCAGGAGGTATGACAAGGAGTGGTAGGATCTTTATATCACCTGAAGTGGAGGCCGAAAGACTAGCGAAAGGGAAAGGGAAGATGGTTGAGAATGTCCCAGTGCAAGCAAGCGAAAAAGAAGCGGCATCGAAGGATGTAGAAGAGTTCATGCGCTTAATTCGAAAAAGTGATTATAAGATTGTGGAGCATCTGCAACAGACGCCGTCCAAGATATCTATCTTGTCATTACTCTTGTGTTCGGAAGCTCACAGAAATGCTTTGTTGAAAGTCCTGGATACTTCCTTCGTACCCCAAGACGTCTCTGTAAATCAGCTGGAAGGAGTGTTGGCACATGTGAATGCAGGCCACAGCTTAGGCTTTACCGACTTCGACTTGACCCCGAAAGGGAGAGATCATAATATGGTGCTGCACATATCCGTCGAGTGTAGAGGATCGGTAATGTCGCATGTATTGGTCGACACCGGATCGTCTTTGAATGTGCTGCCCAAGAAGACAATGATGAAGCTGGATGTTAGAGGAATCTTGTGTACGCCCAGTGACTTGGTAGTCAGAGCGTTTGACGGCACGCGGAGAACAGTTTTTGGGTCGATAACATTGCCTCTACAGGTGGGGCCGGAGGTGTTTGCAACTGAGTTTTATATCATGGATATACAGCCTGCGTACAACTGCTTGCTTGGAAGACCTTGGATTCACGGGGCTGGGGCAGTCACGTCTACCCTGCATCAGAAGTTGAAATATATGGTCGGGGACAGCGTAGTCACCGTATGCGGAGAAGAAGACATCCTGGTCAGCCATCTGTCGTCATTCAAATATGTGGAGGTCGACGGAGAGATCCACGAAACACCCTGCCAGGCATTTGAGGGGTTGCGTATCAAGGACAAAGGTCCCGGGCCGAGCAAAGCGTCGGAGATAGCCGTCTCGTCATATAAAGAAGCTCAAGCTCTGGTGGAGGCAGGAGAAGCAAAGGGTTGGGGCAAAGTGCTGGATATTCCTGTGAAGATGGACCGGTTCGGGCTAGGATACCAACCGTCGTCGTCAGCACCTGCTGTGGGGGCACCCTGTTTCAGAGGGCCAATAACCATCTCTGCCAGTGGAGTATGTCATGAAACCATCAATGCTGCTTCGGAGTCTGACGAAGGAGACAGCGACTGTGATATGGATGCCTGGATTCAGCCAAGCACGCCAGGACAGGGACTGTGCAACTGGTCTATTCAGGAGCTTGTTCCTGTGACTCTTAAACAGTAATGCTTTGCTTTATTAATTGTTGAATAATCTGATGTCTTGCCCGGGGCATCAGGATTGGCTTAGGGCTGTGTTGTTATGAACATTGCGTGTTAATCATTAAATAAATGGCGTTTTTTCATGTGCAAATACTGTAATCTCTGTCTTTCTTGTTTTGTATTTTTCAATAAAATGGCAACGTGGCTATTCGCTTTATACGCATTTTGAAGCACTTAACCATTCCTTTTGCAGGATAACATTTTCAGATGACATCCTTGAACCACCTATGACTCGTCCCGACTTTGAGCATCCGGTATTTCAGGCCGAAGAAGAGGTTGTCGAAGATAGTGACGTTCCTGAAGAACTGTCTTGGTTGGTGAAGCAAGAGGAAAGAGCCATTCTGCCGCACGACGAGGTCATCGAAATTATCAACTTGGGGTCGGAAGGGGTTGAGAAGAATATTCGTATCGGGGCCGCACTGCAAAGTGATATCAAGCGAAGACTGGTTGAAATGCTCAGGGAGTATAATGATGTATTCGCTTGGTCGTATGAAGATATGCCAGGGCTCGATACAGACATGGTTGTGCACCGTCTGCCACTGAAAGAAGAATGCCCTCCGGTCAAACAAAAGCTTCGCAGAACTCGACCAGACATGGCAGTAAAGATCAAAGAGGAAGTTCAAAAACAGTGGGACGCTGGGTTCCTGGCTGTAACAAAATATCTCTCATGGGTTGCTAACATTGTACCCGTGCCAAAGAAAGATGGCAAGGTTCGAATGTGTGTGGATTATAGAGATTTGAATAAAGCAAGCCCAAAAGACGATTTTCCGCTTCCTCATATTGACGTGCTAGTTGATAATACTGCTCAATACTCCGTATTCTCCTTCATGGATGGCTTTTCAGGCTATAATCAGATTAAAATGGCGCCAGAGGATATGGAGAAGACTACTTTCATAACGCCTTGGGGAACATTTTGCTACAAAGTGATGCCCTTTGGTTTGAAAAATGTTGGGGCAACATATCAGCGTGCGATGACGACTCTTTTCCATGATATGATGCATAGAGAGATCGAAGTTTATGTTGACGATATGATTGCCAAATCCCAGACGGAGGAAGAGCATCTGGTGAATCTGCTGAAGTTATTTAAAAGGCTTAGGAAGTTCAGGCTGAGACTGAACCCTAACAAATGCACCTTCGGGGTGAGATCGGGTAAACTACTGGGGTTTATCGTAAGCGAAAGAGGAATAGAGGTCGATCCTGCTAAAATAAAAGCGATACAAGAAATGCCAATGCCTAAAACAGAGAAAGAGGTGCGCGGGTTTTTAGGGAGGTTGAACTACATCGCCCGGTTCATATCTCACCTAACTGCTACGTGTGAACCATTATTCAAGTTGTTGAAGAAAGATCAAGCTGTAACGTGGAACGAAAATTGTCAAAAGGCGTTCGATAAAATAAAGCAGTATTTGCAGGAGCCTCCTATTTTGATACCCCCAGTGGCGGGCAGACCCTTGATCATGTATTTGACGGTTCTGGAGGGAAGCATGGGTTGTGTTCTCGGTCAACACGACGAGACAGGAAGAAAAGAGCATGCGATCTACTACTTGAGTAAGAAATTTACAGATTGTGAATCTCGATACTCAATGCTGGAGAAAACTTGTTGCGCGCTAGCCTGGGCCGCCAAGCGTTTGAGGCAATACATGATGAATCATACAACCATGCTCATCTCGAAGATGGATCCTATCAAATATGAATTCGAAAAGCAGGCGTTGTCAGGGAGAATTGCCCGTTGGCAGATGGTCTTGACTGAATATGACATCCAATACGTCTCGCAAAAAGCTATAAAGGGGAGCGTGCTGTCTGAGTATCTGGCGGAGCAGCCTATTGAAGATTACCAATCGATGAGGTTTGATTTTCCTGACGAGGATATCATGTACCTAAAGATGAAAGATTGTGAAGAGCCGTTGCCAGACGAAGGACCAGAGTTGGGTTCCAAATGGAAGATGATATTTGACGGAGCTGTGAATGCTTACGGTAGCGGAATAGGGGCAATCATCACGACGCCACACGGGTCGCACATCCCGTTTACTGCCCGATTGACCTTTGCCGTTACCAATAATGAGGCCGAATACGAAGCTTGTATAATGGGGCTTGAAGAAGCCATTGATTTGCGAATCAAGAATTTAGATGTATATGGAGACTCAGCTCTGGTGGTGAATCAGATCAAAGGGGAATGGGAGACACGTCAGCCCAACTTGATACATTACATGAATTATGCAAGGAGATTATTGCCTTTCTTCGACAAGGTTGAATTACATCACGTACCACGGGCGGAGAATCAAATGGCTGACGCCCTGGCCACTTTGTCTTTCATGTACAAAGTCAATTTCTGGAACGAGGCTCCCCGAATCATTATCTCTCGGCTTGACAGACCAGCTCACGTATTTGCTATTGATGAAGCATCCGATGACAAACCATGGTATTTTGATATCCGTAATTTCCTGAAAAATAAAGAGTATCCGGCTGGGGCATCCAGTCAAGATCAGAAGACTCTCAGGAGATTAGCGGGTAATTTCTATTTGAATCTAGACGGTGTCTTATACAGAAGAAACCACGATTTGGTGATGTTGCGTTGTGTAGACGAGAAAGAGGCAAAGCTGCTCATGGAGGAAATACACGAGGGTACATTTGGTACGCATGCTGGTGGACATGCTATGACAAGAAAGCTGCTGAGTGCAGGTTATTTTTGGCTGACTATGGAGACTGATTGCTTCAAGTTCGCAAGGAAGTGCCACAAGTGCCAAATTTATGCTGATAAGATCCATGTGCCTCCAAGTCCTCTGAATGTAATGTCATCGCCATGGCCATTCTCGATGTGGGGAATTGATATGATTGGAAAGATCGAGCCGACAACTTCTAATGGGCATCGGTTCATTCTAGTAGCAATCGATTATTTCACCAAGTGGGTGGAAGTGGCGTCTTATGCAAACTTAACGAAGCAAGTGGTGGCCAGATTCATCAAGAGAGATATCATTTGCCGATATGGGATCCCCGAGCGGATAATCACGGACAACGGTTCAAACCTGAACAACAAAATGATGAAGGAGCTCTGTCAGAATTTCAAGATCGAACATCACAACTCCTCCCCGTACCGACCCAAGATGAATGGCGCTGTCGAAGCGGCCAATAAGAATATCAAGAAGATCGTTCAGAAGATGGTGGCGACCTATAAGGATTGGCACGAGATGCTACCTTTCGCTTTGCACGGTTATCGTACGACGGTACGCACATCAACCGGGGCAACCCCGTTCTCGTTAGTATACGGAATGGAAGCGGTACTACCGTTGGAAGTGGAGATCCCTTCTCTGAGGGTATTGCGAGACGTTCAGCTGGACGAGGCAGAATGGGTGAAAGACAGGTTGAACCAACTGAGTTTGATGGATGAGAAGAGGCTAGCTTCTCTAGCATACAGTCGTTTGTACCAGAGCCGAATGAAGAAAGCATATGATAAGAAGATACATCCGCGAATCTTTCAGACGGGCGACCTTGTGCTGAAAAGGATTCTCCCGCCGCAAGCAGATCACAGGGGCAAGTGGACCCCCAACTACGAAGGGCCATACGTTGTCAGGAAAGTCTTTTCAGGAGGAGCGTTGTTGTTGTCCACCATGGACGGTGAAGATTTTACGTCACCTGTGAATTCGGACGCAGTTAAAAAATACTTTGCTTAAAATAGACCCGCTGGACAGAAAAAAAAGAGAGTCCAGGCAAAAATGGGGCATCCCGGCGAACCAAAAACAGAATGAGAGGTTCGGGCAAAAGTTAGGGATAAAATTGAAAAAAATATGTACACCCGCGAAGTTGAAAACCTACACTGGGCGGCTTCGGCAAAAAAGGGTATCCCGGTGAACTGAAAACCCGTAAAGGGCGGTTCACGCAAAAGTTAGGGATTTGAAAAGTAAATGACTGCGGTCCGAATATGATATTACAGTGAGCATCAGTGCGGGAGAATATACCGGAGGGGTCGATTATCGGATACAATCTCTTCGGAAGAGCGAATACCGGGGAAGCATTAGAGTCGGATGAGTCATGGGAGGATCAGTTCGTGGTGTTCGTCTGCATCTCGTTGCCGACATGTGTACAAAATTTAATTTGTCAAAGTATTTATGCTTATTGTACTTGTATATCTGCTTTGCGTAGTTTCCTCTTTTCAGGAGTTACATCCCGTGTACAAAAACTCCGCCCATTCAGGGGCCCAATCAATAAAATGTATTATTCAGTACTTGATGCTGGTTCTTTACTATTTTGTGCATGATAAAACGCCTGAGTTTATTGAAACTAGCAGGTGTATAACATCACTGGCCCTTGCCAACAATTGTTAAAGCTTTGAATTAACTTAAAATAAGGTCACTAACCTGAATCAATTTGGTTGCATAGGCTTGTCTTGTTTGTGTTGTTGCAGGTTTCATATCCGTACGAGGAAAATGAGCAAAAGGTTGCAATAACGAAAGACTTGATCTCCACGCAGGTCATGCATGTCCGTCCTGAAGAAGGATAGAATTCCCCAGCTAGTTGTAGCTTATTCAAAGGATATTCTCCAGCACAGTCGTTTATCCTCAGCAGAATGGACGATCCCAAAAAAAAAATGTAGGCTGTATGCAGGCAGTGTGGTGTCCCCCAGAAGGATTCCTCTACCGTAAGCAGAGCAGTTTAGCCGTAGAAGATTAATATTTGTGGACTGTATTCAGGCAGTTTACCTTTCCCCGCAGGGTCATTTACTCTCTCCCCCAGTGGAGTCAGTTAATTTTCCCAAGAGAATCATCCCATCCCCAGCGGAGTTCTCTTTCCAACCAGTGTCTTCATTCCTCCCAGTGGAACTTGAAGATTAAGACTTTCCCCGGCAGAGTTGGTGTGGGTCCTGGCATTTATTTTGTCAAAATACCGTGTGATATTCGTTCACTTCCCAGCAGAAGCGCATCCGCTATTCTCCAGCAGAGTTATATTCCCCAGCAGGGGGTTACTTCAATGACGTGATTGGTGTTAAGTTCCTAATTTCCCAGCTGAGCCGACTTCACTCTTCCAGCATTTATTTTGCTGGAATAATTCTGTAGCATCTGGCTATCCCCAGCGGAGTTGGCATTATCTTCAGCATTTATTTTGCTGAAGCAGTTTCTGTACCCAGCAGTTCGAGTCTGCATTTGCATCGGCATATAGTGCATTGGCATATAGTGTCATATTGGCATCGGCATATAGTGCATTGGCATATAGTGTCATATTGGCATCGGCATATAGTGTCATACTTGCACACCACCAAATAAAAACGCAGCAGTTCCATGTCGAATGAAGCATTGCATCATTGTCAAACGCATGCATTTTGAAACATAAACCATGGTGGCTAATCGTTCGTGTTCAAGTGTTGTTTCTCATGCAGGTTGAAGGAGTTCTCGCTCAAATGAATTATCAATGAACATTCGAAGTCTCGGCATGAGACATTCGACGAAGTGTCAGCTGTGGCACTACTCCCCACAGAGTCAGCAGGATAAGTTTCTCTTTGTCCCTAAGCAGAGTTATTTATTTCCCCGCCAGGGTTTCTTGTTGAAGTTTCTCTAGTCCAATCAACGGATTATTTCCTTCAAAGTTGTTGTTACGTCAGCATTAAAAGGTTTCATGAACCAGAATTTCAGAGGCTACCGCCGGTTATTAGAGCAGGCACCCAGTAGTTTGGTTTTCAGATATCTCCAGTAGAGTCAGCTCCGAAGTTGCTGTCACGTCAGTGCTAAGAAGTTTGTGGTTTGGGATCGATGGAGAAATGAGCCCTGATGGGGACAATTTCTTGACAGGTTTTCTTCGTGCTAGAAAAGCGGAGTCCTAACGTGGACAGTGTTAATTCCCCGGGCTGATGGGAGGTGCTAGTCCTAACGTGGGCAGGTTCGGTTTTTCAGGATCGTTGGAATGGGGAGTCCTGACGTGGACATTTCCTCAAGTTGACGATATGTGTTAGTCCTAACGTGGACAAATTCGAGTTCTCGGTATTGATTGAGTGTGGAGTCATAACGTTGACAAGGTTGGTTACTCTTCGTGTTGGAGTCCTGACGTGGACCATTTTATTTCCAGCAGATGTCTCTATTCGTAATGGTGAAATGTGCGTCCTGACGTGGACAAGTTTATAATTCTTCGCGATGGCAAGATACGAGAGTCCTGACGTGGAAAAATTTATCCTTCTTCGTGTTGGTGGCAAAGTGTGTGCCCTGACAGGGACGGGGTTTATTTCCCCAGCAAGTTGAAGACGCGCAAGTCCTGACGTGGACGGGTCCTATTACTTCAACAGGTTGAGATGTGAGTCCTGACGTGGACAAAGTCTCACTTCCCCAGTGGGTCAAAGGTGCATGAGTCCTGACGTGGACAAGTTTTATATTCTCAGTAAGTCAAGAGGCGAGTCCTGACGTGGACAAATCAAGACGAAACGAGAGTCCTGACATGGACAGGTTTATTCCTTACGTGGAAAGAGAAAAGTTATTCCTAACGTGGAAAGTTTGTATTCCTAACGCGGAAAGATGAATTTTATTCCTTACGTGGAAAGAAGTTTATTCCTAACGTGGAAAGATGATATATTCCTTACGTGGAAAGATTGAGTCCCTACGCGGACATATCAAGTTTGATTCCTGACGTGGAAAGATAGAGGCATTCCTAACGTGGAAAAAGTTTGATTCCTTACGTGGAAAAGAAAAAAACTGATGCCTAACGTGGAAGAATGTAATTCCTAACGTGGAAAAATTTAGTCCTGACGCGGACAAATCAAAGATGACATTCCTTACGTGGAAAGACGAGTTTATTCCTTACGTGGAAAGATCGAGTCCTTACGCGGGCATATCAAAATTGATTCCTTACGTGGAAAGAGAATGGTTTCCTTATGTGGAAAGACGAGTTTATTCCTTATGTGGAAAGATTGAGTCCTTACGCGGGCATATCAAGATTGATTCCTGACGTGGAAAGAAAGAGATTATTCCTGACGTGGAGGAGTATAGTCCTGACGCGGACAAATCCAGATGAAATTTTATTCCTAACGGGGAAAGGTGAGTCCTAACGTGGAAGGTGTTATTCAAAACGAAGAAGGGTGTTATTCCTTACGAGGACGGTGTTATTCCTAACGTGGAAGAGTTTATTCCTAACATGGACGATTTATTTCTGACGAGAAGGCAAACGAGCCATCCCCAGCAAAGTTGTTGCAGTTTTCCGAATTGACGAAGCAGGCGTCCTGACGTGGACAATGTTTTATCTCTGGTGTGATAGAATCTTTTTCAAAACGATGAAAATAATCCCCAGCACGGTCGCGCGAGATCAGTGGGTTGTCATAACAGTCAGATCCAGGCAGTGGATGTCATCCCCCAAGCAGGGGCGCAGTTTATTTCTGCGGTTGGCAAATTTCTGGGTTCTTAGTATTCAACCATCTCGTACCGCGAACGTCTGAAGGCTCCAGGCTCTTCACCCAATCGGGTCCAAGTCGCTTGAATAGGGGCAGCTGTTGCACCCTAAAATTTGCTCAACCTTATTCACTTGGTTTATGTTTCAATATCATTAGCATTTGCATATAGAGTCATGTACATAGGTTACTCATCTGCATAGCATAAGCATAGCAAGTCATTCAACAGGGGACCAAGCATTATTCTCGTCTCTAGAGGCCTATCAAGAGGTTATTATTCAAATTCAATCTCATTCAAGTCATCAGAAAGAATTGGGAAGCTATCAAGTCAATGGATCAAGCAGTTCATTTATCTCCTAACTGAGTGTATCTGGGGATCAATAAGGGAAGTGTGAGCTGTGGGCTGAGCATGGAGAGTATGTGGGCATCATGGGAGACTTAGAAATTCATTTGGAGAAGGAGACAAGTCATTGGTGTGGTCACAAGAATTGCAGTTGAAGACAGTCAACTAGGGTTTCATCTGGGTCAACCCTAGGTCAAAGGATTGTCTGAAAGGCATAAAAGGCTATTGGAGAGATGTGGGGTTCATCATTTGACATGGAGAATAATGATATGTTGTTATGCTAAGAAGAAATCAAGAGAAATCAAGGAGAAGAGGAGGTTCTAAATTAGGGTTTCTATGTAAAATCCCCTAGTTTAGGTCAAATTTCCAAGAAAGATAAGTCAAAATGCAAGCTTCAAATGGATCCTTGGCCAACATGAAACTTGTATAGGATCTCAAGACCTTTAATTTGAGTGGTAGAAGACATCAAGGAGATTTATAGAACTCGAGTTATGGTCCTTGCAAGTTACAGGTCATCTGAGGTATCTGAACTTTTGTCTGTGAAAGTGACTTGACTTCCAAGCAATTTTTACCACTCAAGGAGATTTCAAATGAATTTCTGGTCAACATAAGAGTTGTTCCTCATTGTCTTATCTTTCTAGAATGGTATATTATGCCTTCATATGATTTGTGGAACTCTACTTATGGTCTTGGCAAGCAAAGGGTATTTTGGTCATTTGAGAATTACAGGTCATTTCAACATATGCCCAAAACTCATACAAGGAAGCTTCAAATGGAAAACTTTACAACATTAAACTTGTTCCAAATGACATTTTGAGTCTAGAAAAGTGACCATGAGAGATTGGAAAGATTCATAGCACAAGGTTTCAAAATTGTTGGATTTAATGAATAAAAATGGACTTAAAAATGAGTTTTTTCATATCTTGGCCAAATGAAGCAAAATTATAGGTCATTTTGAATGGAAAGATCATTTTAAAGACATTGGCTAAAGTATAATTTTGAGCTTAGTTCACATTTTGGGAGTTATCCATGGTTACTTGTAATGGAAGATACATAAACCAAATCCAAGGGAAATTGTGCAAGGGAAGCTTCTCCAAGCTTCTAGGAGTTTCTAACATCATGTATATATTGATATGAGATGGTTCATGCCATGGTTGGTGATTACATTTTCTCAAAATCACAAGTATCACACATTTCCCTCATTTTGCAAAAGCTTCTCAAACCCTCTCAAATCTCCATCAATCTCCACATTTCTTGATTGGATCATCATCAACACCTTTCCTAGATCAGAATTTCATCAAAGATTTGGTAGATTGGAGCAAGAATCGTGCCATTCATCATCATCATTCAAGGAGCACAAATTTTGGAATTGAGAGATTCAAAGCTTGGGAGTCATATTTGTTGCAAACAGAAGTAATCATCAAGCTCATTGATCATTTTCCACTCATCACAAGCATCAGATTCAAGGATTCTAGCACCTGTTTTCAAGAATTTGCACCAGGTATGTTTTACTTCGAATTAGCTAGCATAGTGATCATGGCATAGGATTGTTAGTATATTAGAGACCTAGGTGGTTAGGTGATGATTTTCACAGAGTTTGGAGAAGTTTAATGGAGGTTGCTCATAGTGCACCAAATCTGTTAGAGCTTGTAACTATTAAGATAATGCACGAGAATCTTGTTGGATTAGCATGTTAAGATCAACATGGAGTGTAGATGAGTTTAGGACAAGATTTGGAGAGAAGGGAGAGGTTTGATACCAGGTGCTCATGGTGGATCAGGACTGTTATCTCTATCGAATTGGTTTATTGCTGGAGTTTTAGGAGGATTCGTGGTTATGGCTGTGTAGAGGGATCGTTATAGACCAAGTTTGCTTTTCATGTCGAGCGAATCCATGGAGAACTGAGTGAGAACAGGGAGCTCGAATGTGTGTGCATGGGAGATGAAGTTCAGAGCTAGGGTTTGTCCAAGGTTGAAGATAACCTTTGGACCGTTTGATCTGGCCTGGACCTTTGACTTAATTCCCAATCCAACGGACACGATTAAAAATGAAAAACAGAGGGAACTTCAAATGGTGCAACGCACCGTTTCATTAAAACCTCTCCAATGGGCTCAGATTTTATTACTTTTCGCACCCTCCCAATAAGGCCCAAACCTAAAATGAACTGGAAATATTGCTTAATGCACCGTTTTTTTTTTTTTTTTTTAATTTTTGTTATCATTTTCTGTTTGATTGGGCCCGGACGCGCTTGCTATGCGCGTCCCCCAGTCTGGGCCCAGTTCATTGTTTTAACTGATTCTTACTACTTCCTGCACCCCTTTCCAATTTTAATTCATTTTATTTCTTCAAAAAATATTAATTCTTTCAAAAATCATAAAAAATAGAAAAATGCTAGTTTTTAATTGGTTGTTTTTTCATATTGTTCATATTTCTGTCAAGAAAAATATCACATAAAAAAATTAATATTTCATTTCATTTTCATATTTTTAGCATATTTTTCTTTTAAATAGCATTTTAAGTAGTTTAATTTGATGCATGATTGTGTTAATTTTGGTTTGATTAAATGCTTTACTATTTTTAATCCATTCTTTTTAGGTTGATTAGTATATAATGTTAGATTGTATATAGGATTTAATTTTCAATTTTAGAAATTAATTTTAGGAGATTTGTTTAGGTGTGAATAACATGAATGAAATTAGGGTTTTAAATCAACTTAGGTGAGATAGTTTAATTCTTTTAGGAAATTTTCATTTGATTTCTGGGGTATGGACTATAGGGGTTATGGGTATAGGATAGATCCCCTTAGCAATCACTAGGATTCCCCTACTGCTATTAGTATATTACTGTCTATAGTTGATTGATTGGTGTGGTATGCCCTCTGGGGATTATTGCTTGTTTGTGTGGGTATTGGGATTGCTTGGGGATTGGGGGAGCTGAAGACTGATGATATTGAAGCCATTGGAGATCCAGAGACTGAAGACCAACTTCCAGAGTTGGTGAGGAGATTCCTGCTAGCAGCTGTTGAGGAGATTAGGGTTTAGGAGCTAGGCATAGCTCTAGGTTAGAAGGCTTGCTTCTCAAACATGGAATGCCTTGTCTGCATCCATCCTTTCTCTATGATTCAAAGTCTCTTTCAAATATCCACCTCCTTCCTTTGGAAGGATCAGTGAATGTATTTGAAAGATAGAACTTTTGAGGGGAAACTTTCTGTTTAATGTTAACAGTTAATGAACCACCCTTGGTAGGTAATTGACTGTCTGACATTCCTTCCCTTCATCTTGTTGACTGATGTTCATCCTGAAGATTGAGACTTGAAGAAAAGCCATTATAGACTGAAGATTGATGACCAAAGCCCTTGCTTGAAGGCTGTGGAGATGGGGATTGATGCTTGCTGAAGCCTGTAGCTGTTTGGAGATGACTTGAAGATAGGTGCTGATGCAGAGCTGCTGTGGCTGTTTATTTTTGCTGTATTTCATTTCTTGATGTGTTGACTGGTTTTCTGGACTGTATTGTTTGCTGTTTACCCTGTTGGGTTGAAAGTGAAGTCTGTTCACTTTTGCCTATTGTTTTCTAGGTTCGAGGTTGAGTGGGACTCCCTTGCCTCGCTTGTATTGTTGCATCCATGCATTTTACCGCTTTACTGTATATATCTGATATTGTTTCTGTTTTCGTCTATTCCCTTAGGATCTCTGTTTCTCTCTGCGCAAGAGAGGAGCATGATAGACATTAGGTCTTAACCCATGCATGATAACATTAGGTTAGTTTGTTTCCCTTCGCAACCGTAGGTTAGAGTTCTGTCTCTTCTTTCTCAAAACAAACAGAAAAACACAATAAAATTTTAAACACAATAAAAGACACTTCTTCCGTAAAAGAATGTGAACTCATCAGGACGTCATTTTTGTCCGCTTGGACTGCTAATCAGAAAAAACCTTTTTCAGAATGAATAAAAACAGTCAAGACAGACTTGTGTCGTACGTGGCCCGAACTACGTTTGCTCTGATCTTTCATGCTGTATGAAAGTACGTAGGCATAGGATGCGATCTCCTAGCGAGCAACCTTCCCCTCCTTTCCCGTAGGTAGGCGAACTACGTTGACTCTGATTTCTCGTTCCAGACGAGAATACGTAGGCATAAAGTGCGATACTTTGCCGAGTCATTTTATTTTCATTTTATTTTCTTTTAACCCTTAACCTTTAGAGTAGATAGAATAATAATCCATACCCGAAAACAAGCGTAGATCCCGTCGAGTACGACGGACGTGAGGGGTGCTAATACCTTCCCCTTGCGTAACCGACTCCCGAATCCAGGTTTTGGTTGCGACGACCATACCTTTCCCGTGTTGTGCGAGGTTTACTCTGAGCGTTTCCTTTCCCTCCCGTGGGATAAATAACGCACGGTGGCGACTCTTCTGTTCAGCCGGCGCCGATTTTCGCAGTAGCGACAAAGTGATGTGGCGCTGATGTGGACGGTGGATGTGGCCCGTTGATAGCAGTTAGATCGCATGACTTAGTCTTCTTTCCTTGTGCGATCCGACGGTCCTCTTATTTCTTCTCCGTTTTGAATTTTCAAGGAGGCAAAAACGCAGCACTACAGTACCGGCCGGCGACGGTAACCATAAGGATTCTGGCAACAGTCATGCGCTTCTATCTCTCTCAATTCTCAAAGGTTTTTAGTGATTCTTGGACCAATCTTGAAGGATTTTTTTGCAAGGATTCCAAATATCACACTTATTTATGCTAAAACTCCAAGAACAGAGAGATTCAACACCAACTAGAAAACGTGTTCATTCCTAAATTTTCTCTAAACTTCGAATTTTCTATCCAGAATCCATCTATGGTTCGATTCTAACTTAAACACATGCATATTCTATATTAATTCCATCTCAACATAGCAGAATTTTGAAATGTAAAAACTTGAGTTGGAGCTTTGAATTGGAGCGGTTATGGCGCGAATCTTGATCCAATCTTCTGCAAATTCAATCCTTGATGATGGTAGAAGCTTCTTCAATGCTCAATTGCTCCAGAAATGGCCTCTAAGTTGAAATTCAATTTTCACCTGTAACAAACTTTTTCAATGTATTTCTTACCTTTCCAAGCTCATTCCATCACCAACCCTCATCTGGAATCACTCATGGCAATATATAGAAATGATTTGTGGGCTTTGGAGGTCCAATAAAAGCCTAAATTAGAATATCCAATTTTCAAGTTTCTTCCAAAATTCCAACAATGGCAAAAATGAATTCTGGGCTTTCCAACCTTCTAGAACCTTCATTCAGCTTGCATATGACCTTGTGAATGAGTTTGGATCAAAAGGAGTCCTTGTTTGTGCCTTATGAATGATTTTTGATATGTAGCTTATTCTTGAAGTAACAAACTAAAGCACCATGAACCAAGCCTCAAATGAAAATTCTAATAATGCCATTGTGTTTAGAATTTATTTTCCAATCAAAATGAGCACAAATTTGTCTTGAAATCATTCATTTATCAATTGTTTTGAATTTTTCCATTTTAATTCATTAAAATGGTCTTTTTGTGAAGTTTCTTCAACCAATGCTTGTTTCAATCCATATCAATGGACTCTTGATACTTGGCTAAGCTAAAAACATCATTTTGAGCAACTTTCATGTTGAGCAAAACTTCATTTGAAGCTTGCAAGATAGTGAAATTGACCTATAGTTCAAAATGACCTGTAATGTCCAAATACCCAAAATACCCTTGACTTGTCAAAGCCATAACTTGAGTTCTACAAATCCAATCATGAACTTCTAGTACTCTATGGAAAGCTAAGATAATAAGGAACAACATTCATGTTGACCAAAAGTTCATAGGAATCATCCTTCTAGGGAAAGTGTCATGCAAGTTGGGTAACTTTTAAGCTCCAAATTCACATGCCTCAGATGACTTGTAACTTGTCTGGCTCATAACTTGAGTTCTATAAACCCTATCAAGGACTTCCAGTACTCAAATTAAAGCTAAGACCATTCCCTACAACAATCATGTTGGGGTCAAGATGAGGTGAACATCCTATCTTGAGTTAAATGGCCTGGAAGTCAGGGGTCAAGCCAAGGGATTTTACACTGTCAAGTCTTAGAAACCCTAGCCTGAAACTTCTCAAACTCTTCAATCATGATTAGTTAACCTTGGAATCATCCTTAGAACATCTCAATGTATCTATCCTTGGTCACATGGCTCTTGAATTAAGTCTCAACCTTCTTCAAATCCTCAGTTGACTTAGGGTTGACCCAGTCAAACCCTAATTGCACCACTCATGGCTGAGGCTTCTTAATCTTGCACAATGACCTGTCTAGGCTTCAAAGTGATCTTCAAAACTTTTCATGAGCTCTCTCAAGACCTCAAGTCCATCCTCATGGCCTCAGAATCATCTGATGGCTTCCCCTAACTCTCAAGTTAAGAGACCTACACACTTGGCTTCACTCCCTCTCTCTGAGGATCTTTTAACTTCTCTGACAAGGATATCGACCCTTGAACATCTGAATAACCTTCTTAGCTAGCCTCACAGACTTGTATAGCTCTTGATTGGTAATCATACCTCTTGATCTCCTGCATACATGTCAATGAAATGCAAATGATAATGCTAATGTGAATGAAATGAAACACAAGCTAGGTAAAGAAAAGTTGGGCAAATTTTGGGGTGCAACAGCTGCCCCTATTCAAACGGTTTGGACCTGACTAGGTGAGAAGCGAACGACTCTCAAACAATCAAGGTAAAGGACGGTTGAATACCAACAAACCCAGAAATTTGCCAACTGCACAAGTACACGGTACTCTGATGGGAACCAATATCCGGACTGAAATAATAGTTGCGCGGCAACTAGCTGGAGAAATATTGAGTTGACCCTCCATCGGGATGATTCTTTGATTTCACTGTAGATCTTCGTCCTCAATTAATCGAGGGATCACTGGTTACACGGTAACTGGTGATCTGCCGACCGCACAGGTAAATGATACTCTGATTGGTAGGAACATCTTCAAAACTGAGCATGACAGTTGCACGGCAACTCTGCTGGGGAATCGGTCACACGGTAACCGAAAATTTGCTAACCACACAAGTAAACGATACTCTGATTGGTAAGACAATCTTTAAAGTCTGAAATGGCGGTTGCACGGCAGCGGTCCCAAACCTCCGTCAGGATGATCATCAGATTTTATTGCAGCTTCTTTCTCAAGTCATCAAGGGATCACTGGTCACACGGTACCTGGTGATACATAGCCGATTTGCCATCAGAAATTCCGCGACACAACAGCAGAAGAATTCCTCGGGACTCATTAGGTCATCGGGAACTTTTTTGAAAATCTCTGTAATCATGCCATCGGGCATTCAAAGAAATTCTCGGGCGTCAGCCGGACTTCAATCATCAAGTCTTCAAGGAAGTTTCAACTTCTTTGGTTTAAAACCTGGTGGGGATGACGTATCTCCACTGGGGATCCGGGAGATCTATCAAGTAACTCTGCTTCGGGGATATGGAAATCATTCTGGATGAATCACTCTGTTGAGGACTTCAAGAATCATCTTGGACAAATAACTCCGCCTGGGACTTCAAGAATCATCCTGAACCAATAACTCTGCCGGAGATTTCAGGAATCATCCTGAGCAAATGCTCTGCCGGGGACTTTAAGCATCAACTCGAGCAACCAACTCTGGCGACTTCACTGGGGAATTTTAAGAATCATCTTAAGCAATCAACTTTGCTGGAGACTTCAAGAATCATCTTGAGCAAACCATTCCACGGAGGAACACCTGCAAAACAAGAACGGTAACGACCTAGCTCATGTTTCATATGCATATGTTTGACAATGGCGCAATGCTCCACACGGTGGAAATGCTACGCGTTTAGGGTAAATGTTATGCAATCATGCAAAATGCTATGACCCCATCAACAAAATAAATGCTGAAGGGAAAATCCTCCTGTCAAGGAGAAAGAACCACTCTGGTGGAGAGGAGGAATCATCCTGCCGTCGAGAAGAAGTCACACCAATCTCAATTGGATTAAACCTGGGGATACGAACTCCAGACGACTGCTGCAGGGGAACAGAGTTCTACGAGAACCTGACCTGCTCAACTAGGTATACGAACCATAACTGTTGAGGGAAACGATGTCAATCGCAGAAATAAACTGCACTGCCTTCGCGACTAAAAACTTTCCTGGAGACGGACTTCGATGGAGAAATACAACATCAGTTATTCAACACTCTACTGGGGAGCATCAATCATGGCTTGAACGCTTTCCAAGGACTCGGCTCTCTTGGGGTACTGTAAAATCGACTGAGGATAAGCATCCAGATGCTGGAATCACTCTTACCTGCCGAGGAGAATACAACTCTGTGGGGAATTTCAAATCCGCTGGAGACTTCAGTCTGAACTATCGAAAGCTGCACACTTGCGAATAGTTTTTCATGAGAAAACTGCACACTGACCCAGTGCTGGGGAATGAATATACGCTTCTGCGTATGACTCAGCTGGGGAGATGATGATCCTTCCTCAGGATACATCTGGTTGGGGAGACATATCAATGCCCTTGGTCTCACGCTCCGATTCCGGGGGGAGACACTGCTGAACTCGCTGGGGAAGAAGGAATCATCCTACTCGGAAAACATCTGGCATACGGCCTGGCATGTGTCGTACCTGCAATAACACGAACAAACAGACAAGATGCCCTTCACAAAGGGACCTATCAAGGTTATCATCCTGCCACGATGTTCAAGTAATTCAATGTTTCAACCATTATCGGTCTAGGCCAGCAAGTTTATGTATGCGCATTTTATCAAAAACATCGGGCGTTCTTTTTCGCAAACAAAACAGATAAAAGCTAAACAAACAAACATAATTGCTGAATAGTATACGTTTTATTGATAACAAACCCCTGAATGGGCAAAAATATTTTACAACAGATGCAAGCCCCTGAAATGAGGAAGTTGCGCAAGCATAATAACATAAATATACATCAGTATATACACATGCCGGCAATGCGGCGTAGACGAACACCATGAGTTGATCCCTCTATGACCCACTCGATTTCGATACTTCTCTGACGCTTCAGCTTCAGAAGAGATTGATTCAGATAAACAGCCCTCAGGTCTTCCAAACCACTAAACAACGACAGTCCACACGCGGAACGCAGTCATTTGCTTTTCAAATCCCTAACTTTTGCCTGAACCGCCCTTTCGGGTTTTTGATTCACCGGGATACCCTTTTTTGCGAAAGCCGCCCTTCTAGGTTTTCGACTTTGCGGGTGTACATTTTTCATTTATATCCCTAATTTTTGCCGGAACCTTTTTCCTTTTTTATGGTTCGCCGGGATGCCCCATTTTTGCCTGGATATTCTTTTTTCTTTCCAGCGGGTCATTTTTTTAAGCAAAGTATTTTTTAACTGCGTCCGTGTTCACAGGGGATGCAAAATCTTCGCCATCCATCGTGGATAACAACAAGGCTCCTCCCGAGAAGACCTTGCTGACGATGTACGGGCCTTCGTAATTGGGAGTCCACTTGCCCCTGTGATCGGAGTGTGGTGGAAGAATCTTCTTCAGGACGAGATCACCTGTCTGAAAGCTTCTAGGACGCACCTTCTTATCATAAGCTTTCTTCATTCGGCTCTGGTACAGACGACCATATGCAATCAATGCTAATCTCTTCTCATCCATCAGGCTGAGTTGGTTCTGTCGGTTCTTAATCCATTCTACCTCATCGAGTTTCACGTCAACCAAAACTCGTAAAGAAGGAATCTCAACTTCTAATGGTAGGACAACCTCCATACCGTACACTAGTGAGAAAGGAGTTGCCCCGGTTGATGTGCGTACCATCGTACGATAACCGTGCAATGCAAATGGCAACATCTCGTGCCAATCTTTGTAGGTCACAACCATCTTTTGTACTATCTTTTTAATGTTCTTGTTGGCCGCTTCAACCGCGCCATTCATCTTCGGCCGGTAAGGAGATGAGTTGTGATGTTCAATCTTGAAGTTCTGGCATAACTCTTTCATCATCTTGTTATTCAGATTCGAACCATTATTAGTAATGATCCGCTCGGGAATTCCGTATCGACAGATGATGTCCTTCTTTATGAATCTAGCCACCACCTGCTTGGTCACGTTAGCATACGAGGCTGCCTCCACCCACTTGGTGAAGTAGTCGATGGCTACCAAAATGAAGCGATGACCGTTAGATGCAGTAGGCTCGATCTTGCCTATCATATCAATGCCCCACATGGAGAACGGCCACGGGGATGACATGAAATTCAACGGGCACGGCGGTACATGAATTTTATCAGCATAAATCTGGCATTTATGACATCTCTTCGCGAATTTGAAGCAATCCGACTCCATCGTCAGCCAGTAATATCCTGCTCTCAGGATCTTTCTCGTCATAGCATGTCCGTCGGCGTGCGTACCAAATGTGCCTTCATGGACTTCTTCCATGAGCATACTCGCTTCTTTCTCATCTACACATCTGAGTAGCACGAGATCGTGGTTTCTTTTATACAGAACTCCATCAGGATTGAGATAGAAACTTCCAGACAGCCCCCTCAGAGTTTTCTTATCCCGGGTGGACGCTCATGCAGGATACTCCTTAGTCATAAGGAAGGTCTGGATATCATGGAACCATGGCTTGCCATCGGAGGCTTCCTCGATTGCAAAAACGAACACAGGTCTATCAAGACGAGAAAGGACAATTCTTGGAGCTTCATTCCAAAAATTGACTTTATACATCGAGGCCAACGTGGCTAAGGCATCAGCCATCTGATTTTCAGCTCTGGGCACATGATAGAGTTCCACTCGATCGAAGAACGGAAGTAGCCTTCTGGCATAATTCATGTACGACACCAAATTTGATTGACGAGTCTCCCACTGCCCTTTAATTTGGTTAACCACAAGTGTCGAGTCACTATATACATCTAGGTTTTTTATTCTCAAATCAATCGCTTCTTCTAAACCCATGATGCATGCTTCATATTCTGCTTCATTATTGGTGACTGGAAACGTCAATCTAGCATTGAACGGGATGTGGGATCCATGGGGAGTCGTAATGATTGCCCCAATGCCACTTCCGTAAGAATTAACCGCCCCGTCAAATATCAATTTCCACTGGGATTTCCTGTCTGGACCCTCGTCGGGCAACGATTCATCATAATCTTTCACTTTGAGAAACATGATATCCTCATCAGGGAATTCAAATCTCATCGGCTGATAATCTTCGATCGGCTGTTCGGCAAGGTATTCAGACAATACGCTCCCTTTAATGGCCTTCTAGGAAACGTACTGAATGTCATATTCCGTCAACACCATTTTCCATCTGGCAATCCTGCCCGAAAGCGCTTGCTTCTCGAAGACGTACTTGATCAGATCCATCTTCGAAATTAACATGGTTGTGTGATTGAGATATACTGTCGTAAATGTTTGGCAGCCCACGCAAGTGCGCAACATGTTTTTTCCAGCATTGAGTAACGGGATTCACAATCTGTGAACTTTTTACTCAAGTAATAAATGGCATGCTCCTTTCTTCCAGTCTCATCGTGTTGACCGAGAACACACCCCATACTATTCTCAAGAACTGTCAAGTACATGATTAGGGGTCTTTCGGGCACTGGGGGTATCAAGATTGGAGGTTCCTGCAGACACTGTTTGATCTTATCAAATGCCTTCTGGCAATCCTTGTTCCAGATAATCGTCTGATCTTTCTTTAGTAGTTTGAACATCGGTTCACACGTTGCCGTGAGCTGAAAGATAAACCTTGCGATGTAGTTTATTCTGCCCAGGAAACCACGAACTTCTTTTTCAGTTTTTGGCGCTGGCATATCTTGTATTGCTTTTATCTTCGCAGGATCAACCTCAATGCCTTTTCCACTCACAATGAACCCCAGTAGTTTTCCAGACCGTACTCCGAAAGTACACTTGTTAGGATTCATCCTCAACCTGAACTTCCTAAGCCTCTCGAAAAGCTTCAGCAAATTGACCAGATGTCCCTCCTCCGTTTTGGACTTCGCAATCATGTCATCAACATAGACTTCAATCTCATGGTGAATCATGTCATGAAACAAAGTGATCATTGCTCGTTGGTAAGTGGCCCCTGCGTTCTTTAGACCGAAAGGCATTACCTTGTAGCAAAACATTCCCTAAGGTGTAATAAACGTAGTTTTCTCCATGTCCTTCGGTGCCATCTTGATCTGACTATAGCCGGAGAAGCCATCCATGAACGAAAACACGGAGAACTGAGCTGTATTGCCGACCAACACATCAATATGGGGGAGCGGGAAATCATCCTTTGGGCTCGCCCTATTCAAATCCCGATAATCAACGCACATTCGCACCTTACCATCCTTCTTCGGTACCGGTACTATGTTGGCGACCCACAGAGGGTAAGTAGTGACCGCTAAGAAGCCAACATCTAGCTACTTTTGCACTTCTTCTTTGATCTTAACGGCCATATCTGGCCGTGTCCTTCTAAGCTTTTGCTTAACGGGAGGACAATCTTCTCGCAGTGGTAGATGATAGACCACTATGTCAGTATCAAGTCCGGGCATATCTTCGTATGACCAAGCAAAGATGTCACTGTACTCTCGAAGCATCTCGACCAATCTCTGCTTGACATCACTCTGCAATGCAGCCCCTATCCTGACATTCCTGACAAGTTCCTCAGAACCCAGATTCACAATCTCAATCTCTTCCTCGTGAGGCAGAATGACTTTCTCTTCTTGTTTCAACAAACGGGCCAACTCTTCGGGAAGGTCTTCGTCTTCATCAATCTCTTCTTCAGCTTAATAGATCGGGCAATCGAAGTCGAAGTGAGTCGTAGAAGGTCCAGAGTCGATGTCATTTGCGATGTGAATCCTGCAATAACAAGGGTTAAGCTTAAAACAAGGATATGCAGGTTAGCACAAACCATATTGCCATGTTAATGTTTTTCAAAACAAAAATAAAACAGGAATAACAGTGATCATAACATTTGAATGCAAAGAAAAACGCCCTTTGATTTATTGATAAATTGTATGTACATAACCAAACAAGGCCCTGACAATAAAACCACTATGCCCCGGGTAGGACATAGGGTTGTACAATAATTGGAGGAAGTAAATCATTACTCTTTGCCTGTCACTTGGATGATATCCCTGATGGACCAGTTGTTGAGGCTCTGGCCTGGTTTGCTTGGCTGAATCCAGGAATCCAGGTCGCAATCACTGTCTTCTCCGTCTTCAGACACTGCGTTGACATTTTCAAATATCACCTCACCGCTTGTAAACTAGATCGGCCCTTTGACGCGCGACGCACTGTGAGAGGAGGAAACATCAGCAGCAAGAGAGTACCCTAACCCAAACTTATCATGTTTGTTAGGTATTTCCAGAACTTGCCCCCAGCCTGGGGCAGAGCCAGCTTGAACAACAGCCCAAGCTTCCTTGAAGGAAGAGAGAGTCATCTCCGGTTTCTCAATCAACACTGGAGTCACGTCTTTGACCTTAACAGCTTCGAATGCTTGACACAAGGTTTCGTGGATCTCGCCATCCACCTCAACATATTTGAAAGACGACAAATGGCTCACTATTATGTCTTCTTCGCCACAGACAGTTACAATGCTATCCCCTACAGCATACTTCAGCTTCTGGTGCAACGTGGAGGTCACTGCGCCAGCATAATGGATCCATGGCCGGCCCAACAGGAAGCTATAGGCTAGCATGATGTCCATGATGTAGAAGACTGCGTCGAAAGTTTCCGGCCCAACTTGGATTGGCAGAGTTACCTCTCCAAAGACATCATGCTTGGTTCCATCAAAAGCTTTCACAACCAGGTCACTGGGTGTGCAAATTAATCCTCTCGTATCCAGCTTCATCAGTGCTTTCTTCAGAAGGACATTGAGAAATGATTCGATGTCCACCAACACATGGGACATAACTATTCCCCTACACTCTATCGAGATATGCAGGGCGCTGTTGTGGTTTCTTCCCTTCGGTGTCAGCTCTAGGTCAGTGAACCCTAACCCGTTCCCAGGGTTCACATGGGCTACCACCCTCTCCAGCTGGTTGATCGAGATCTCCTGCGGTAAATACGTGGCATTCAGGACCTTTAACACCGCGTTACGATGTGCCTCAGAACACATCAACAAATTCAAAATAGAGATTTTCGACGGTGTTTGATGAAGATGATCAATGATCTTGTAATCACTCTTCTTAATCAACCTCATGAAGTCTTCAGCGTCCTTTACAAGTAAGTCCCTCTCTACCCCAGGAGGGGTTTCCTCAACGACCTTACTCTTTCCCTTATCAGTTTTCTCAGCTTTGTCAGTTTTGTCAGCCACAACCTCAGGTGGAGTAAATACTCTTCCGCTACGTGTTATGCCGCCGGTTCCCACTAGGTTGTCCACAGACTGTCCAGACAGTTCCAACTCCAATTTCTGTTCGTTATAGTAGACGTCTGCCCCATAATGCCATGGGACAGCGTTGATGCTTTCAAAAGGGATATGCCTAGCCTTTTTGATGGTAATTGTTGGTGGCCTGGACGCAGAAATGGTTATTATCTTGCGAGGGATGGTGATGGTGGCAAATTTATCATCCTATTTCAGCATTACCTCTCCAGATCTGTATTCAGCCCTCCGGCTAAACTGCAAGATTCCTTCGGTCATCAGACTCTGAATCCCTGCTATCAGCTGCTCACAGCCGTCTGAACGAATCGCACAACCCATACACAATTCTCCACGGCCCGGAAAGATTCCTCTTTTCATCAACTTGGCTTTAACAAAGCTAAGCGTGTCCTCGGGTCCTTGACATCAGTCAACAAATCTGAGTCTTCTTCTTCAATAATGGCGTTCACCCCATCTCTCCAATGGTTCAGCATAAGGTTCTTTGTGACGTTCGACACATTATCAGAAAAATTGATGATTTTAGCATCGACAATATCTTGCACCTTGTGCTTGAATGCCTTACAGTTTTCTATCGTGTGGCCAGGTGCCCCCGAGTGAAAGTCACATCTTGCATTCGCATCATAACCCTGTGGAGGTGTCCCTGTCAAGGGAGCCAAGGTTCTCTTCTGCACTAGCTATAACTGAAGCAAAGTTTGTAGGAGTTGGGCATATGACATAGAAGGTGTCTCAAGATGACGATTTTCCAGAGGTGCTTTGTTCTGATACCTTCTGTACCCTTGCTGATTTTGCTGCGGCTGCTGCTATTGAGGTTGTTGGACAGTGGGTATGGTTATGCTAGCAACCTGCTGGCGCTGGCCCTTACCTTTCCTCCGAGTGTTAGACACTGTGCTCGTCTCTCCTTCGCGCCTCTTGCTACTGTATGGTTTCTTTCCTCCCCCGGATGAGGATAGATCAACGCCCTGAATTTTTCCCAGTTTGATCCCATTTTCAACATGCTCGCCAGTAATGATGAGATCAGAGAAACTTCCTGACATACCGCCGACCAGTTTCTCGTAATAGACCCCCGGGAGAGTGGCTACAAACATCTCAACAAGCTCTCGCTCAACCATCGGCGACTGAACTCTAGCTTCTAATTCACGCCATCTCTGGGCGTTGTTGCACCCCAAAATTTGACCAACTCTTCTTTACCTAGCTTGTGTTTCATTTCATTCACATTAGCATTATCATTTGCATTTCATTGACATGTATGCAGGAGAGCAAGAGGTATGAGTACCAATCAAGAGCTATGAAAGACCATGAAGCTAGCTAAGAAGCTTATTCAAGTGTTCAAGGGTTGACATCCTTGTTAGAGAAGTTAAAGGACCCTCAGAGTGAGTGGTTGAAACCAAGGTTGTGTGTCTCCTAACTTGAGAGTTGTGGAAAGACCTCAGATGATTCTGAAGCCAAAAATGTGGACTTGAAGCCTTGATAGAGCTTATGAGATGTCTTGAAAGCCATCATAAAGCCTGGACAGGTCATTGTGCAAGATTAAGAAGACTCGGCCATGAGTGGTGTAGTTAGGGTTTGACTGGGTCAACCCTAGGTCAACTAAGGATTTGAAGAAGGTTGGGACCTAAACCAAGAGCCATGTGATCATGGATTGATGCATTGAGATGTTATAAGGATGATTCCAAGGTCAACTCATCATGATTGAAGAGTTTGGGAGGTTCCAAGCTAGGGTTTCTAAGGCTTGACAGTGTAAAATCCCCTAGTTTGACCCCTATCTTCAGGACAGTTTAGCTCAAGATGTGATTGTCATCTCATCTTACCCCCAACATGAATGTTGTAGAGCTTGTTCTTAGATTTAATTTGAGTACTATAAGTCCTTGATAGGATTTGTAGAGCTCAAGTTATGACTTTGACAAGTTACAGGTCATCTGAGGTATGTGAATCTAGGGCCTTGAAAGTTACCCAACTTGCATCAAACGTTTTCCCAAGAATGATGATTCCTATGAACTTTTGGTCAACATTAATGTTGTTCCTTATCTACTTAGCTTTCTAGAGAGTAATATAAGTCCTTGATAGGATTTGTATAACTCAAGTTATGGCTTTGACAAGTCAAGAGCATTTTGGTCATTTGGAGATTACAGGTCATTTCAAGCATAAGGCCATAACTCCTATTTCCAAGCTTCAAATGGAAAAATCTTCAACATCAAACTTGTTCAAAATGATGTTTTAAGGCTAGTAAAGAGGTCATGAGATGGTGGAAAATCTTGTAGCTCAAAGTTGCAAAAATGACCTAAAATAAGGGCATAAGTTAAATAAACCAAAGTTGGAAATTGATATTTTCAACCTACACATCCAAACCATGGCATGTAATATATCATTTTGACTCTAGAAAACATTTTAAAAACAATGGTTTAGCCACATTTTTGAGTTGAGATTCAATTCATGGACTTGCTTTGAAAAACACTTGCTTGCATATTAAGTAACATATGCATAACTCAAAATTAAGGCATGAACAAGGAACTTGGCAAGCTAAACACCTCTAATATCTCACTAGGGGAGAAATTAAGAGTGAATGGGATGAATTCCAAGCTGTTTGCAAGGGTTGTACATGTCATGATAAGTGATTCAAAATCTCATGACATGAGATGTGGAATCCATGGCAGAGGGTTCTAGATCATCCAAACTTCATCTATATAATGAGTAGAGTGGATCCATGGCAGAGGTTGGTGATCATTGAAGGATTGAGCATAGTTTGGAATTGAGTTTTCATAGATTGTAATTGAAATCGGTTTCATCAAATTCCTCAATTTCCATCCATTTTCTTGCTTGATTCTTCTTCCATGAATGTCAAGGAGTGATTCCAGATCATTTTCAAGAAGAATTGGTGGCTAGATCGTGTGGGAGCAAGTGGTTTTCAGCACCTGCAACTCATCATCGTGTTTCAATATTGAAGCACTTTCCATTGAATCTTTGGCATACAGAAGCAAGGAGGAGGTTCAGTGATCGTGTCCAGAAGATTTGAGGGCTTGAAGTGAAGGATTATTGCATCTGTTATTCAAGAATTTCCAGGATGGTAATCTTCTTCCTATAGCATGATTTAGGTAGAATTAGGTTGAATTAAGGTGCTAGATTAGTTGTAGAATGGCATAGGATGGATTTCAGATGGTTAATTGATGAATTAGAGACAAAATAGGAAGATCACCATTTTCGGTTGAGATTGGGAGATGATGATTCTTGGGGTTTCAGAAGAAACTAATGGTATGGTTGAGTTCGTGGCAAGATTTGGAATGAGTTTCATCTTTTGACCTCTTGGATTGGAGGCCTCTAGGAAGAACTAGGGTTGAAGGAGATGATCGGAGCTCCATCGGCGGTGGCCGGAGCTGGGCGCGAAGCTCAGAGGTTTGAAATGGAGAAGATGAAGTTCTCACCATTAGATCATGGTCTGACCATTGACTGGGAGAAGATCCAAGGGCCACGTTTTAATTCTGATTTGTGAAGGATTTCTGATGAAACGATGCGTTTCATTTATTCAGGCATTTGGGCCTAATGATTTAAGTGTTATCCACACCCCCCAGCGAGCCCAACCCAGATTTTGAACTGAAAATGACTGCTATTTACACCACGCGCTTCATTATTTTTATTTGATTTTCATTTAATTTCCATTTAATTCATGGTTTTTGTAAAAATCATAACTAATTGAATATTAATCCAATCAAACCCATTCTTTTTGCATATTACTCATGATTGAGTCTATTATTTTTTAGAGAAAAAATATTTTCATTTCATGTAATTTCTGATTTAATTGGAATTTTGCATTTTAATTGATATTAAAATGATTATGTTTGATGCATATTTTTGTGGAATTTTGTTTGATCTCATGGTGATGGTTCTTGGCCTAATTTATTGTGTGTGATTAGGTTAGACATGTATGATCCCATAGAATTTTTCTCACATTTTTGTGATGAAAATAGTTTTGCTTTCTAGATTGATTTCTAGATGCCTCTTTTTAGGGTTTTAGGTTGATGCCTTAGAATATAGAATTTAGTTCTAGGTCCAATTTTATGGTTTGATCTTTGAAACTAATGTGGTAGAGTCATGATTGACCTAGGTTCCCATAGTGATTTTTGTAGGATTTTACAATTGTTTTTAGTATTTTAGTTAGGACTAACTTTAGTGCTAGGTTTTAGGTGATCCTAATTTACGAATTCAACTAGTTTAACTTCCCTAGTTCCCTTAGATTAGGGTTTGTGCTTGGTTTGCCTTTGGTTGAGGTTGAAGACAAGTTGAAGACAAGGTGAGGATGCTTGAAGTTGCTTGAAGGTGCTTGGAGCTTTGGATTTGTTTGTGTCTGAAGGTGGCTGATGAAGATTAGGAGATAGGACATAAAGAGAGCCTTGTAGTTAGAATGATTTCCTTCACAAACATGGAAAGCATCTTGTGCTGCCATTCCTCCCAATGACTAAAAGCCCTTCTCAGACATTCACATCCCTCCCTTGGAAGGATGAGTGACTTTATCTGAGAAGTAGAACTTTGAGGGAACCAGTCTCTCATAATGATGAACCCTTACAGGCTTCCCTTGGTTGTCAGTGAGTTGTTTATCATTTCCCTTCATCCTGGTAAATCAATTATCTTCTGGTTTGAGTATCCTGATAGATGCTAGACTTGAGTTTGAAGATGAAGACTTCACTGAAGAGTGTGGGAAAGGATGATTCCTTGAGCATTGCCCTTGCAGCTGAAGCTTGAAGAGCAAGAAGAACAAGTTGATACTTGAAGACACAATGGAGATTGAATGAAGACCTGAGGCTTAAAGAATTAAAGGATGAAGTTGACACTTCCATGTGATTGAAGATTACTCTGAGAAGTTGAAGCTTGTAGGAGAAGAAGACCAAGTTGATACTGGTAGAGCAAAGAGAGTTGAAGCTTGAGGACCAAGTTGATACTTGAAGATCCAATTGAGATTGAGTGTAGAGCTGAGGCTTGAAGAATTAAAGGATGAGTTGATACTTACATTGATGCATTGAGAGCCTGAAGGAATCAAGTTGATACTTATAATTAAGAGTGAAGCCTGAAGGTGGAATTGACTGTAAAGCTGAAGCTTGGAGAAGAAGGATAAGTTGAAACTTATGTTGATGGGTTGAAACCTGGAGAAGAAAATTGATATTTGTCATGAGAGATGATAGCCTTGAAGGGTGATAGAAGTCTGATGACTGGATTGATGTCAGAAGAGCTGAAGCTTGGAACTGAGAGAGAGGGGTTGATCTGCTTTCCTGTCTGTTTTCTTTTTTGTATTGATGTGCCTTGTTTGACTTGCTTGATGCATTAGAATAAGTCCATATCTAGACTGACTTTAAACTAGGAGCATGACTGCACTAGAAGTTGAGTTGCTCCCTCTGCTTGTATTGTTACTGTATGGCTTTGCTTGCGGGTATTCGGTAGAGCCCATCTCCCTTGCCCATGTGGTTTATTCTGCTTGATAGCATGTTTTACTTTTCTTCTGTATGATTGCAGTTTACTGTATTTTTCTTGATAGCATGTTGTTATTTCCTCAGTATGATTACTCTTATTCATTCTGGCTCGAGGTTGAGATGAGCTTGTGGAGGCTGTTGCCCCACACACATTTCCTCCCTCACTTGCATTGCATGCATTTTACAGTCGTTTACTGTATATCTATTTACTGTTTAAGCTGATGCTTTGCCTGTTTCTGTATCATTGACATGATCCCTTAGGACTCTCATTTCCTTTGGTAAGGAAGTGATGATTGAACTTTAGGTTGAAACCTATGCATGATAACTTCTAGGAGTTCCCTGTTTCAAACCTCAACCATAGGATAAATCCATGGCATGACAACAGTAGGACTTGATAGTCTCCCTTTAGTTGAGCCCGTTCTCTTCTCATCTCAAAACAGCTTAAGATACAGTAATCATGAATGATTTCTTTCGTACATTACGAGCCTTAAGCTATCTGAGAAAGGATTGTTGGAGAGCTTCTTTGCAACAGTCTGGATGTTTAGTATGGTACCCTTTGGGTGACATGCGACGCATTCACTCTCAGGTCATAGTCTTTAGTGCGATTGAAATTGCAAACAACCATAAAAAACACTTCTTCCGTAAAAGACAGAAAACAAACTTCAAACCTTTTTGCCCCGTGGGCCCATAACTCAATGGAAGCTTTTTTGAAGAAAAGAGTGTCGTTAAACTTCAGCGCCAACGCAAACAGGCTTTGTCCCTAAGTGCTGGAACTGCTGTTTAACCCTACTCGGTAAAACAGATGAATCTGAATCCCCGTAATCCGTAGTATCCCTAACTACGTAAGCTCTAATCTCTCAAGCATGTTGAGAGTACGTAGGCACAATACTGACGTATTGGCGAGCCACCTTCCCCCATCCGTAACCCGTAGGCCGAACTACGTTGACTCTGATTTCTCATTCTCTGATGAGAACACGTAGGCATAAAGCGCGACGCTTTGCCGAGTCATTTTCTTTTCTTGTTTAAGCCAGCCTTGATAGGTAGATAGATAAACCAACTCGTCCAGTAAACACAACAAGCGTGGATCCCGTCGAGTACGATGGACGTGAGGGGTGCTAATACCTTCCCCTTGCGTAACCGACTCCCGAACCCAGACAATGGTTGCGACGACCTTGTCTTACCCTTTTCGTCAGGTTTTTCCGATCGTTTCCTTTCCCGCTCCGAGGGATAAATAACGAAAGGTGGCGACTCTTCTGTTTTGCCGGCACCTTATTTTCGCGGAAGCGACAGCTGGCGACTCTGCTGGGGACTTGATAGTTTCCTGGGATCCAACGTCCCGAATGCGAGTCAGTTTGGGGATCCGACGTCCCCTGCGAGAGTTAATCCTAGCGCTTGTATGATTACTTGTTGGGTTGTGTTTATTTATCGCATCTTTATTTCCCGCACGTTATTTTCAGTATGATATGATTATCTGTGCTGTTGTGGGAGGGGCATTCTGATGAGTGAGAAGCCAGACCCAGGCTTGAGTGAACATAGCATTAGTTGTGGAAATTAGTGGGCGCGTGCTTGCTTGGCAGACACTAGTGTCTCATGAAATCCACGCTCAAACGAGGTTCTCCCGGTTGACTTCTTTTTCAACCCTTTGGGTTGAGGGGGTTGTTAGTTTGGAGGATTGTCGACTCTGGGGACCGATCATTTGTGATTCAGCCGAGTGGGGCCGCTTCATGAGCTGGTGATGCCACACCTTCTGGGTATCGTATCACCCCTCTTGAATGACTGTGACGCTGATGAACGCATAGGATGCCGAACCTGTGTCAGTTTAGGTCCATACCTATGAGCAGGGTTGGGTTTATTGCAGGAAACTTTGACCTTCAGACTACCTGGTTTTCTTGATAGTGAATCAGTTTTGTTGGTACCAGAGGTTCTCATCATCAGATATGATTGTTCTTGACAGAGCAAAGCTTTGGTCCTGTATCAGAGGACCTTATATTCAGATGAGTATTTTTTCTTGATAGAGCAGGTTTATGATTAGGGTCTGAGGATCTCATCAGCATATGTATGGTTGTTCTTGATAGAGCAGAGTTTTATCAGATGTTTGTTCTTGATAGAGCAGAGTTAGGATCCTGTATCAGAGGTCCTTATCATCAGATGGTTGTTCTTGACAGAGCAGGTTTATGGTCCTATATATGTGTGTTCTTGACAGAGCAGATTTATGGTCTTATGTGTGTGTTCTTGACAGAGCAGATTTGTGGCCCGATACCAGGGTTTTCTTATTATCAGATGTAGTGGTTGTTCTTGATAGAGCAGAATTATGGTTTTGTTGATACAGAATCTCCACAGCACAGTTGCCTTGGTCTCCTGCTGCATGGTTGCATTTTACATTGCTTTGCATACTCATTTGCATTTCATTAACGTGTGTCTGTGTTTCAGGTACCGTTTCTCCCGATCCAGGATTTCTTGCCTCCTATTATATTGTTATGGGTTCTCTGAGGAAGGTCGTGCCTTACAAGCTCCCTGCCCCTGATGTTGTTCAGCTGAATGGGTTGATTGCTTTAGCAGATGATTCTGTGAGAGATGAGTTCAGAAAATCTTACGGCAAATTGCTCAGTTTGGTTCGTAAACCTTCTGCGTTCGAGTTGAATGGGTTGCACGCTCTGCTGCAGTTCTACGATCCTCCGTTGAGATGCTTTACTTTCCAGGATTTTGTTCTAGCACCTACGTTAGAGGAATATGCTGATTTGTTAGGTGTGCCTATCAAGAGGCAGATGCCTTTTGTACATATGGATGCTGAGCCTGATCTGGCTAGTCTAGCTCTGTCACTTCATCTGGATGCCTCCGAGTTGGTATTGTCTAGTTGGAACAGGGTTCCTGGTTTCTCCTTGCAGTTCTTAGTGGGAAAGGCTCAGCAGTGCGCCAAAGACGGATGTTGGGTCGTGTTCAACGCCATTCTCGCTCTGTGCATATATGGCATCATTATGTTCTCCAATATGCCCGACTTTGTAGACTTCGACGCCTTTCGCATCTTTGCTTCAGGGAATTCAGTCCCTACCTTGATAGGAGATGTCTACCATTCCATCCACTACAAGAACGAGAACAGAAGGGGCAAGAATGTCTCGTGCTGTGTGCCCCTGCTTTATAAATGGCTTGATAGTCATCTACCCAAGAGGGGTCCCTTCGTTTCGTTTGCAGCCACATCTGAATGGTCCGAGCGTTTGATGAGTCTATCTGCAGAGGATATTGACTGGTTTGATAGAGATAGGTTGGGTACCGAGATTATCTTCAGCTGCAGCGGGTTTCCGAACGTGCCTTTGATAGGCAGGAAAGGCTGTATAAACTATAATCCGTCTTTGCTGGTCCGACAGTTTGCTTACGCTTTGAGAGCTCCGCCGAAGGATGAAGAGGTGCAGGAATCTCTGTACCTCACTGGTCTTCTAGAGGGGGATCTGTTATCTAAGCTTCAGCGCGCTTGGAATGGCATCAGTAAGAGGGGAAAACCATTGCTGGGAAGAAGTAATAATCAAGCCTACACTCCGTATGTGACTTGGATCAGAGCCAGAGCAAATGCTATAGGGATGCCGTTTCCTCCTGCCAAGCCAGAAAGCCCTCCAATGATTGAAGAGCCTACTACCGTGCCCCTTCAGCAGCATAATTAGGTGTTAGCTGAGCGAGATGAATTGAAGAGGGCAAACGAAGAACTGGAGAAAGAATTGGCTCAGCTCAGAAGCGAGAGAAACGAAGTCGTTCATTCCTTCAAAAGGCAAACAGAGCTGGTGAACCGGCTGGGGACAGACCTGACTAAGCAGATAGCCGAGCGTGAGCGCATGGGTCAAGACTTCAAAGCTGTCAACGATGTACTGGCCACGAAGAAGCAGCACTTGGACGAAGCATATCGGAGGATATCCAAGTTCAACCAGCACTGGAAGGCCTCCCTAGCCACCAGGAAGGAGCGGGAGGACAAGCTGACGCAACAGATCTCCAAGCTGGAAGCCCAGGTGAAGGCTAGTGAGAAGAGGTTTGATGAAGAAACCGCCCGCAGATATGCTGCTGAAGGCCAGCTCAACAGAGCTCTTGTTAACCTGAAGGAGCGCAAACTGACGTTTGAATCCAAGAAACGGAAGTTAGAAGATTGTTTCAGCGAAGGAGCATGGGAAGATTCGGTCGAAGGTCTTCAGTACACCATTGTGCAGAGGGAATTACTCGTCGAAGGGTTACTCACTCTGCCTGATCACCCAGAAACGAAGGAGTTGTTAGAAGAGTATCGCGCCCGTGGCCGTGCTTGACTGTTCGTAGTCCTTTTGTTTTGATCATTGTTGTATGCTGACCATCACCAGGCTTGTTGACTGAGGTCACGCTGTTGATTCATCTTGTACTCACTGACGTTGTGTACTGCCTTGATGGGCTTTCTTTATATATGAGATTGTTATTTCCATGACGGGACTCGGACTTCTTATTATCAGCACTGGCACTCAGGCACTAGGATCGGGGGAGATCTCCCTAACGCACAGACACACGTTTGCATTTGCATGAAGCATTTGCATAACGAGCACTTTTTCGTTTTTCCTAACCCCTTTGTGTTTACAGGTTGTTTCAGGTTGTTCCAGGATTGATCAGAGACCTATCCACCGCTATCCGACCAGAGCAAATCAAACCAGAATCATGGAGCAAGTGCAAACTGATGTTCAGGAACTCCGCGAAAGAATGGATCGCTTCATAGAGCTCATGCAAGCGGCCGCCAATGGCCAGGATCAGCTCAGAACCTTGGTTCAGCCTCTGATTTCAAGGGTTGATAGCAATGGCGTACTCCATGGTGGGACTGTGCCTACTCCTCCACCAGTTGAAACTCATCAGAATGGCGTCCCCGTGATCGGGGGGAATGGCAGTGCCAACGGCAACGTGATAGCTAACATGGGACTCAATGGCAATACGACGGGCGTCGGTAATGGGAGTCTGGAAGCTAATGTCAATGTTGGGTTGGCCAACACCAATGCAGGTGTTGGGAATCTGTTTAGGCCTCAACCATGGCTAGAAGATCGTCAGGACGATGTGTTCTCTCAGAGAGGTGCTGAAGGAGAGCTGAATGCTGAAGCACGGCTAAGCTTCAAGGCACTCGAGAATAAGATGAGAAATATCGAGAACCAGAACACCCTGGGCGTTGATATGTCCAAGTTGGGATTGATTGTTGATTTCAAGGTGCCTCCCAAGTTCAAGGTACCTGACTTTGAGAAGTATAAGGGCACCACTTGCCCTCGCGTCCACCTAAGATCGTATTACAGAAAAATGTCCGCTCATTCTGAGGACGAGAAGTTGTTGATGCACTTCTTTCAGGACAGTCTGTCCGGACCATCCCTCGAATGGTACATGAGTCTGGAACCTATCAGTGTGCGCACGTGGAAGGACCTTGCTGAAGCATTTGTGCACCACTACCAATACAATAGCGACTTGGCCCCGAACCGAGTCCAGCTGCAGAATCTGTCGCAGAGGAACAACGAAGGGTTTAAGGAATACGCCCAGCGATGGCGTGATTTGGAAGCCAGGGTTCAGCCGCCGATGGTTGAACGTGAGCTCGTGCAGATGTTCGTAGCCACCCTCCCAGGGGTTTACTATGAGAAATTGGTCAGTGGTATGTCCGGAACTTTCTCAGATCTCATTATCACGGGTGAGCACATCGAAAATGGGATCAAACTCGGGAAAATTCAAGGTGATTCGTCCTCAGCCGGAGGAGGAGGAAAGAAACCTTATAGTGGCAAAAGACGGAAAGGAGAAACGAGCGCCGTGACCAACGCTCGAAGGAAGGGTAAAGGCCCTCACCAACAGGTGGCCAGCATAACTATCCCGGAAGTTCAACAGCCACAGCAGCAGCAGCAACCGAATCAACAAGGGTACATAAAGTATCAGAATCGGGCACCTCTGTCGAGCCGTCACCTCGAGACACCGCCCATGTCGTATGCGCAACTATTGCAGACTTTGCTCCAGCTACAGTTGATCCAGAAGAGAACCTTGACTCCCTTGACAGGGGCACCTCTGCCAGGGTACGACGCGAATGCAACTTGTGAGTTTTACTCAGGGGAACCAGGCCACACAATAGAGAACTGCAAAGCCTTCAAGCATAAGGTGCAGGACATGGTGGGCGCTAATATCTTCAACTTCTCGGATAATGTGCCAAATGTCACGAAGAATCCTATGCCGAATCATAGGGGAGGTGGAGTAAACGCCATTATTGAGGATGAGAGTTTGGATTTGTTGACTGACGTCAGAGATCTGAAGACGCCGCTTAGCTTCGTTAAAGCTAAGTTAATGAAAATAGGTTTCTTTCTAGGTTGCAGAGAGTTATGTATGGGCTGTGCGGCAAGTCCTGATGGATGTGAACAGTTGATAGAGGGGATTCAAAGTCTGATGACTGAGGGAATCCTGCAGTTTAGCCGAAGGGCCGAAAGCGGATCGGGAGAGGTAATGCTGAAGCAAGATGATGAGGTTGCCACCATCACCATCCCTCGCCAGACGATAACTATTTCTGCACTCAAGCCGCCCACAATTACCATCACCAAAGCTGGGCCGATACCGTTCGAAAGCACTAACGCTGTCCCATGGCATTATGGGGCTGAAGTCTATTGCAACAGACAGAAGTTGGAACTAGAACCGTTTGGGTCGTCTGTGGAGAACCTAGCGGGCGTTAGCGGAATCACTCGCAGCGGAAGAGTGTTTGCACCACCAGAGGTCGTGGCGGATAAAGCGGTCAGAGCTGATGCAGCTGATAAAGGTAAAAGTAAATTCGTTGAAGAGATCCCGCGTGGGGCAGAAAAAGACTTACTTGTTAAAGATGCTGAGGAATTTATGAGGTTGATTAAAAAGAGTGGCTACAAGATTGTGGATCATCTCCATCAGACACCCTCGAAGATTTCCATCTTGAATCTGTTGCTGTATTCTGAAGCACACCGCAACGCGCTGCTGAAGGTGTTGAACGCCGCATATGTACCGCAAAAAATATCAGTAAACCAGCTAGAAGAGGTCGTAGCCCACGTGAATGCTAGAAATGGAATGGGGTTCACTGACCTAGAGCTGACGCCAAAAGGGAGGAATCACAATAGCTCCCTGCACATCTCGATAGAGTGTAGGGGAATGATTATGTCACACGTGTTGGTAGACACTGGTTCGTCACTCAATGTTCTTCCGAAGAAGGCATTAATGAAGTTGGATACTCGCGGAGTGATTTGCACACCCAGTGATCTGGTTGTGAAGGCGTTCGATGGAACCAAACGCCGTGTTTTCGGGGAGGTGACCCTGCCAATCCAAGTCGGGCCGGAAACATTCGATGCGATCTTTTATATTATGAACATCATGCCTGTCTACAGCTGTCTCTTGGGCCGGCCATGGATCCATGCTGCTGGAGCCGTGACCTCCACGTTGCACCAGAAACTCAAATATGCTGTCGGAGGTAGCATCGTGACCGTTTGTGGCGAGGAAGACATAATGGTGAGCCATTTGTCGTCCTTCAAGTATGTTGAAATGGATGGGGAAATCCATGAGACTCTATGCCAAGCGTTCGAAGCTGTCAAAGTGAAGGACGTAGCTCCTTTAGTCACTGAAAAGCCAGAGATGACTCTCTCCTCATTCAAGGAAGCTCGGGCCGTTGTCCGAGCTGGATCTACCCCAGGCTGGGGGCGAATTTTGGAGATACCTAACAAGCAAGATAAGTTTGGGTTGGGATATTCTCCGGGAGCTGAAGCTTCTTCTTCTTCTAGCAGTGCGTCGCGAGGTAAAGGGCCGATCCAGTTTACCAGTGGCGAGGTGATATTTGAAAGCATCAACGCGGTGTCTGAAGACAGCGGAGATAGCGACTGTGACCTCGACTCTTGGATTCAGCCAAGCAAGCTAGGCGAGGGCCTTACCAACTGGTCCGTCAAGGATATCATCCAGATGACAAGCGAAGAGTAATGATTTACTTTTTTCCAATCATTGTACAACCCTATGTCCTACCCGGGGCATAGTGGTTTTATTGTCAGGGCCTTGTTGTATTATGTACATGCATTTTATCAATAAATCAAAAGGCGTTTTTCTTCGTATTCAAATATTGTGATCTCTGTTATTCCTATTTTATATTTGTTTTGAAAAACAATAAAATGGCAATGGGGTTTATGCTAACCTGCACATCCTTGTTTTAAACTTAACCCTTGTTATTGCAGGATCCACATAACAGATGACATCGACTCTGGACCTTCTACGACTCACTTCGACTTCGATTGCCCGATCTATCAAGCCGAAGAAGAGATTGATGAATACGAAGACCTTCCTGAAGAGTTGGCCCGCTTGTTGAAACAAGAATAGAAAGTTATTCTGCCTCATGAAGAGGAAATCGAGATCGTGAATCTGGATTCTGAAGAACTGGTCAGGAACGTCAGGATAGGGGCTGCATTGCAGATTGATGTCAAGCAGAGATTGGTCGAGATGCTAAGAGAGTATAGTGACGTCTTTGCTTGGTCATACGAAGATATGCCCGGACTTGATACTGACATCGTGGTCCACCACTTGCCGCTGCGAGAAGATTGTCCTCCCGTTAAGCAGAAGCTTAGAAGGACGTGACCAGATATGGCCGTTAAGATCAAAGAAGAAGTGCAGAAGCAGCTTGATGCTGGCTTCCTAGCGGTCACTACTTACCCTCCGTGGGTCGCCAACATAGTGCCTGTACCGAAGAAGGACAGTAAGGTACGAATGTGCGTCGATTATCGGGATTTGAATAGGGCGAGCCCTAAAGATGATTTCTCGCTGCCTCATATTGATGTGTTGGTCGACAATACAACCCAGTTCTCCGTATTTTCGTTCATGTATGGCTCTCCGGTTACAATCAGATCAAGATGGCGTTGGAGGACATGGAGAAAACTACGTTTATTACTCCCTGGGGAACATTTTGCTACAAGGTAATGCCTTTCGGTCTGAAGAACGCAGGGGCCACTTACCAACGGGCAATGGTAACTTTGTTTCATGATATGATTCATCATGAGATTGAAGTCTATGTTGATGACATGATTGCGAAGTCCCAAACGGAGGAGGGACATCTGGTCAATTTGCTGAAGCTTTTTGAGAGGCTTAGGACGTTCAGGTTGAGGCTGAATCCTAACAAATGTACTTTCGGAGTACGGTCCGGAAAGTTACTGGGGTTTATCGTGAGTGAAAGAGGCATTGAGGTTGATCCTGCAAAGATAAAAGCGATACAAGAAATGCCAGTGCCAAAAACAGAAAAGGAAGTTCGTGGTTTCTTGGGCAGAATAAACTACATTGCAAGGTTTATCTCTCAGCTCAAGGCCACGTGTGAACCGATGTTCAAACTGTTAAAGAAAGATCAGGCGATTATCGGGAACGAGGATTGCCAGAAGGCATTCGATAAGATAAAGCAGTATCTGCAGGAACCTCCAATCTTGATACCCCCAGTGGCTGGACGGCCCTTAATCATGTACTTAATAGTTCTTGAGAATAGTATGGGGTGTGTTCTCGGTCAGCACGACGATACGGGCAGAAAGGAGCATGCCATTTACTACTTGAGTAAAAAGTTCACTGACTGTGAATCTCGTTACTCGATGCTGGAGAAGACGTGTTGTGCACTAGCCTGGGCTGCCAAACGTTTACGACAGTACATGCTCAATCACACCACTATGCTAATTTTGAAGATGGATCCGATCAAGTACGTCTTCGAGAAGCAGGCTCTTTCAGGCAGGATTGCCAGATGGCAAATGGTGTTGACGGAATATGACATTCAGTATGTTTCCCAGAAGGCCATCAAGGGAAGCGTATTATCTGATTACCTTGTCGAACAGCCAATCGAGGATTATCAGCCGATGAAATTTGAATTCTCTGATGAGGATATCATGTTTCTCAAAGCGAAAGATTGCGATGAACCGTTGCCCGACGAGGGTCCAGATAGGAAATCCCAGTGGAAATTGATATTTGACGGGGCGGTTAATTCCTACGGAAGTGGCATTGGGGTGATCATCACGACTCCCCACGGATCCCATATCTCGTTCACTGCAAGACTGACGTTTCCGGTCACCAATAATGAAGCGGAGTACGAAGCATGCATCATGGGTCTAGAAGAGGCAATTGATTTGAGAATCAAGAACCTAGACGTATATGGTGACTCGGCGCTTGTGATCAACCAGATTAAAGGAGAGTGGGAGACTCGTCAATCGAATTTGGTGTCGTACATGAATTATTCCAGAAGGCTACTTCCGTCCTTTGATCGAGTGGAACTCCATCATGTGCCCAGGGCCGAGAACCAGATGGCTGATGCCTTAGCCACGTTGGCTTCGATGTATAAAGTTAATTTTTGGAATGAAGCTCCAAGAATTGTCCTTTCTCGTCTTGATAGACCTGCATTCGTCTTTGCGATCGAGGAAGCCGCCGACGGCAAGCCATGGTTCCATGACATCCAGACTTTCCTTATGACTAAGGAGTATCCTGCGGGTGCGTCAACCCAGGATAAGAAGACTTTGAGGAGGCTGTCTGGGAATTTTTATCTCAATCCTGATGGAGTTTTGTATAAAAGAAACCACGATCTCGTGCTACTCAGATGTGTAGATGAGAAAGAGGCGAGTATGCTCATGGAAGAAGTCCATGAAGGCACGTTCGGTACGCACGCCGGCGGGCATGCCATGACGAGAAAGATCCTGAGAGCGGGATACTACTGGCTGACGATGGAATCAGATTGCTTTAAATTCGCAAAGAGATGTCATAAATGCCAGATTTATGCTGATAAGATTCATGTGCCGCCGTGCCCGTTGAATGTCATGTCTTCCCCGTGGCTGTTCTCCATGCGGGGCATCGACATGATAGGCAGGATCGAGCCCACTGCATCTAACGGTCATCGCTTCATTCTAGTAGCTATCGACTACTTCACCAAGTGGGTGGAGGCAGCCTCGTACGCTAATGTGACCAAGCAGGTGGTGGCTAAGTTCATAAAGAGGGATATCATCTGTCGTTACGGAATTCCCGAGCGGATCATTACTGATACTGGTTCGAATTTGAATAACAAGATGATGAAGGAGATGTGCCAGAGTTTCAAGATTGAACACCACAACTCATCTCCTTACCGGCCGAAGATGAATGGCGCCGTTGAAGCAGCCAATAAGAACATAAAGAAGATTGTTCAGAAGATGGTTGTGACCTACAAAGATTGGCACGAGATGCTGCCATTCGCACTGCACGGTTATCGTACAACGGTACGTACATCGATCGGGGCAACTCCTTTCTCCTTGGTGTACGGTATGGAAGTTGTCCTACCGTTAGAAGTGGAGATCCCTTCTTTACGAGTTTGGGTTGATGTGAAACTCGACGAGGCAGAATGGATTACGAACCGACTGAACCAACTCAGCCTGATGGACGAGAAGAGATTAGCATCGATTGCGTATGGTCGTCTGTACTAGAGCCGAATGAAGAAAGCATGTGATAAGAAGGTGCGTCCTAGAAGCTTTTAGACGGGTGATCTCGTCCTGAAGAAGATTCTTCCTCCACACTCCGATCACCGGGGCAAGTGGACTCCTGATTACGAAGGTCCGTACGTCGTCAGCAAGGTCTTCTCGGGAGGAGCTTTGTTGTTATCCGCGATGGATGGTGAAGATTTTGCATCCCCGGTAAACGCGGACGCAGTTAAAAAATACTTTGCTTGAAAGCGACCCGCTGGAAAGTAAAAAGAGAGTCCAGGCAAAAATGGGGCATCCCGGCGAACCATAAAAAAGGAAAAAGGTTCGGGCAAAAATTAGGGATATAAAGAAAAGAATGTACACCCGCAAAGTCGAAAACCCAGATGGGCGACTTTGGCAAAAAAGGGTATCCCGGTGAACTGAAAACCCACAAAGGGCGGTTCACGCAAAAGTTAGGGATTTGAAAAAGCAAATGACTGCGTTCCGCGTATGGACTATATTGGTTTAGTGGTTTGGAAGACCTGAAGGTCGTTTATCTGAATCAATCTCTTCTGAAGCTGAAGCGCCGGAGAAGTATCAAAGTCGAGTGGGTCATAGAGGGATCAACTCATGGTGTTCGTCTATGCCTCGTTGCCGATATTTGTATATACTGATGTATATTCATGTTTTATTTTTGCACGGCTTCCTCATTCCAGGAGCTTGCATCTGTTGTAAAACATTTTTACCCATTCAGGGGTTCGTTATCAATAAAATGTATACTATTCAACAATTCTGTTTGTCTGTTTAGCATTTATCTGTTTTGTTTGCGAAAAAGAACGCTGATGTTTTTGACAAAATGCGCATACATAAACTTACTGGCCTAGGCCACTGATTGTTGAAATAATGAATTACTTGAACATTGTCACAAGATGATAACCTTGATAGGTCCCTTTGAGAAGGGTGTCTTGTCTGTTTGTTTGTGTTGTTACAGGTGTAGCAGATGCCAGACAGTCCGCCGTATGCGTCCCCAGGCAGGATGACTCCTTCTTCTCCAGCAAAATTCAGCATCCTCTCCTCGCAGAGTCTGAACGTGAGATCGTAAGCATTGATACGTCTCCCCAGGCAGAGAAGATTCTCTCCCCAATCATATGTATCCTGAAGGAAAGGCATCTCCCCAGCTGAGTCATACGCTGAAGTATCCAGCAATTGATAGTTCCAGACTGAAGTCTCCAGCGGAATTGAGATTCCCCACAGAGTCGTACTCTCCCCTGTAAGCAGGATGATTCCTTCTTCCCCAACCGAGTTTGCAGATCCCCAAGAGAGGCGAGGCCTTAGAAGCAGTTGGGACCATGATTGGTTTTCCCCAGTAGAGTGTTGAATAGCTGACGCTGTGTTTCCCCGCCGGAGCCGTTATCTCCAGGGAAGTAGCCGTGAAGGTCGCGCAGTTTATCTCCGCGATTGACATCGCTTTCCTCAGCAGGTCCAGATTCTCGTAGATCTTCGTTCCCCTGCAGCAGTCAACTGAAGTTTGTTTCCCCATGCGGAGTCCTATTGAGATTAGCGTGACTTCTTTTCCTCGGCAGGATGATTCCTTCCTCCACCAGAGTGGTTCTTTCTCCTTGACGGGAGGATTCTCCCTTCAGCATTTATTTTGCTGACGGGATCGCAGCACTTTGCATGGTTGCATAGCATCTATCATAAACGCGTAGCATTTCCACCGTGTGGAGCATTGCGCCATTGTCAAAGCATACGCATACCAAACATGAGCTAGGTCGTTACCTTTCTTGTTTTACAGGTGTTCCTCCGCAGGTCGGTTGCTCGAGATGATTCTTGAATTCTCCCCAACGGAGTCGCTTGCTCAAGATGAATCTTGAATTCTCCCCCAGCAAAGTCATTTTCTTAAGATGATTCTTAAAATCCCCGGTGCAGTCGCCAGAGTTGGTTGCTCACGTTGATGCTTAGAGTTCCCGGCAGAGTGTTTGTTCAGGATGATCCCTGAAATCTCCAACAGAGTATGGGTTCAGGATGATTCTTGAAGTCCCCACGAAGCTATTTGTCCAAGACGATTCTTGATGTCCTCAGCAGAGATGATTCATCCAGAACAATTTCTGGATCCCCGAAGCAGAAGTACTTGATAGTCTTCCAGAACCCCCAGCGGAGATGCGTCATCCCCGGCAGGTTTCCAAACAGTGAAGTTGAAACTTCCCCTGAAGACATGATGATTGAAGTCCAACCGTGTTAACGAAGCAGTTCCCTCAGCTGATGCGGAGTACCCGATGGTAGAAGTTTGGATATCCTCAATTGGTTCATGATTGACCGAGAACTCTATTCCCGACTTACTGATGAAGTCCGACTGATGCCCAAAGATTTCTTTGAATGCCCGACGGCATGATTAACTTGACTGTTGACCTGATGAGCCTCGAGGAATCTTGATTCCTGACGGCATGATCGACCATGTATCATCGGTTACCGTGTGACCAATTCTCCAGCTAGTTGTCGTGCAGCTAATATTTCAGTTTTCGAAGATTTGTTCCCATCAGAGTACCGTGTACTTGTGCAGTTGGAAAATTTCCGGGTTTGTCGGTATTCAACCGTCTCGCACCTTGATTGGTTGAGAGCCATTCGCTTCTCACCCAGTCAGGTTCAAGCCGTTTGAATAGGGGCAGCTGTTGCACCCCAAAATTTGACCAACTCTTCTTTACCTAGCTTGTGTTTCATTTCATTCACATTAGCATTATCATTTGCATTTCATTGACATGTATGCAGGAGATCAAGAGGTATGAGTACCAATCAAGAGCTATGCAAGACCATGAAGCTAGCTAAGAAGCTTATTCAAGTGTTCAAGGGTTAACATCCTTGTTAGAGAAGTTAAAGGACCCTCAGAGTGAGTGGTTGAAACCAAGGTTGTGTGTCTCCTAACTTGAGAGTTGTGGAAAGACCTCAGATGATTCTGAAGCCAAGAATGTGGACTTGAAGCCTTGAGATAGCTTATGAGATGTCTTGAAAGCCATCATAAAGCCTGGACAGGTCATTGTGCAAGATTAAGAAGACTCGGCCATGAGTGGTGTAGTTAGGGTTTGACTGGGTCAACCCTAGGTCAACCCTAGGTCAACTAAGGATTTGAAGAAGGTTGAGACCTAAACCAAGAGCCATGTGATCATGGATTGATGCATTGAGATGTTATAAGGATGATTCCAAGGTCAACTTATCATGATTGAAGAGTTTGAGAGGTTCCAAGCTAGGGTTTCTAAGGCTTGACAGTGTAAAATCCCCTAGTTTGACCCCTATCTTCAGGACAGTTTAGCTCAAGATGTGATTGTCATATCATCTTACCCCCAACATGAATGTTGTAGAGCTTGTTCTTAGCTTTAATTTGAGTACTAGAAGTCCTTGATAGGATTTGTAGAGCTCAAGTTATGACTTTGACAAGTTACAGATCATCTGAGGTATGTGAATCTAGGGCCTTGAAAGTTACCCAACTTACATCAAACTTTTTCCCCAAAAGGATGATTCCTATGAACTTTTGGTCAACATGAATGTTGTTCCTTATCTTCTTAGCTTTCTAGAGAGTACTAGAAGTCCTTGATAGGATTTGTAGAACTCAAGTTATGGCTTTGACAAGTCAAGGGCATTTTGGTCATTTGGAGATTACAGGTCATTTCAAGCATAAGGCCATAACTCCTATTTCCAAGCTTCAAATGGAAAAATATTCAACATAAAACTTGTTCAAAATGATTTTTTAAGGCTAGTAAGGAGGTCATGATATGGTGGAAAAGCTTGTAGCTCAAAGTTGCAAAAATGACCTAAAATAAGGGCATAAGTTAAATAAACCAAAGTTGGAAATTGATATTTTCAACCTACATATCCAAACCATGGCATGTAATATATAATTTTGACTCTAGAAAACATTTTAAAAACAATGGTTTAGCCACATTTTTGAGTTGAGATTCAATTCATGGACTTGCTTTGAAAAACACTTGCTTGCATATTAAGTAACATATGCATAACTCAAAATTAAGGCATGAACAAGGAACTTGGCATGCTAAACACCTCTAATATCTCACTAGGGGAGAAATTAAGAGTGAATGGGATGAATTCCAAGCTGTTTGCAAGGGTTGTACATGTCATGATAAGTGATTCAAAATCTCATGACATGAGATGTGGAAAATCTCATTGGAAGGATCTAGAGGGTTCTAGATCATCCAAACTTCATCTATATAATGAGTAGAGTAGATCCATGGCAGAGGTTGGTGATCATTGAAGGATTGAGCATAGTTTGGAATTGAGTTTTCATAGATTGCAATTGAAATCGGTTTCATCAAATTCCTCAATTTCCATCCATTTTCTTGCTTGATTCTTCTTCCATGAATGTCAAGGAGTGATTCCAGATCATTTTCAAGAAGAATTGGTGGCTAGATCGTGTGGGAGCAAGTGGTTTTCAGCACCTGCAACTCATCATCGTGTTTCAATATTGAAGCATTTTCCATTGAATCTTTTGCATACAGAAGCAAGGAGGAGGTTCAGTGATCGTGTCCAGAAGATTTGAGGGCTTGAAGTGAAGGATTATTGCATCTTATTCAAGAATTTCCAGGTTGGTAATCTTATTCCTATAGCATGATTTAGGTAGAATTAGGTTGAATTAAGGTGCTAGATTAGTTGTAGAATGGCATAGGATGGATTTCAGATGGTTAATTGATGAATTAGAGACAAAATAGGAAGATCACCATTTTCGGTTGAGATTGGGAGATGATGATTCTTGGGGTTTCAGAAGAAACTAATGGTATGGTTGAGTTCGTGGCAAGATTTGGAATGAGTTTCATGTTTTGACCTCTTGGATTGGAGGCCTCTAGGAAGAACTAGGGTTGAAGGGGATGATCGGAGCTCCATCGGCGGTGGCCGGAGCTGGGCGCGAAGCTCAGAGGTTTGAAATGGAGAAGATGAAGTTCTCACCATTAGATCATGGTCTGACCATTGACTGGGAGAAGATCCAAGGGCCACGTTTTAATTCTGATTTGTGAAGGATTTCTGATGAAACGATGCGTTTCATTTATTCAGGCATTTGGGCCTAATGATTTAAGTGTTATCCACACCCCCCCAGCGAGCCCAACCCAAATTTTGAACTGAAAATGACTGCTATTTACACCACGCGCTTCATTATTTTTATTTGATTTTCATTTAATTTCCATTTAATTCATGGTTTTTGTAAAAATCATAACTAATTGAATATTAATCCAATCAAACCCATTCTTTTTGCATATTACTCATGATTGAGTCTATTATTTTTTAGAGAAAAATTATTTTCATTTCATGTAATTTCTGATTTAATTGGAATTTTGCATTTTAATTGATATTAAAATGATTATGTTTGATGCATATTTTTGTGGAATTTTGTTTGATCTCATGGTGATGATTCTTGGCCTAATTTTTTGTGTGTGATTAGGTTAGACATGTATGATCCCATAGAATTTTTCTCACATTTTTGTGATGAAAATAGGTTTACTTTCTAGATTGATTTCTAGATGCCTCTTTTTAGGGTTTTAGGTTGATGCCTTAGAATATAGAATTTAGTTCTAGGTCCAATTTTATGGTTTGATCTTTGAAACTAATGTGGTAGAGTCATGATTGACCTAGGTTCCCATAGTGATTTTTGTAGGATTTTACAATTGTTTTTAGTATTTTAGTTAGGACTAACTTTAGTGCTAGGTTTTAGGTGATCCTAATTTACTAATTCAACTAGTTTAACTTCCCTAGTTCCCTTAGATTAGGGTTTGTGCTTGGTTTGCCTTTGGTTGAGGTTGAAGACAAGTTGAAGACAAGGTGAGGATGCTTGAAGTTGCTTGAAGGTGCTTGGAGCTTTGGATTTGTTTGTGTCTGAAGGTGGCTGATGAAGATTAGGAGATAGGACATAGAGAGAGCCTTGTAGTTAGAATGATTTCCTTCACAAACATGGAAAGCATCTTGTGCTTCCATTCCTCTCAATGACTAAAAGCCCTTCTCAGATATTCACATCCCTCCCTTGGAAGGATGAGTGGCTTTATCTGAGAAGTAGAACTTTGAGGGAACCAATCTCTCATAATGATGAGCCCTTACAGGCTTCCCTTGGTTGTCAGTGAGGTGTTTATCATTTCCCCTCATCCTGGTAAATCAATTATCTTATGGTTTGAGTATCCTGATAGATGCTAGACTTGAGTTTGAAGATGAAGACTTCACTGAAGAGTGTGGGAAAGGATGATTCCTTGAGCATTGCCCTTGCAGCTGAAGCTTGAAGAGCAAGAAGAACAAGTTGATACTTGAAGACACAATGGAGATTGAATGAAGAGCTGAGGCTTAAAGAATTGAAGGATGAAGTTGACACTTCCATGTGATTGAAGATTACTCTGAGAAGTTGAAGCTTGTAGGAGAAGAAGACCAAGTTGATACTGGTAGAGCAAAGAGAGTTGAAGCTTGAGGACCAAGTTGATACTTGAAGATCCAATTGAGATTGAGTGTAGAGCTGAGGCTTGAAGAATTAAAGGATGAGTTGATACTTACATTGATGCATTGAGAGCCTGAAGGAATCAAGTTGATACTTGTAGTTAAGAGTGAAGCCTGAAGGTGGAATTGACTGTAAAGCTGAAGCTTGGAGAAGAAGGATAAGTTGAAACTTATGTTGATGGGTTGAAACCTGGAGAAGCAAATTGATATTTGTCATGAGAGATGATAGCCTTGAAGGGTGATAGAAGTCTGATGACTAGATTGATGTCAGAAGAGCTGAAGCTTGGAACTGAGAGAGAGGGGTTGATCTGCTTTCCTGTCTGTTTTCTTTTCTGTATTGATGTACCTTGTTTGACTTGCTTGATGCATTAGAATAAGTCCATATCTAGACTGACTTTAAACTAGGAGCATGACTGCACTAGAAGTTGAGTTGCTCCCTCTGCTTGTATTGTTACTGTATGGCTTTGCTTGCGGGTATTCGGTAGAGCCCAGCTCCCTTGCCCATGTGGTTTATTCTGCTTGATAGCATGTTTTAATTTTCTTCTGTATGATTGCAGTTTACTGTATTTTGCTTGATAGCATGTTGTTATTTCCTCAGTATGATTACTGTTATTCATTCTGGCTTGAGGTTGAGATGAGCTTGTGGAGGCTGTTGCCCCACACACATTTCCTCCCTCACTTGCATTGCATGCATTTTACAGTCGTTTACTGTATATCTGTTTACTGTTTAAGCTGATGCTTTGCCTGTTTCTATATCATTGACATGATCCCTTAGGACTCTCATTTCCTTTGATAAGGAAGTGATGATAGAACTTTAGGTTGAAACCTATGCATGATAACTTCTAGGAGTTCCCTGATTCAAACCTCAACCATAGGATGAATCCATGGCATGACAATAGTAGGACTTGATAGTCTCCCTTTAGTTGAGCCCGTTCTCTTCTCATCTCAAAACAGCTTAAGATACAGTAATCATGAATGATTTCTTTCGTACGTTACAAGCCTTAAGCTATCTGAGAAAGGATTGTTGGAGAGCTTCTTTGCAACAGTCTGGATGTTTAGTATGGTACCCTTTGGGTGACATGCGACGCATTCACTCTCAGGTCATAGTCTTTAGTGCGATTGAAATTGTAAACAACCATAAAAAACACTTCTTCCGTAAAAGACAGAAAACAAACTTCAAACCTTTTTGTCCCGTGGGCCCATAACTCAATGGAAGCTTTTCTGAAGAAAAGAGTGTCGTTAAACTTCAGCGCCAATGCAAACAGGCTTTGTCCCTAACTGCTGGAACTGCTGTTTAACCCTACTCGGTAAAACAGATGAATTTGAATCCCCGTAATCCGTAGTATCCCGAACTATGTTAGCTCTGATCTCTCAAGCCTGTTGAGAGTACGTAGGCACAATACTGACGTATTGGCGAGCCACCTTCCCCCATCCGTAACCCGTAGGCCGAACTACGTTGACTCTGATTTCTCATTCTCTGATGAGAACACGTAGGCATAAAGCGCGACGCTTTGCCGAGTCATTTTCTTTTCTTGTTTAAGCCAGCCTTGATAGGTAGATAGATAAACCAACTCGTCCAGTAAACAAAACAAGCGTGGATCCCGTCGAGTACGACAGACGTGAGGGGTGCTAATACCTTCCCCTTGCGTAACCGACTCCCGAACCCAGACAACGGTTGCGACGACCTTGTCTTACCTTTTTCGTCAGGTTTTTCCGATCGTTTCCTTTCCCGCTCCGAGGGATAAATAACGAAAGGTGGCGACTCTTCTGTTTTGCTGGCACCTTATTTTCGCGGAAGCGACAGGCGTACTCTTTGAACCCCTCATTGTTCTTCTGAGACAAGTTCTGCAGTTGAACCCGATTAGGAGCCAAGTCACTGTTAAACTGATAATGGTGTACAAAGGCCTCAACAAGTTCTTTCCATGTACGTACACTGGTGGGTTCTAAACCCATATACCATTCGAAGGATGGGCCGGACAGGCTGTCCTGGAAGAAGTGCATCAGCAGCTTCTCATCTTCAGAGTGAGCGGACATCTTTCGGTAGTATGACCTTAAATGGACACGAGGGCAAGTGGTGCCCTTGTATTTCTCAAAGTCGGGTACCTTAAATTTGGGAGGCACCTTGAAATCAAAAATCAATCCCAGTTTGGTCATGTCGACACCCAAAGTATTCAAATCTCGAAACTCTTCATTTTGTCCTCGAGCGCTTTAAACCTCAGACGGGCTTCAGCATTCAATTCGCCCTCAGCTCTCTTCTGTGAGAACAAGTCTTCTTGGCGATCCTCTAGCCATGGCTGATTGCCATTGCCAGCAGCAAACCCAGCATTCTCAATACCATACAGATTCCCAGCGCCAACATTCGCTGCATTGCCAGTTCCTCCAGTGTTGCCATGGCCTAACCCAGCATTGCCATTGGCTACAAAGTTACCATTACCGACGCCAGTCGTATTTCCATTAAGCCCGATGTTAGTGACCACATTGTCATTACCACTTCCACTCCCTCCAGTCACAGGGATGCCATTCTGTGGGGTCTCAACAAGTGGAGGGATTGGAGTGCTCCCACCATGAAGCACACCGTTGCTGTCAACCCTCGAGATCAGTGGCTGCACCAAGGTTCTGAGCTGGTCTTGGCCGTTAGCGACCACTTGCATGAGCTCCATGAAGCGGTCCATCCTCTCTCGGAGTTCCTGGATGTCTGTCTGCACTTGTTCCATTGCTCTCGCTTGATTCGCTCTGGCCGAGTATCGGTGGATCGATCTTCGGTCAATCCTGAAACAACCTGCACACACAAAGGGTTAGCAAAATGTATAGGGACCTGTCATGCAAATGATTCATGCAAATGCAAACACGTATCCATGCATTAGGAGGAAGTCCCCCTCGATTCTAGCTTCCGGGAAAAATAAAGTCTACCGTTCAATCATGGAAAGAAGACCCTCATATATATATATATCAAAGAAAACCCACGCGGGTAGCGTACAACAGCAATTGAATACAACTGAAGCGACAATCGTGATCCCAACCAACAGACCTGGTGGTGATCAGCATATCAATGCATAAAATATACAAAAGAAATACAAAGAACTCAGGTGCGGCTACGGGCACGGAAATCCTCTAGTAACTTCTTCGTAGCGGGATGGCCAGGCTAGGTGAGCAGGCCCTGGATCAGCAGGTCCCTCTGCCTAATGGACTCTGGGAGGTTCTCGGCAACGCTCCTAGAAACACCTTCTTCAGAACGGTTCTCCATCCTACTCCTCTTAGCATCAGCCCGGAGTTGGCAATCCATCAGGTTTGCCTTGGTCTCCACCAACTTATACTGGACATCTCGTCGTAGTGAGGCTTCAGCCTCTATCTTCTTGTCTTTGACTTCCATCTGAGCTTCTAACTGGGCTATCTGTTGCTTCAGCTTTTCTTCCCGCTCCTTGTGGCTAGTCAAAGTGTTGTTCCACAACTTCTCGTACTGGGTCAACTTCCGGTATGCCTTATCTAGCTCCTGCTTTTTGGTGGTCAATACCCCGTGCACTGCCTTCAGGTCCAACCCAAGACGCTCTCTGGAGTCAGTCTCCTTGGTCAGATTAGCGCCCAGGTGGTTGATCAACTTTGTCTGCTTCTTGCAGGTGTGTACGGCTTCATTCTTTTCTCTTCGGAGTTGAGTGATCTCATTTTCCAGCTCTTCGTTGGCTTTGATTAGCTCTTCGTTCTTAGCTTGAAGCTGCTCATACTTCTGGATTTCAATCATGGTAGGCTCTGGAGGACAGTCCTGCTTGGCAGGAGGAAAAGGCATCAACACTTTTTCTGCTCTGCTAGGAATCCAGTCCATGTAAGGAGGATAAGCCTGATTGTTGCTTTTCCCCAAGGAAGTCTTTCCCTTGCGGTGAATGTTATTCCAGGCATGTTCGAATCTGACCAGATCATCTCCTTCTAATGCACCAGTGAGGTACAGAGATTCCTATACCTCTTCGTCTTTAGGAGGGCCCCTCAAGGCATACCCGAATTGCCTGATAGCGATAGACGGATTGTAGTTGATACAGCCCTTCCTACCCACAAGAGGGACATTAGGAAAGTTCCCACAGCTGTAAATAATTTCACTCCCCAGGCGATCTCTATCAAACCAATCAATGTCTTCGGCAGACAAGCTCATCAGACGCTCAGACCACTCTTTCGTCTCTGCAGTCTTTATAAAAGGACCATCCTTGGGTAGATGAGTGACAAACCATCTGTAGAACAGTGAAGGACAACAGGATACACTTTTACCTCTTCTATTCTCGTTCTTGTAGTGCACCGAATGGTACACGTCTCCGAGCAAGGTAGGGATGGGATTCTTTGAGACGAAGATACGAAGGGCATCCACATCCACAAAATCTGGAATATTGGGGAATAACATGATACCGTATATGCACAGCGCCAAAATAGCTTTGAATGCCACCCAGCATTCCTTCTTGGCGTAGTGTCGGGCTCTCTCAGCTAGAAAAGGTAAGGGGAACCCCCAGGCTCCATTTCTCTTGACGGTCTTTCCTTTCAACTCAGAAACATCAATATGCAGAGCTGCAACAATCTTAGCCAGATCTGGCTCCTGATCAATAGGCCAAAAGGGTACCTGAGCAAGAATGGGTATCTCTCATATGACAAAAAACTCTTCTAGAGTAGGGGCCAGCACATAGCTTGGAAATGTGAAGCAACGCAATGGTGGATCATAAAACTGAAGCAGAGTCTAGAGTCCGTTCAATTCATACACAGATGGCTTGCATACAACGCTGAGTAGCTTCCCATAGGTTCCTCTGAAGTCTCTCATCGCTTCCTTACCAGGCAAAGAAATCAAACTCCTCAGAGTAGTAATGTCTGGAGTAGGAAATTTATAGGCCAAAGTTCTTCTCACATTAGGCTCCATGATGGACACAGAAAGGACAAGATTGCTAGAATCGAGAGGGAACTGCACACCTGCAACACAGATACGTGTTAGATGCAATGCAATATGAAAATGTAAATGCAAATGCAAAATGCAGCAGGAGATCAAGAGTGTTGTGCTGTGCTGTGAAGTGGCAGGTCATAATTTTGCTTCAGCAAGAAAATACCATAGTCTGATAATAAAGGCCTACTAAAACCCACAATACTGATTCACTGTCAAGAAAACCAGGTTGTCTGAAGGTTACGGTTTCCTGCAATAACCCGACCCCGCTCACTGGTATGGACCTAATCACTGACAAAGGTACGGCATCCTATGCGTTCATCAGCGTCACAGACTTTCAAAACGATGATACGATACCCAGAAGGTGTGGCATCATCATCTCTTGAAGTGGCCTCACTCAGCTGAATCACAAGTGATCGGTTCCCAGAGTCGACAATCCTTAGATCTGAAATCCTTTCGACGACCCACTAGGCTGGAAATGGAAATCATCTCAGAGAATCTCGTCTGAGTGCAGATTTCGTGGGAACTAGTGTATGCCTAACATAAAGGTTCACCATTAATCTGCTATAATACTATGTAGCTCTCAAGCCTGGGTCTGGCTTATCACTCATCAGAGCCCCTCCCACAATAGCACAGATAATCATATCATACGGGAAATAATATGCGGAAGGTAAAAATGCGATAAATAAACACAACCCAACAGGTAAACACGCAAGCGCTAGGATTGACTCGCACAGGGGATGTTGGGTCCCCAGCAGAGTCGCTAGCTGCTGGGGATGACCCAGACAGCTAGGAAGAAAATCCAAGGCAATACTCGCATAGGGAACCATCTGTATGTCCCCAGCAGAGTCGCCAGCTGTCGCTACTGCGAAAATAAGGTACCGGCAAAACAGAAGAGTCGCTACCTTTCGTTACTTATCCCTCAGAACGGGAAAGGAAACAATCGGAAAAACCTGACAAAAAGGTATAAGACATGGTCATCGCAACCAATGTCTGGATTCGGGAGTCGGTTATGCAAGGGGAAGGTATTAGCACCTCTCACGTCCATCATACTCAATGGGATCCACGCTTGTTGTGTTTATCTGACGGGTTGGTTTTACTATTTACCTATCAAGGCTGGTATAAAAGGAAAAGAAAATGACTCGGCAAAGCGTCACACTTTATGCCTACGTATTTTCATCAGAGAATGAGAAATCAGAGTCAACGTAGTTCGACTAACTACGGGTTACGGGGAAGGTGGCTCGCCAATACATCGGTATTATGCCTACGTACTCTCAACGGATATGAGAGATCAGAGCTTACGTAGTTTGGGTTGATACGGATTACGGAAATTCAGATTCATCTATTTTTTCAAGTAGGGTTAACAAACAGTTCCAGCAGTTTGGTGTACGTAGCTCGACCCTTGGAGACTTAGGCATTACCGTTTGGCATTACCGTTTGCGGTAGAACTGGGAGTTAACGACACTCTTTTCTTCAGAAAAGCTTCCTTTGAGTTATGGGCCCACGGGGCAAAAAGGTTTGGAGTTTGTTTTCTGTCTTTTACGGAAGAACTATTTTTTATGGATGTTTGCAACCAATATCGTACTAGAGACTATGACCTGAGAGTGAATGCATCGCATGTCACCCAAAGGGTTCCATACTAAACATCCAAGCTGTTGAAAAGAAACTCTCCAACAACCCTTTCTCAAGTAGCTTAAGGCTCGTAACGTACGACGTCAATTAACCTTTATTACTGTATTTTAATTTGTTTTGAGATGAAAAGAGAACAAACTCTATGGGGAGACTATCAAGTCCTAATGTTGTCATGCCAAGGATTCATCCTATGGTTGAGGTTTGAAACGGGGAGCTCCTAGAAGTTATCATGCATATGTTTCAACCTAAAGTTCTAATCATCACTTCCTTATCAAAGGAAGTGATATTCCTAGGGGATCATGGCAATGGGATACAAAAACAGATAAAGCATCAGCTTAAACAGATCAACAACAAACAATAAATATGCACATGCAATGCAACAATACAAGCAGAGGGAGACCCACTCGACCTCTCGGCAATCAAGCAAAGCCAATCAATAACAGACAAGCAGAGGGAGCTCAACTCAACCTCTTATGCAAACAAGCAAGGGGAGGATCACCTCAACCCTTCAATGCACTTAGGCCTAGAATCATCTATATGGAAACCTAATCTAATGCGACACACCAGACAGTCACAAATACAGTCAATCGATCAAACACACAGCAAACAAACAGCAAGCTAGGCAATCTTCTGACAGCAAAGCAAACCTACAGTCTGTAAACCAATCTTCAAGCTCAAACCATCTTCAAGAGAAGGAAATGAATGCTCCATCTTCAAGCTTTAACAAGCTACTTCAACAGGGATGAAGAGAATCAACGAGATGAGTACATGATGATGGGAAGCATGATGGAAACCAAAGGAATCCATCATGACACTCAACCATGCATCCATGAAAGGCATCCTCAAAAGTTCTACTCATTATGACATGCCATACATCCCTCCAAAGTAGAGATGGGCTTTCACATGAGGACTTTGAATCATGGGATGGGATGGAAAGCAAACAAAGCTATCCATGTTTATTTGAAGAAAGAAAGAAACAACTAAGGCTCTTCCTAATCCCTAATCAGAACAAGCTATAAGAAAGCTATCAAAGGGAAACCAAAAATCCAAATCAATCATTATAATCAAGCAAACAGAGGCTATAACATGTATAAAGAAACATCCAAGAGAAATAGGGAAATTATCTCATGCTAAAAGTCATCAATGAAATCAATCAAAAGGAAAGGCTATGTTATGAACATGTTAAGACTAGCCTAAGTATTAATTCAATATAAAATACTAAAACTAATTCTAAAATCCTAGGAAAATTTCCAAGGGAAGCTAAGTATGTTAGGTATCTATAGTAGAAAGGCCAGGGGCCAAACCTAAAAGGAAAGTCTCTAAGCAATTCCAAAATCACAAGGTGTTAAGAGGGAAGCCTAAAATGGAAGGTCTAAGGATCTAATTCTAAAACAGAACCAAAAACCATCTAAAAATTACTACAAAAATCATGGAAGCACCTTAATATGTACATAATCAACAGTCAAAAGGATGGGGGAAAAATCCAAAAGGAAATGGTTCAAACAGAAAGAACAATGTGAGGTATGCAAATGAATCACCAAGTGAGGAAGGTCACAAAGATTTAATTCAAAACTACATTTAAAGGCTATAAAAAAATCTGAGAAAAATTACACAAAACAATCAATGAGTCTATAGCTAGCATACAAAAAATTAAAACTAAATTCTAAAACATGAGATAATACAAAAATCAGCAAGTCATGCATGTCCATTTTCAACAATTAAAAACACATTAAAATAAAAAATATGAAATTAATTGAAAAATAAATGGAAAGTCAAAATAAAAAATATGATAAAATTCTACACATCTTAAGCTAGCTAGAAAGTATTTTTTTGTGATTTTATAAAATATTTAACTATTTCTAATGAATTAATATCTAACAGCATTAAAACAGAAAAATAAAAGAAAAGCAAATTAAAGTGAAAATGGGAGGTGGTGTAAGTAGTAAGAAGTCAAAGGCAAATCTGGAATGGGCCGATTATGCAGGGGTGCGAATAACGAAACTCATTAAGCCCGTCTGAAAGTCACTTAAGTGATGTGGCGCTGATGTGGACGATGGATGTGGCGCGTTGATAGTAGTTAGATCGCATGACTTAGTCTTCTTTCCTTGTGCGATCCGACGGTCCTCTTATTTCTTCTCCGTTTTGAATTTTCAAGGAGGCAAAAACGTAGCACTACAGTACCGGCTGGCGACGGTAACCGTAAGAATTCTGGCAGCATTCATGCGCTTCCATCTCTCTTAATTCTCAACGGTTTCGAGTGATTCTTGGACCAATCTTGAAGGATTTTTCGCAAGGATTCCAAATATCACACTTATTTCTGCTAAAACTCCAAGAACAGAGAGATTCAACACCAACTAGAGAACGTGTTCATTCCTAAATTGTCTCTAAACTTCGAATTTTCTATCCAGAATCCATCTATGGTTCGATTCTAACTTAACCACATGCATATTCTACATTAATTCCATCTCAACAGAGCATAATTTTGAAATGTAAAAACCTGAGTTGGAGCTTCGAATTAGAGTGGTTATGGCGCGAATTTTGATCCAATCTTCTGCAGATTCAATCCTTGATGATGGTAGAAGCTTCTTCAATGCTCAATTGCTCCAGAAATGGCCTCTAAGTTGAAATTCAATTTTCACTTGTAACAAACTTTTTCAATGTATTTCTTACCTTTCCAAGCTCATTCCATCACCAACCCTCATCTGGAATCACTCATGGCAATATATAGAAATGATTTGTGGGCTTTGGAGGTCCAATAAAATCCCAAATTAGAATATCCAATTTTCAAGTTTCTTCCAAAATTCCAACAATGGCAAAAACGAATTCTGGGCTTTCCAACCTTCTAGAACCTTCATTTAGCTTGCATATGACCTTGTGAATGAGTTTGGATCAAAAGGAGTCCTTGTTTGTGCCTTGTGAATGATTTTTGATATGTAGCTTATTCTTGAAGTAACAAACTAAAGCACCATGAACCAAGCCTCAAATGAAAATTCTAATAATGCCATTGTGTTTAGAATTTATTTTCCAATCAAAATGAGGGCAAATTTGTCTTGAAATTATTCATTTATCAATTGTTTTGAATTTTTCCATTTTAATTCATTAAAATGGTCTTTTTGTGAAGTTTCTTCAACCAATGCTTGTTTCAATCCATATCAATGGACTCTTGATACTTGGGTAAGCTAAAAACATCATTTTGAGCAACTTTCATGTTGAGAAAAACTTCATTTGAAGCTTGCAAGATAGTGAAATTGACCTATAGTTCAAAATGACCTGTAATGTCCAAATACCCAAAATACCCTTGACTTGTCAAAGCCATAACTTGAGTTCTACAAATCCAATCATGGACTTCTAGTACTCTATGGAAAGCTAAGAGAATAAGGAACAACATTCATGTTGACCAAAAGTTCATAGGAATCATCCTTCTAGGGAAAAAGTGTCATGCAAGTTGGGTAACTTTCAAGCTCCAAATTCACATGCCTCAGATGACTTGTAACTTGTCTGGCTCATAACTTGAGTTCTATAAACCCTATCAAGGATTTCTAGTACTCAAATTAAAGCTAAGACCATGCCTTACAACAATCATGTTAGGGTCAAGATGAGGTGAACATCCTATCTTGAGTTAAATGGAAGTCAGGGGTCAAGCCAGGGGATTTTACACTGTCAAGTCTTAGAAACCCTAGTCTGAAACTTCTCAAACTCTTCAATCATGATGAGTTAACCTTGGAATCATCCTTAGAACATCTCAATGTATCCATCCATGGTCACATGGCTCTTGAATTATGTAACACCCCACTTTAAACTATCACAGAAAAATAAGACAAACAATAGAAACAATTCAGAGTGCAGCAAATAAAGTTTCGTGATGACCGTCATGGATGTCACGACCGTCACCGTCATGACGAGCGTCAGGGAGTGATGACGAACGTCACACTCCCAAAATCTGGGACGCATCAGAGGTGTCACATTTCAACACTTAACCAAAACACATACACCTGCAAAAGATCATTTACTAACATACGTAGCACACAATTCGGATGAACAAACAACGATAATTTGTTTAACATTTTAATCATAAAACGACATGTTATAATACACTTCCAACGATTCGTAATAATTAAATTCCATTAAAATTCAGCAAGAAATCATCTTGCATCAATTCACTAAAACAACTATGCATCCAAGCAACATTTGGCATTATCAGGAACAACCAATCTATTTGCCATAGTACTTAATAAAATTCAGCAACAAGGAATTCAATTAAAACAATAACATTAATTGTTCATCCCCCGCCCCCCCCAGAATGCTACGTATCAGAGCGACCAACGACCTTAAGCATAAAGCGACACTTTCTTCCGAGTTACCTGAAAATTACCACCAACGGAGGTAACATACAACGTAAAGGGTGAGATATCAACAATATAACATAAGGCATGATAAAAGTCACGTCGAATATTATCACAGCATTATAATTCCGGCAGTTCGCATAAATATTAGTAATAATAAACTACAACAAATCTTTATTGATAACCACAACAATTATCATCATATCTCAATAACTCATCAAAACAACTCAACAACGTAACTCAACGATGCGACTCAACAATGCGACTCAACTGTGCATATGCATGTGGTACCATTTTGAGAGACAACACTCCACAATAATTCGGGAGACCACACTCCACAATAATTCGGGAGACAACACTCCACAATAATTTGGGAGATAACTCTCCACAATCATCCGAGAGATAACACTCCACAATAATTCGGGAGACAACTCTCCACAATCATCCGGGAGACTCACTCCACAATCATTTTATTTTGTCATTAAAGACACAACCGTCGCCAATCCAGGCCAAATGATATGCTATGAGATGCAACTATTATGGACTATAACACAACAACAACAACTGTGCAACAACCGTGCAACAAGGCATCAAGCCTACAACCAATTATCCATAACAGAACATCATATTTCGCATATATTATGGACTCACCATTTCAACCTGTTCATATCAGAGAACTACCAACAGTATCGTTCCTACGAATAAGACTCTAACACATTTTCGCAGAGAACAATTAAAAACAACCTCGCCTCTACAATTGAGAACTCAACAACATTTTCATGTCAGAGAACAACTGACAACATCATTACTACAAATAAGGACTCAACACATTTTCATATACTTTCATACGGGTAATATAACTACAACTTCTAATTTAATTAAATAGGGACATAATAACAACACCTTCTTGATAAATGGGAAAATAGCGCGTGTCGGCATCGTTTCCCAATTCCCCCAAAACTAATGGCATAACACACTCATTCATAGACAGACAGGCATTAACCCTTAGAAATGCACAGGTAAACATTAACCCTTAATATTTCTTCAACTTACGGGAACATTTCTTTAACTTACGGGAACATTACTACGGTAACGTTACTACGGTAACGTTACTACGGGAACATTACTACGGTAACGTTACTACGGTAACGTTACTACGGGAACGTTACCACGGGAACATTACTACAGGAACGTCACTACGGGAACATTAACCCTTAATATTTATCGATCTACAGGAACATTAATCCTTAATATTTCTTCATCTTACGGGAACATTACTACGGTAAAGTTACTACGGGGACATCACTACGGGAACATTACTACGGTAACGTTACTACGGGGACATTACTACGTATTTTCCCCATTAGGGAAATCTTAGAGCATCGTATATAACACATTCATTTCTACATGTTTGCCCCATTAGGGAAACCTTAGAGCATCGTACTACTAACGATATAACACATTCATTTCTACATAGAAAAACCTTGTCCCTAACATTTATTGATTAACGGAAATTATACCTATGAATCGATTCCCTACATGAAATCGATCATACCCACGGTTATAGAATTGAACCCCACCCTTACCTTGGAATTGAGGCCAACTCTAAACTTCCGGTTCCGGTTTGCTCTCCCGGTGACTCTTCTGCAACAACCTTCAATTCTCTCCAGTGGTTAATTCTTCTGTTCTTCCTTTCTCCACAGCCACGTCCTTTTTCCTCTTTTCTCAGCCTTTCTCCTCCAATTTGGTTTTCTGAGCAGTTTATCGTTCTTTTGCTCTTTCTCCCACAACTTCTCTAATAACTCCCTAATTCCCTTTATTCCATCCACTAATAATAATAATAATATATTACTACTAGTTATTAAATTATCATCATTATTAATTATATTATATTATTATCGAACTCAATGATTTATTAAATGGTTTCCTATACTTTAAGGACACCCACCAACGCTCTCAGACACACTTCCACATAAAGGCGCACCATTAATTCATAAATAATTTAATTAAAATGAACGGGCGTTACAACTCTCCCCTACTTAAAAGAATTTCGTCCTCGAAATTACCTCAATCAAACAGCTCCCAACCAAACCACTTTCACCAAAGCAATCTCTTCACCTCAAAGTTGCTTCTCGTTCATTCACCTGAACTAGCAACGCCTCAACAGTAAAATTACCTTTCACTCGTACACCATCCATCTGAATCAATGTACTTATTCAACTTAGGCACATGCCACATCATGTAAATTCCCACGAGTGACAGCAGTAAAACAGTCTAACCTGCTATTTTTCCCACGCTTCCGCTGCGCCATTCTGATACAAATCACAAACACAGTGTGCTCCCGAGACCTCAAGCTCGACCAACACCAGTTACTATTGTAACTCTTAAAACACGTCTTTCTTGGATCCTTTGGATCTTTTCAGTCGTCTCTTGCACAATCTCAGCTAGCTTCAACATAGAATGATTAATCTCACTTGTTAGGAAAAGAGCCAAATTAGTCATTCTATCCAAAATCACCCAAGTAAAATCATATCCCTCAAATTCTCCGGAAAACCCAACACAAAATCCATAGGAATACTATCCGATCTCCACTCTGGAATATTCAACGGTTGCATCGGACCCAACGGTCTCTGGCGTTTATTCTTCGACTTCCAACAAGTCTAATCAGCACATACAAACTCAACCACTTATCTCTTCAACTATGGCCCTCAAAATAATTTCCTCAAATCCGGTTACATCCTCATAGCACCGGGATGGATCCTCCATCTACCTCAATACTCTTATTCCACTTAATAATATCTGGGAAACAACTCTATCACGACATCTCGTGATACTATTTCCATTAATCTGAAAATCATCCCTTCGACTTTAATTCCTCAGATTCAACCAATCTACCAACTCAAACCAGAGTTCTGACCTTATCAAATCTCATCAAGAATACCACTAGTAAGGTCCAACATACTAAGCTTAACTCCATAAGAAGTCTCTTCACAAACCAACTCATACCACAAAATTGCTCAATCAGTTCTAACTCTTTTCACCATCATCATCGGTATATGCAAAGTGTTGCGGTGAAAATTGGATATCAAGCTATTAAGTTAACTTGAATCTTAATTCTTTTACAACCGAACTTTATTTTATCCAAAGGAAAGGTCTAAAGAAATAAAAACCTTTTTCACGATGTAACGACAACGCTTAAGAGATTCGGGGATCGGGGGTTGGTTATACCTAGGGAAGGTGTTAGCACCCTAAGCATCTGTAGTACTCTACAGGAACCTTTTGTTTGATTGATTGCTAAGTGTGTGAAATATGTATTATGGATTTAGGATTGGGAGTTGAGTGTAAAGATAAGCAAAGACCTAATTGGTTTTCTAAGTTTGCTCGCAAAGACGTCGAATCTTCTACCTACGTATCCTGACTAGGATAGAATCAGAGCAATTGTAGTTCACCTGGCGAGGGAAGAAGAACACTTGATTATGATCAAGGTTCAAGAGGGAACAAACATGACAATGTTTGTGTGGAGTTTGACAAAACTCCCTAATCTAAGTTGTAAAAAAAAGGGGAAGTAAGATATCATGACAATGATTCTTACACAGAGTTGACTAACTCTTTTCCTAGGGTTCTAGTTGAAGAACACTCCTAGTACAGGTGGGTTCTTAGACTTAAAGCAAAGTCTAATGGTTTCTAATCTATGGTTAAAGTTACTTAACAAAGTCAAGAGAGGGATGAGGGATGTATCCATGACATGAGGGTCAAATGGACAGACTTTTCCTTTGGAAGTAGACAGGAGAGGCAACTGGATGAGTTAACAAACTTCATCACTTGGGGAAGGAAAATTTTAAGCAAAGCAACAACATAATAAATATAAAGATCATGGTGACAACCATTAAATGAACATGGGAAATAATGAAAATGGAAATGCATTGATGACAATCAAAGCAGTTGTTTAAGCAGGAAGTGTGACAACAGATCAAGTTTAATTAAGCTAACAGATGAAGTAACATGAACATGGTAACAACCAAAGATAAATTCCTAACATGTTAACAAACATTTAAGGATATGAATGCAAGCAATTATCACAAAGCATCACAAGTACATCAAGGAAAAATTCATCTGCATATGTCAAAACAATCACAAAAAGTACACAACTTGCATACAGTCAAAAGAGATGATAAATCAGGCAAACATGAAAATAAAAAATAGGACATGAAAGTAGACATCAAGATGAACACAATGCAAAAAGAATGGGTGAAAAATGATTAAAATTGAGAGAGATATGAATTTTCAAAGATTGGATGAAAATGACAAAATTTAATAAAAGAGTTGCCCTCCTCAGGGGTCGAACTCAGACTTGCAAGGTGATAGGCGTGTTTTGGCATATGGTCTTACCACTGGGGTGGTTATACATCCATTTATGGAAGCCACCCCATAAATATATGAGGGGTGTTTTCAAACAGGCTGGGCACAAAAACAAGGCAAGAATCATGATTTGCATTTTGGGCATAACTTTCTCAAATCTTCATCTTTTTTGACAAAATTTTAGTGTAAATTGGGTGTTTTTGAACAAGGAACAAGATGGCTCTTTTAGATTTTTGAAATTCCTTCTCTAAAGAAAAACCCGATAGTAGTTGCTTTTGGTTGTTTAAAAATGCATTTTGATGTGAACCCCCCAATCCAACTAGTTTTGAACCCAAGTGATCATGCACATACAACATGACAATGATAGTGAATACATTCAAATCAGAACAAAGCTTCAAGACAGCTTGGTATGATAAATGACATGTAAGTTGCAAAAGTAACTTTTTGATGCAATCATGTGAAAATGCAGTTCAAGCTCTAAGCATAGTTTTGGTGGATCAGTCACATATACACATCAAACATAGATTACTAAGGGTGTTCAAACTTGACTTGGGGTTAAAGGCTGACTGTAGCAAGATATGCCTCTTGAAATGCACTTTGATTGCTTTACAAGGCATGAGCACATTCAAATCATGTTATAGACACATTTTAACCAAACCAATCACTCAAACAGTTCACACATGTGCGATGAGATGGATTCAAATTGAGAAAAGAGTCCAAGGAAGTCTGTTATGAAAAGTGATTTTCAAAATGCAACATTTGGTATTGGTGAGGTGCAGTAGGATGTGCAATTCATGTATCATGCAAAAGTTGATAATTTAAAACACACTTACACATCATATACATTTTATAAAGTGAAATCAAACATATTTTGAAGCCAAAAAAGGACTGTCACAAAAACTGGTATTTCAAGTTGTAAATAACATGAAGATGATGCATGATGATGTGAGATTCTAGTTCTATGCACATTCTGATCCAATCAATCACACACACAACATATGTACATGATTTTGAGTGAGTTTGAAAATAATTTGAGATCAAAAAGAGACTGTAGTAAGATATGGTTTTCAAAATGCATTTTAGTGTTTGTGAGATGCATGAACATGCTTATTTCAGTTCAAAATGATTTCAGGTCAGTTTAATCACACACACACCTCAGAATCATGATATTGAGTGAATGCCAACAAACATTAGGATTCAAAACAGTCTGTACTCAAAAATGGTATGCTAGCTGCAAATTTGGTAAACATGATGTACAAGAAGGTTCATTTCAAGTTCAAAGTGGTATTAAGTCAGTTGGCACATACATGCACATTGCACATATGAAAATAGATATGTTCATGCTCAAGAGCCAACTTAAAACAGACTGTTTTGAAAAATTGCAGACAAGTTGTGGTTTTGTGTTTTGTACATACATGAGAATACTCAAATCAGATTCTAAGCATGTTTGGACCAAAATAAATGCACACATAAGTCATATACATGCAGGTAAGTATGTTCATGCTCAAGACTTGGTCATGTTCCAAACCGAACAGGTTTTGGTAAGTTTCATGGCATATTGGCTAATGCATTTTGAATGTGAACATATGTATCAGATGCAAACAGGCCATATAACTTACACCTACACATCATAAATATGAAACTAAACATGCCTACACCAAAATGTTAGGCACAAAGTCATCAGGGCAAAGTTTGATATGTTGGATGCTAGGCAAAATGTTTGTGACAGCAGGGCATTTTTGAATGAGAATGAAATGAGCAAGCAAATGCATATTACACCAAACACATATACACATGACAAACAAGATTCAGACTGTAATCAAACTTATAAAACAAGTATGCCTCAGTTCTCACAACTTTGACATTATTGGATGTATGTGAAACAAAACAAATGGTAGTAAGCTTCTAGGCAAAACAACTCAAAATGATTTTCATGATATTGTAATGAATGGAATGAGGTTAGACACTACATACTTGTTGCAGATAACCTTGAGCAAGCAGAATAACCCAGAAAACCAGAGGAATTTCAAGCCACCACCATGTTTTGTGCCTTTCTTCTCTTTTAAGCCAAATTGCAAATCCTAAGTCAGTTGAAGAAATAAACTCCTCAGTTTGGTAGCAAGAAAGATTTTTGGTGTTTTAGTGAAAAAAGTGACTTTGTGATTTTTGAAGCAAGGAGTGGAAGTAGCAAGGGCTTGGGTTTTCTCTGGTTTTTAGAATGGATATTGTGTTCTAAATGAAGTGGTGAGGGCTCCCTTTTATAGGCAAATGAAAGGAGGGGCAGATTTGGAGATTTCTTCACTTTGAAGAAAGGTTTTTCACTTTTTGGATGAAACCTCCACAAGAGGGTTTTCTTGGCTGATAGGCAAGCCTCAATAGTCAAAAAAATGATGAGCTAGTGTGTTTAATTTCAGGCTAGGAGGTACAGCTTGTGGCTAGTTCAGAATTGCCTTTTACACCTCATGCTTGTTTTTCACTTTTTGGTGCAAGTTGGAAACCCACTTGCAAGGCAACTTGCAAAGCTTGGCCTTTTGAGCTCTTCTGCATAATTCCTTTGTTTTTCATACTACAAACTCCTCACATATCAGATACAACATGGTTCACCAGCTGAGTTTGGTCAATTTTGATGAAAGAATGAATTCTTGAATATTGACAATGTGGGACTAAAGTATAAAACCCTCAACTTGCCATAACCATAACTTTCAGCTCACAAATCCTTTTGAGATGTGCTAGTACTTTTTAGAAATCCCTCAAATAGCTCTAAAACATTCATGTTTTCATGAGTTTCAATTTCCCAAAGGAACTTGGCCAAAAAGTCTCCCAAAGCTGCTAAAAAATGAACTTAAAAGTGAAATTTCTCAAAGTCTTTTTCCCTTCTTGAAATGAATTTGATCATAACTCCAAATCTATGCATTTTCTGATCATGGACCACTTAGGGACTTTTGTAGGATTTGTCAAGAGCTTCTAAATGAGATTTGAACCAACTCAATTGGATGTGTGGTTAAGGAGTTATGGTTTAGCCCTTTTCAAAACCCTAATTTTCCGATTTTTCGATTACTCCTTCATCCTTGATCCAATGGTCATGAAAATTGATATGCAAGTCCAATATGACATAAGGAAAAATTTTGTTTCACAACTTGAAGTCCAATTCCTTAATTTTGAAGAGTTGACTTTTTGGTCAACCGTACGATCGATCGGTGACTACCGAGTCGTCTGTTGATACTCTGGACCTCCTGAGACTTTGAAACTTCTTGGATGAACTTTATTAAGCTATATGAACTTCATGAATCATAATATCATCATTAAAAAACCTTCCAACATCAAAGTCAAACTACCGTAGACATTTACTAGTCAAAAACCCTAATCGGGTGCCCTGAAATACATTGTTCTTGATTTTAGGGTAACAACCTCAAATTGGATTCTCAATTGAAATTATATGATACCCTTGATCTTGTTTCATGATTGAATTAGCCTAAAACTTTGATTGATCACAAATCCTGAAGCTTCGATTTGACTGTAAAAAACCCTGATTCATCTGTAATTTGTCAAAGACAAACTTGCACTGGGTCAGGGTTAGATAATTCATGATAATGAGAATCTAAGGGGCCAAAATTTTGGGTGCAACAGTTGCCCCTATTTAAATATCTTCACTAGATGGAACTGAGAGATGATGATCCTCGTAGAATCGCAGTGAAAGGTATTTAAATATAGAAAACCGAAAATTTTGTCCCTTAGATCCGTTGATATGCAAAAGAACAGGTCATGATATGCTATGAATTCTAAATGATGCTTCATGATGCTTGGATGCAAGACATATGCAGAAGACAGAAAAACAAACCACAAGTAATTACTCATGGGGACCAGGTTTTGTGGATCCGACACTGGGGAAAACCGAGATATAACAATCAATAGTTCAAATCATGACCAGTGATAACTGAGAGGAAAATCTCACATGAGGATGTACAAAGTCCAATGAAGATGACAATCTCACTGGGGAAGAGCAAACATCCTACTGGGGAGAGGGATAGACTTCCACCAGGGAAAAGAGCGACTTTTTACTGGGGAAATTAAAACACGAACCTCACTGGGGATGATCAGATGAGGAGCTTCCTATAGTGAAGAGTTCAAACGGGATCTTCAGGAATGGACTAGAAACAAAGATAAAACATATTGGGGATACCAGTGATGACTAGATCTCCGAGACTTGTCTGGAAAAAGGTCTCACTAGGGATAATGATGTCACCCAGTTTTAACAAATGGCTCAGGCAGTGCTAGCAACCACTAGACTTTTCGTAGGTAATGGTGATGACCAACCTGGGGTAATAACAAATGAGATTTCTCAAACCCAGTCGATAACACGTAAGATTTCGACTGGGAAATTGGTGATGACCAAATTTCAAGCAGTGCCAGTAACTACTGGACTTTAAAGGGATTAATAACGACCAAGTCCGGGTACCAATGACGATTGGGTTTCAAGTGATGCCAGTTACGACTGGACTTTGAAAGAAAACATGGTGAAGACCAAATCAGGGTATACCAACACATGTGGTTACGAGAATGCTAGCAAGCTACTAGGCTTTAGCTGGGGAGGTTGGTAACGACCAAACCAAAAGACACCAATAACGATTGGATTCCAAGTGACGCCAGTTATGACTGGACTTCCATGGGGACAATTGGTGACGACCAACATGATATTGATGTCGGCAGTACTTCACGGGGGATTTGCTAGTGACGACTAGACTTCAGAGGGAAAAGGTTGGTAACAACCGAACCAAAAGGTAATAACGAGTGAAGTTAAGACAACGTCAGTTATGACTGGACTTCAAAGGAAAGTATGGTGATGACCAAAAGAAAACCAATAACGATTGGATTTAGAACACTACCAGTTACGACTGGACTTCAATGGAGAAAGTGGTGACGACCGAATCAAAAGATACCAACGAGTGGATTTTAAGGCAATGCCAGTTACGATTGGTCTTAACAAGAAATATGGTGACGACCAAAGAACTACCAATAACGATTGGCTTCTAAAACAATGCCGGATACAACTGGACCTTAAACAGAAATTCACTAGCAGTGATTAGACATTCACGGGGAATCAACAGATAGCACACCGAACTCGAGAGACAGAATGGATCACACTGAAACCAGGCTATAGAGGTGTATGTAGTCTTGAAAAATAGATCCATTCTCAATAAGGGAACGAAGCTTTAAACAAGCTATTCAGAGATGACAAAGTAGATTCAAGTGCTCAAACATCTTCTACTGGGACGAGCCTTCACATCATCATAAGAAGTTCTTTGAAAAAATAGTCTTCAAGGTTTGATACCTACACATGATCAAAGGAAAATCAGCAGTTCGACTTGCTTACACTTCATTGGGGAATGTAATTGGATCGCATATCAAAGCTTCCGCTACCCTGAGGTTTCAGGGAAGTATAATTTTCCTCGACTTTTTCCCATGAGTTGAAGTTTTTACGTTTGTTAATCTTTTCAAGTTTTATTCAAATATTTTGACCCTAATGCTTTCAAAACTATCGTTGATTAACGAACAATATTTTGCATAACAAAGAAAATAAAGGAAATGATAAATTTACAAGGGAAAGAATGGTTCAAAACTGATTTTATTCAAGGATGAAATCTTGCAAATGACAAAATTCCATAGAAATTTTACAAGTGAAAAATGGCAAAGTGGACAAGGTTACATTGAATCCCATGACCAAACTATCCCTAAAGACTAAAATTCCCCAAAATCCTTGCTTCTGACGAGAGCGGTTGGAGTGAATTCTTGTAGGACCTTCTGCGTTAGTGACAACTCATCTGATGCAGTGAAACGCCTTTGTCCCTAACTTTTTCCTGGACCGCCCTTTCGGGTTTTCAATCCACCGGGACGCTCATTTTTGCCTAAGCCTCCCTTTCGGGTTTTCAACTTAGCGAGCTCTTAGTTTTTTCTTTTTCTCTTTTTTTTTTCTTTTTTCTTTTCTTTTTCTTCAACCCTAACTTTTGCATAAGCCGTTCTTTTGAGTTTTCGGTTTATCGGGTTCTTTTAGGCGTAGTATTTCCGTACTGCATCAGAATTTACTGGATGAGTAAGCTGCTCCCCATCCATGGTAGTGAGAATCAACGAGCCTTCTGAGAAGACTGTTTTCACAACAAATGGGCCATCATAGTTAGGCATCCACTTTCCCCGTGCATCTTTATGAACTGGTAAAATCGTTTTGAGTACAAGTTCCCCTTCTCGGAACTCTCGGACGCGAACTTTCTTGTCAAAAGCCCTTTTGATCCTCTTCTGATATAAGTGACCATGACACATTTCCGACATGCGCTTTTCATCAATATGATTTAACTGATCAAACCTTTCCTTCACCCACTCTGCTTCTTCAAGCTTGGTTTCCATTATGACTCTCAAAGAAGGTATTTCGACCTCAATAGGAAGTACCGCATCCATTCTATATACCAAAGAAAAAGGGGTTGCCCCTGTTGAAGTGCGGACGAACGTTCTGTACCCATGCAAGGCAAATGGTAGCATCTCATGCCAGTCTTTGTAAGTTTTCACCATCTTTTGCAAGATCTTTTTGATGTTTTTATTTGCAGCTTCTACAGCCCCATTCATCTTGGGACGATAAGGAGAAGAATTGTGATGTTCAATTTTGAAGTCATCACACAACTCTTTCATGACTTTGTTGTTCAAATTAGTACCATTGTCCGTTATGATTCGGCTCGGAATTCCGTAACGACAGATAATCTCATTTTTTATGAAACGGGCCACCACCTGCCGAGTAACATTAGTGTAGGATGCGGCTTCAACCCACTTTGTGAAATAGTCAATAGCAACCAGAATAAATCGGTGTCCGTTAGAAGCTTTTGGTTCAATTGCCCCAATCATATCGATGCCCCACATAGAGAAAGTCCAAGGTGATGACAACACATTTAGCAACGTCGGAGGTACATGCATCTTGTCCGCATAAATCTAACACTTGTGACATTTCCTGGCATATTGAATACAGTCAGTTTCCAGGGTCAACCAGTAATAACCAGCCCTCAAGATCTTTTTATACATAGCATATCCATTTGCATGAGTACCGAACATTCCTTCGTGAACATCTTGCATTAACAACTCTGCTTCTTGTCTGTCGACACATCTAAGCATGACCATATCATGATTCCTTTTGTAGAGCACATCATTGCTGAGGAGGAACTTGGATGCTAATCATCTCAGAGTTTTCTTGTCAAGTGACGTAGCATCTGCTGGATACTCTTGTTTTAACAGATAATTCTTTATGTCATGGAACCATGGCTTGTCATCAGTTTCTTCTTCAACCATCTGACAGTAGGCGGGCTCGGCCTTGCGTTCAATTCTGATGAGAGTGGCATCATTGACATCCATGACTTTCCATATTGAGGCTAACATGGCTAGGGCATCGGCAATGTGATTTTCAGATCTCGGGACATGCTTGAAAGTGATTTCATCGAAATATTCCATCATTTTGACGATGTAGGCTCTATAAGGGATCAAATTCTCATGTCTAGTTTCCCATTCTCCAGTAACCTGATAAATAACCAAAGTTGAATCCCCACTGACTTCAAGAAGTTTGATTTTGAGGTCAATAGCCGCCTCGAGGCCGAGAATGCATGCTTCATATTCGACGATATTGTTTGTGCAGTCAAAATCCAACTTGGCTGTGAATGGAGTGTAACCACCTTCCGGATTCATTAAAACGGCGCCTACGCCATGCCCACTGTAGTTGGAGGAACCATCGAACATCATTTTCCACCAAAGACCTTCCTGCGGACCCTCCTCAAGACTTGGCTCTTCACAATATTTTACTAACATAATGTCTTCATCTGGGAAATCAATTTTGAGAGGCTCATAATCTTCCACTGGTTGATCTGCAAGACATTCTGACAACACACTACCCTTGATAGACTTCTGAGCTACGTACTGGATGTCGTATTCTGATAATAACATATGCCAACGGGCGAGCCTTCCAGTCTGAGCAGGCTTCTCAAAAATATACTTTATTGGATCCATTTTTGAAATCAACAAAGTGGTATGACAAATCATGTACTGCCTCAAACGTCTGGCAGCCCATGCCAAAGCACAACAAGTTTTTTCCAGAAGTGAATATCGGTTTTCGCAATCAGTAAACTTCTTACTCAAATAATAGATAGCATGTTCTTTTCGTCCAGACTCGTCCTGCTGACCTAACACACAACCCATTGAATTCTCAAGTACTGTCAAATACATGAAGAGGGGTCTTCCCGACACCGGAGGTATTAAGATTGGAGGTTCTTGTAGGTAACCCTTGATCTTATCAAACGCTTGCTGACAATCTGAATTCCAAACAACGGTCTGGTCCTTGCGTAATAATTTGAAGATGGGCTCGCAAGTAGGAGTCATATTGGAAATAAATCTGGATATGTAGTTCAGTCTTCCAAGAAAACCTCTGACTTACTTTTTCGTTTGTGGAGTTGGCATGTCTTGAATGGCTCGGACTTTGTCTGGATCCACCTCAATCCCTCGGTGGCTGACAATGAAGCCGAGTAACTTCCCAGATCTTACCCCAAAGGTACACTTGGCTGGATTCAATCTTAACTGATATTTTCTGAGTCTCTTAAATAGTTTCACAAGATGTTCCAAATGGTCCTCCTTGCTTTGATATTTGGCTATCATGTCATCAACATATACCTCTATCTCCTTGTGCATCATGTCATGAAATAAAGTTACCATGGCCCTTTGATAAGTAGCACCTGCGTTCTTCAGACCGAAAGGCATAACTTTGAAACAGTAAGTCCCCCATGGAGTAATGAAAGTAGTTTTTTCCATGTCATCGGGATCCATCTTAATCTGATTGTAACCGGAGAACCCATCCATAAATGAGAAAACTGCAAAACGAGTCGTATTATCCACCAACATATCGATATGTGGCAAAGGGAAATCATCCTTCGGACTGGCCTTGTTTAGATCCCGGTAATCCACACACATTCTGACTTTCCCATCCTTTTTCGGCACAGGTATAATATTGGCTATCCATTTGGGGTATTTGGACACTGCTAAGAAACCCGCATCAATCTGTTTTTTCACCTCATCTCGAATCTTGAGAGCCATGTCAGGTCTTGTCCTTCGGAGCTTTTGCTTAACCGGTGGGCATTCTGGTCGAAGTGGTAACTTGTGAACCACTATGTCAGTGTCTAGACCCGGCATATCTTGGTATGACCAAGCAAATACATCCACATATTCTTTCAAAAGTTCTTCTAGTTGCTGCTTGACTTCTGTCCCTAGAGCCGCCCCAATCTTGACTTCTTTCTTGTCTTCTTCGGTGCCAAGATTAATGACTTCTACCTGTTCTTTGTAGGGTTGAAGCTCTGCATACTCATGGTGTGCCAACTTTACCAGTTCATCAGGGATTTCGAAATCTTCGTCCTCATCTTCAGCTCGGTATATTGGTGACTAAAAGTCAGGAGGGAATGCAAGGTCATGGGATTCAATGGGTTTTAGGACATCACTGCACGTTGGAATGGCTTAATTTATTAAAGCACACAAAGACAAATGCAGCACACAAAAGAGAAATTTGTTTTGGTTTTTTTAAGATTGCCATTTTTCATTTAAAATGAAAGCAAATGCAGTAAAGGAAATAACACAAGGAAATTAACAAAATAGTTCATTTTTCATTGATTTTCTTGAAAGCTTGGGGCCCTTACAAAACATTCCTATAGCCTGGGCATGGCTATGGAGATTCAAAACAATAACAAGAAAAGAAAGAAAAACAAATTACTTTGACTCAGGAAAAACCAAAGGAGTCTCAATAGCTTCCCAGTTGCTCAAGGCGGTGTTGCAATGATACACTAACTGCTCCAGGTCTTCATCTTTAAAATCTTCTTCTACAACACTGACTTGGAAACCTCTACTGATGAATACTTCTTGTATAGTCTTCGGGAGTCCTTTGTCATGTGTCGGTGCTTCATCATGAGTTGGTTTGTAACCCAACCCTTGGCGATCCATCTTTGGCTTCACTTCAATAATCTCTCCCTAACCTGCAGGAGTAGCTTCTTCTAGTGTAGACTTGATGCTCCGAGCGGATGTAAAAGACGGACCACTCTTAGCCACTGTTTCTTCTAACATCACTGCATTAGCTATCTCGAGTGCTTGAAAGGAAGTTTCTAACGCACCCTCATCTGCTTCGATATACTTGAATGATGACAGATTGCTCACCATTAGGTCCTCTTCACTGTGTACAATCACTAACTTATCATTCATAACAAATTTCATTCTCTGATGTAAGGTGGAAGTCACTGCCCCAGCAGCGTGAATCCATGGTCGTCTCAACAAACAACTATAAGCTGGGTTAATGTCCATGACTTGGAATGTAATATCGAACACCTGTGGTCCAATCATGATTGGCAATTCTACCTCTCCAACAATCGTTCTTCTTGAACCGTCAAAAGCTTTTACAATCAAAGATGTCGGTCTCATTTCTGCCACTGCATATGCTAACCTTGTGAGCGACCTGGCGGGCAATACATTCAATGAGGATCCAGTATCGACTAAAACTCATGCCATTGTGTCTTCTTGGCACCTGACAGATATGTGCAATGCACGATTGTGATTGCGTCCTTCGTTCGGCAACTCAACATCACTAAAGCTCAGGGTGTTATAGGCTGTAATGTTGGCTATTAATGAATCAAATTGTCCGAGAGTTATGTCTTTTGTCACATGTGCCTGCTTCAATACCTTTTGCAGAGCCTCTCTGTAAGCTGAAGAGTTCATCAAGAGAGACAAGATTGATATCTTTGATGGGGTTTGGTGAAGCTGATCAATGATCTTGTAATCACATTTCCGAATAATCCTTAAGAATTCTTTGTCGTCTCCCTCAGTACTTGGTACCTCGTTTTCTTTTATCGCAGCAGGGATAACCTCTTTTGGAGCGGCTACTGTCATCTTTGGTTGATAGATTTGACCACTACGGGTCATTTTTCTTGTACCGACAATGTTTGTCACGTCCACTTGGTCGTCTTTTATTGTCTCTTTCTGACTAACCTTCCCAGATCCTTGGTCTATCACAGTCATGTCATACTTCCAGGGAACGGCCTTTGTGCTTTCAAAAGAAAATGGTCTTGGTTTCTGAATAATAACCGGTTGAGGTGGATTGATAGCTGACTTGTTGAAAACAGGCTTCATACTTTTGTTGGTCATTTTGAACACCGGAACTTTCTCACTTTTCTTTGGTAAATTAAAAACAGGCTCAATTACTGAAACTTCTTCTTTCCTTACCTTACTACACACTTGTAATATTCCTTCATCAATCAATCCTTGTATACCTCTTCGTACCTCATCACACCCTCTGGAATCACCAGAACATTTTTCACAATCATTATGGGCATCCTCTATCAATCCTGCTTTCAGTAGTTTCTCGTGAAGTAACCTCAACGGGGTTTTGATCTATGACACACCTCGGACTTACTTTTCATATGACACTTCTTCTACTGCATTGACCCCTCCATGGTTCAGCAATGGATTACTTTTAACATTTGGGGGTACATTATCAAAAGACAAGATCTTATTTTCCATCAACTCCCTGACAAGATGTTTTAAAGCAAGACAACCTTCTAAATCATGACCGGCGGCGCCTTCGTGAAAGGCACAATGAGCATTTGGACTATAGTGAGGAGATGTAGTGTCTGGATTTAATGGTCGCGTTGTTACCAATCCCTGCTGTACTAAGGAGGGGTACAACTCTGTGTAAATCATCGGTATCTGATGAAGTGAAGGTTTTGTTGTCGGTCTCCGATTCTGGTAGTTCTGTCTGGGTGCCTGAGTTCTCGGCTGATGATGTTTTTGATAGGGTGGAGCGTTGGGTGCTCGTTGATACCCTTGTTGAATTGGCTGATATACAGGTGCTGGCTGCACTGTCTGATAACTGGGAACAGGATGACTGAAAGCCGGAGTTACAGCTGCCACATAAGGTTGTTAGGCATGCTGCAACGGATACATTGGTCGTTGTTGCTGGGATTGCTAAACATAACTCGCTTGAGGCTGCTGAACAAAGCCTTGCTGAGGTAGTTGAACATAACTCTGCTGATACTGTTGGTAAGGTGGTCTCCAGGTGCGACTCTTTCTTCCCATAGTTACTGCATTTGTCTCCCCTTCCTTCTTTTTATGGAAATTACTGCTGAGTTTCTTGACATTGTTGTTACCAGAACTGCTGGAACCACTAGCCACCTTCCCATTCTTCATTCCTAACTCCACTCTCACCCCCACTGCTACTATATCAGAAAAACTTGCGGTTACACTACTGATCATCTTCTCATAAAACTCTGGTCTTACTGTATCGACGAACCAATCTGTTAACTCTTTTTCACTCAAAGGAGGTTCTACCTGAGAGGCAGTTTCCCTCCACCTTTGTGCATACTCTTTGAAAGATTCCGAACTCTTCTGTGACATACTCAGTAATTGTCTTCTATCAGGGGCTAAATCCATGTTGTACTTTTCACAAAAGCATCGGCCAAGTCTTGGAAACTATGAATACGAGACTGATCCAAACCCAAATACCATTTAGCAGGAGCTCCTTTTAAACTATCTTGGAAACAGTGAATCATCAACTTGTCATCTTCCACATGAGCGGCCATTCTTCGGTAATACATAATCAGATGTGTCCGAGGGCAAGTAGCCCCAGAATACTGATCAAAATTGGGAACCTTGAATTTTGGCGGAATTACCAATCCAGACACTAAGCACATATCTCTGGCATCAGTACCAAAGATGTCATTTCCTTCCATTGCTCTGACCTTCCTTCCGATAGTCTCTACACTTTCTTTCAACTTATCATGTCGTCCGCTCTCTTCTTCATACCCATCAGGACCTTCGTACACTGGTGGAGGATTATGAAAAACAGGGCGCGCTTGAACCTGAATAGAAGGCTGAGTGTAAGTAGGAATAGCTTGAGGAACTTCTGGCCCTAAAGGAACTGTTTGTTGATTGACTACTGGTGGAGGTATAAAACCAGGCGATAACCCATATGGTGGAACATTTGCAACAGTGACTGCCATTGGGATCGGCTCTACAACTATGCCAGTGATTTCAGAAACAACAGTGGCTTGAGTGTCCAACTTTGCACGAATGACTTGTAGGGCTTCCATGATCTGCCCCATGCCTCCTCGTAGCTCTCCAAGTTCATTATCAATCCTGTCCACATCCAAATTCTATCCTTCCATTCTTAGGCGAGCTTGGGCTCGGGTGTTGTATCGGTGTTGAGGATTCAATGTGATTCTTTCTGGAGACAAGACAGCGAGATGAGACGCAACACAAGAATATGCACATGCGATGCTTATGAATGCAAAATGCAAAATTAATCATTCAAGGAATCCAAAGAAATATTTGCAAAAATTACAACAATGGGGAAATAAGAAAATTCAAAATATTCATAGATTAATAACTGAGAGTTTTATAACAATGATTCTGAAACTGAAATACAAGTCTTCAATACAAAATACATGACGAAATAAAACAGAAAACAAAAGGATTTTAGATCTTCTGGTTGGATGGCCCTTCGTCTTCTGGCTGACTTCTCTTTCCACCTTGACAGATCAACTCTTGAAGTTCTTCTTTCTCTTGCATAGCCTTGGAATACTTATCTCTCCAAGTCTTTCCTTTTTTTTCAGCTTTTGTCAAAGCAGCTTTTAATTCTTCTACGAGAGTAGGTTTGGGTGAGTCAGGCTCAAAACGAGTGAAGAACATCTTCAACGCTGCTTATTTTACCCATGATAAGTAAGATTCTGAAACAGTAGAGTCGTGGTAACCTAGGGCAGTTACTCCCCTTGTGTGGACATAACGCCAAGCATACATAATTCGAGCCCTGTAAGCGGGATTCTTCCCCTCTTCAATGTAAAATCTTCTCAAAAAGTCTGGGTCCAATTCATCCTCCATGGGGTGCCCCAACTGTCGACGAGCCAGAATAGGATTATAGCTGATGCAACCATTGACGCTGATGAGCGGTACATTCGGGAAATCTCCACAGCTTTGGATCATGGCAATTCCTCCATACATAGGGTCATACCACTTAATATCTGAGTGTTTGAGCAATAGCAGCTTTTCTGTCCATAAGAGCCCATTTTGCTTATCCCAGAGGGCTGAAATTTTTGGCAAGTGCGAAATAAACCACTTGTGCAGGAGAACGGTGCAACACTCAATCCGTCTAACTCCATAACGGTTCCTACGGTGGATGGTAAAGTACGTATCAGCCAGCAAGGTAGGTACATGATTTTTGATTAAGAAAAGGTTGATTGCATTTGCGTCTACAAAATCATTAGCAGTCGGGAACAGGAACAGTCTGTAGATTAGTAAAACCAGGATGGCCTCAAATGCTTCAATATTCTTTGACAAGGCATAGCTCTAAGCTTTTTCATACAGGAACATAGCTGGAAATCCATACAACCCTCCCTTAGCAACCATATGAGATCGTACCTCGTCCACCTCCAAATACGCGGCCTCTGCAACTGCTCTTTCATTAGGAGTCCCTTCTCTTTCAGAAAATGGTCTAGGAGTGACGTTTACTCCCATCAGGGCGGAATATTCTTCCAAGGTTGGTAGCAACTGATAGTCTGGAAAGGTGAAACAGTGATAGGTTGAATCATAAAACTGCACGAGTGCAGATAACATCTCTTCATATACTTGAACTTCTAACAAAGACAACATATTCCCATACTTCTCTCTGAATGCCTCGGGGTCTTCTACTAAACTTCCCAGTTTCTTTAAGTTCTCCAATTTTGGTCTTTGGAACACAACCTCTGCTTTCTTTCCAGAATCCATCCTATAATATCTGCAAAACAATCTTTAGTTCCTTGAATGATTAATTAATGAAAATGCAAATGCAAAGGTTTCATGGAACTCAGATCAAAACATCATTTCATTTCATTGATTTTCAAGATTGCATTACAAAATATCTAGTACATTTTACAAAAGTCCTAAATATAAGGCTGACAGTATTCTAAATAAAAGTCTTCTTTTTCTTTGATTTTTTTGATTTCTTCTTCCATCTGAGTCTTCTCAAGAATAAGTTTGTCCACGACTAGCTTCCATGGAGTTGGCTGAGAGCTGGAAGAAGGTAAACCTTCCTGTGTCTTCCTCTTCTTATAAGCAATCATTTCTTCATCCTTTGCCTGGAGTTGTCTACGGAGTTCATCATTCTCTTCCATGGCTACTTGGTACTTGTATTTCCAAGCTACTTTAGTTTGTTGTGATTTCCTCAAAGCAATCTTTAACTTATCCTCTTCAGACATAAAGATCATTGTGTGTTCCTCCTCTAAAACCATGGGTTTCTGCTGAGGATAAGGCATCTTCAGCTGAATAGCTCTCTTTCGGACCCATTGGAGATAAGGCCCGAGAGAGACGCAATTAGGTTTCCCTAAGTCTTCCTTTCCTTTCTTGTGTACATGACCCCAAGCTTTTAGAATTTATTCTTTCAATTCTGAATTTCCTTTAAAGAAAATATTCTCCACATGAGCGTTGTTTGGTTTGTCCTTCAAATGATATCCAAGCTGACGGCGAGCGAGAACAGGGTTATAACTGATTCCTCCACTTGTACCCAGGAGAGGTACGTTACCAAAACTTCCACAACTGTTAATGATCTTTATCACATCATAATTACGATTGTACCAATCAATATCAGAGTGAGTAAGAGCCATAACCTTCTGAGACCACCAACCTTCCTTCCAAAAAGCATGAGCCTTTGGTAAGTGAGAAATAAACCACTTGTATAGTAAAGGGATACAGCAGGTAATCATTCCTCCTTTATGCAAATTCCTTAGATGAACAGAATGATAGGCGTCAGCTAGTAAAGTAGTCACAGGGTTTTTCTTCAAGAAAATCTTAATGGTATTGAGATCCACAAAATTATCAAAGCTTGGAAACAAGAAGATCCTATAAATGAGCAAGGCAAAGATGGCTTTGAATGCATCCATACTCAAATGATCAGCATAGTATTGTGCTTTCCCAACCAAGAACTCGGCAGTTAAACCAAATACTCCTCCTTTAGTAACCATATTTTTCTGAATATCCACCAATCCCAAACGTGTAGCTTTAGTAATTTCTTCCTCTTTAGGGTCTTTCTCCATGATTGGAAAAGGAGAGTCTTCAAGAATAGGCAAGCCAATCAAGCAATAATATTCCTCAAGTGTAGGTACCAGCTGATAATCAGGAAGAGTGAAACAATGATAGAATGGATCATAAAACTGGAGAAGTGTAGAGAGAAGTCCCAGATCCATCTTCTTTTTTACCCTCAACAATGACAATAAGTTCCCATACCTGCTATTGAATCCTTCTAGATCTGTTATCAAAGTGCTCAACCTTTCTATGTCATCTAAGTTAGGACTTTTGTAAGTGTACTTCATAGTTTTCTTTTTTCCATTGTCCATGATGATCATAATATTTACAAATAAGAGATCTGAGTTCCATGAAACCTTTATGATATGATGTTCATGAATGCATGAGTGCACAAACACAGGTAAGCACAGATTCACATATACACATGGGTAAACAGATAAAGGTTTTGGTTTGGAGAACATGAGTAAGGAGTCAAGGTCTACCCACCCCAAAGGTATGTACTAAGGCCTTCAAAACTTTAGAGCAAGGTTCTAAAATAGTTCCCAGAGTCCTCGACCCATCTTTCGGATATTATCAATTTCCGAAATACTTGGTGGTCGATAATATTCTCAAGAGAGTCTCGTCCAAGTGTAGTATCACGTATCAACTATTTCGAAATTACTTCCTTATAGCCATCGCACTACATCCTAATAAAGCCATAGTGGGGAAAAGGTAATCTAAAGGTCCTCAGTATCACGGGCTCCTATGTAGAAAGTAGCATTGTTTTCACGAATACTCGATCAACAATACTAACTCTCAGAAGGGCCTCTACTGAGCGGAGGTTTTCTCAAGTCAAATTGGTTGAGAATCAACTCCCTATAAGTCTCCTTGAATATACCACCATCCTATCATAAGTACGTTCAAACATGGGTATAGTGTTGTCTCACCATTCCAACTTCCCAAGATCCAACAGGGCACATATATACATTTTTACAAGTATTCACAAATATAGAAAGTATTCAAACAAGATAGGCTAAACCCTTAAAGCTAAGCACTTTCCCCAGCAGAGTCGCCATTTCTGTTGCGGTGAAAATTGGATATCAAGCTATTAAGTTAACTTGAATCATAATTCTTTTACAACCGAACTTTATTTTATCTAAAGGAAAGGTCTAAAGAAAGAAAAACCTTTTTCGCGATGTAACGACAACGCTTAAGAGATTCGGGGATCGGGGGTTGGTTATACCTAGGGAAGGTGTTAGCACCCTAAGCATATGTAGTACTCTACAGGAACCTTTTGTTTGATTGATTGCTAAGTGTGTGAAATATGTATTATGGATTTAGGATTGGGAGTTGAGTGTAAAGATAAGCAAAGACCTAATTGGTTTTCTAAGTTTGCTCGCAAAGACGTTGCATCTTCTGCTTACGTATCCTGACTAGGATAGAATCAGAGCAATCGTAGTTCACCTGGCGAGGGAAGAGGAACACTTGATTTGATCAAGGTTCAAGGGGGAACAAACATGACAATGTTTGTGTGGAGTTTGACAAAACTCCCTAATCTAAGTTGTAAAAAAAAGGGGAAGTAAGATATCATGACAATGATTCTTACACAGAGTTGACTAACTCTTTTCCTAGGGTTCTAGTTGAAGAACACTCCTAGTACATGTGGGTTCTTAGACTTAAAGCAAAGTCTAATGGTTTCTAATCTAGGGTTAAAGTGACTTAACAAAGTCAAGAGAGGGATGAGGGATGTATACATGAGGGTCAAATGGACAGACTTTTCCTTTGGAAGAAGACATGAGAGGCAACTGGATGAGTTAACAAACTTCATCACTTGGGGAAGGAAAATTTTAAGCAAAGCAACAACATGATAAATATAAAGATCATGCTGACAACCATTAAATGAACATGGGAAATAATGAAAATGGAAATGCATTGATGACAATCAAAACAGTTGTTTAAGCAGGAAGTGTGACAACAGATCAAGTTTAATTAAGCTAACAGATGAAGTAACATGAACATGGTAACAACCAAAGATGAAGTCCTAACATGTTAACAAACATTTAAGGATATGAATGCAAGCAATTATCACAAAGAATCACAAGTACATCAAGGAAAAATTCATCTGCATATGTCAAAACAATCACAAAATGTACACAACTTGCACACAGTCAAAAGAGATGATAAATCAGGAAAACATGAAAATAAAAAATAGGACATGAAAGTAGACATCAAGATGAACACAATGCAAAAAGAATGGGTGAAAAATGATTAAAATTGAGAGAGATATGAATTTTCAAAGATTGGATGAAAATGACAAAATTTAATAAAAGAGTTGCCCTCCTCAGGGGTCGAACTCAGGCTTGCAAGGTGATAGGCGTGTTTTGGCATATGGTCTTACCACTGGGGTGGCTATACATCCATTGATGGAAGCCACCCCATAAATATATGAGGGGTGTTTTCAAACAGGTTGGGCACAAAAACAAGGCAAGAATCATGATTTGCATTTTGGGCATAACTTTCTCAAATCTTCATCTTTTTTGACAAAATTTTAGTGTAAATTGGGTGTTTTTGAACAAGGAACAAGATGGCTCTTTTAGATTTTTGAAATTCCTTCTCTAATGAAAAACCCGATAGTAGTTGCTTTTGGTTGTTTAAAAATGCATTTTGATGTGAACCCCCCAATCCAACCAGTTTTGAACCTAAGTGATCATGCACATACAACATGACAATGATAGTGAATACATTCAAATCAGAACAAAGCTTCAAGACAGCTTGGTATGATAAATGACATGTAAGTTGCAAAAGTAACTTTTTGATGCAATCATGTGAAAATGCAGTTCAAGCTCTAAGCATAGTTTTGGTGGATCAGTCACATATACACATCAAACATAGATTACTAAGGGTGTTCAAACTTGACTTGGGGTTAAAGGCTGACTGTAGCAAGATATGCCTCTTGAAATGCACTTTTATTGCTTTACAAGGCATGAGCACATTCAAATCATGTTATAGACACATTTTAACCAAACCAATCACTCAAACAGTTCACACATGTGCCATGAGATGGATTCAAATTGAGAAAAGAGTCCAAGGAAGTCTGTTATGAAAAGTGATTTTCAAAATGCAACATTTGGTATTGGTGAGGTGCAGTAGGATGTGCAATTCATGTATCATGCAAAAGTTGATCATTTAAAACACACTTACACATCATATACATTGTATGAAGTGAAATCAAACATATTTTGAAGCCAAAAAAGGACTGTCACAAAAACTGGTATTTCAAGTTGTAAATAACATGATGATGATGCATGATGATGTGAGATTCTAGTTCTATGCACATTCTGATCCAATTAATCACACACACAACATATGTACATGATTTTGAGTGAGTTTGAAAACAATTTGAGATCAAAAAGAGACTGTAGTAAGATATGGTTTTCAAAATGCATTTTAGTGTTTGTGAGATGCATGAACATGCTTATTTTCAGTTCAAAATGATTTCAGGTCAGTTTAATCACACACACACCTCAGAATCATAATATTGTGTGAATGCCAACAAACATTAGGATTCAAAACAGTCTGTACTCAGAAATGGTATGCTAGCTGCAAATTTGGTAAACATGATGTACAAGAAGGTTCATTTCAAGTTCAAAGTGGTATCAGGTCAGTTGGCACATACATACACATTGCACATATGAAAATAGACATGTTCATGCTCAAGAGCCAACTTAAAACAGACTGTTTTGAAAAATTGCAGACAAGTTGTGGTTTTGTGTTTTGTACATACATGAGAATACTCAAATCAGATTCTAAGCATGTTTGGGCCAAAATAAATGCACACATAAGTCATATACATGCAGGTAAGTGTGTTCATGCTCAAGACTTGGTCATGTTCCAAACAGAACAGGTTTTGGTAAGTTTCATGGCATATTAGCTAATGCATTTTTAATGTGAACATATGTATCAGATGCAAACAGGCCATATAACTTACACCTACACATCATAAATATGAAACTAAACATGCCTACACCAAAAAGTAATGCATTTTGAATGTGAACATATGTATTAGATGCAAACAGGCCATATAACTTACACCTACACATCATAAATATGAAACTAAACATGCCTACACCAAAAAGTTAGGCACAAAGACATCAGGGCAAAGTTTGATATGTTGGATGCTAGGCAAAATGTTTGTGACAGCAGGGCATTTTTGAATGAGAATGAAATGAGCAAGCAAATGCATATTACACCAAACACATATACACATGACAAACAAGATTCAGACTGTAATCAAACTTATAAAACAAGTATGCCTCAGTTCTCACAGCTTTGACATTATTGGATGTATGTGAAACAAAACAAGTGGTAGTAAGCTTCTAGGCAAAACAAATCAAAATGATTTTCACGATATTGTAATGAATGGAATGAGGTTAGACACTACATACCTATTGCAGATAACCTTGAGCAAGCAGAATAACCCAGAAAACCAGAGGAATTTCAAGCCACCACCAAGTTTTGTGCCTTTATTCTCTTTTAAGCCAAATTGCAAATCCTAAGTCAGTTGAAGAAATAAACTCCACTGCTTGTTTCCAATGCCTTAGACAGTTGAGAAATGATATATGTGAGGTGTTTGAGTGATTAAAACACCAAGGAAATGTATGGAACAAGATATGGCAGATTTTGTGGCTTTTGGTCAAAGTAACTTAGTGTGGAAGTTGACTTTTTGAATGTTGAGGTTTTTGAATGGTTTAAGGTCTTGGACACCTTCTATACCATATTTAGAGATTTTGTGGATGGTTGTTGAGGGGTTTGAATGTAGAGAAATGAGTTTGGCAGCCTTGGTAGCAAGACAGATTTTTGGTGTTTTAGTGAAAAAAGTGACTTTGTGATTTTTGAAGCAAGGAGTGGAAGTAGAAAGGGCTTGGGTTTTCTATGGTTTTTAGAATGGATATTGTGTTCTAAATGAAGTGGTGAGGGCTCCCTTTTATAGGAAAATGAAAGGAGGGGCAGATTTGGAGATTTCTTCACTTTGAAGAAAGGTTTTTCACTTTTTGGATGAAACCTCCACAAGAGGGTTTTCTTGGCTGATAGGCAAGCCTCAATAGTCAAAACAAATAAAGAGCTAGTTTAGTTAATTGCAGGCTAGGAGGTACAGCTTGTGGCTGGTTCAGAATTGCCTTTTACACCTCATGCTTGTTTTTCACTTTTTGGTGCAAGTTGCAAACCCACTTGCAAGGCAACTTGCAAAGCTTGGCCTTTTGAGCTCTTCTGCATAATTCCTTTGTTTTTCATACTACAAACTCCTCACATATCAGATACAACATGGTTCACCAGCTGAGTTTGGTCAATTTTGATGAAAGAATGAATTCTTGAATATTGACAATGTGGGACTAAAGTATAAAACCCTCAACTTGCCATAACCATAACTTTCAGCTCACAAATCCTTTTGAGATGTGCTAGTACTTTTTAGAAATCCCTCAAATAGATCTAAAACATTCATGTTTTCATGAGTTTCAATTTCCCAAAGGAACTTGGCCAAAAAGTCTCCCAAAGTTGCTAAAAAATGAACTTAAACGTGAAATTTCTCTAAGTCTTTTTCCCTTCTTGAAATGAATTTGATCATAACTCCAAATCTATGTATTTTCTGATCATGGACCAATTAGGGACTTTTGTAGGATTTTTCAAGAGCTTCTAAATGAGCTTTGAACAAACTCAATTGGATGTGTGGTTAAGGAGTTATGGTTTAGCCCTTTTCAAAATCCTAATTTCCCGATTTTTCGATTACTCCTTCATCCTTGATCCAATGGTCATGAAAATTGATATGCAAGTCCAATATGACATAAGGAACAATTTTGTTTCACAACTTGAAGTCCAATTCCTTAATTTTGAAGAGTTGACTTTTTGGTCAACCGTACGATCGATCGGTGACTACCGAGTTGTCTGTTGATACTCTGGACCTCCTGAGACTTTGAAACTTCTTGGATGAACTTTATTAAGCTATATGAACTTCATGAATCATAATATCATCATTAAAACACCTTCCAACATCAAAGTCAAACTACCGTTGACTTTTACTGGTCAAAAACCCTAATCGGGTGCCCTGAAATACACTGTTCTTGATTCTGGGGTAACAACCTCAAATTGTATTCTCAATTGACATTATATGATACCCTTGATATTGTTTCATGATTGAATTAGCCTAAAACTTTGATTGATCACAAACCCTGAAGCTTTGATTTGACTGTAAAAAACCCTGATTCATCTGTAATTTGACAAAGACAAACTTGCACTGGGTCAGGGTTAGATAATTCATGATAATGAGAATCTAAGGGGCCAAAATTTGGGGTGCAACACAAAGATTTCCAAGTCAATGCATAAGCTACCACGTTTTGATTTCCCCGAGTGGTAATTCAATCCGAAACCATAATCCATTTCGTAGTCCCAATTATTCTCTGCCTCATATTCAACTCTTCTAACTCAAGCAAATACCTTAAGCTCTTGAGATCACCAAACATTTCAAATCTCAAATTAACCAATTTAAGCCTCCAACTCCGGCACAAACACAACAGCGACCAAGTCTAAATCACTTGTCAGGTGATTCCTCTTATGTACTTCAAGTTTCCTTAAAGCATAACTAAAACTCGCTGAAGTTTCACTTAACATATCTCCCAATCATATCAACAAAGCATCACAAAACACAATAAATGGTCCTGTCGGGTTCGGCAAAAATCAACACACGATGCATTTTCAATTTTCTGCTATAATTGAACCAGGTACAGGCCTCAAAACAATTTTTCCTAGAAAGAGCATCTCGTTAGCTTTCCAACGCTTTGAACGGGGACTAAAACCGACTTACGAATCAAGAGATATAAATTTTCGAAGTTTCTCAAAAACAGAATTTTTCTGCATAAAGGCTGCTACGGGTTTGAGCATTTTCGCCCGAAAATCCGACCGATTCAATCATTTTCTTCGAAACAACCACATACTCATTCCTACCAAACATATATTAGTGATTTAGAACCATCAAACGTGAAATCTACGATTTTCGATTTCAATCCGAATCTTAAATCCTCAAATCTCCAAAAATGCAAAAACTTACAAAAATCCATCAAATTCGATAAAACAAGCATACTCGATCACGGCCTAACATTACCCGACACAACTGCGTAATCTATTCCAACTTTCGTCCGTAAAAACATCGATTCGGTAAAAAGCTGCGATCTCGGAATTCGACGTACGACAACAATTTCACACTTAGAAGGTCATTCGACACATCTTCAACTCTTGGAATATTTAAAGGTCTAATTATACCAATATTTCACTCCATATCTTACTTTGTTTAATGATCACCAGGAGTCACTATCCATCTTTTATATACTCAACTTTACACTTTGTTGCCTTAGCACACACACCAGACACAAGTCTCGACGCTACTTAATCAGTTTAATTCCTTGACCATCCAAACAGACATGAAATATGGAGCTCTCACTCTCAGACTATTTGTCGTAACTAAGTCGGTCACAACTCCACTTCACGTCCTGGCTGTATATCACTATCTTGTCAGGATAGCTTCCAGCCAACCACAATTAATCGGCAAATTGCCAACTTCTCACTTTTATTATAACTCAAAAATTCCCATCAAAATTAAACACCTCAGCACCCTCATGCACCGACTCATCAAAACAATTCTTAAGCACTTAGCTTAACTCAAGACAATTCGCTGCTCACGCCATCTAAGCTTGCAAGACACGCCTATCTCATCCAGCATGACTCCGTCTATTATCAACAACAGATTAAGGCTGATCAGTTCCTCAATTTCTCAATAGACAGCCGAAAAGTATGATGGGGTATAAACCATCTTTACCAACTATAAGAGCGTTCAACCATACACTGAGCTACAACTCTACACTTGCAGCATCCTGGAGAAGCACAACTTCTCCCCCACTTGAATCATTCTCACTCCTGCAGACAAATGTTCCACAACAAAACATGTACTGACAGTGTTTTCACACATATGTCGCATACCAGGGAATACACAACATTAAACAACTTGGCCGGACGGACATACCTGCTCTGATACCAATTGTAACACCCCACTCTAAACTATCACAGAAAAATAAGAAAAACAATAGAAACAATTCAGAGTGCAGTGTAATACCCCAAATTTTGCCCTAAGATTTGTCGTCGCATTTCATTGCATTTTTATTGCATTTAATCAATTACTAACAAATTTGTGTAGTCGTTTGACTTTTTGCAGGTAAATATCATATGGCATGCATTTTTTTTTTCTAAAAAGTAAAAATGGCATAATTGGCAAGAGGACATGTGTAAGGAGTTGTGAGTGTGAGAGGTTGAGAGTTCGAATCTCACCTTTGTCACTTTTTGTTTTTTATTATTTTTACTCTAAATTTTTCTATCTTTCATTAAAAAATAACAAAAATAGTTTTTTATTATTATTTAATTATTATTTTCGTATTTTTATTAAATCATTTTTTAAAATATTATTTTTTTTCACTTTTTTCTAAATTATTCATAAAAATATCCAAAAAATCATAAAATAAAAAATATTGAAAATTTTTTTGTTCTTTTTATAATATTTTTGATTTTAGGAATCAATAGGATTATTAGTTTTTATTTTAAGTTTATTTTAATTATTTTAAATTATTTAAATTTTATTTTTTCTTAACTAATTATTTAGTTTGGGCTTTAAAATGGGCTTTAGGGACATTATTGACAATTTGGTGTTAACTCTAATTTGTTCCCTATATATACATGTGTTGCCTTGTTGAAAAGGGGGGCAGAAGGTTTTCTTCAGAAAAGAGGAGAGAGAAAGGGAAAAACAAAGGAGATCCCCAGAGAAGAAAGACGGTCGTTCCCACAACTCGTCAGAAGGATTGAAGCTCTCCAGTGTTCCCTTATTCAAACCTTTTTCACATTTACCGAAGCAAACCTCCGCTTCGTAGGTTAAATTACTAAACCTTTTGCCTTTTCATGTTTATGTGCATATTTTGCCATGTTAATGTGTTTAGGTCCGTTAAATTACTAAACCTTTTGTCTTTTCATGTTTATGTGCATATTTTGCCATGTTAATGTGTTTAGGTCCGTTAAATTACTAAACTTTTTGCTTTTTCATGTTTATGTGCATATTTTGCCATGTTAATCTCCATGTGTGTTTAGGTCCCTAGATTTTAATATCGAAACCCTTTTTTATCAAAACCTTTTTTTAAAATCAAAACCATTTTTTTATTTATTATTAAAACCTTTTTTTTAGTAAGACCTTTTTTAAAAACTGAAAAGCCTTTTTGTTCCCAAAAAACCTTTTTTCAAAAAACTGAAAAGCCTTTTTTTGGGATGAAAAGCCTTTGTTGTTCTAAAAAAAACTGAAAAGCCTTTTTTTGGGATGAAAAGCCTTTTTTGTTCTAAAAAAACTGAAAAGACTTTTCCCCCAAAAACTTTTTTTTATAATTTAAACTTAACTTTTTTTTATAATTTTAACTTAAATATTTTTTATTAAAAAATTAAAACCTTTTTTTTTATAATCAAAATATTAAAAAATTAAAACCTTTTCGTAAGGAACTCCTGATGTTTGATGTTTGTCGTGTCATTTTATGTACCCTTTTATTACTTTTCTTTCTTTTGACATTTCATGTGCATGCTCGAGGTTGAGATGTGCTTGTGGTGGCCACAGCCCCACACTATTTTTCTCCCTCACTTCATTCTAAGTGTCATTACATATTTTCATATTCTTCATGTTTTCAGAAATGTTTCTTTGTTTCTTTATACCCTCTGCCTTTATTACTTTTCTTATTTCTGCACCTTAATTATTCCTCCATATAATGATTTGTCATATTTTCACATTTTTTTTACAGTTTTATCCTTCCGAAGGATTAGGTCCAGCCTTTTGGCCGCCAAGTCAATAGCCTTACCCCTTTAATGGATCAAACCCTGTTTAGCCTAGGTGTCCCGCCGTGGGCAAAATTGCTTTTATCCTAGTGTTAGGCCAAAAGAGTCGCCGTACTCTGTTTTAAGGTTTTCCGCAGCGGAATCCCTAACCTAACCCTAATGCACTTAACAATTTATAACATAGAGATCGGAGTTTAAGACTCCATGTAAGCGTGTCCTTAAGATGTGCTTACTTCCCCATTGAAACCTTGGCCATAGTCAAGAAGTCTCTAACCTCCCTTTTGAGGGGAACTACAGTTACTCTGATTCCATTCCCGTAAGGATATGTAGGCACAAGATGCGATGTCTTGCCGAGTAAACTTAGAATTAACCCCTAGGTCTTTTTTAATTTTCAATCCTTTGTATATACCCTTAAGCAAAATAATTAATGAAATAAATAAAAAAAATAAACAAAAGGTTCCCGTAGAGTACTACGGAAGTTTAGGGTGCTAATACCTTCCCTAAATTTAACCAACCCCCGAACCTTAGATCTCTTCCTTTTAGGTTTTTTCTTTCTTTAACCTTTCCTTCGGATAAATCAAAGACCGGTTGTAAATGAATTAAGATTCAAGTTAATCAATAGCTTGACATCCAAATTTCACCGCAACAGAAAATGGCGACTTCACTGGGGACTCTCCTAACTTTTGAGGGTTATCCCTATCTTGTTTATTTTTCTTCATATATTTGTTTCATTAATATTTTTACTCATTTGTATATACGTTGTTCAGGGTACCTGCTTGGGATTTACTTTGTGGTGAGATAAGTCCTACACCCGGACTTGAGTGACATTATTATAGGATGGCGATATATTCGACGAGGCTTATAGGGAGTGAGTCCCGACTAAGCTAAATCGAGAATCACCGCTCAGTTGAGACCCTTTCAAAAATGGTTCGGTTGATCGAGTGTAGTCGTGAAAACTTTTACCGTTATCGATTGGAGTCTGTGATACTGGGAACCGTAGTACCTTTACACCATCTTGGCCTTATATAGGACGTAGTGCGGGAACTATGTGGGAGTAGTCCTACAATGGTTGCTACGCGATGCTACACTCAAAAGAGGTTCTCTTGAGAATATTATTGGCCCCGAGTCAGTCGAAAAGTTGATAATATCCGAAAGATGGGCTGATGACTTTGGGCACTGATTTAGAACCCTTGTTCTGCAGGTACAATTAACCTATAGTACTTACCTTTTGGGAAGGGTAGACCTTAACTCCATACACTGTCCTCTAACCTAGGACCTTTGTGTGTGTATTTGTGCTTTGCATCCATAAAGCATCATATCATTTCTAGTTTCAAGGAATTCAACGGTCCTTTGCAAATTCAAAAAGGTCCTACATTTTAGAGTAAAAAAAAAATTCTTTCCAACTTTCCTAAAAGGGAATATTTGCAATCGACCGTTGAGATTCTTGGAACCATTACATGGCATTAGCATCACATTTTTGCATTGCATTTTTCCCCCGGTTTCTCATTCTCGGTTCTCTCGTCTTCCAGTGTACCTTTGAGTCGTCAAGCTGATTCCTCGACACAGATATCAGACCAGGGCTAATTATAGACGTAAGATGTCAGAGCAAGAGGCATATAATGTAGAGATCCGAATGGAGATCGATGAGTTGAAATCAGGCATGACCAAACTCACCGAGATGCTCCAAGTACTGATTTCCAGAGGAGAGTCACCTCAAAGGACCGTCATTCAGGAAGTTTCGGATGTTGATCCACCTCTTGTTCCAGTGCAACCATCTACTTGGCCCGAGCTTGGTTTACCTCCTAACTACTCTCCGCCTATTGCATCGTCTGCTACAATTGGTCAGACTGTCAGACCGGTTTTTCAAGCTCCCGTCCTTACCGAGACTAGACCTGTGGTCCACACTGTTAACCAAACTATCCGAGCTCCCTTTGAGAATCCTCTATATGAGCACAATGTTGCCAGTGTTCAAGGGGAAGACCATAAAGATTTTGTTGAGCCTGAGATTACCCGTGAACAGTATCAAATCATCAATAAGAGACTCCAAGCTGTTGAGGGTACTGATTTCTTCAATATAGATGCCAACAATATGTGCCTAGTCTCCGGTCTCGTTATGCCTGCCAAATTCAAGACTCCTGAGTTTGTGAAGTATAAAGGTCACTCATGTCCAAGAGCTCATCTGGTCATGTACTTTCGAAAGATGGCGGCCTACACCAACAATCAGAAATTGCTCATCCATTGCTTTCAAGACAGTTTGAGTGGTGCTTCTCTCAAATGGTATATGAACTTAGAGCATAACAGTGTCCGTTGCTTTCAAGATCTCGCTAACGCTTTCATGAAACAATACAAATACAACCTGGATATGACTCCCGATCGCCTTCAATTACAAAATATGTCTCAAAATGAAAAAGAGTCATTCAAGGAATATGCTCAGCGTTGGAGAGAGTTAGCTTCTCAAGTTGAACCCCCTATAGCAGAAAAGGAATTAACTGGATTGTTCATGGATACTTTGTCCCCTTTCTATTGGGAAAAGATGATCGGGAATGTCTCTTCAAGTTTTGCAGATTTGGTGACTATTGGTCAGAGGTTAGAAGAAGGTTTGAAAAATGGTAAAGTATCCAAAGCTGTTGAATCTTCTAATGGTGCAAAGAAACCCTACGGGAATTTCCATAAGAAGAAGGATGAACAGGCCAATGCTATCATAACTGAATCAAGGAAGCCTCGCCAGGGATCTCAACCTGTTAGTGCTCCACAGCCAGCTCAGACTCCTCAACGCCCAGTTATCAGACAAGACCAGAATCGGAACAAGGATCACTTTGATCCTATTCCCATGACTTACACAAAGCTGTATCCTGACTTAGTTCGACAAGGGCTGATCACTACAAAGGCTTTACCACCTCCTCTTAATCCTCTAGTTGGATTTAGGGCTGATCTAAAGTGTGCTTTTCATGAGGGTGCCTTAGGCCACGACTTGGAGCATTGTTTTGCATTGAAAGCTAGGGTGCGTGAACTGATTAGAGCCGGAATACTTGATTTTACGGATAGTCGTCCGAGCGTCCAGACAGATCCCTTGCCAACACATCAGAATTGAAGCTTTGTCATTGGGCCTTTTTTTTTTCTCGTTGTTTGCATTTTCCTTATTTTGTTTAAGTTGTTTGCTTTCAATTATGTTTGTACTTTCATTAATGAAATAAGCATTGCGACTTTTGATTCAATTCATTTCCGTCCATTTATTTGCATCTTTATGCTTTATTTTTCAAATGTTTACTTCTTGTCCAAAATTTTGATATGCTAAGATCGGAGGGAGGATGACGAAAATGTTATACCCATAATTGCTGTTAGTATGCTTTCAATCAAACCTTGTTGACGATGTAAGGCATTGTTTCAATTCCCAAACACTGGAGAAATAAGGAAGTTAATCCCTCGTTAACCCCTTCGAGCCTAGAAGTTGGAGTTTCTTTCGTTACAAAAAACCCACAATTTTAACCTTGGGATGGGTAGTTCTCAGTTAACTTGGTTGTGTGTTCATAAGATACACCTTTCATTAACAAATTTTCCTTCGCACACGTCAAACAAGTGTCGAAGATGTTTTCTAATCAAAAGGTCGATGATGGTTCGCCGTAATCATTAAAATCAAACAGTCACTTTCCTTCACACAAAAAAATAATATAAAAAAATCAAAAGAAGCCCGCTAAGTCAAAACCTATGAAGGAGACTTAGGCAAAACTGGGGCATCCCGCTGACTGTAAACTCTAAAATAAACAGTTCAGGCAAAATTTAGGGATAATACAAAGAGATTTTTAAATCCTTATCTTGAAAATCCTCAATGTCAAAACAATCAAATGTTATAGGGGAGTAGTGGTTGCCTTTTCATAGGTCCCTTTGACTTCTGAGTCATCATTGCTACGATCAATGAAATCCCTAACTTATGGGAACCTGAATGCATAGTATGAGTTAACTGAACATAGGACTGAAGATCATCACGTAGATTGGGTGGGTACAAATAAATTTTAAGCCTTTATCTTTTGTTTCATAAACCGTGAACCAGGCCACGTTACAACCCTCAAAAGACCTAACTGAAACAGGGTTATTTAGAAAGTATACTACAACAAGGTTGCGTAACCTGACTCCTAAAGATCTTTGTGAATCATTTATTTTGACAGTACACCTTTGTTTTAAACTTTGAGCGTCTTGAACCGCCTTGTTCTGACTAACGACTCATGTATTTTCCATCTTTCAAAAATAATTTTTCAAAAATCGCATGAACTTTGCATTACCCTGTTTGTATGAATATTTTTGTTTGCAAACTGGCTTTCCTCTAAGGAATTTTCAAACAATGAGAAACTTGGTCAAGTGATCTTATCAGGGGCAAGTTCCTTTTACATCCTGTCAAAGAATCAGTTCAAGATTTGTTCAAGGCAATATCTTCTCAGATTTGGTTTATCCAGAGAATTGTTCAAGATTCAGACTGGGGCTAGCCCTCCGAGGATACAGCAAAACAGTCGATTCCACGAATCAGACAGCTGAAGCAATTATCAATTCATTTGACCTGGGGCAGTTTACTTGCATAATCCCCAAGCAGTTATTCATCATTCCTACAGTGACTATCAACTTGATACAGTTTAACAGAATGACAGTGATCTCCGTGTTGAGGAATCATTCCTCCAGTTTTGTCATCTCACAGAAAGAGTCGAGTCTTGTCGTCGACGTCTGCATTTGCATTTGATCATATGTCATAGCATAATTCATTTACATTTCTATCTTGGGTGCTTTACTCCCCATTTACATTTTTATCTTGGGTGCTTTACTCCCCATTTACATTTCTATCTTGGGTGCTTTACTCCCCATTTACATTTTTATCTTGGGTGCTTTACTCCCCATTTACGTTTTTATCTTGGGTGCTTTACTCCCCATTTACATTTTTATCTTGGGTGCTTTACTCCCCCATTTACATTTTTATCTTGGGCACTTTACTCCCCATTTACATTTCTATCCTGTGTGCTTTACTCCCCATTTACATGTCTATCTTGGGTGCTTTACTCCCCACTTACCTTCTATCCTTGGGTGTTTTATCCCCCATGTACCTTTATCCCGGGTGTTTTATTCCCCGTTTACCAGATATTCCTGGGTTTACCTAACATCATGGTGTTTTACCCCCATTTGCTTTTTTTTTTCTCCCTGAGGTCGTGTTTTACTCGCGTCTTACCTTGTGGGCAAAATTTATTTACTTGGCATCATGGGTGTTTTATTCCCATTTGCGTTTTTCTCCTGAGCTCGTGTTTTACCCGCGTCTTACCTTGCAGACAATTTCTAATTTACTTGGCACCTATCAACAATTCTGTGTCGTGTCTATCCGACGTTCTTCTAGATATGACATGTCTTCTTCCGTAGTGCAATTCCTCGATGGGTCGTCCCCTGTGACGTTGTTTCGTCTGTATCCGTGCATTTGTCATTTTCATCATACGCATCATATCAGATTCATATTATATTTAGCATTATAGTTCATTTTGTTTTGTCCATATCATTGCATAGCACTGCGTCTAAAGGCAAAATTTTCGGTTATCTGTATTTAAATCCCTCCACCATGATTTCTCGAGTCTCCGTTGCTCAAATCACCCGGTGAAGTTATTTAAATAGGGGCAACTGTAATACCCCAAATTTTGCCCTAAGATTTGTCGTCGCATTTCATTGCATTTTTATTGCATTTAATCAATTACTAACAAATTTGTGTAGTCGTTTGACTTTTTGCAGGTAAATATCATATGGCATGCATTTTTTTTTCTAAAAAGTAAAAATGGCATAATTGGCAAGAGGACATGTGTAAGGAGTTGTGAGTGTGAGAGGTTGAGAGTTCGAATCTCACCTTTGTCACTTTTTGTTTTTTATTATTTTTACTCTAAATTTTTCTATCTTTCATTAAAAAATAACAAAAATAGTTTTTTATTATTATTTAATTATTATTTTCGTATTTTTATTAAATCATTTTTTAAAATATTATTTTTTTTCACTTTTTTCTAAATTATTCATAAAAATATCCAAAAAATCATAAAATAAAAAATATTGAAAATTTTTTTGTTCTTTTTATAATATTTTTGATTTTAGAAATCAATAGGATTATTAGTTTTTATTTTAAGTTTATTTTAATTATTTTAAATTATTTAAATTTTATTTTTTCTTAACTAATTATTTAGTTTGGGCTTTAAAATGGGCTTTAGGGACATTATTGACAATTTGGTGTTAACTCTAATTTGTTCCCTATATATACATGTGTTGCCTTGTTGAAAAGGGGGTCAGAAGGTTTTCTTCAGAAAAGAGGAGAGAGAAAGGGAAAAACAAAGGAGATCCCCAGAGAAGAAAGACGGTCGTTCCCACAACTCGTCAGAAGGATTGGAGCTCTCCAGTGTTCCCTTATTCAAACCTTTTTCACATTTACCGAAGCAAACCTCCGCTTCGTAGGTTAAATTACTAAACCTTTTCCCTTTTCATGTTTATGTGCATATTTTGCCATGTTAATGTGTTTAGGTCCGTTAAATTACTAAACCTTTTGTCTTTTCATGTTTATGTGCATATTTTGCCATGTTAATGTGTTTAGGTCCGTTAAATTACTAAACTTTTTGCTTTTTCATGTTTATGTGCATATTTTGCCATGTTAATCTCCATGTGTGTTTAGGTCCCTAGATTTTAATATCGAAACCCTTTTTTATCAAAACCTTTTTTTAAAATCAAAACCATTTTTTTATTTATTATTAAAACCTTTTTTTTAGTAAGACCTTTTTTAAAAACTGAAAAGCCTTTTTGTTCCCAAAAAACCTTTTTCCAAAAAACTGAAAAGCTTTTTTTTGGGATGAAAAGCCTTTGTTGTTCTAAAAAAAAACTGAAAAGCCTTTTTTTGGGATGAAAAGCCTTTTTTGTTCTAAAAAAACTGAAAAGACTTTTCCCCCAAAAACTTTTTTTTATAATTTAAACTTAACTTTTTTTTATAATTTTAACTTAAATATTTTTTATTAAAAAATTAAAACCTTTTTTTTTATAATCAAAATATTAAAAAATTAAAACCTTTTCGTAAGGAACTCCTGATGTTTGATGTTTGTCGTGTCATTTTATGTACCCTTTTATTACTTTTCTTTCTTTTGACATTTCATGTGCATGCTCGAGGTTGAGATGTGCTTGTGGTGGCCACAGCCCCACACTATTTTTCTCCCTCACTTCATTCTAAGTGTCATTACATATTTTCATATTCTTCATGTTTTCAGAAATGTTTCTTTGTTTCTTTATACCCTCTGCCTTTATTACTTTTCTTATTTCTGCACCTTAATTATTCCTCCATATAATGATTTGTCATATTTTCACATTTTTTTACAGTTTTATCCTTCCGAAGGATTAGGTCCAGCCTTTTGGCCGCCAAGTCAATAGCCTTACCCCTTTAATGGATCAAACCCTGTTTAGCCTAGGTGTCCCGCCGTGGGCAAAATTGCTTTTATCCTAGTGTTAGGCCAAAAGAGTCGCCGTACTCTGTTTTAAGGTTTTCCGCAGCGGAATCCCTAACCTAACCCTAATGCACTTAACAATTTATAACATAGAGATCGGAGTTTAAGACTCCATGTAAGCGTGTCCTTAAGATGTGCTTACTTCCCCATTGAAACCTTGGCCATAGTCAAGAAGTCTCTAACCTCCCTTTTGAGGGGAACTACAGTTACTCTGATTCCATTCCCGTAAGGATATGTAGGCACAAGATGCGATGTCTTGCCGAGTAAACTTAGAATTAACCCCTAGGTCTTTTTTAATTTTCAATCCTTTGTATATACCCTTAAGCAAAATAATTAATGAAATAAATAAAAAAAATAAACAAAAGGTTCCCGTAGAGTACTACGGAAGTTTAGGGTGCTAATACCTTCCCTAAATTTAACCAACCCCCGAACCTTAGATCTCTTCCTTTTAGGTTTTTTCTTTCTTTAACCTTTCCTTCGGATAAATCAAAGACCGGTTGTAAATGAATTAAGATTCAAGTTAATCAATAGCTTGACATCCAAATTTCACCGCAACATGCAGCAAATAAAGTTTCATGACGACCGTCACAATCATGATGAGCGTCAGGGAGTGGTGACAACCGTCACACTCCCAAAATCTGGGACGCATCAGAGATGTCACATTTCAACACTTAACCAAAACACATACACCTGCAAAAGATCATTTACTAACATACGTAGCACAAAATTCGGATGAACAAACAACGATAATTTGTTTAACATTTTAATCATAAAACGACATGTTATAATACACTTCCAACGATTCGTAATAATTAAATTCCATTAAAATTCAGCAAGAAATCATCTTGCATCAATTCACTAAAACAACTATGCATCCAAGCAACATTTGGCATTATCAGGAACAACCAATCTATTTGCCATAGTACTTAATAAAATTCAGCAACAAGGAATTCAATTAAAACAATAACATTAATCGTTCATCCCCCCCCCCCAGAGTGCTACGTATCAGAGCGACCAACGACCTTAAGCATAAAGCGACACTTTCTTCCGAGTTACCTGAAAATTACCACCAACGGAGGTAACATACAACGTAAAGGGTGAGATATCAACAATATAACATAAGGCATGATAAAAGTCATGTCAGAATATTATCACAGCATTATAATTTCGGCAGTTCGCATAAATATTAGTAATAATAAACTACAACAAATCTTTATTCATAACCACAACAATTATCATCATATCTTAGCAACTCATCAAAACAACTCAACAACGTAACTCAATGATGCGACTCAACAATGCAACTCAATTGTGCATATGCATGTGGTACCATTTTGGGAGACAACACTCCACAATAATTCGGGAGACCACACTCCACAATAATTCGGGAGACAACACTCCACAATAATTCGGGAGACAACACTCCATAATCATCCGGGAGACAACACTCCACAATAATTCGGGAGACAACTCCCCACAATCATCCAGGAGACTCACTCCACAATCATTTTATTTTGTCATTAAAGACACAACCGTCGCCAATCCAGGCCAAATGATATGTTATGAGATGCAACTATTATGGACTATAACACAACAACAACAACTGTGCAACAACCGTGCAACAAGGCATCAAGCCTACAACCAATTATCCATAACAGAACATCACATTTTGCATATATTATGGACTCACCATTTCAACCTGTTCATATCAGAGAACTACCAACAGTATCGTTCCTACGAATAAGACTCTAACACATTTTCGCAGAGAACAATTAAAAACAACCTCGTCTTTACAATTGAGAACTCAACAACATTTTCATGTCAGAGAACAACTGACAATATCATTACTACAAATAAGGACTCAACACATTTTCATATACTTTCATACGGGTAATATAACTACAACTTCTAATTTAATTAAATAGGGACATAATAACAACACCTTCTTAATAAATGGGAAAATAGCGCGTGTCGGCACCGTTTCCCAATTCCCCCAAAACTAATGGCATAACACATTCATTCATACACAGACAGGAATTAACCCTTAGAAATGCACAGGTAAACATTAACCCTTAATATTTCTTCAACTTACGGGAACATTTCTTCAACTTACAGGAACATTACTACGGTAACGTTACTACGGGAACATTACTACGGTAACGTTACTACGGTAACGTTACTACGGGAACGTTACCACGGGAACATTACTACGGGAACGTCACTACGGGAACATTAACCCTTAATATTTATCGATCTACAGGAACATTAATCCTTAATATTTATCGATCTACAGGAACACTAATCCTTAATATTTCTTCAACTTACGGGAACATTACTACTGTAACGTTACTACGGGGACATCACTACGGGAACATTACTACGGTAACGTTACTACGGGGACATTACTACGTATTTGCCCCATTAGGGAAACCTTAGAGCATCGTATATAACACATTCATTTCTACATGTTTGCCCCATTAGGGAAACCTTAGAGCATCGTACTACTAACGATATAACACATTCATTTCTACATAGAAAAACCTCGTCCCTAACATTTATCGATTAACGGAAATTATACCTATGAATCAATTCCCTACATGAAATCGATCATACCCACGGTTATAGAATTGAACCCCACCCTTACCTTGGAATTGAGGCCAACTCTAAACTTCCGGTTCCGGTTTGCTCTCCCGGTGACTCTTCTGTAACAACCTTCAATTCTCTCCGGCGGTTAATTCTTCTGTTCTTCCTTTCTCCACAGCCATGTCCTTTTTCCTCTTTTCTCAGCCTTTCTCCTCCAATTTGGTTTTCTGAGCAGTTTATCGTTCTTTTGCTCTTTCTCCTACAACTTCTCTAATAACTCCCTAATTCCCTTTATTCCATCCACTAATAATAATAATAATAATAATAATAATAATAATAATATAATATTACTACTAGTTATTAAATTATCATCATTATTAATTATATTATATTATTATCAAACTCAATGATTTATTAAATGGTTTCCTATACTTTAAGGACACCCACCAACGCTCTCAGACACACTCCCACATAAAGGCGCACCAATAATTCATAAATAATTTAATTAAAATGAAAGGGCGTTACAAATTAAGTCTCAACCTTCTTCAAATCCTCAGTTGACTTAGGGTTGACCTAGTCAAACCCTAATTACACCACTCATGGTTGAGGCTTCTTAATCTTGCACAATGACCTGTCTAGGCCTCAAAGTGATCTTCAACACTTCCCATGAGCTCTATCAAGACCTCAAGTCCATCCTCATGGCCTCAGAATCATCTGATGGCTTCCCCCAACTCTCAAGTTAAGAGACCTACACACTTGGATTCACTCCCTCTCTCTGAGGATCTTTTAACTTCTCTGACAAGGATATCGACCCTTGAAAATATGAATAACCTTCTTATCTAGCCTCACAGTCTTGTATAGCTCTTGATTGATAATCATACCTCTTGATCTCCTGCATACATGTCAATGAAATGCAAATGATAATGCTAATGTAAATGAAATGAAACACAAGCTAGGTAAAGAAAAGTTGGGCAAATTTTGGGGTGCAACAATATCAATGAACCCTTGATGCTTGGTTGAGTAAATAACCCCATTTTGAACAACTTTAAAGTTGGAAAAATCTCCATTTGAGGCATGTAAGATGGTGAAATGGACATATAATCCAAAATGACCTGTAATCTCACTTTCCCGAAATGCCCCTGTCTTGCAAGCAATGTATCTTGAGTTCTACAAATCCAATCAAGGACTTCTAATACTATTTGGAAAGCTAAGAAGATAAGGAACAACATTCATGTTGGCCTGAAGTTGAGGAGAAGCTTCCTTCTAGGTCAATAATGGCATGGAAGTTGGTTGACTTTCAAGTACCAAAATCACATTCATCGGATGACTTGTAACTTGTCTGCTTCATAACTTGAGTTCTATAAACCCTATCAAGGACTTATAGTACTCAAATTAAAGCTATGATCATGCATACAACAATCATGTTGAGGTCAAGATGATATGAAAATCACATATTGAGTTATGTGGTCTTGAAGTTAGGCACTACACCAGGGGGTTTTACACTGTCAAGCTTAGAAACCCTAGCCTAGGAACTCCTCACACTCTTGATTCATGATGAGTTAGTCTTGTAATCATCCCTTGTGTGCCTCAACACATCCTTCCATGGTCACATGGCCTTGAAATTAGGTCTCAACCCCTTTCAAATCCACCTATTGACTTAGGGTTGACCAGATGAAACCCTAATTGTACCAATCTTGGTTGTATCCTCTTATACCTTGCAAAATGACTTATCCAAACTACATAATGACTATCAAGACACCAAATGAAATATATCAATGCTTTAAGTCCATATCTAGGGATTTAACATCATCAGATGACTTCCCATAACCTTCAAATTAGGAGATGGGCACATTTGGCTTCAGCCACTTCTCTGAGGCTCTTTGACTTCTTTGATGAGGATATCAACCCTTGGATACTTGAATGAAGACTCCTGAATAGCTTCACGACCTTGGTAGCCTTTTGTTGGTAGTCATTCCTCTTGATCTCCTGCACACATGTCAATGCAATGCAGATGATAATGCCAAAATGAATGCAATGAAACACAAGCTAGGTAAAGAAAAAGGTTAGGAAAATTTTGTGGTGCAACAGCTGCCCCTATTCAAACGGCTTGGACCTGACTGGATGAGAAGCGAACGGCTCTCAGACAATCAAGGTAAAAGACGGTTGAATACCAATAAACCCGGAAATTTGCCAACCGCACAAGTAAACGATACTCTGATTGGTAGGAAAATCCACAGAAACTGAAATGATAGTTGCACGGCAACAAGCTGGTGAATGATTAATCTCAAATCTCCGTCAGGATGATCATCGGATTTCGCTACTTAGCTATCAAGCCAATGAGGGATCACTGGTTACACGGTAACTGGTGAAGGATGGATGATTTTGCCGTCAGGCATTCTGCGTCACAGCAGAAGAATTCCTCTGGACTTATCGGGTCATTAGGAACGTTTGACAATCTCTGTCGGACTGAATCATTAAGTCAATAAGGCATGACCGGTTACACGGTAACTGGTAAAGGATAGTCGATTATGTTGTCGGGCATTCTGCGTCATAGCAGAAGAATTCCTTAACGTCACCTCTGGACTCGTCAGGTCACTGGACGTTTGACAATCTCTGTCAATTATGCTGTCGGGCATTCAAGGAAATTCTCGGGCATCAGCCGGACTTCTTCATTCAGTCGGAAATAGAATCCTTAGTCAATCATGAACCAATAAGGATATCTAATTTTGCCTTCAGGCACTCTGCATCAGCTAGAGGAACTCCTCGACATCACAGTCGGACTTCATCAGTAAGTCAGGAAATAGAGTCCTCAGTAAATCATGAACCAATAAGGATATCTAATTTTGCCTTCAGGCACTCTGCATCAGCTAGGAGAACTTCTTCGACATCACAGCCGGACTTCATTAGTAAGTCAGGAAATAGAATCCTTAGTCAATCATGAACCAATAAGGATATCTAACTTTTTTGTCGTCAGGCACTCCGCGTCAGCTAGGAGAACTTCTTCGACATCACAGTCGGACTTCATCAAGTCAGGAAATAGAATCCTTAGTCAATCATTAACTAATAAGGATATATAATCTTTTATCGTCAGGCACTCCGCGTCAGCTAGGAGAACTCCTCGACATCACAGTCGGACTTCATCGGTAAGTCAGGGGAGTTTGGCACTGCTGCTGGACTTCATCATCAAGTCTGCAAGGGAAGTTTCAACCTCTCTGTTTGAAATCTGCTGGGGATGACACATCTCCACTGGGGATTTTGGAGAACTATCAAGTAACTCTGCTTTGGGGATTCAGGATTCATCCTGGACGAATAAACTCTGCTGAGGGATTCAAGAATCATCCTGAACAAATAACTCTGCTGAGGGATTCAAGAATCATCCTGAACAAATAACTCTGCTGAGGAGTACCTGCACACAAGAACGGTACCCACCTAGCTCATGTTTCACATGCATATGTTTGACAATGATGTAATGCTCCATACGATGGAAATGCTACGCGTTTAGGGTAGATGTTATGCAATCATGCAAAATGCTACGGAACCAAATCAACAAAATAAATGCTGAAGGAAAAACCCTCCTGTAAAGGAGAAGGAACCATCCTGATGGGGAGAAGGATCACACCAATTTCAATTGGACTTAACCTGGGGAAACGAACCTCAGACGACTTTCCACTGGGAAACAAAGTTCTACGAGAACCTGTACTTGCTCAACTGGGTATACGAACCACAAACTGCTGAGAAAACGATGTCAATCTAAGAAATGAACTGCACGGCCTTCGCAGATAGAATCTTCCTGGAGACACGGCCTCCGATGGGGAAGTATAGCAACAACTATTCAAACGCTCCTGCCTGCTGGCAAAGACAACCAATGGCCTGAACGGCTTCCAAGGACTCGGCTCTCTTGGGGGACTGCAAACTCGGTTGAGGATAGACAACCAGACGCTGGAATAACTCCTACCTGCCGGGGAGAACACAACCCTGTGGGGAATTCAACTTTGTTGGAGACTTCAGTCTGAACCATCGAGAGCTGAACACTTACGTATAGTCTTCTACGAGAAAACTGCCTGTTGACCCACTGTTGGGAACGAGTATACACTTATGTGCATGACTCAGTTGGGGATATGATACCAACTCCAATTGCTGGGGAATGGACTCTGGTTGGGGAGAATCTATCTCTGTTCGGGGAGACACATCAATGCTCACAACCCCATGTTCAGACTCCATGGGGAAACACAACTGAACCTGCTGAGGACTTTACTCCTGCTTAGAAAAACATGCCATGAAACGAACTCGAGATGGATTGCCCCAGAATTTCAACAACTTTTGATAAACTCTGCAGATATGAAGAGGAACGGTTCCTTCGCTTTCAACTTTTGCCACAGCCTGTGGGATCTTCGTCACATATTACTTGAAAGGAAACCTGAGATCTTTGTACGCTGATGGTTTGACATAAACGGTCTCAGTACTTTGAGCTTACAGAGGTGCTTCAAGTTAATCTCCTTTAGGATAAGGATAGCTTCGGTGCTCTCGGGGTGGCCTTCCTCAGCCTTGTCATGACTTTGCCCCTCATTGGCTGATCTATGGGGAGCAGTACCCTTGGCTGCGAGAGATTCATCAAATCTCGACCTGATTGCCCCGGATTAACTGACTTTTGGATGGTGGACTCCCATGCTGTGATCATTTGATATAGGTTGCCCTGGTTCACCAGAATATTCTGGCGTTCTGCATCTTATCCTGGTCAGATCTTTCCATCGTGGAAACTTTCCCGCTGTCAAGCGCTTACTCGCTAGTAAAATAAGTTATTCTGCATAAAAGACATAGCAAATGCAATGCATATGGCAGTTTTGAAAATTCAATTCCTGTTCATTGGAAAAAAAATTGTGACATAAAGTGTATGAATCATTCATCAACATGTCAACATTAATACAACGTTGTAAGAGGAATCCTTTCAAGGAGTCAGTTTCAATGCGATCTTTACCGTAGTATGCTTTCGAAACAAACCTATTTCAATCAGGACTTTTAAAGGTTGTAACGTGGTCAGGTTCAAGGTTAACAAGGAAGGATATATGGCTCAAAATTCATTTTAACCCACCCATTCTCCTTGATGTTCTCCAACCCTACGTTCAGCTAATTCGACCTTAGAGTTCACCTTTCAAAGGTTTTATGACAGGAGCGATAGTTCGGGAAAACCACACGTTTTCGGAGTGACATTCACTCACTTTTCGTCTTTCATTGGGCGCCGGTAGCCACACGACTCGTTCTTTCTCGAGGATTTTTCTTTTGTAATCCTTTTCGCTTTTCGTTTTTTCATTTTCGTTTTTCCCCTAACTTTTGCCTGGACTAACTCTTCAGAGTTTCTTCAATTTTGAAGTCCAGCGGGGTACCCTAATTTTTGCCTAAGTCGTTTGTTCTCAAGATTCGACTTAGCGGGCTTTTTCTTTTGATTCTCTTTTTTTTTTTAACAAATCGCATGACAACGGCTCGCCTGACTTGTTTGAAAAGAGATTGTGACTGTTTCACTTCTGATCGGCCAGGTTTAACCATCATGGTTTTTTTTAGGTACGACCTATAGCAGTGTGATTGATCCTCGAACGAAAACTCCTTTTATAATTTGAACGCTTGGTCAAATTAACTGACACCTACTCTGCCCCCAGGTTAAGATTGAGGGTTTTCCATCTTCAGAAAGAAACTCCTACTACTCGACTCAAATGGGTTAACAAGGGATTATCTTCCTTATATCTCCGGTGTTTGGGATTTGAAACAATGCTTGTACATCATCAACAGGTTCTTATTCAAAAGCATAGCATCAAAAGCTTACGCATCGTTGGGTTTCGTCATCCTCCCCGAATTCCACTTAAACAAGCGTTTTTAAAATAAATGAAAGCAATAGAGTGAACACGAATGGACTTATTCAAAAACATGCATATTTATTTCATTTATCAATATCAATTGAAAACAACAAGTTTTACAAACGAAAATTGCATATAGACAGGAAAGAAACTACAAATGCAAAGAAATAACAGAACGAAAATTGCTAGCCTTCAGGAACTGGGTTTCACCCTGATTTGCTTCTGAGGGGAGCGACCCTTTGAAGTCTTCAGACTCAATAAGATGAACGGTTGACATGTATGATCAGCCTTCCCTCTAGAAAGGATATGCACCTTCTGTCTATCAACTGTTGTACCTTGGCTTGAAAAGCCTCGCAATCCTTAGTTGAGTACCCCATGGATCCCCCATGGTATCCACATCGAGCACTCGAATCATACCCGGGAGGGTACGACTCTCGCACCTGTTTGAGCATCTTGGGCTCCACCAAAGCATACTGAATTAGGTGTGGTAGCAGCTGACTGGGCGTCATAGGCACTGGATGAAGGAGAGCATTCCTTCTTTTCAGATTGTTGCTGCAAGGCCTATTCTGATTATGGCGCTGACGATAATCTTGCTGTTGAGAAACATGAGACTGCTGATATTGGTCGAGACATTCCTTATGCTCAGGCACTTTCATCCTCAGATTTGGCCCAGGAACCGACAACTGTTGCGGACAAGGAGATTCAGACTCCAACGATTCCAGGATATACCCCGGACCCTTTACAGCTTCAGGTGGGGGAATAGGAATATTGATTCCTGATACATTCATGCCGCCCAGCACAAATTCAATTGCTTTCGAATCTAGTAAGTCTTGAACCTGATGCTTAAAAGCTCTACAGTTTGCTATGTTATGCCCCGGTGCCCCGGAGTGGAACTCACAATGGGCTCCCGCATCATAGCTTGGTGGTGGTTGTCCAGTCAATGGAGCCAAAGTTCGAGGTTCAACCAATTGAAGTTGGAGCAAGAGTTGCACTAACTGAGCATAATCCATCGGGATTTCATCGAAGATTCTGTCAGGTAGCTTCATCCTTTTACCATACCTTCTAAGGTTATCCTGAGAAACCGGACGTGGTCGCTGACGGGGAACGTCCTGAGCTTCAAGCTGTGCAGAGGATCTTTTAGGCCTATCATGCCTTGGTGCAGGTTCTTCAGAAACCTGTGGAACAAGTATGCTGGCTGCAGCTTTGGGCATTTGCTCACATTCTGTTCTGAGTACATTCCTTAACACTTTTGCCATCAAACCTACCTGACTCTTCAGCTGGTTGTTCTCCTCTTTGAGCGCATCTTGATCCCGGCGCAATGCTTGCATGTCCTTCATAATCTGCCCTAGCTGGCTCTAAACGTCCTTCAGTTCCGCGTGTACCTGTTCCATTGCTCGGATCAACCTGCGATCAATCCTGAAACAAACCTGTAAAACACAGAGGGTTAGGTAAATAAAACAGAGGCACGTGCTATGCAAAATGATTATGCAAATGCAAACGTGTGTTTGTGCCTAGGGAGAGATTCCCTCCTGATTCTAGTTTCCGAGACAAATAAAGTCTAACACCCAATCATAGAAAGAAAACATCATATATATCTGAAAAACCCACGCGGGCAGAGTACAACTGTAATCGAATACAACTGAAGCAACAAGTGTGACCCCAACCAACAAGTTTGGTGGTGGTCAGCATATCAATGCATAAAAGATACAAAGAAATACAAAGAAATCAAGTGCGGCTACGGGCACGGAAATCTTCTAATAACTTCTTCGTAGTGGGATGGTCAGGCTTGGTGAGCAGACCCCGGATCAACAGATCCCTCTGCCTGATGGTATCCTTGAGGTCCTTGGCAAAGTTCTCACAAGCACCTTCTCCAAATCTGTCATCCATTTTGCACCTCTTAGCATCAGCTCTGAGTTGGCAATCCTTTAGGTTTGCCTTGGTTTCAACCAATCTGTACTGAATGTCTCGTCGAAGTGATGCTTTAACCTCTATCGTCTTGTCCTTGGTCTCAAGCTGAATCTTCAACTTGGCTATCTGCTGCTTCAGCTTCTCCTCTCGCTCTTTGTGGTTGGTCAGAGTATTGTTCCACAATGTCTCGAATTTGGATATCTTCAGATACGCCCTATCCAAGTCTTCGTTCTTGGTGGCGAGGACATTGTTAACAACTTTGAAATCTAACCCCAGACGCTCTCTAGAATCAGTCTCCTTGGTCAAACTGGCGCCCAAGTGGTTTATCAATTCAGTTTGCTTCTTACAGGAGTATACGGCTTCGCTCTTCTCGCTTCGGAGTTAAGCAATTTCTTTCTCCAGCTCTTCGTTGGCTTTCCCTAACTCTTCCTTCTCTCGTAACACCTAGTTGTATTTCTGGATGTCCACTGTGGTCGGCTCTTCGATCACGGGAGGAGACACAGCAGGAAAAGGCATCAGACCTTTTGTGGCTTGCTCACGAACCCAAACCAGGTATGGATCAAAAGCTTTGTTGTATCTCTTCCCCAACATAGCTTTACCCTTCCTATGAAGATTTTTCCAAGCATGCTCAAGCTTGACCAATGTATCAACATCTAACAGCCCGATGAGATACAGAGATTCCCGTATCTCATCTTCTTTAGGAGCCTCCTTCAATGCATAACCGAACTGTCTGATCAAAAACGACGGGTTATAATTGATACACCCCTTTCTCCCGATCAGGGGAATATTAGGAAAACCACTGCAGCTGTAAATAAGCTCTGTACCCAACCTATCCCTGTTGAACCAAGTGATATTTTTAGCAGTCAAACCCATCATGCGTTCTGACCAATCTGAAGTGCCTACAGAAGAGACAAAAGGACCTGCTTTTGGCATGTGGTCAGCAAACCATTTGTAGAGCAAAGGAACACAACAAGAGACGATTTTACCCCTCCGGTTCTCGTTCTTATAATGGACCGAGTGATACACATCTCCAAGAAGAGTGGGTACTGGATTTCCCGAGGCGAGAATGTGGAAAGCATCAACATCCACAAATTCTGACAAGTTAGGAAATAGTACGGTGCCATATATGCAAAGGGCTAAAATGGCGTTGAACACGACCCAGCAGCCATTCTTGGCGAATTTTTGAGCTTTCTCCACCAGAAAAGAAAGAGGGAAACCGTACATCCCGTTTTTCTGAGTCAATCCCCCATTCAACTCAGATGCATCCAACTGTAACACAGCAGCAAGATCAGCCAGCTTTGGCTCAGTGTCAACATGATGATAAGGCATCCGATCCCTGATGGGAATGCCTAGCAAGTCTGAGTACTCTTCCAGCGTGGGTGCTAGGACGTAGTCTGGGAACACAAAGCATCTTAGAGGAGCATCATAAAACTGAAGCAGGGTGTATAGGCCACTGATCTCATGTGCAGAGGGCTTGCAAACATATCTCAACAACCTCCCATATGACTTCCTGAAGTCTTCAGTCACTGAACCATCAACCAAGGCAATCAACTTCAGTATAGGGCCAATGTCTGGAGTGGGAAATTTGTATGCTATAGTCTTCTTCAGAGTCTCCATGTCAGCAGTACGGAACAAGATCACTAGAACCAGGGGAAATATGCACCTGCAACACAGACACACGTTAATGACATGCAAAATGAGAATGCAGGGATGCAAATGCTAAGGATGCAAGCAGGAGATCAGGGTTATTGTGCTATTGAGTGAGAAGGATCAAGATTCTGCTTCAACAAAACCCTGCACTGCTCTGATAGGAACCAACTGATACCAATAACATTAATCCACTGTCAAGAAAAACCAGGTTGTCTGAAGGTAAAGGTTTCCTGCATAGCCCAGCCCCGCTCACAGGTATGAACCTAATCCACTGACACAGGTATGGCATCTTATGCGTTTCTCAGTGTCACATACTTTCAAGAAATGATGATACGTTCACCATTTCTGGTCACTCGCTGAAGAGGCATCACTTAGCTAAGTCACAAGTGATCGGTTCCTAGGGTCGACAATCCTCAGATCCAAAATCAATTCCAATCCTAAGGACCAGAAAAGAAGTCATCAAAGAGAATCTCGCCTGAGTGTGAATTTCATGGGAACTGGTGTTTGCTAAGCAAACAGGTCCTCCACTAATCTCCACTCTAATACTATGTTTGCTCTCAAGCCTGGGTCTGGCTTATCACTCATCAGAACACCCCTCCCACAACAACACAGCAAATAATCATATTGTACTGAAAGTAAAGTGCAGGAAAGTAAAGTGCGATAAATAAATGCAAACCCAACAGATAAACACGCAAGCGCTAGGATTGACTCGCATAGGGGACGTTGGATCCCCAACAGAGTCGCCAGCTGTCGCTACTGCGAAAAAAGGTGCCGGCAAAGACAGAAGAGTCTCCACCTTTCGTTATTTATCCCACAGGAAGGGAAAGGAAACGATCGGAACAAACCTAACGAAAAGGAAAAAGACAAGGTCGTCGCAACCAAGTCTCTGGGTTCGGGAGTCGGTTACACAAGGGGAAGGTATTAGCACCCCTCACGTTCGTTGTACTCAACAGGATCCACGCTTGTGTGTTTATCTGACGGGTTGTTTAACTATCTACCTATCAAGGCTGGCTCAAAAGAAAAGAAAATTGACTCGGCAAAGCATCGCGCTCCGTGCCTACGTATTCTCATCAGAGAAATCAGAGTCAACGTAGTTCGGCTAACTACGGGTGAAGGGGGAAGGTTGCTCGCCAAGACGTCGCCTCTTGTGCCTACGTATTCTCATAGAGAAATCAGAGCGAACGTAGTTCGGGCTAACGATACACCGGTTAGATTCATCTGTTTTTTACCCGAGTGAAGTTAACAACAGTTCCAGCAGTTAGGGACAATGCCTGTTTGCAGTAGAACGAAAGTTTAACAACACTCTTTTCATCAAAAAAGGTTTTACTTGAATTAAGACCCCACAGGGAAAAAAGAGGTTTGAAGTTTGTTTTTTTAGTCTTTTACGAAAGAAGTGTTTTTTATGAATGTTTGTAATTCATACTGCACTAGAGACTATGACTTAGGAACGAATGCGTCACACATTGCCTTAAGGGCGTGTACTAAACACTCTAGGTAATTGAGGAGAGGCCCCCCAATCACCATTTCCCAAATATCTTAAGGCTCGTAACGTATGGTATAAATTTGCCTTTATTATGTGTTTTAATGGTGTTATGAGATGAGAAAGAGAAAGGACTCTACAGGGGAAACTATCAAGCATCCTATTGTTGTCATGCAATGGATTCATCCTACTGTTGAGTTCGAAGGGGAATCTACCCTAATGTTATCATGCATGGATTCATCCTAAAGTCTATCATAACCTTTCTCGAAGAAGAGAGGTTAGAGATCCTAAGGGAACATGTTAAAGGGAAACACCAGCAAAAATCATTAAGCAGATGAATACAAAGCTATCAAGCTACTGAAATAAGAACAAATGCATATGCCATAATGCATCAGTACAAGCAGAAGGAGGAAACCTCAACTTCTAATGCAAACATAAAAGAAAAAGAACACACAAGCAAGGGAGGATCACCTCAACCTTCAATGCAAACAAGCAAAGGCAAGTATGAAGCAAATAAGCAACTAAGCAAAGGGAGGAAATAGTATGGGGTGAAAACCTCCACAAGCACATCTCGACTTTAATGCAATCATGCACCTAAATAAGAGTATCTATTCATGAAGCTCTATCCTAAATGCATCACAGCAAGGAATCAAACATGGAGATGAGCAAACAAGTTAAGGGTACAAGGTTAGAATCAACTCACTAAGCTAAGTTTGGTGTGCATCAACACAAGAATCCACTGAGGCTCAAACTTCCTGAGGAATGCCCAAAATTCCTCCTTAGGAGGAATTGGGCTCACCCAAAAAGGATCCACAGAATTGGACTAGAGAGAAGAGAAATATGGTGTGAACCTAAGGAACCCACCAAGTCATTTGAATATCCATCCAAAGCTCAAACTCCTTGAGAAATGCACATCATCCCTCCTAAGGAGGAATGAGGCTTTCACCCAAGGAGGATCTAAGGAATTGGACTAAGGGATAATGAAAGCAAAGCTTCAAAGGAAGGAGAATCATCCACCTAAAGCTCTTAAAGAAACCTCAATATCTAAGCACTAAAGGATATCTACCCTAAGGGATCTATGAACACTATCAAGCATTGAAAATTCTTCCACCAAGGTGTCAACCTATGCTCTATACTAGCAAGAAGGAGTGAGGAATCTAAAGTTGGCTAAAGATCACTTTTGGAACCAAACTAGTTGATATGCTAAGTTAGGGTCATCCTAAAAACAGCCATGATGTAAAATCTAATTAAAATAGGAAATCATCCCTAAATATTCTACCAAAAATCCTAGGCTCTCCTAGGGTTGTTATGAACCTATGGTAGAGAAATCAGAGCCTAACTCTAAGTTTAAGGGCACTATCTAAGTGCTAAACCTAAAGTGTGTTATGTGAAGTTCAAAAGGGGAGGGTTCTAAAGAATTCATTCAAAACTTATCAAGATGGAACCCTAAAAATCCAATAAAAATATCTAAGGCTCACCTAAGATGTCTAGAGCAATCATGCAAAAAATCATATCCTAAGTCATAACCATGATCTAGTACAAAAATCAGCAACCCAATCATGTATTTCTAACATTATTTAAATGAAAAATACACAGAAAATCAAACATGCATCAAAAATGAAAATAAAAGATGCACAAAATTAAAAGAAATGTCAAGGATCATTCATGATTTTTTTCCCAGAATTATTTGATAATTTTTACTATTTTTTATGGAATTAAAGCAAACAAGTATCAAACCATAAAAACAAGAAAAAGAAAATGAAAAAGAATAAAAGGGCGTGTTGAATAGCAATTCTGCGCGTTACAATCTCCTATGGGCCACACATGGGGGTGTGAGTATCGACTCTAGGCCCAAGTCCAAGTCAATTAACTGATTATCACGTGTGTCTTGGTCAACAAATGCCTATCGTGCGTCTTAATCATAAGCGCACATTCAATAAGTAATCAGATCCTACATTCTATGCATTGCCACGTCACTGGTCAAAGGTCAAAGAAGTTGAAACTCACTCATGCGTGTTGGATCCACATACCAAGTCAAGAAGTCCACAAAATCTAACGGTATCTGAGTCATCTTCTCCATTTTTAACCTGAAAAATGAGAGGGAGAACCAGTGGTGGCCGGAGAAGACTCCGGTCGTCTTCTCCGGCGAGGGGAAAATAACCAGAACATGAAACTTCACCAAATCTTACAAAAATGGTACCAATCTCTTCCTCGCTCCACGTACTACAACATACCAGCATCCATTTTCATTTTCTCTCAAAGATCAAGGTTATACGAAGCCAAACAGAAATGGTGTGTCAACAACAATCCTCACCAATCTCTAAATTCTTTCCACTAATCTAATCTACACCTTACACTGATCACAAATCCATAATCAAATCTTGATTTCAACCAAGAGTAAGCTATAACCAATTCATCAAAGTTTGGTTGCATCATCAAGAAACCTCACAAACAGCCTCAAGACTAATCCTAAATCCATCTAGGACCTAAAAGCAACCTAACCACATGCATAATCCACTCTAATTCATCAGAATTTAGGAGTAATCGTGAAAGATAAGAACCTGATAAAATGCTTCAACAGAGGTAGATTCAAGCACCAATTCTTGATCAAAGCTATGCAGAAACACTCAGTGATGATTGGAGAAGCTTCTTGAACCCTCAATTTCTTCAGAAACTGCTTCAATCTTGAAACTCGAAAATCCCTCACAACTCACTTTTCTCAACTGTGTATTACCTGTTCTTGCTCAATCCATCACCAACCTTCATCTGAACTCACTCAAAATCTTATATAGAGTTGATCTGGGATGAAATGGAGGCCCAAAATTGGCTCTATGATCCAATTCAATTTTTCACTTTTCTTCTCTTTTTCACTTCATGACAGTCACGAAAATGGTGTCTGGAAGCTTCCATTTCAGTTCATTTAGCTTGCTGAATACACTATGAACATGAAGGGCCGAGATTGATTCCTTAATTCCATTTCTGGTGTATGTTGGAAGTGTTGTTTCACTCTTAAGAAACCTTGAATTTGGCCATGAAACAAGCATCAACTTGAAATTCTAATAATGCCAAAGTTCTTAAAACATCAAATGCACTCAAAATATGCACAAGTTTGCATAATTTTGAGCCCATATGAATTAATTTGAAATTTTCCCACTTTAATGCCTTTAAAATGCCCTTTTGCAAAATTTCCTTCAACCAACTCTCATTCTAGTCCATATCAATGAACCCTTGAAGCTTGGTTGAGTAAATAACCCCATTTTAAACAACTTTAAAGTTGGACAAATCTCCATTTGAGGCATGTAATATGGTGAAATGGACCTATAATCCAAAATGACTTGTAATCTCACTTTCCCAAAATGCCCCTGTCTTGCAAGCAATGTATCTTGAGTTCTACAAATCCAATCAAGGACTTATAATACTATTTGGAAAGCTAAAAAGATAAGGAACAACATTCATGTTGATCTGAAGTTGAGGAGAAGCTTCCTTCTAGGTCAAGAATGGCATGGAAGTTGGTTGACTTTCAAGTACCAAAATCATATTCATCTGATGACCTGAAACTTGTCTGCTTCATAACTTGAGTTCTATAAACCCTGTCAAGGACTTCTAGTACTCAAATTAAAGCTATGATCATGCTCTACAATAATCATGTTGGGGTCAAGGTGAGATGAAAATCACATATTGAGTTATATGGTCTTGAAGTTAGGCACTAAATTAGGGGATTTTACACTGTCAAGCTTAGAAACCCTAGCCTAGGAACTCCTCACACTCTTGATTCATGATGAGTTAGTCTTGGAATCATCAATTGTGTGTCTCAACACATCCTTCCATGGTCACATGGCCTTGAAATTAGGTTTCAACCCCTTTCAAATCCACCTATTGACTTAGGGTTGACCAGATGAAACCCTAACTGTACCAATCTTGGTTGTATCCTCGTATACCTTGCAAAATGACTTATCCAAACTCCATAATGACTATTAAGACACCAAATGAACTCTCTCAATGCTCTAGGTACATATCTATGGATATAACATCATCAGATGACTTCCCATAACTTTCAAATTAGGAGATGGGCACATTTGGCTTCAGCCACTTCTCTGAGGCTCTTTGACTTCTTTGATGAGGATATCAACCCTTGGATACTTAAATGAAGACTCTTGAATAGCTTCATGACCTTGGTAGCCTTTTGTTGGTAGTCATACCTCTTGATCTCTTGCACACATGTCAATGCAATGCAGATGATAATGCCAAAATGAATGCAATGAAACACAAGTTAGGTAAAGAAAAAGGTTAGGCAAATTTTGGGGTGCAACACAAACTTCAAACTTGTTCCCGTATTGCTCACTTTTCCAATATCTAACTTTTTGAAGATCGATAACGGCATGAGACTCACACTAGCACCTGAATCAATTAAATCTTTCTTAAAAGTTTGATCTTTTATAGTACAAGGGATTACCACTGGTCCAGGATCCTTCCTCTTGATGGGGATTCTCTTTTCTTGCGATATTTCCTTACACTGCTCAGTTGTGGTCTTCGATTCTTCACCTACTGATCTCTTTTTACCTATAACCTCTTTCATAAATTTCTTCTACAAAGGCATTTGCTCGAGTGCTTCAAAGAATGACATGTTGCTTTCCAATTTGTTGAACATAGCACTGAATCTTCCAAAGTCTTTCTCTTTCTGATCCTTCTTTGTAACTCTTTGAGGAAACGGTAGTTTGATTTCCGGTTTAACCTCCTCTTTCTTTTTCTCCCCAGTTGGTATTTCAGATAGTACAACTTCTTCTTGTTCTTTCACTTTTTCTCTAACCTCAAGTTCCACCTCTATGCATTCATCCTCCTTTATTTCCTTGTCTTCTATCATTTTCTGATTTATTGTTGTGACAACATTGATACTCTCTTGATTTTTCGGATTCGGTACTGTCGCACTCGGGAGGGTTCCTTGAGTGTGTGCTGAGAGGTGTTAGGCTATCTGTCCCATTTGCGACTCAAGATTTTTGATGGAAGCTGTGTTATTTCTTTGAACATTACGGGTCTCTTCTTGGAATTGGATACTTTGAGCTGCCATTATTTCAATAGCTAACTCCCATTCTGCTTTTTGAGGAGCCTGTTGATATTGTTGCTGATTTTTCCACCGGGATTGTATGTGTTGGCATAAGGATTATTCTGCCTCAACATATTAATTTGTTTAACCTGTTCTTGAGTTTCCACACAATGCATGGTAAAGTGTGGTCTACTACATATCTCACAGCTCACAACTTGGACGAGTTGAACTTGAGCTACCGTTTCAGTACCCACATTCATTCCCTTAAGCCTTCTTTCCACATCAGCTTTGATTTGCTCTTCCATGTTCACAACTTGATCCGCTAGCTTCAAATTAATCTTACCCTCTGGTTGGTTCACAGTGCGATCATACAACTCAAGATGCTCATTGGCGGCAATTGCTTCTATGATCCTCTTGATACTAGTGGCTGTTGAGAAATTAGTTGAGCCACCGGCAGTAGTGTCTATAAGCTGTTTTATCTTGAGTCATAAACCATTCACAAAGTTCTGCATCTACTCAGTGACATCCATGTTATGAGTAGGACACACCGTCAGACACCTCTTAAACCTCGTATATGCATCTCCTAGAGATTCCCCTTCTTTTTGTTTGAAACTGACAATGTCGTATCTTTTTCGAATAAACACTGAAGCAGGGAAATACTCGTTAAGGAATGCAGTTTCCATCTCTCGCCATGTGGTGATACTCTCAGCTGGAAGTGAATAGAACCATTCTTCCGCATCATCAGTCAGTGTGAGCGGAAACATAACAAGTCTCTTGGCCTCTTCGGAATGGCCTTCTATTTTCAAAGATGTGTTAGTCGTTAGGAATCTCTGTAGATGCTTGTTTGCATCTTCGTTGATTCTTCCATAGAAAGGCTTGCTCTCCAACTGGAAAATGGTGGAAGGATGTAACTGAAAGTGTGCCACATTCACCGGTTGATTTACGATGGTCATCCGGTTTGGTTGAGCATTGGCCCCTCCGTAGTCTCTAAGAAGTCTCTCCGCTGGTGGGGGATCCGCCATAGCTTCAGTGTCTCTCTCTGATTCTGAACTTGAATTTGAATGAACAGAAACCCTTTCTTCTTCTGAAGCCAATAGTCTAGCTTGTCTACGTCTTTCGCGTAAAGTCCTTTCAATTTCTGCATCCAAAGAAAAATTAGTTGAGGGATCTCCTCGCATGAAAATGTTAGACGCAGATTAGTAGTAACAAAATAATAATAATAAAAATTAAAAATAAAAACTGAAAATAAAATTTTGGTCGCAGAGCAACAAAATTTCAATTGAATTAGAATACAACTTATATTCTGGAAGTCCCCGGCAACGGCACCAAAAACTTGATCGGTAAATTAGCAAGTGTACTAATTGTACCGATGTAGTAATAAGGGGAAATTCCCCGAATATCGATCTCACGGACTGCATATGAACACAAGTTCTATAGTAATGCAATTGAACAAAAAGTCATAGGGGTTTTGGTTTGTTTCTTTAGAATTATAACGGCCAGAGGGCAAAAGCAGTAAAATAAAGGTTTTAAACAGTTATGAGAAGCATGCTAGGGTAGGGTGTATGAAAAGCCTTGTAATAACCTTAATCCTTAGTTTTCAGAAATCACTACTCAATTTAGTCGTTACCGGTTTTAAAGATTAGTTGACTCTAATTCCTTAGCAGACAACCCTTTGGTATTCTTCCTATGCCCCAATTCCTTGGCGGTATAGGAACAATCCCAAGCAATATATTTTATCTAAAACATTACGGTTACTATAGGGTACCCCCATTCCTAGGCAATATCTACAATAGTATTATCGTATAAACGCGTTAACGATCATTTTTCCAAACCTAAGGTTAACCGTAAATCAAATCCTTATTTGTAAAATAAGAAAAGCCGTAAGAAAATTAAACAATAACAACGATGATTAGAAAGCAGTGAAATCCATTATTCAAAGGAAACAAGGTCATTACAGAGTCAATTCAGGGACACCCCCTAGCATTGGGGGGTTTAGCTACTCATAATAATACAGATAAAATCAACAATAAGATTAAACATTACAAGATAATCAGTTGCTTTGATCTTCAATCGCTTCCGCTCATGAGGACCTTCAGTTTCCCAACACCTTGATCGCTCCAATCTTTCTCGTGAAATTTGTTAGTCCAAAAAAATCCCCTTTTTCCATTCACGATCCGTCTAATATATCAAAAATTCAAATTAAAAAGCAAGATGTCCAAACTGCCCTCCGAGATAGCCGTGTCAGGCTGCTGACTCGTAAAAAAAACTTTTCATCTTCAGGGGTTTCAACACGGGTCGTGTCATGGGACACGGGCACCCGTGTTGCACGACTGTTTTGCTAGTTTTCGTCTTCAAGTCTTGGGCGTGCTCTTCCTCTTCAGGTCCTACAACACGGGTCGTGTCATGGGACACGGGCACCCGTGTCAGGCTGCTGATCCACCTCAAAACTCTTCCGAAATCTCGCCATTTTCCCCAGTTTTCGTTCTGCTTCTCCTTTATTGTTTACCTGAACCTAGAGACAGTGAAAACACCAAATTGACGCGTAAAATGTAATACAAACAAATAAAATGTGATAAGACATAACAATATATTAATTGAAACAAACAGTAAAATAACGTGTAAAAACCACTGATCAATGTCATTTATGCATTAATTGTTATACATTGATTATTATGAATTGTTTTACTCACCCTTCCTGTTTGAATGTTACCTCCACGTAGATAACATGCAGATGACCAAGTTTAACCGTGGATGCTGCCGAGGAGTTATTTTTGAAGTTTTAGAGTCGTTAGCCTTTATGGTTAACTTAGAGGGTCTTGCTCTGATATGTAACATCGGGTTGGATTCTTTGAGTGAAACTATATATCAGTGGGTTATTTTACTTATTTTTCCCTTTTGAGGAAACCTTGACTTTATGCTCTAAGTTCCGCTGTTTATGATATTTTGATGTATTTTGGGGAAAACTCATAGTTACGGAGTATGGACCTATTTTGATGACTTTGAGAAATGTACGCCCTTTTGATGGCTTTTTATGAGATCTATTTATTTACTCTGAAATCTGTGTAATTTTGCCATGATAATTGTGGGGAATAAAATGGTGTTACAATTGTAACACCCCAAATTTTAATTAGAATATTTATTTAATTTATTTAAATAAGAATATTTGCATTTCGGTGATTTTCGGTGGTTGTTGTGGAATATTGAGAATTATGGAGTTTTGGGTTATTTATTTAAATAATAGTATATAATATGAATATATTAGTATTATTATTAATTTAAATGAATATAAGTTAACTAAGGGCAAATTGGACAATTAAGGAGGAGTTAGTGAGGATAATATGGAAAAATCCCAATTTATAGGCTAAGGTTAGGTTTAACAAAAAGGAAATTGTGATGGGATTAGGATTCATTTTGTTAGACCGTGAAAAGAGTTGAGGCCAGAGCTCTGAGGAGGAGGTTTGAGGCAAAAGCTTCGAAAGGTTTTCTGAAAGAATTGAGAAGGCTTAGAGTCGGCAATTAAGGTATGTGAAGTATTACCTTCATTGTTTTCAATGTGTAATTTCAATGTATTTAAGGTCGATTTAAGGGTTTAAGGACTTTGAGGCTGATTATGAGAAAAAGAGATTTTGGCCTTTGTGGCCTAAATCTATTACTGAGATTTTAACCGTAGGGATTTATTCAGGTTATAGGAAATTAGGCCTTCGTGGTCAAAACTCTTATTTGACATTTGTCTAACCCTGTAGAGATATTGGATAGTGAGTAACTATAATGACTGTGGGGTGTTTGTAAGAAATTATGGGAATTAGAGGCGTAAATATGATACGGGATTGAACCTATATCCCTTAATTTTAAAGATTTTAGGTATAATCTTAAAACAATGATTAGATGGTTTAACTGTGTTAAAATTATAAATTTACTTGAGATAATTACAATATTGAATGCGTTGTAATTTTCTTAGAGTTTGGGTTTTTACGGAATCGAAATCGGAGGTCCGGAAAGCCTCCAACGGTGAAAAACGCAGAAAATTCTGCATGCTGTCCGTCACGACTGTTCATATTTTTGGTCGAAATCGTTTTGAACGTAACTTTTGATCTGTAAGTCCGTTTTGGTCCCTGTTTGAAGCGTTGGAAAGCTAATGAATATGGATATAACATAGTATAGATAAGGGAATTGGATTCCCAATATTTTTATATCTAATTATGTTTGAGAAGTCAATTGTGTATATGTCCTATTAAGGAATCATGTTCTGGTTTAGTGATGTCTTGATGTTTTGATGTTGTGATTTCTTTGATGAATTACCAGGAATATGACTATGATTTCTACGTAATTAATATGTGATAGTATGATGATTACCATGAGTATAATTATGACTTCTATGTGATTAATATGTGATAGTATGATGAATTAATATGAGTATGACTGTGAGTTCTACGTAATTTGTACATGATTATATGTTGATTTCTATGATGTAATGATGATGAGCTATGATGATATTTCCATGAGTTTTGATGGTTCTATGATGATATGATGTATGATGATGATGTAATACTGATGAGCTATGATGATATGACTTTGATGATGATGATTATGATGAATGATTATGCACCTATGATGTTATTATGAGGATGATTATTGACGTGTGCATCATGCATTCATGTGCATCCGGACTTCGGTTCAGGACCTTGATTACTTTGGCTTCAATCCCATTGTATGGATGTGAGGTATTTTGACGTGCTCTGGTTCTCGAGTAGAATCGATCCTATTGATGGGGATCTATAGAGGGTTGATGGCCCAGTGTCCATCGAGCTGTGATGATTGGTACCACATGCATTGAGTCTTGTTGCATTTACATTTATGAGATGATTGTGAGTAAATTGTGATGTTGTGGACTTTGATGTCTTTTGATGAATATAATGATGTTAAATATGAAAATGACGCCATTTTATGTATTGATTTTCTACATTGATTATTATGAATCGTTTTACTCACCCTGCCTGTTTGAATGTTGCCTCCACGTGGGTAACATGTAGATGGCTAAGTTTAGTCGTGGATGCCGTCGAGGATCTTTTCGGAGTTTTGAGTTGTTGGCCACTTTGGTTAACGTAGAGGGTCTTGCTCTGATAGTGTAACATCGGGTTGGGGTTGAGTTAAACCATGATTTATTTGATTTGTTGATTTTGATTATTTTCCACGTATAAGGAAAACTTTGGATTATGCCTTTTGAGTTCCGCTACAATTTTTAATGTCTTTTGGGAAACCCCGTTGTTTACGGAGCTTGACTTATACTTGAATTCATTGAGAACTGTACGCCCTTTGAGGTGATATTTATTGAGTTTAACATTTTACTTTGATATATTATATTATTTTGCCATAATATTTGTGGAGTAGAAAAGGGTGTTACAACAATCATGAGAAGAGCTTCCTTTTCAAAGTTCAACCAAGAGTTCATGCTCAACTTTGTGGCAACCTCAAGTCATAAGTTTTCTTTATCATCAAGATAATTCTCACAATCACTTGAATAAAGAGCACATACATTGATTCTCCACCTCTTATCTCATGGATAACTGATTAGGATTTTTGGTTCAAAGAAGATATGGTCAGGACATGGTTCTAAAGCTCAACACACACCTTGGGGGTCCTCTACATGGATTATGTGTCATCACAAACCACCACAAGAGCCTCAGTCAATGGAAATGGTCATAGGGTTTCATCTGGTCAACAAAAGTTAACTATGGTTCAATGGGGCCAAAAACCTTGGGTCTCAAGGTCAATTAAGAGCATGATAGATGTTTTCAAGTGATTTCGTGTGTTTGGAACAAGGAGAATCAAGGAGAAACATAAAATTAAGAGTTTGACTAAACTGGGGTTTTGGTGGAAATTTTTCTAAGTGTAGAAAACCCCAATTCTAGCCATCTTGCAACTTCTGTAATTTTCTCGTCCTTGATCCAATGGAGGCAAACTTGTTATCAAATTAAAGGGGACATCATGAACTACAAGTTTATGGAAGGAGGCATGTCCAAAAGACACATAGTTTGAGAGATATGATGAACTAAAGTTGAGAAAATGGAGATTTTGACATTTCAACACTTAGAATTTTTTCTAAGTGTAGAAATTCAGCTCGAATTACCTACTTTCAAGCCCATCTTTCATGATGATACAAGTTTCAACTGAATTTTCCCTGAACATGAAAGTTCTAGAGCATCCTCCAAGATTTCTTTTTAGTACTAGAACTCTTCCATTGGATGTGTAGAACTCAAGTTGTATGCTTTTAAAGTCAAGATGACAATGATGTCAAAAGTTTCATAATTTGAATTTTTTTTCTAAGTTATCTTGGGCAGAATTTTATACATGACTTACACTCCATTTTTCTCAAACTTCAAAGGCTTATTTCACCTTTCCCTCAATATGAGAATTGCTCATTATGGTCTTAGATTTTCATTTCATACAAGAGTTCACCATTTAAGCCAAAGGTCATCAAGATATTATGCTTCAAAGATGATTATGTGAATTTGGTTTTAATGCACTATTCTTGAATTTTTTTTCTTGCATGAAGTTTGTACATTTCTTGCAGCATGGTTTGCTACCAATCCACACACATATAATACCTCTCTTTTGCTCACAAAATCATTGCCCAAAAGAACCAAACAAATCATGTACCATTCATGCATGTTTTTTCACCATATTACCACAATAAGAGAAATTTCAAACTTGCACAACAAGTGTGCTATCTCCACCCTTTCATTCTGATTTTTCTCCCCTCTCATTTCCACTCATCAAGGACACAACAAAACCACTTCATGCATGCCAAATTCGGATTCCACCTCACACCCACTCAAAATGGCCAACTTTTCAAACAACTTTATTTCTTTGTTTTGGCCATAAATCACTTCAACCCATCATATAAATACCTTATAAACCCTAGATGAGAGGATAGAGGCTTCATTTTTCAGAGTTCTAGGGCAAAATATCTCTCTTTTTCTAGTGAGCTTCCATTTTCGTTTTGGGTTTTCTACACTAGTTTTCTCATTTCTTTTGAGTTATCTACCATCTTTGGGGTCTCTAAAGGAGGAATACAAGGTTTTCTTCAAGCTTGACTCAAGTTGTTCAATATTTAAAGAGCCACCAGAATTTTTTCCGTCAGGTAACAAATCAAACTTTTATCATTACTATATTGCATCATTTTAGGCTCATTTGATTGTTAGAAGCATGTTAGGACATGGGCTGAAGTCCTACTTCGTGTAGGCTCTGTTTGTGCATGAATATGTGATTTTCATTTTTTAGATGCACACTCAGTTGCTTACTTTCTAGAGATTTTAATGGTTGTTTTTAGAAACTAATGACATATTTGAAATCTACATGAAAAATCCTTGAGAATGGTACACATGTTGTCTTGATTTGTTAAAGTGGAAATTTGTGCGCACCACTTTCATGGTGGTTTTTCTTGAGCTTAGAGATTTTTTTTGGAATTTTTGACCGGATATTCGGATTCTACGCGGAAAAACAAGGGGGGAGTGGTCTCAAAAAGTCGCCGCCGACGACTTCCACTACCGGCGGTGGCGGCCGGCGCCGTTTTGGCGAGCCCCATGGTGGCTCTGGCGACCGACCATGGTGGAGAAAGGTGGTTCGATTGGACCATGTCTTGTTGGAGAAGATGAAGTGGTTTTTGTCTTTTCCCTGTTTTGTCTTTTAGTCACTTAAGTTATTTGGACCAATTGATAAATGTTACATAATATTATGTTACTATGTTACTATCTTTTATTTTATTTTGTCACATTAATTAGCTTGGGCCCATACTGTTACTTTCTGCACCCCTGTTTTTTGGACCCAATTTTGTGGCCCTTTCCATACTTGTTGTTGCACCCTCCTTTCTTTTGCTCTTTTATTCATTTATTTTGTTTTCTTTTCTTTTTGTTTGCATTTTATTTTAATTGATAAAAATAAGATAAAATTCCACAAAAAAATGTTTATTAATCTTTGGTATGTTATTTATTTTTTGAGTTATTTTATTTTATTTTTTAATTTATTTTATCATTTTATTTTGAATTAATTTGACAAGTGCTTTTACATGTTTACCGCTTGAACAAGACTTTGTTGTTTGATTACTTTTGAAACACTTTTTGGCCCAATCTTTTTACCATGTTTGGAAATTTGTTTTATGGTTGTTTGAGTGTAGCTTTGATGCTTTGGTGGTCATATTTTAATTACTTTTCATGTGGTTTCATTTGACTTTTGATTCATGCCCGATTAGTTGCACACACGATTTTGTTTGGCTTTGTTTGGTGTTATATTGGAACTATATCTTCGAGATCCTTTTCATGATGAACCTTGAATGTTTTAAGTTAGTTTGAGCTTTGGTCTCATCTTCATTTGATTATTTTTTTATTTATGGTTGAATTTCCAAGTTAGTGATGTTTTGGCCTCACTCCTTCGGTGTTCCTAACCTAATTCTTTGAGTTGCTTTCTTGTTTGGTCAAAGGGATGATTATGTGTTCTTATAGGTTTTTAAATGACATGTTTGAGTGTTTTATTCCCATGATTTAATATCCATTGTATGACCATTTCTCATCCATTCCTTCACTTGATTTTGTGTTTCCTTCGAATAAGTGTTCTGAGTGTTTTCTTGAACATAATTTGAACATGATCCTTCTTGAGTTTGGTTAATGACTTGGATATGAATATGATGTGTATCATTTGTATTTGGTTATGACCTTGATGATATGGTGTGTCTTGTTTGATCATTTGTGCCTTGTGGTTTGCTTGAACATTTCCTTTTCTCTAAGGATAATTTTGGCATGTGCTTGCCTAGTCTTGGTGTTTACTTTGAGTTTGATTTTTGAAACTTCTTCTTGTGATTAGTGTGTCAATGATATATTGATATGCATGTACATGTTTTTGCCCATTTGGATTCATGTCTCGAGTATACATGTTTACATCTTTGAGGTGTGTCTTTACATGATATTTTGTGTAACACTTGATTGTGTTCGGATATTGATGCGTGATTTGAATATTTTTGCTCATCCTTTGACCATTGACATGAGATGAATATATCTTGACATTGCTACTATCCCACCTTGGTTCTCATATCATTTGGCCTCGTTTCACTATGCTTGATGATTGAAAATGCTTCTTGTTTGATTTTAAGTCATTTGTGTATGCATCGGTGTTGTATTTTGTTTATTTGTTTTGACTTCTAATCTTCGGTTACGGTTTGACATGTGAGCACATGATTCTAATTTTACATGATGTTAATTTTTTATTTTTATGTTTGAACCTAGTGTTTGTGCTTATATGACACTTATTTCTTGTTTGTTTACATGTTGTTGCACCTTCTCCTTCATCTCTCATTCTTTTATCTTCTTTTTCTTCTCTTGAGACTTGATTAAGGCTTGAGTTTGTTTTTATTTATGATTGATTAGTATGGTGTTTACTTGTGTTTGTTCACATGATCCCTTAGGGTTCCTAGTCCATATGTTTAAGATGGGAGTAGGAGAGACATTAGGCTTTCAATCCTTTGCATAATAACAGTTAGGATAGTCCCTCTTTGACCCCAACTCTAGGTCCATCATTTGTATGATAACATTAAGTAGACCTCCCTTTCATCCCAACCTCAGGACCATCTTGTATGATAACATTAGGGCTTTCAGCTTCCCTTTAGTGTTTCCCTGTGTCTTCTCTTCTCATCTCAAACTTCTTTAAGACACGTAATAAAGAACGACAAATGTTATACACTACGGGCCTTAAGTACATGGAGAATGATGAGTGGGGGTTTCTCCTCACTTGTCTAGAGTGTTTAGTGCATGCCCTTTGGGCGATATGTGACGTATTCGCTCTCGTTTCATAGTCTTTAGTGCGACGTGAGTCTCAAAGTAACTCAATCCACTTCACTAAAACTAACAAACTAAATTCAAATCTTTTTATCCTTCGGGATTGTTCTTCAAACCATTTTCAGAGAATAGTACGTTGTTTTTTCGTTCTACCACAAACAGGCATCGTCCCTAACTACTGGAATGGGAACTTAACGTCGCTCATAAAAAAAGCTTAACCAACCAGTGGTCTAGTTTCCCCGAACTATGTTTGCTCTGATTTCTCATACTAGATGAGGATACGTAGGCACAAGACGGCGATGTCTTGGCGAGCAACCTTCGCCCCTTCACCCGTAGTTTTCCGAACTACGTTGACTCTGACTTTCCCATTGCACGAGGGAATACGTAGGCATAGGGCGGCGATGTCCTATCGAGTCTTTTCTTTCTCTTTCACCCCCCATTTAGCAGTAACTTTTACAACGGACGTGAGGGGTGCTCATACCTTCCCCTTGCGTAACCGACTCGTGAACCTAAGATTTAGTTGCGATGACCTTGTCTTTCCCCTTCTTTTAGGTTTTCTTTGATCGTTCCCTTTCCCCCTCTTTTGGATAAATAACATTTGGTGGTGACTCTTCAGTTTGTTTCCGCTGGCCCTTTTCGCAGTTGCGACACTTGGTAGCCCCCAGACGTAGGTGTGTTTGCACTGAACTGGGTTAACAATTGCTTATGTCTCTTTGCTATTGTTAACTGCTTTTTATCTTGTTCATATATTGGTAACTGTTCAGATATTAGTGTCGTGACATCACTTTCGGCATCTCATATCTGATACCAGAATTTCAATTGGCATCAGAGCAGGCATCCTGCTCTGGTTCTAGGTGAGATCTAGGGACGATACTTTCTGGTACTATGGACAAAGAAGGAGGATTTGTGAACAGACCACCTATTCTGGATGGGAATAACTATGATTATTGGAAACCTCGCATGGTGGCCTTCTTGAAATTGTTAGATAGTAAGGCTTGGAAAACTGTCATAAAAGGATAGGAACACTCTGTGACTGTTGGGAAAGATGGAAAAGCTACATCTAACCTGAAGCCTGAGGAAGAATGGACTAAGGAGGAGGATGAATTGGCTCTTGGAAATTCTAAAGCCTTGAATGCCTTGTTCAATGGAATTGATAGAAATATATTTAGATTGGTGAACAATTATGAAGTTACTAAAGATGCTTGGGAGATACTCAAAACTACTCATGAAGGTACTTCTAAGGTAAATATGTCAAGACTTCAATTGCTAACTACAAAATTTGAAAACCTAAGGATGAAAGATGATGAAAGCATACATGATTTTCATATGAATATCCTTGAAATAGCCAATGCTTCAAGTTCCCTAGGTGAAAAAATGTCAGAAGAAAAGCTTGTAAGAAAGATTCTCAGGTATCTTCCCAAGAGATTTGATATGAAAGTAACTGCTATAGAAGAAGCTCAAGACATCTGCAAGATAAGGGTGGATGAACTTATTGGATCTCTTTTAACCTTTGAAGTGGGGATAAGTGACAAATCTGATAAGAAAAAGAGCATAATCTTTGTGTCAAATGCTGAAAATGGAGAGGATAAATGTGATGGGGATACTGATGAAAGCTTATCCATGCTATAGTGCTCCTTGGAAGACAATTTAATAAGGTAATGAAGAGGATGGATATGAAGCCAAGACCAAATGTCAAGAACAACTCATATGACATCAGCAAGTCTAATAATGTTGGTAGAAGAACAAGGTCTAAAGAAAAATCAACTCAAAGCAAAGGGATTCAGTGTCATGGATGTGAAGAATTTGGTCACATTAGAGCTGAATGCCCTACTTATCTCAAGAAACAAAAGAAGAGCCCAGCTGTTTCTTGGACTGATGAGGATTCTGAAAGTGATCTTGAAGAAAAATATGCTAAACATGTGACTGCTTTGACTGGGAGATATAACTCTGATGAAGACTCTAGTGATGATGAATTAACCTTTGAAGAACTTGCAGCTTCCTACAAAGAGTTGTGTCTTAGAAGTGAAGAAGTATGTCATCAAGGAGAAAAGCAGAAGAAACTTATAATCAGACTGAAGGCTAAAAAGGAAGAACATCTTAAAACTATCTCTGAATTGAATGATGAAGTTACACTGCTGAACTCCTAACTTGATCAAATGTCCAAGTCTGTTAGAATGTTGAGCAGTGGTACTAACACTTTTGATGAAATCCTTCAAGTTGGAAAAAGGGCAAGAGACGTGACTGTGATAGGGTTTGATGGAGAAAAGAAACCATCTTCAGACTGTAATCCCTCTTCACACCACAATCCTTCTGGGCCTAAGCGAAATATGTCACATCAGATGTCTCAACATCATGGTAGAAGACAACCCAACCACCCAAGAGGAAGATTCGAAAGATAGAGATGTCATTAATGTGGACGCTTTGGTCACATAAAGCCTTTCGGCTTCAGGCTGCATGAATATCCTAAACCTATTCCTCAATCTAGACCCAATCACAACATTCCTTCTAATAGGAAGCAATGGGTTCCTAAAGCTACTGCTACCAGTTTGATAGCTCATATGTCCCTCAAAGTCTCAGCTAAAAAAGATTGGTATTTTGACAGTGGGTGCTCCAGACACACAGGAATTAAAAATCTCTTAGTAGACATCAAATCCCATTCTACTAGCTATATGACTTTTGGAGATGGAGCCAAGGGTGAAATCAAGGAGGTTGGAAAATTGAACTGCTCAGGAGTTCCAAACCTTGACGATATGTTTCTGGTTAAAGGATTAACTGCCGACTTGATTAGCATCATTCAACTGTGTGATTAAGGACTCAATTTCAACTTCACTAAATCTGAATGCTTGGTTACAAATGAAAAGAGTGGTGTGATCATGAAGGGAGTCAGATCTAAGGACAACTACTATCTGTGGGTTACTCAAGATTCTAAATGTGCTCTAGCCAAAGAAGATGAAGTGAAACTGTGGCACCAGAAACTTGGTCATTTGCATCTAAAAGGAATAAAGAAGATCATCTTTATGTAAGCTGTCAGAGGAATTCCTAAGCTAAAGATTGAAGAAGGAAAAGTTTGTGGGGAATTCCAAATTGGAAAGCAAACTAGGATGTCACACCAGAAGATCAAATATCCCACTACTTCAAAAGTGTCGGAACTTCTTCACATGGACTTGATGGGACCTATGCAGGTGAAGAGTCTTGGTGGAAATAAGTATGCCTATGTAGTGGTGGATGATTTTTCCAGGTATACTTGGGTGAATATTATAAGAGAAAAATCTGAAGTGTTTGATGTGTTCTAAGATCTCTACCAAAGAATTCAAAGAGAAAGGAGAGAAATGTTGTTAGGATCAGAAGTGATCATGGGAAGGAATTTGAGAATAAAAAATTTACTGAATTTTGCTCATCTGAAGGGATTAGCCATGAATTCTCTTATCCTATTACTCCACAGCAAAATGGAGTTGTGGAACGAAAGAATAGAACTATCCAAGAATCTGCTAGAGCTATGATCCATGCAAAGAAATTGCCTTACCACTTCTGGGTTGAAGCTATGATTAATACTGCCTGCTATATTCATAATATAGTGACCTTAAGAACAGGAACCATGACCACCTTGTATGAGATATGGAAGGGAAGAAAGCCTATTGTCAAATACTTCCATGTGTTTGGAAGTAAATGCTACATATTGGCAGATCGTGACCAAAGAAGAAAGATGGATCCAAAAAGTGATGAAGGAATATTTTTGGGCTACTCTACTAACAGTAGGGCCTGTAGTGTATTCAACTCCAGAACTAAAACTATGATGGAGTCCATCAATGTTGTTGTTGATGATGTGCATAAGGAGACTGATGTCCTGGAAGATGTTGGAACGTCCCTTGATACCTCAGCAGAGTCTGCAGACAAAGACACCGATCACAATCCTGCTAATACAGGCCTGACATTACCTTTGTTGTAGTGGTATGTGCTAGATATCAAGTTGAACCCAAACTGAGTCATATCAATCAAGTAAAGAGGATTCTGAAGTATGTTAATGGAACAAGTGAGTATGGAATTTTATACACTCATGGATCTGGCTATGTGTTGTCTAGATATTGTGATGTTGATTGGGCTAGAAGTGTTTATGATAGGAAAAACACATCAAAAGGTTACTTATTTTTGGGGAACAATCTTATATCATGGTTCAGCAAGAAGCAAAATTGTATCTCTCAATCTACTGCTGAAGCTGAGTATATAGCAGCTGGGAGTAGCTGTTCTCAACTGGTTTGGATGAAACAAATGCTGACTGAATATAATGTCACACAAGATGTCATGACATTGAATTGTGACAACTTAAGTGCTATAAACATCTCCAAAAATCCTATTCAACACATTAGGACCAAGCATATTAATATCCATCATCACTTTATAAGGGAGCTTGTTGAAGATAAAATAATTGCTTTAGAACATGTTGCTACTGAGAAGAAGCTAGCTGATATCTTCATTAAGGCATTGGATGCTAGTCAATTTGAAATTTTAAAAGGGAAATTAGGGATTTGTATTTATAAGGATTTGTAGCAATTATTGCTTAGTGGAAATATCATTCAAGAGGTTTGGTATTTTCCAAAAATAAAGATGTCTCAACATCACTTATTATTTCAAAACACATTAAAAGTTGCTTCCACACGCTACCCTAACCACACTTTTCACTCCAAATGCTCGTTCATCTCCCATACCTTCACAGAACCTCTGCTTGAACTCCATTCTCTCACTCACAAAAATCTCAAGATGTCTCCAAAACATGTTTCTACTTCGTCCAAATCCACTAGGTCTGAATCTAAGACAAAGGCTCAACCTGTGAGCATCTCATTTGATGACGTGCTTGATGTAGCTCCTCTTGCCATGGTTCCATGTGACGATGCTGAAGTGATAAAATCCATAACCACACATGCAAGAGGTTGCAAACGGGCCCCGATAGGTAAATCTTCTGATACTCCTCTTGATTCAACAACTAAAAATAGGAACAAAGAGGGTTGTGTATATGTTGATAGAGCCATTAGGAAGTTAGTTACTAAGGTTCTGTATGGAGTTCATAATGTTCCTGGGAAGAATCCTGACACTAATAATCTGCATAAGTTAGCTAACTCTGTCCTCAAAGAAGGAAGGATGGAAGGTGATGTTAATTGTAACTGTAACACCCCATTTCCCGAAATAAAATAAAACAATTAAATAAGCACATATCAGAGTTTCTCCCCCAAACGGGATGTCACAATTTCCAACAAATTTCATAAATCATTTTTTTTTCCAAATTAATTTCTCAATAAAACTGCAGCGGGAAATATATATATATATATATATATATATATATATATATATATATATATATATATATATATATATATATATATATATATATATATATATATATATATATATATATATATATATATATATATATATATATATATATATATATATATATATATATATATATATATATATATATATATATATATATATATATATATATATATATATATATATATATATATATATATATATATATATATATATATATATATATATATATATATATAGTCTGTCACAAATCGAAATAACACATATACATCATGTCATCAACATCGTCATATACATCAGCCGGCTAACCGCCCCAAAATATATATAGTATCATCAACTATCAACACATATCTCCCAAAATTAGATATGCCACTGGGGCACATATAATCAACAAATAAACACATAAACTCCCAAAATGCCCCGGTGTTACGTATCAGTGCAGTCCTACAGAGACACCACAATCCAAGCTAGCTAAACACCTGGATTGTCTGTACTTCCGAAGAAGCACAGACCACAACAACAACAAAGGGGTGAGAATCACGATCAAATATTAACGGTATAAACTTACATGAAATAAAAGGCAGAAGCAATAACTCAATTATTTCATATTTCTCACACCCGGACCTACTGCCCCAACATCAACAATCACACACACAACCACAATGCAACACATGCACTCGACTTGACAATATGTGGTACCGACTCAACTCAGGATAGATCGCATACTCTCCCTCTGAGCAACGATCTATCCCTACCACGCTCCTCATGAGCTCATATAATCACATATCAATGTCCCCTACTTGGGACACGGGTGGTTGCATACACTCCTTCCGAGCAACGATCCAAATTCCCGTCCATGCTCCCCACTGGAGCACGTGAGTGTATCACACACCACGTCCACGCTTCCCACTTGGAGCACGCGAGTAACTCGTACACCGCATCCATGCTCACCATTTGGAGCACATGAGTAACTCATGCCTCACGTCTACGCTCCCCATTTGGAGCACGTGAGCAACTCATGCCTCACGTCCACGCTCCCCATTTGGAGCACGTGAGTGAATCGCATACGCTCCACCGAGCAACGATTCACCACGTCCACATGCTATGCAACACACTATGCATAACCACGCGGCACACACAATGCACACGATCCTACTGATCCACTCATCATATAATGCATATACGCACAAGCACACAAAGTGCATCGATCCTATGGATCCAATCCATCACAACAACACATCAATGAAATGCACACCAGGCATATCGATCCTACTGATCACAATCCATCATATATCAAGATATCTCACTCATCATCACCATCATCCCTCATAACATACTCCGATGCAATATCATAGTCATATGGACATCACAGAATCGTGTCCTGATGTTCTTCATGCACTCACCACAACTCACTAATAAGCTACTCACCAAGCATGACCAACAAGGGTCCAAAATCATAAGGAAATTAGCACGAAACCGCATCCAAAACACAAACTGTTGTCGGGCTCGCTGGCGCATTCGACTGGCGCATCCCCGCAGCGAACACTCGTTGGCCATTCGCATGGCGAAGCCTCGCAGCGAACACTCGCTGGAACTCGCCCGGCAAAACTCCTGGCGAAACAAAACAGAAGCTACTGGCAGCGTTCGCTGCCCAGTTCGCCCTGCGAAGCCTGGCGAAGGCTCGCCCCCACATTCGCCCAGCGAATGCCTGCGATTGCAGAAAAATAAACTCTCAGCTCAGAGTCGGCAACATGCTCTGAACCCAGCCGATTTTACTCCAAGCCAAACCCCATCATACCCGACAACTGTTCCACAACCTGACTACACCTTGTCGCTACTGCGAAAAACGGCGCCGGCAATGACAGAAGAGTCGCCACCTTTCGTTATTTATCCCTCAGAACGGGAAAGGAAACGATCGGAAAAACCTGACGCAAAGGTATAAGACAAGGTCATCGCAATCATTGTCTGGATTCGGGAGTCGGTTACGCAAGGGAAAGGTATTAGCACCCCTCACGTTCATCGTACTCGATGGGTTCCACGCTTGTTGTGTTTATATAACGGGTTTGTTAAACTATCTACACTAAAGATCTGGTCTAAAAAGAAAAGAAAATGACTCGGCAGAGTATCACACTTTATGCCTACGTATTCTCGTCTGGACGAGAAATCAGAGTCAACGTAGTTCGCCTAACTACGGGTAAAAAAAGGGGGGGAAGGTTGCTCGCCGAGATATCGCAGCTCGTGCCTACGTACTTTCATACGGCATAAAAGATCAGAGCAAACGTAGTTTGGGCTACGAAGAACACAGGTTTGTTCAGCTGCTTTTTATCCAAGTAAAGTTAACAGACAGTTCCAGCAGTTGGTGTTTGCAGCTCGACCTTTGGAGACTTAGGCATTACCGTTTGCGGTAGAACTGAAAGTTAATAGAACTCTCCTTCTGAAAAAAGGTTTCCAAGGGATTAGGGTCCAAGAGGACAAAAAGATATTTGATCTTTGTTTTCTGTTTTTTACGGAAGAAGTGTTTTTTAGTTGTCTGTAGTTTGTATAACACTAGAGACTATGACTTAGGAGTGAATGCGTCGCATATCGTCCAAAGGACATATACTAAACACTCTAGATGATTGAGAGGAGACCGTTCAATCATCATTCCCCAAGTAGCTTAAGGCTCGTATCGCGCTTGTACTAACTTGTCTTTATTATGTTTTTTACTGTTGTGTGAGATAAGAAGAGAAACAGACTCTCTACAGGGAAACTGACTCGATCCTACAGTTATCATGCAATATTCGTCCTACGGTTGTGGTTAAAGAGGAAACTAACTAATGTTATCATGCATGGTTAGAATCCTAATGTCTGCCATAACTTCTCTTGAACAAGAGAAGTCGGAGTTCCTAGGGGAACATGGCAATGGAAAACAAACAGTAAACAGAAAAAATGTACAAGAAAGATTATTGTAAAGATGCATGCAATGCAAGTGAGGGAGGAAATATGTGTGGGGCATAAGCCTCCACAAGCTCATCTCAACCTCAAGCCAAACATGAATAACGGCAAAGATAATAGAAGAAAGTAAATGCAATCAAACAGACCACACATCACACAGGCAAGGGAGTTGAGCTCTACCAAATACCAGCAAGCAAAGCCATACAGTAAAAAAAACAAGCAGAGGGAGAAACTCAACCTCTAATGCAATACAAGCAAGGGGAGAAGCTCAACCCTTAGGATGCTCTTAGGCCTATGATCGTCTACATGAAGCCTACTACTAATGCAACACTCCAAGCAAGTCACATCAATACACATCAATACAGTTAAACATGAAGAAAACAGACAAACAGGGAAAACAAGTCAGCAATCTCCACAGCAGAGCAATCTTCTGGAAGCAATCCAATCCAAAGTCTGTAACTTTTCTTCAAGTCCACACCGTCTTCAAGAGAAGGAAAGGAATTCACGACAAGCAAGGGGTTCAATCCCACAAATAATCAAACAAGCTTCTATCCTATGGGAGGAAATTGGGTGTTGGGAGGCAAGGGTAAGTTCCACAGGAGCTTATCCCAGGCACTCAACCAACAAAAAGATCTTTGGGGAAACCTAAGGGTTTGGCTCCTTCAAGAGGTGTGCCATATTCCCCCCACAGGAGGGACTGTGCTACCTCAAGAAGGTTCCTAAAGAGGAAAGAATGAGAGAATTTTAGGAGAATGGAGATGAGAAGCAAGGTAAGTTCCACAGGAACTTACCACAGACACTCAACTAAATCCATTTCCTTTAGAGAGCTTGCTTAGGCTCAACTCCAATGTGAAAGGAAGGGAATTCCTCCACAGGAGGAATTATACCCACAATGAAGGATCCTAATTAAGCAAAGAGTATTTAAAAGGGGAATTAATCCTAGGGAAAGATCATCACCTACTTGAATCTCTAAAGAACCTCAAATGTTATCTCCTAATGATCACCTATACTAAGGCCAATTTGTAAAATGGGGAACTAAGGGAAACTCATTCCTAAAAATTCTAAGGAAAATACTACACCATCCTATATGTGTCAACATGCTATGGTAGAAAAATCAGAAGCTAAATCTAAATCAAAATGCCCAAATTAAATCCAAAACTTCAAGGGTGCATTAAAGGAATTCACTAAAGAACACTCCTAAACAACTACCCTGAAATCCTATTTAAAATGATCTAAAATTCACACCAAAAATCACATAGCAACATTAACATGCCTACAACCAGAACACAAAATTTCAAGATCAAACTCAGAAGTATGGATGAGAAATAAAATCAACAATTTCAAAACAATATTATTTCATTATTAAAAGTGAACTAAAAGAGAAAATATGAGATAAATGGAAAATGCATGGAAAATTAAAATAAAAAGCATGATAAAATCCTAAACATATCAATATATATACAAAAAATTTTCCAGAATTTATTACCAAGATTCACTATTTTTTAATGAATTAAATCTAACCAGCATTAAAACAAAAAAGTAAAGAAAAGAAATTAAAAACAAATAACTGGGAGGGGTGCAATCAGCCAGAAAAACAAGGCTCATTCGCCTGGGCCCAAGAATGGGGGGTGAGAATAGCGCATGGGCGTTGGGCCCATTTGAGTTCAACTCATCTCAACAATTCACTCATCTGAACGTGATAGGGGGGTGCATTAAGCAAGCACTTCACGTGTTAATTCCTGTTGGGCCTAATAGAGAGGGCGCGGATAGTACAATAACCAAGGCCCAACATCAATAATCAACTAATTCAGTTTTCACAATTAATCAAAAAAGGGAACCACACGAGGATTCGAACCCACGTCTCAAAGGTTCAAGTAGCGCGCTGAGAAGAACTTGGTAATCCACTAATTGAAACGATGCATTTTGGAATGGGGTGAGGTGGCGCGTTCATGGATGTAGGATACAGTGACTTGGTCTTCCTCTTCCTCATGCGTGAACGGCTGTGATTATCTCTTCTTCATTTTAAAAAACACAGGGGAGGGAAAACGCAGTTTCCGACCGCGAATGGCCGGAGCTTCACCGGAAAAACTTGTGACCTCCTATCTCACTCAATACTCCACCAATCCAAACGATTCTTGAACGAAAATTGTGCGAAATTTCACGAGGATTACAAATATACTATTCAATCACGCTAAAACCTCAAGACTAGAGAAATCTAAATCTCAACCGAAATTGGATCAATCCCTAATTTGTCACTAAACCTCAATTTTTCTTTCCAGAAATCATCTATACCTTAATTGCAACCTAACCACATGAATCTAAGGTAATAAAAACGCATGAATTGAGAGAAATTTGGAGAAATGGAAACCTGGTTTTAAGCTTCGGTTGTGGTGGTTTTAGACCTCAATTCTCCTCCAACAAGTGCAGATAGCTTCAATGATTGATGATGAACGTTTATTGATAATCAATTCTTGTTGTAATCCTCTGAATCTCCAAAACCGAAAATCCAATTCCAAGCTTTTTCACCAACTTGCTCCAATGGCTTCTCAACTGAATTTGACACTAGAAGCTTCTCAGAATAATCCACATCCAATTTATAGTCAGTTAAACAACTTTGGAGGCCCAAACAAAGCCCATTTTGAGATTTTCCATTTTCACTTCCTTCCAAAATTTCAAAGATGGTGGTACACGTTTTGCCTTGCTCTCTCCCTCAAATTCTATCCAATCCACTTACTTAACAGTCAGGGAGTGCAATGGCATAGTTTTCCCTCCTTGATTCCAATCAAAGGGATGCATTTGGTATGTTGCTTCATAATGAAGTAAGACCCCATATGGCCATGTTATGAGTTTCAATTCAAAATTGTGATAATGCCAAAACCTTTAAAATGTCCATTCCAATCAAAATAATCACAAATTTGGCCGAAAACATATTACTTCCAATTGTTTTGATTTTTTACACTTTAATCCATTAAAATGGTCTTTTTGGGAATTTTCTTCAACCAATGCTTGATACAATCCATATCCATGGACTCTTGATACTTAGCTAAGCTAAAAACATCATTTTGAGCAACTTTCATGTTGAACAAAAATCCATTTGAAGCTTGCAAGATAGTGAAATTGACCTATGATGCCAAATGACCTATAATCTTACTTTCCCAAAATACCCCTAACTCGTAAACCTCATAACTTGAGTTCTACAAATCCGATGGAAGACTTATAATACAATTTGGAAAGCTAAGATCAAGACCTACAACTTTCATGTTGGGCAAAAGTTTAGGAGAGGCACCCTTCTAGGTCAAAAGTTCCTTGGAAGTTGATGAACTTTCACAGACAAATTTCACATTCCTCAGATGACCTGTAACTTGCCTGGACCATAACTTGAGTTTTATAAATCCAATGGAGGACTTCTAGTACTCAAATTAAAGCTACGAGCATGCTCTACAAGTTTCATATTGGCCAAAAGTGGAGATGAAACTTGTATCTTGAGATAGGTGGTCTTGAAGTTAGGCACTAAATAGGGGATTTTACCCTGAGAACCCTAATTTAGCAACTCCTCACACCTTGAACTTTTCTTGCATAGATCTTGAAATATTATCTCATGTGTCTCAACATAAATATCCATGATTACAGAGACCTATAATTGAGCTTTGATCCTCTTCAACTGCCCAGTTGATTTGGAATTACTCAGATGAAAACTCCACTTGCAACACCCTCAACTGTGACTTTCCACACCTGGCATAATGACTTGATTGAGCTCCAACATGACCTTCAAGGCACTTCAATGAGATTTACTCACACTATCTCCTTGATCAAGGCCTTACAATCCACTGCTGATCTTCAACTGGTCCTCAAAGTAGGAGACTAACCCCATACAAGCAAATGAACTTCTTAAGAACCCAGCCCCCTTCCTGATGATTATGGTGACTTCTCAAACTTGCATAAGTCCTCTAGATAGGCTTCTCTGGATATAAAAACCACTTGATCCCCTGCACAAGTGAACAATGCTATGATATGCAAATGCTATGATGATGATATGCTAATGCTATGAAACATAAACCAGGTGAGAAAAGGTTAGGCAAATTTTGGGGTGCAACAGCTGCCCCTATTCAAGCAGCTTGGACCCGACTAGATGAAAAGCGAACGACTTTCGAACAATCGAGGTAGAAGACGGTTGAATACCAGAGAACCTGGAAATTTGCTAACCGAAGAAATAAACTGCAAAACTGCTTAGGAAGCAATATCCAGAAAACTGAATCTGGTTGTCACGGCGACAATTGATCAATCATCTGATAAAAACTGACTTGATTTCATCGTCAACCACCTGTGTGACGCCACAGGCATCGAATCAACAAACTGGATTAAAACCATCAATCCTCCCGAAATATGTCACAATAAGCGGGCATCGTCAAAAGACCATATCTAAATATCATCCTCGACCTTCCATTTCCGAAGAAGCGGGAAAAGCATTACGCAAAGCACGAACCGTCGAACCATCACGTCGATCCTCGAACCATCACGTCGACCAAAGCACGAACTGTCGAACCATCACCTCGACTGTTGCACGAATTGTCGAACCATCACGTCGACTGTTGAACCATCACGTCCACCTTCCATTTCTGAAGAAGCGGGTAAAGCACTAAATAAAAGTGCGAACTGTCGAACCATCACGTCGACCAAAGCACGGACTCAAAGTTTGAATTGTCGAACCATCACGTCGACCGTTGAACCATCACGTCAACCTTTCGTTCACAAGGAAACGAGCATATGCTAAATAAAAGCGAGAGCTGTCGAACCATCACGTCGACCGTTGAACCATCACGTCAACCTTTCGTTTACAAGGAAACGAGCATACGCTAAATAAAAGCGAGAGCTGTCGAACCATCACGTCGACCGTTGAACCATCACGTCAACCTTTCGTTCATAAGGAAACGAGCATACGCTAAATAAAAGCGAGAGCTGTCGAACCATCATGTTGACCGTTGAACCATCACGTCAACCTTTCGTTCACAAGGAAACGAGCATACGCTAAATAAAAGCGAGAGCTGTCGAACCATCACGTCGACCATTGAACCATCACGTCAACCTTTCGTTTACAAAGAAACGAGCATACGCTAAATAAAAGTGAGTGTTGTCGAACCATCACGTCGACCGTTGAACCATCACGTCAACCTTTCGTTCACAAGGAAACGAGCATACGCTAAATAAAAGCGAGAGCTGTCGAACCATCACGTCGACCTTCCATCTTCAAAAGAAGCGGGCAAAGCACTAAATAAAAGCGCAAATCGGAAGACTTGAACAAACAACTCTACGGGGAAATTCTAACGACGGCCGCCAAATACCTATTTTGATAACAGGTAACAACTTCAAGATTTTCAAAACTGATGTACAGCAGTCTGAAGAATACTTCGCTGGGGAAGACGAGAAACTTAACCAAGCAACTCTGATGGGGAAAAACTCTTCCGGGGAAATCACGGGTAACAACTCTGAAAGTCTGAACCACGAAATCTTTTAATGCTGACGTGACAGAAACCTGAGAAGAACTCCGCTGGGGGATAAGAGAAACTTAACCAAGCAACTCTGCTAGGGGAGCATATGATAGGACGAACGCTATCATCGCGTACCTCGCGCCACAAATCTGAATATCTGGACACCTTCCTGAACAAGAATTTCAAATACCTGCAGGGAAAAACACCTGAAAACAAAGAGGTAACCAACCTGACTTATGTTTCAAAATGCATATGTTTGACAATGGCGTAATGCTCCATACAGCATGGAAATGCTACGCATTTGAGTAGATGCAAATATGATGATATATGCACATGCAAAGAGGTGCTCCAGCAAAATAAATGCTGAAGACAAGACCAAATCCGTTGGGGATAACCGGGTATCACAGACATATTCCAGCAAAATAAATGCTGGAAAGGTGAAACCAACTCCGTTGGGGATAACCATCCTGTGGGGAATAGCTCACAAGCTCGAAATTACGAACTCTACTGAGGATGATCATCCTATCGGAGGAAAAACAACCTGCTGGAGAACAGAAAAGACGGTCCTGTACGGGGATGATCCCTTCAAACCACTGATCACCTGATCATGCTCTGTGGGGATTAACCATCCTGCTGGGGATACTCAGCTGGGAATCGATTTGTGTACTCTGATTGTACTCTACGTGGATTCTCTCTTGGGAGTAATTATATTCATAACCAAAACCGGGAATGCATACTCCGCTGGGGATATCAATCTTGACCCTCTGGGGATGACTTTATCCTACTGATTAAGCCAATCTTTAATTGTTGAGGATACTCTGATCCTGCTCAGATTCAATCCCAACTCTTCTGGGGATAAAAACTTCAACTTCCATCTGTCGCTACTGCGAAAATCGGCGCCGGCTAAACAGAAGAGTCGCCACCGTGCGTTATTTATCCCAACGGAGGGAAAGGAAACGCTCGAAGTAAACCTACCGCAAAGACGGGAAAGGAATGGTCATCGCAACCAAATCCTGGATTCGGGAGTCGGTTACGCAAGGGGAAGGTATTAGCACCCCTCACGTCCGTCGTACTCGACGGGATCCACGCTTGTTTTCTGGTACGGATTGTTATTCTATCTATTCTACAGGTCTGGGGTTAAAAGAAAATAAAATGACTCGGCAAAGTATCGCACTTTATGCCTACGTATTCCCGTCTGGAACGAGAAATCAGAGTCAACGTAGTTCGCCTACCTACGGGAAAGGAGGGGAAGGTTGCTCGCTAGGATATCGCATCCTATGCCTACGTACTTTCATACAGCATGAAAGATCATAGCAAACGTAGTTCGGGCCACGTACGACACAAGTCTGTCTTGATTGTTTTTATCCTTCTGAAAAAGGTTTTCTCCTGATTATGCGTCCAAGCGGATAAAAATGACGCTTTGATTGGTTTTCAGTCTTTTTACGCCAGAAGTGTTTTTTAGTTTGTTTGCAATCTCTGACGCACTAGAGACTATGATTTGAGAGTGACTACGTCGTATGTCACCCTAAGGGTAACACACTAAGCAATCAGATTAGTGAAGAGTGACCCTCCAGCAACCTTTTCTCAAATAGCTTAAGGCTCGTAGCGTACGACATCGATTAACCTTATTAATGTGTTTTTGAATTGCTCTGAGATAAGAAGAGAAAGAAGCTCTAAAAAGCCTATTGTTGAAAAGGGAATAAAAACTAACCTAATGTTGTCATGCATGGATGAGAGCCTAATGTCTGTCATATTTCTCTCTTGCGCAGAGAGAAACAAATATCCTAAGGGGATAAATGGAAAAGAAACAACATATATACAGTAAAGCAGTAAAATGCATGAATGCAACAGTACAAGCGAGGCAAGGGAGTCCCACTCAACCTTGAACCTAGAAAACAATGAGCAAGGTGAAACAGCTTCACCTCAACCTCAAGGGGAAGAATTAACAAACAATACAGCAAAGAAAATAAACCCCAAAAACCCAGCTCTGACAGCTCACCCAACTCTGACCGTTGATAAACAGCAATCTCCCAATGAACCCCAAAGTCAGGCTCCCATGAGACCCAAGCTAAAATAAGCTTCCATCTTCAAGAAATCACCAAGCTCAAGCAAGCACAAAATCTTAACCAGTTGACAGCATCAGACAGCAGTAAACCCTAGCTTTAACAGTTGCACAACTTTGACATGAACAATCTTCATCTTTGTCAATCTTTGATCTTCACCTTTATCTTCAATGGATTCTTTCTTCAAGGCAAGCTCTCCTAGATGAGAATTGATTTATCAGAATAAATTGAATGCCAAACAGTTCATTGACAACCAAAGGAAGCCTATAAACAGTTGACATTGTAACAGACTGTTTCCCTCAAAGTTCCACCTCTTAGATACAACCACTTATCCCTCCAAAGGAGGGAGGTGAATATCATAGAGGGACTTTATGTCATAGAGAGGAATGGAAGCAAAATAAGCTCTCCATGTTTATGAAAGAATTTGTTCTATTCTAAGGCTCTGCCTATCTCCTATTATTTCCTATGCCTTCAATCAGCATCTTCACTCCAAGCAATCTTCATGCTTCAACCTTTGATTATTGTCCTCAATCTCCTCCTTTGATTTCTTCATGCTTCCACAAGCCCAAACCAAGCCCATACCCCAAATAAAAAGCCCAAAATCCCAAGCAAACAAATATAAACCCCAAGTGGGAACACCAAACAAACACTCCATTTGCAAAATATACTAAAAATAGTAAAATAGTATTTAAAATTCTAGGATTTATTCTAAGGGTATTTCTATATCTACCCTACATACCCTATATGTCCCATAACCTAATTCAAATGCTACATTCCCCAACTACATTATACACTACAACTAAGTGTTTTTGGATTAAATTCTATCCTACAATTTTATGTACAAACTAGTGTTAAATCCTAAAAATATACTAAGCTTACCCTAAAATATTCTAAGTTTTTTATTACACCATATCTATTTCAACATTTTTTTACTACCATTTTTATTCTAAAGTTTTATCACATTATCTAAGGGAAACCCTAAAGTATATTAATATCTATATTATCAAGATCGAAGATCAAACCCTATATCAACTTCTAAGGGGTCTAAACAAATCCTAACATGCAAGGGGTCAAGGTTAACCATCAATTGGGAAGGTCCTAATCAACCACCCTAAAACAGAACCAAATTACATCTAAGAAATCTACAAAAATTCCTAAGGGAACATGCGAGTGTTAGCTACAATATATCAAAAGATCTAAGCAAGAATCATCACCAATTGAGAGAACAAAATTCTACAAAACAACGGTATCAAATATGCAAAGCAAACATCAATTAAATCATGCAAAATACTCATCAGAATGTAAAATGAAAAAGAAATGGGAAAAAAATCCACAAAAATCTAAGAAAAATTCTACAATCTCCTGAAGATGTTAGAAACCTATGGTAAAAAAATTTAAACCAAATTCTAAAGTTAAGGTCATTTTCTAAAGGAAAACCTATAAAGTGTCCAGGGAACGTTCAAATGGGGATGGCTCTAAAAAGCGGATTCAAAACTAAACTTAGAGTCGTCTAGAAATTCCAATAAAATTTCTGGAGAAACCTATGCATATCATCTAAAACATATCCAAAAATCAGCTCAAAATCATGAAGCATCAAAGAGAACAAAATTAAACAAAACAGATGAACAGTTATGTACACCAATGGATATTAGCACGAAAGAAAAATCATAACTAAATAAAAAAAAAATCCAAAAAATGCAAACTCAACGCCTAAAATTTCTTAAGACAATCAAGATCTACAGACAAAAATTTCATAAGTTTTTGATCATTTTTACTATTTTTGACGCAATAAAAGCAAACAGGCCTCAAAACAGAAAAATAAAAAGAAAAAGGGAATGAAGAAAATCGCCGAATTAACAATCCTGAAATCATCCACAGGTGTTCACGATCCTAACCGCATAAGAATTTCTAATTATCTCATCCTAAATCCATGTTAAAGTGAAGGTTTACATACCTTGACCGGAGCTTCGAAACGGAGTATCTTCGGCTCTTTTCGTGCTTCCGAAAGCTTTAAATTCGTTCAACAATATGCGAGGAAAGTGCTACAATCTTCGAATCGAACTGAAATCGCCTTGAATGAAGAATCACCACTTGATTTGCTCTCTTGAAAATTGATATGCTCTCTTCCAATCCAACTCCAATCAATCACCAACCTTGCTTCAAATGAGTTTCTAAACATTTATAGAGATGTTTGGAAGATTCTAGAAATGAAGCCCAAGCCCAAAATAATAAAATCCATTTCCCTTGGAAGTTTCTAGATTATTCATGTATCCTCCCTTGGAAGTTTCTAGATTGTTCATGTATCTTCCCTTGGAAGTTTCTAACCAAAATAGCCTTCCAAATGCCTTGTTAAGTGGTTTGGACTAGTGACTTACATTTCAAGTAACCACTTTTACAAAGCAAGTCATGAAATTATTGCTCAATTTAAAAATGTGTCAATGCCATTGTCTTTAGAATGTAATTTCTACTCAAAATGAGTACTCACTTGACATGTGTTGCACCCTAATTTTTGACCCTAAGATCCCGCATCTCTTTGCATCATCGATATAGTTTATTATCTCTTACATTTTTCATAATATTCAATTTATCAGCTGAAATAATTTTTTTTTGGACAGTTTAAGCCATTTTAGCGAGTAAATTTTATTTTAAAATTTGACAAAATGTTATATTTTTCCGAATCTTGTATTTTTTGCTGATCACTTTGGTGTATTCATTTTATTTTTTCGAGTACTTCGATATAAATCCAATTATTTATTTTTTTTACCGTCTTTATTACTATTTTTTAAATTAATATATTTTAACTAATCATATTCTATTCTTTTTATTTTATTTTATTTTTAATAGTTAATTTTTTATATATTTATTTTAGGTATATAAGTTTTAGGAGCCTATGCTTTTATAGTATATACACAAAAGATTTTGTTCAAATTTTTAATAATATAGTGTGTATGGTACAACCTACAGGTCTAATCTCTCTTTCTTTTCCCATGCACATACTGCATCACGCCACCCTACCATCATTAAAATGATTTAACTGATACCACTTGCAACCCAACTTTTCATCACTTGCTAAAAACCTGCTATCACCCTCATGTCATGTTGACTCTCTCTCTCTCTCTCTCTCTCTTCCATATTTCCATGATAACCACAACACAACAAAAATAGTTTCTGTCATCTCCTGCATTTGCTGAACACGCGCATACGACATACCACTTGTATTTCAAAGAAAGAGAACAAAAGTCACTTTATACTTTGATCTTTTTTTACTTATTTATCATTTCCTCTCTCTCAAACATATATTCACTATGTAACTTTCTTTTCAACGGATAAAAAAGACATCACCTTCTTGAAGAGTCTCCAACACAAAATATTCATCACCACATTTCACAAAGAAAAAGAACTCACCATATTTTAACACACCACACCACAAATCTTCCTCTTTTTTTAATTTTTGACATCAATAATCAAACAACAACCGTCGTTGCTCACACGTTAACTCTAATCCATCACCGCCGCTTTGTATTGTAAGAGACTACTACTTCAAATACATTCATGTAAAGGTGTAAGTTTTTCTTTCGTTTAAATGTATATGTGCATGTTCATTATAGAAGAGTTTGTGTGCTGTTTTTTTTTTTTTTTGGTACTTGTATGAGCTTTGAGACGTTGTTTTTGTGTACGTAATATTTACGTTTTAGTGGATGTTGTATTATATGATTATGTTTCAAGCCATTTATAGTGTGTGTATATAGTCATGTGGCGTGCTTGTTAACATATATCTATATATTAGAGTTAATATGTGATAATGAGCATGGATTTTGGCCTCCTGTTGTTACCATTGTTGCAAGTAGGAAGGAAGAAGAGGCATAATACAGTCTGAAGTAATTTGTGAGTTATTGTTCATTCTAATTTTATTTTGTTTTTATTTATTTATTTATTTTTCCTCTGCATTTTTTTATTTTCATGTTTTAATAATTTTTTTTCTTTTCTTGTTCAATCGGTTACCTTTTTTATATATTTTTCTTAATACTTTTATTTCATTTTTATTTTCATTATGCCTTACTAAAAGTTCATTAACCTTAAGTTAAAAAAAATATATATTGTAAATTCACGATAGTTTTTTTAGGTTTGTTAGATTTAGGTTGATTAAATGATCCATGTGTGGAGTGACTTTTTGAGTGTTGGGGCATTTACTGTAAGTTGTAATATGATAGTTATTTAGATATGTTGTAACTTTATCTCACTGATATGTTTCTTTTATACTATTTTAAAATATAAATATAAAAAATCACATGTTTTACACCGAAAATATATTTTGATTTTTTTTTTGCTTCATTAAGTTTATTTTTTGTGATATTGAAAAAGGTAAAAAAGGAATTGTTTCAATTATTTTTATTTTTTGACATTTACAGATATTTTATTTTAATATATTTTTTCCACTAGTTATGTGCATAATTTAAAATTTTGAAAATAATTTATTATTATTATTAATTGATTTAAATATATTTATTTAATTTGATTAATTAAATCATTAATTAATTTTATTAAATATTTATATTTAAATTAATTAATAATATTTTGTCATCCAATTTTATTTGAGACTTGTTTGCTTCTATGTCTTGGCAAGCTCACTAACAACTAACTTCCTATTAACATTTACAACTTAGAATTGGAGTCGTCGTGCTCCAGATAGTTGTCCCGCCGTGGACATTCTTTACCCCTTTATCCTAACCTTAGGATTGGAGTCTCCGTGCTCTATTTAGCGTCCCGCCGTGGACATCTTTTACCCTTTACCCTAACCTTAGGATTTGAGTCGTCGTACTCACTTTTAGCGTCCCGCCGTGGAGATTCTTACACCTTTCTAATCTTAGGATTGGAGTCGTCGTGCTCTATTTAGCGTCCCGCCATGGACATCTTTTCCCCGTTATCCTAACCTTAGGATTTGAGTCGCCGTACTCATGTTTATCGTCCCCGCCGTGGACATTCCCTTCCATTTAACATAAGAGTTCTTCACCCCTTAGTTAGAGGAACTACGAACGCTCTGATTTCTCAAAGTACCGTTTGAGAATACGTAGGCACAAGGCCCCGATCCTTGGCGAGCAACCTTTTTCTTTTTTCTTTTTTTCCAACCTTTTCTTTTTTCCTTTGTTTCAACCTTTATATCTTTACCCTTAGCACATTTTCTTTAGCAAGCAAACTTTAGCAAACACAAATATTAACAAGAGGTTCCTGTAGAGTACTACAGATGTTTAGGATGTGAAATACCTACCCTAGGCATAATCAACCCCCGAACCTTTAGATCTCTCTTTGCTTAGCTTTAAGCCTTGCTTTTTGCTTTGCATTTTTATAGGTTTTTCTTTCTTTAAACCTTTCCTTTTTTGGATAAATTAAAGTCCGATTGTGAATTTAAGAATTAAAGATTCAAGTTAATCAATAGCTTGGTATCACGATTCTCACCGCAACAGAAATGGCGACTTCACTGGGGATATTAAGAGGGTTTAGCCTATTTTGTTTAATTGCATGCCATATTTGTAAATATTTGTTTAACATGTATATTTGTCAATATATTTGTTTAATTGTGGATATTGGGTGTTTGAGTGGTGAGACGGTCCTATACCCGGACTCGAGTGCACTTATCATAGGAAGGTGGTATGTTCAAGAAGGCTTATAGGGAGTTGATTCCCGACCAAGCTGACTTGAGAAACCACCACTCAGTGGAGGCCCTCTTGGGAGTATTTTTGTTGAACGAGTATTCGTGAAAACATTACTACTTTCAACCTAGGAGCCTGTGACACTGAGGACTTTTAGTTACCTTTTACCACCACTTGGCCTTTTAGGACGTAGTGCGATGGCTATGAGGGAGTATTTCCGAAGTAGTTGATACGCGATACTACACTCAGACGAGACTCTCTTGAGAATATTATTGATTTCCAAGTAGTTGGTGTATCGATAATATCTGAAAGATGGGTCGAGGACTCTGGGAACTTTGTTAGAACCCGTTCTGCAGGTGCTTTACCCATAGTACATACCTTGTGGTTGGTTCTTTACCCAAACCTCATGCTGTGATCTCGAACCTTTGATCCTGTTATGTATGTTCTAAATTCTATCTTGCATTGCATTGCATTTGCATCTTTGCATGGTTTGTTGCATACTTCTGTTTGTCCAGTCGCTCATCTCCAGTTGTCTTCATCGTCCAGTGTTCCTTTGAGTCGTCAAGCTGATTCCTCGACACCGATATCGGACTAGAGATAACTATAGACGCAAGATGTCAGAACAGGAAGCACACAACGCAAAAGTCCGAATGGAGATCGATGAGTTGAAGTCAGGCATGACTAAACTTACTGAGATGCTTCAAGTATTGATTGCCAGAGGAGAGCCATCTCAAAGGACTGTCATTCAAGAAGTTTCAAATGCTGACCCTCCTCCTGTTCAAATGCCACAATCTACTTGGCCAGAGTTTGGTTTACCTCCTAACTACTCTCCACCTCTTGCATCTACTGCTATGATTGGTCCGACTATCAGACCAGTTTTTCAAGCTCCCATCTTTACAGAGCCCAGACCCGTGGTCCACGCTGTTGCCCAGAATGGCCGAGCTCCCTTTGAGACTCCTTTCTTTGACTACAATGCTGCTAGTGCTCAAGGAGAAGACCATGAAGATTTTGTTGAGCCTGAGATTGTCCGCGAACAGTTTCAGAACATAGACAAGAGACTCAAGGCCGTTGAGGGTACTGATTTCTTCAACGTCGATGCTGATAATATGTGCTTAGTCTCTGGCCTCGTCATGCCTCCTAAATTCAAGATTCCAGATTTCGTGAAATATAAAGGTCACTCATGCCCAAGAGCTCATTTGGTCATGTACTTCCGAAGGATGACAGCTTACACTAACAATCAGAAGTTGCTCATCCATTGCTTTCAAGACAGCTTGAGTGGAGCTTCTCTTAAATGGTATATGAACTTGGAGCATAACAGCATTCACTGCTTCCAAGATCTCGCCAACGCTTTTATGAAGCAATACAAATATAATCTGGACATGGCCCCTGATCGCCGTCAACTTCAAAACATGTCTCAAAATGAGAAAGAACCATTCAAAGAATACGCTCAACGTTGGAGAGAGTTAGCTTCCCAAGTTGAACCCCCTCTAGCAGAGAAAGAGCTAACGGGAATGTTCATGGATACTTTATCTCCTTTCTATTGGGAAAAGATGATTGGGAGTGTATCTTCAAACTTCACAGACCTGGTAACCATTGGCCAAAGGTTAGAAGAAGGACTAAAAAATGGTAAGGTATCCAAAGCTGTTGAACCTTCTAATGGTGCGAAGAAATCCTTTGGGACTTTCCATAAGAAGAAGGAAGAGCAAACCAACGCTATCATGGTTGAAGTGAGAAATCCTCGTCCTCAGCCGAGGTATAATCACCATGCTATTGCTGCCGTTACTGCTGCTGCTGCTCCACGACCAGCTCAGATTCCTCAACGTCTAACTGTTGGACAAAACCAGTATCAAAATAGCAATCAATTCGATCCTATTCCCATGACATATACATTACTTTATCCTGATCTGGTTCAACAAGGGTTGATTACTACAAAGGCTTTACAAACTCCTAATCCTCCTCCAGCTGGATTTAGAGCTGACCTCCATTGTGCTTTTCATGAGGGTTCCCCAGGCCATGACTTGGAACATTGTTATGCACTGAAAGCCAGAGTGCGTGAGCTGATTAGAATCGGAATCCTTGGTTTTAAGGATAATCATCTGAATGTCCAGAATAATCCATTGCCATAACATCAAAAGTGAAGCTTTAGTCGACTCCAGCGGACTATCTTTTTTGAGCGCCAGTGTTTCAGACAAGACAAATTTAGTCACTAGGCCTTTTGTTTCTCATTGTTTGCATTTTCCTTCATTTTGTTTAAGCTTGTTTGCTTGTATTTAGTGTTTGTACTTTCATCTTAATGAATGAGCATCACAACTTTTGATTTCAAATCATTTTGCCTATTGTTTGCACTTTTATGCTTTATCTTTCAAATATTTACTCCTTGTCCAAATTTTTGATTATGCAAATATTTGAGGGAGGATGATGAAAATGCTATACCCATAACTGCTGTTAGTATGCTTTCAATCAAACTTTGTTGACGATGTAAGGCATTGTTTCAACTCCCAAACACTGGAGATATAAGGAAGTTAATCCCTTGTCAACCCCTTTCGAGCTTAGAAGTTGGAGTTTCTTTCTTTAGAAAAACCCGCAGTTTTAACCTTGGGGTGGGTAGTTCTCAGTTAACTTGGCTGTGTGTTCACGCAAGACACCTTTTATATAAAGGTTGCAACCACAATTTATATTCCTTCGCACACAACAAACAAGTGTCGAAGATGTTTTTCAAGTCAAAATGCCAATGATGGTTCACCGTGATCATTAAGCTAGGCAGTCACTTTCTTTTAAAAAAATATATATCAAAAGAAAAAGCCCGCTAAGTCAAAACCTATGAAGGAGACTTAGGCAAAACTGGGGCATCCCGCTGACTGTAAGCTTCAAAAGAAATAGTTTAGGCACAAGTTAGGGATAATAAAAGAGGAGATCTTTAAATCCTTTAACTTCAAAAACAACAAAATGTTATAAAGAGTAGTGACTACCTTTTTTAGAAAGTCCCTTGACTTCTGAACCATCATCACAATAATCAGTGCAATTCCTAACCTATGGGAAACTGAGTGAATAGTATGAGTTAACTGAGCGTAGGACTGAAGATCATCACGTAGATTGGGTGGGCACAAATAAACTTTGAGCCTTTATCCTTTGTTTCTTAAACCGTGAACCAGGCCACGTTACAACCCTCAAAAGACCTAACTGAAGCAAGGTTATTTTGAAAGCATACTACAACAAGGTTGCGTAAACTGACTCCAAAAGATCTTTGCAAATCAATTATTTTGGCAGTACACCTTTGCTTTAAACTTTGGGTGTCTTGAACCACCATGTTCTGACCAATGACTCATTTATTTTGCACCTTTCAAAAATGATTTTTGATTTCAAAAGTTGCATGCTTTGCATTACCATGTTTGTATGAACACTTTTGTTTGCAAATTGGCTTTCCTCTCAAGGATTTTTCAAACATTGAGAAACTTGGTTGGTGATCCTATAAGGGGCAAGTTCCTTTTACATCCTGTTTAAGAATCAATTGAAGATTTGTTCAAGGCATGATATTCTCAGATTTGGTTTATCCAGAATATATTTCAAGACTCAGACTGGGGCAAGCTCTCCAAGCACCCGATGCCTCGGTCAACATCAGACAAGCTGAAGTCATCATCAGTTCATCTTTAACAGACAGCTAAACTGGGGCAGTTTACTTGAAGAAACCCCAATCAGCTCCTTATCCTTCCTACAAGGGTTATCTATTTGATACAATTTATCAGTGCGACATAGATGTGTTCATCAACAGCATCTTTAGTCCCCAAGCAGATTGAAAGTGATCTTCGTGTTGAGGAATCATGTCTTTCAGTCTTGTCTTCTCACCAAAAGAGTCGAGCCTTGTCGTCGACATTTGCATTTGCATTTGATCATATGTCATCTGCATAATTTACACATGCGTATATCATAAGCATAATTCATGTACATGTGCACATCATGGGTGTTTTATCCCCATTTGCTTTTTCTCCCGAGGTCGTGTTTTACCCGCGTCTTACCTTGTGGATGAATTTCAATTTATCTAGCATCATAGGTGTTTTATCCCCATTTGCTTTTTCTCCCGAGGTCGTGTTTTACCCGCGTCTTACCTTGTGGATGAATTTCAATTTATCTAGCATCATGGGTGTTTTATCCCCATTTGCTTTTTCTCCCGAGGTCGTGTTTTACCCGCGTCTTACCTTGTGGATGAATTTCAATTTATCTAGCATCATGGGTGTTTTATCCCCATTTGCTTTTTCTCCCGAGGTCGTGTTTTACCCGCGTCTTACCTTGTGGATGAATTTCAATTTATCTAGCATCATGGGTGTTTTATCCCCATTTGCTTTTTCACCCGAGGTCGTGCTTTACCCGCGTCTTACTTTGTGGATGAATTTGAATTTATCTAGCATCATGGGTGTTTTATCCCCATTTACTTTTCCCCCGAGGTCGTGTTTTATTCACGTCTTACCTTGTGGTCAAAATTCCAACTCACTTGGCACCTACCAAACAGTTTGTGTCGTGACTTATCTGATGGTTTTCCAGATATTTATTTCTCTCTCTGATGGGTTTCCAGATTGAGTCTTTGTTCTTTGTTCTGATGTTCTTCCAGAACTTATCTGATGGTTTTCCAGATATTTAATTCTTTCTCTGATGGTTTTCCAGATATTTATTTCTCTCTCTGATGGTTTTCCAGATTGAGTCTTTGTTGCTTATCTGATGTTCTTCCAGTTGTGTCTTCAAATCTTTACCCGTACATTTAAATACCCTTCTAAAATGTTTCAGATTGTACCTTCAAAATATATGTCTTCAATGTGCTTCTTTAGATATGTTCTGGAGTTTATTCGATGTTTTTCTGAGTATCTCTTGTTTATTTCAGAGTTCACTCGATGTTCTCCTGAATGTCTCTGATGTTTGTGTCTCTGTTATATCTCCCAGATTTTCCTCACCTCATTCATTGATATTTTGAATGTTGTGACTGTTTTCCATCCAATTCTGTTCATGGATGATGTCTGTTGTTTTCCCAGATGTGTCTTTTGTTCTAACATTCTCCCAGAACCCCGTTGTGTCTATCTGACGTTCTTCCAGATACGGCCCTGTTTATCTAATGCTCTTCTGAATGTCTTCAATTTGTTTCTGACTTTGGTTAACAGTTGTTGAGTTTCATTTTCAAATCTGTTTCTATACTCCATCCAATGCTTTTTTAGATGTGTTCCGGAGTTTATTCAACGCTCTTCTGAATATCTCTGGTGGCTATTACTGTTCTTCTCCAGAGTTTTGTTCAATGCTCTTCTGACAAAACCTCTGGTGACTGTGACTTTTTCTCCAATAAGTTTCTTTTACTTTCTGGATGTTTTTGTTATCTCACTGTGTGTTATTTCCAGCATCTGATGTTTTTCCGGATGTTTGTGTCTTTGTCTAGGGTTTGTCCCTCTCTTTCCAAGTATTACTGGATACTCTTTGTCACCTTGACACGTGTCCATAATTTTTTTTGTTTTTCTCAGTTGTGTCTGCTAGATACTTTTTCCCGTGAGGTTGTCAGTCTTTCCCCAGTGGAGTTGCAGCATCTTCCTAATATATATTCGTCTCCTGTGGCATATTTCCTCATAGAATCTTTGTTTTGCATATCATAAGTATTTTGTGGCATCTTAGGGTCAAAAATTGCGCATGTTTGTATTTAAGTCTCTCCGACCGTGTCGAGGCGAAGATTTCAATTTTCACCTCTCCGGATCGAAGAAACTTAAATAGGGGCATCTGTTGCACCCTAATTTTTGACTCTAAGATCCCGCATCTCTTTGCATCATCGATATAGTTTATTATCTCTTACATTTTTCATAATATTCAATTTATCAGCTGAAATAAATTTTTTTTGGACAGTTTAAGCCATTTTAGCGAGTAAATTTTATTTTAAAATTTGACAAAATGTTATATTTTTCCGAATCTTGTATTTTTTGCTGATCACTTTGGTGTATTCATTTTATTTTTTCGAGTACTTCGATATAAATCCAATTATTATTTTTTTTACCGTCTTTATTACTATTTTTAAATTAATATATTTTAACTAATCATATTCTATTCTTTTTATTTTATTTTATTTTTAATAGTTAATTTTTTATATATTTATTTTAGGTATATAAGTTTTAGGAGCCTATGCTTTTATAGTATATACACAAAAGATTTTGTTCAAATTTTTAATAATATAGTGTGTATGGTACAGCCTACAGGTCTAATCTCTCTTTCTTTTCCCATGCACATACTGCATCACGCCACCCTACCATCATTAAAATGATTTAACTGATACCACTTGCAACCCAACTTTTCATCACTTGCTAAAAACCTGCTATCACCCTCATGTCATGTTGACTCTCTCTCTCTCTCTCTCTCTCTCTCTCTCTCTCTCTCTCTCTCTCTTCCATATTTCCATGATAACCACAACACAACAAAAATAGTTTCTGTCATCTCCTGCATTTGCTGAACACGCGCATACGACATACCACTTGTATTTCAAAGAAAGAGAACAAAAGTCACTTTATACTTTGATCTTTTTTTACTTATTTATCATTTCCTCTCTCTCAAACATATATTCACTATGTAACTTTCTTTTCAACGGATAAAAAAGACATCACCTTCTTGAAGAGTCTCCAACACAAAATATTCATCACCACATTTCACAAAGAAAAAGAACTCACCATATTTTAACACACCACACCACAAATCTTCCTCTTTTTTTAATTTTTAACATCAATAATCCAACAACAACCGTCGTTGCTCACACGTTAACTCTAATCCATCACCGCCGCTTTGTATTGTAAGAGACTACTACTTCAAATACATTCACGTAAAGGTGTAAGTTTTTATTTCGTTTAAATGTATATGTGCATGTTCATTATAGAAGAGTTTGTGTGCTGTTTTTTTTTTTTGGTACTTGTATGAGCTTTGAGACGTCGTTTTTGTGTACGTAATATTTACGTTTTAGTGGATGTTGTATTATATGATTATGTTTCAAGCCATTTATAGTGTGTGTATATAGTCATGTGGCGTGCTTGTTAACATATATCTATATATTAGAGTTAATATGTGATAATGAGCATGGATTTTGGCCTCCTGTTGTTACCATTGTTGCAAGTAGGAAGGAAGAAGAGGCATAATACAGTCTGAAGTAATTTGTGAGTTATTGTTCATTCTAATTTTATTTTGTTTTTATTTATTTATTTATTTTTCCTCTGCATTTTTTTATTTTCATGTTTTAATAATTTTTTTTCTTTTCTTGTTCAATCGGTTACCTTTTTTATATATTTTTCTTAATACTTTTATTTCATTTTTATTTTCATTATGCCTTACTAAAAGTTCATTAACCTTAAGTTAAAAAAAATATATATTATAAATTCACGATAGTTTTTTTAGGTTTGTTAGATTTAGGTTGATTAAATGATCCATGTGTGGAGTGACTTTTTGAGTGTTGGGGCATTTACTGTAAGTTGTAATATGATAGTTATTTAGATATGTTGTAACTTTATCTCACTGATATGTTTCTTTTATACTATTTTAAAATATAAATATAAAAAATCACATGTTTTACACCGAAAATATATTTTGATTTTTTTTTTGCTTCATTAAGTTTATTTTTTGTGATATTGAAAAAGGTAAAAAAGGAATTGTTTCAATTATTTTTATTTTTTTGACATTTACAGATATTTTATTTTAATATATTTTTTCCACTAGTTATGTGCATAATTTAAAATTTTGAAAATAATTTATTATTATTATTAATTGATTTAAATATATTTATTTAATTTGATAATTAAATTATTAATTAATTTTATTAAATATTTATATTTAAATTAATTAATAATTTTTTGTCATCCAATTTTATTTGAGACTTGTTTGCTTCTATGTCTTGGCAAGCTCACTAACAACTAACTTCCTATTAACATTTACAACTTATAATTGGAGTCGTCGTGCTCTAGATAGTTGTCCCGCCGTGGACATTCTTTACCCCTTTACCCTAACCTTAGGATTGGAGTCTCCGTGCTCTATTTAGCGTCCCGCCGTGGACATCTTTTACCCTTTACCCTAACCTTAGGATTTGAGTCGTCGTACTCACTTTTAGCGTCCCGCCGTGGACATTCTTACACCTTTCTAATCTTAGGATTGGAGTCGCCGTGCTCTATTTAGCGTCCCGCCATGGACATCTTTTCCCCGTTATCCTAACCTTAGGATTTGAGTCGTCGTACTCATGTTTATCGTCCCCGCCGTGGACATTCCCTTCCATTTAACATAAGAGTTCTTCACCCCTTAGTTAGAGGAACTACGAACGCTCTGATTTCTCAAAGTACCGTTTGAGAATACGTAGGCACAAGGCCCCGATCCTTGGCGAGCAACCTTTTTCTTTTTTCTTTTTTTCCAACCTTTTCTTTTTTCCTTTGTTTCAACCTTTATATCTTTACCCTTAGCACATTTTCTTTAGCAAGCAAACTTTAGCAAACACAAATATTAACAAGAGGTTCCTGTAGAGTACTACAGATGTTTAGGATGTGAAATACCTACCCTAGGCATAACCAACCCCGGAACCTTTAGATCTCTCTTTGCTTAGCTTTAAGCCTTGCTTTTTGCTTTGCATTTTTATAGGTTTTTCTTTCTTTAAACCTTTCCTTTTTTGGATAAATTAAAGTCCGATTGTGAATTTAAGAATTAAAGATTCAAGTTAATCAATAGCTTGGTATCACGATTCTCACTGCAACAACATGTTTGTGATCTCTAACCCAAAATTTGATTTTTTTTTCACCACTTTATTTGACTTATTCCCCTTTTTTAGGCCATTTTAAGTGACTTTTTGAAATAAGTCGATCAATCTACCATGATGACTTATTTGACCTAAAAACATCATCTTAAGCACATTCCGTGCTGAACGCTTTTTCATCTGAAGAGTGGAACATGGAGATTTTGACCTATGCTCAAAAAGGACCTATAATCTCACTTTCCCAAAATACCCCTGACTTGTACAACTCATAACTTGAGCTCCACAAATCCAAATGAGGACTTCTATAACTTTTTGGAAAGCTAAGAAGATAAGGAACATCTCTCATGTTTGCCAAGAATCCATTTGAAAACTCCTTCTAGCTCAAAAGTTGCTTGAAAGTCAAGTGACTTTCACAGTTAAATTTCAGATGCCTCTGAGGACCCCTAACTTGTCTGGGCTATAACTTGATTTCAATAAATCCCCTTGAGGACTTCTAGTACTCAAATTAAATTTATGAACCTCCTCTACAACATTCATGTGGAGATCCAAGTCACTTGAAGCTCACATCTTGACTTAGAAGGCTTGGAAGTTCAGTGAAAAACAGGGGATTTTACCCTAGGAACCCTGCCTTGTCACCCTTAATCCTTCTTGATTCTGTTGATTTTCTCTTGGCACAACACCACATATGCTTCAACATATCATTTCATGGCTAGAATGATCTAGAGCTAGGCTTTGATGCCTCTCAAACACTCTCCTTGAGCTAGGATTACTCAGACAAAACCCTAATTACACGCACTTCAATCAGAACTCTTGAACTTGATTCTATGGCTTGCTTAAGCTCCTTCTTGGCTCTCTAGGGACTTAATAAGCTCTATTCACATCTCATACCCTTGATCAAGGCTTCATAGACCCCTGAGACTCTTCACAAAACCCCTCACACTTGGAGATAGACCTTGTACAACCAATGCAACTCTTTAAGCACCCAAATCTTTGACTGATGGCCTTGGTGGCTTCTCTAGCTTGTATGATCTTAGGCTCTCCTCTTTTATATCTCACTCTTGATACCCTGTTAAATGTTTATGCTATGATATGCAGATGCTAGAACTATGTTAGAACTATGACATGCTATGCAATGGAACATAAACTCAAGGTTGAGCAAATTTTGGGGTGCAACAGCTGCCCCTATTCAAACGGCTTGGACCCGACTGGGTGAAGAGCGGACAGCCTTCAAACATTCGAGGTACGAGACGGTTGAATACTAAATAAACCCGAAAATTTGCCAACCGCAGAAATAAACTGCGCCCTCGCTCAGGGAACACTATCCAGAGAACTGACTCCAATTATTCTGGCAACAAAAATGATCAATCACCTGATAAAGAGATTTGACTTCAACACCAGTTACTTGTGTGACACCACAAATAACAAACCCGAAGGTTGGATCAACATGCACTTGATCACCTCCCATCGTCTATTGATAGACGGAGACGTCATCCCGCAGGAAAACAATACCCATACTTACATCGTCTACGGATAGACAGAAAACCACATCCCGAAGGAAAAAACAATATACATATTTACAACGTCTACAGCTAGACAGAAAGACCCCCTTTCCGAAGGAACACCCTATCCATACTCTCCTCGTCTAATGATAGACAGCAAGACTCCTTCCCGAAGGAAAAATATAACCCATATCCATTGTCCACCGTAGGAAAACCAATATCCATACTCACATTGTCTAAGGATAGACAGAAAGGCACCGTCTCGAAGGGAAACCAATATCCATATGTACACCGTCCACCGAAGGAAAAACCATACCCATACTCACATTGTCTAAGGATAGACAGAAAGCCTCCTTCCCGAAGGAAAACCATACCCATTTTTACAACGTCTACAGATAGACAAGAAGACCCCTTCCCGAAGGAACACCATATCCATACTCACATTGTCTAAGGATAGACAGAAAGGCACCATCCCGAAGGAAAACCAATATCCATTACTCACATTGTCTAAAGATAGACAGAAAGGCACCATCCCGAAGGAAAACCAATAATATCCATACTCTCCTAGTCTAATGATAGACGGAGACACCATCCCGAAGGAAAACCATACCCATACTCACATTGTCTAAGGATAGACAGAAAGCCTCCTTCCCGAAGGAAAACCATATCCATTACTCACATTGTCTAAGGATAGACAAAAAGGCACCATCCCGAAGGAAAACAATAATATCCATACTCTCCACGTCTAATGATAGACGGAGACACCTTCCCGAAGGAAAAACAATCTCCATATTTACGTTGTCCACCGTAGGAAAACCAATATCCATATTTACAACGTCTACAAAAAGACAGAAAGACCCCTTCCCGAAGGAACAATATAACCCATATCCATATTCATCACCACCCATCAAATTTCAGAATCCTTTCGTCTACAGGAATTGATGGAAAGAACAATATCTTCAAAGGGCCACATCATCAATAAGGATTGACAGAAAGAAAACTCATCTCCAAAGAGCCATGTCGTTGATAAGGATCAACAACTAGGAAAACCAAACATTCTTCGAAGAGCCTCGACGTCAATAAGAATCAACGGTCAGAAAAACCTTCTTGAAATACCATCTCGTCCAATAGACAGAAAGAACGCCAATATCTGAATGATCGCTTTAAAACCCCTCAACGTCTAAGGATAGACGGAGAAAACCATATCCAAACTCCCGAAGTCTACTGATAGACTGATGAGTAAAGCATAACTGTTGCATGATCTGAGAATCGAATACCAAAGAGCTGTCTGAATAAAGCTGCTGGATAAATGCCCCTGAACTGATTACAGAGTACTTCATGTTGCCACTGAAGGCTGATAGAAAAACTGGCTTATGCTTCGTATGCATATGCGTATGTTTGAATTTTCCTATGGCGTAATGCTCCATATGGGATGGAAATGCTACGCGTTTGAGAATGAAATGCAAGCATGATGCAAATATGATGATATATGCAAATGCAAATGCAGGCTCGGCCGCTGGAGAGACTGGATACAGAAATCCGCTTCAGCAAAATAAATGCTGAAGACAAAGCCAACTCCGCCGGGGATAACCAGGCATCACAGAATTATTCCAGCAAAATAAATGCTGGAAAAATGAAGCCAACTTTGCTGAGGAATAACTGAATGCGCCAATCATGATTAGACTTCTGTCAGGTACAGCTTACCCGTGCCAATGAAAATTGGACTTTTGCTGGGGAAAACAGACGGAGTCTTCCGGCGTACCAATGCAGATTGGATTTTGAAATGATGTGCCCACACAGACTGGGCCTCACAATGATTGCCAATATGGATTGGGCTTCTTGAAAATTGCCAATAAGGATTGGGCTTTAGGCCATCTGGGATGGGTCATATATGATTGACACTGGAAAACGTCTTGTCTGAATTCACAATTTCTGATTGAAGGGTCACGGGACGGTAACTCGACTTCCCGACATTTGTCTCACACTTGGAGATTAGCTGAAGCTGCTCGAATAGCTCTGAGTAGCTCTGAGTAACTCTGATGACACGGGGAAAAACAAATCCTTCGCTTCTGATATGCCCCAGCTTGTGAGACCTCTGTGGGGATAGTCTTCAAAAGGAAACTTGAAAATCTGTACCCTGACGGTCTGATATGAAATGCCCCAGTATTCTGAACCTCGGCAAAACTTCAAATTAAATGCCCCTCGAATAAAGAATAACTCCCGCGCTCTTAGGAGAGCCTGCCCCTGTTTGCAATGATTTTGCCCCTGATTGGCTGATTCAGTATAGTGACTTTAACTACGAGAGATCTACCGGATCTCGACCTGATTGCCCCAGAATAACTGCTTTGGATGGCTGACCTCATTGGGGATCACTTGATAATAACTTGCCCCTGCTCTCGGAATATTGGGCATCCTGCGTTCTATCCTGATCAAACTTTCCACTGTAGGAAACTTTCCTGCTGTCAAGTGCTTACTCGTAAGTAAAACCAGTTGTTCTGCATAAAAGTTATATTAATGCAATGCGTATGACAGTTTTAACATCCAATTTGTTCACTGGAAAAAGGAAAATCAGTTGATGGCCTACAAAGCACAAATCATTTATCAAAATATCAACATCAGCACCAACATGGTAAGAAGAACCCTTTTAGGAGTCAGCTTCGACGCGATCTTTACCGATGTATGCCTCCGAAACACACCTGCTTCAATTAGGACTTTTGAAGGTTGTAACGTGGTCAGGTTCACGGTTTTGAAAGAAAGGATAAAGGCTCAAAGTCTGATTTTTAACCCACTCATTCTCTTTGATGTTCTCTGATCCTACGTTCAGCTAATTCGACCTTAGCGCTCACCTCGGGGAGGTTGAAATATAGGAGTGATAGTTCGAGGAACTATGAGCTTTTGGAGTGACAACCACTCACTTCTCGTTTTTGACACTTGGGGTCACACGACTCGTATTTCATTTGAGGACCTTTTCTTTTGTAATCCTTTTCATCTTTTCTTTCCCTAACTTTTGCCTGGACTGACTCTTTTGAGTTTCTTTTGATTTTCCAGTCCAGCGGGATGCCCCTATTTTTGCCTAAGTCGTTTATTTTCAAGTTTTGACTTAGCGGGCTTTTGATTCTTTTCGCTTTTCGTTTTTTTTTTAACAAGTCGTGTGACACAGGTTGTCTGACTCTTTGGGGAATAATGTGACTGTCTCACTCCTGATACTTAACCACTGCGGCTTTTTAGGCATGACCTATGGAGGTGTGATTGATCCTCGAAGGGACACTCCTTTTGCAATTTGGATGGTCGGTCAAATTAGCTAACACCTACCCTGCCCCGGGTTGAGATTGAGGGTTTTTCGTTTTCAGAAAGAAACTCCTACAACTAGGCTCAAAGGGGTTAACAAGGGATTATCTTCCTTATATCTCTGGTGTTTAGGGATTTGAAACAATGCCTGTACATCATCAGCCAGTTTTATTTCAAAGTCATATAATATCGGAAGCTTGCATGTCGTTCGTTTTCGTCATCCTCCCCGGGTTCCGCTTAACCAAGCGTTGGATATCTGTAAAAATCAATTAGTGAACACGAATGGATTTAATCAAAACATGCATACTCATTTCATTATCATCAATTGAATGAAAACAACAAGTTTTACAAACAAGATTGCAATTTAACAAGAAAGAAACTACAAACATAAAGAAATGACAAGATGAAACACAGGAAAACATCAGCTTCCGAGGACCGGGCTATCACATCTGACTTGCTGCTGAACCAGCCATCTTCAAAGTTGCTTATTGAAACCATACTGCTCAAAATGGATGTCGGGTGAATTGCCTTTCTGACTTCATTGGGCTCTGTCTAACACGCAGATTTGACCGATAACGATAATGCTGCTGACTCTGGGTAGGAGTTGACGTCTGTTGCGAAGACTGGACAAATTGTTGACTTTGATCAGTCGAACCACTTGGAGGTCGAGTCTGAATTATCAGGGACTCCTTTTGTTCAAGTGCTTTCATCCTCAGGCTTGGTCTGGGCAGCAACTGAGGACAGGGGGATTCTGACACCACTGATTGCAGAATATACTTCTGATCTACGGCAGCTTCGGGAACATCCATCATCTTAGCACCAACTGGGGTACGACCATTAGGTACAATTACGCCGCCCAGCGTGAGTTCAATAACTTTTGCGTCAATCAAGTCCTGGACGTTGTGCTTAAAAGCGTGACAACTCTCGATATCATGTCCGGATGCCCCGGAATGAAACTCGCACTGCTTGCTAGTGTCATACCCATAAGGAAGCGTCGTTCCCGTGAGCGGCTCCAATGTTCTTTTCTCAACCAGCTTCAAACTCAATAAAGTCTGAAAGAGCTTAGCATATGTTGAAGGCGGCGCTTCAAATATCCTCATTGGCCTTTGCCGAATCGGATGTATCTTTTGTTGTTGTTGTTGGTGTCGATCAACACGTCTTTTAATCTCAGGTTCCACAGGCACGAGCTCCACAGGCACAGGTGGAACAAACTCTTTCACTGAGGCTTCAGATAGCTGATCATCCTCTTTTCTAATCACGTTCTTGACTACCTCCATGATCAAGCTCATTTGGGTCTTCAGCTGATTATTTTCCTCTCTGAGCATCTTCTGATCCAGACGCAACTCTTGCATGTCTTTCATCATCTACCTCAGCTGGCTTCGGACTTCAATCAATTCAGCCTGATTCTGCTCCATATCTCTGAGGGAGTTCCTGCAACAAACTGGACGGAAATAAGACCCACAGTCTTGATGTACCTGTTATGCGAGAATGCCATGCAGAAATCAACACATATTTACGACAAGACAAATACACCCCAAGCTATAAGCACATAGATAAACACCTTGCACCACAATGCAAAGCCAACGAGAGCAGTAAACAAGCACAACCAAGTACAGAATACAATGACCCCAGCCAACAAGCCTGGTGGTGGTCAGCAAACAACAATGCACGAAAGCTAAACAGGTGCGACGCCCAGCGCAGAAACCTCTAGTAACTTTCCCCATATTCAACTGAGCTCTCAGTTGGACATTCTCCCGACCATACACTCTTAGTGGAGTATCCCATAACATTGACTGACGAACCCACACAACTGGATGAAGGATAATCAATCATCCGAACAAAACCCTGAGGCGTGATAAAGATCTTGTTAGAGTCTAGCAAATTTTGAACTTGGCTTCTAAGCACTTTACAATCATCTTTCGAATGCCCCTGTACCCCGACATGGTACTCACAGCGGGCGCTGGCATCAGAACCTGAAGAATAAGGCGGGATCGTTGGACCAGTCTCTTTCGGCACTATTAATCCACTTTCGACCAAATCTGGCAACAACTGACTGTACGGCACCGGTAGCTGAGTAAACTGCCTTTCAGGTTTCCTTGGTCTTTGTCAGGCGTGACGACGCGACTGACGATAATATGACTGCTGGTTTGAAGTGTCTGAAAACTGAGCCTGAGACGATAGATATTCTGAGACAACCTCGCTTCCTTCTTCCCACTCCTCTTGAGAACTGAGAACTGATTCATTCTTATCAACCGGGATATAAGGAGCCTCTCTAAGCTTTCCATTCTTGATTCCTCTCTCAACAAGCTCTCCCATTCTCATCAGACCTTCAAAGCTTGTACAACTAAACATCATGTCATAATAACGGCCCTTCAGAGTATCCACAAAGAGGTTAACCATTTCTCTCTCCGGAATCGGTGGTTGAACACGAGCAGCCACTTCTCTCCATCTTTGCACATACCCCCTAAAGGATTCATTCTCCGCACGAGATAATTCTTGCAACTGCACACGAAAAGGAGCCATTTCCAGGTTGTAATCGTACTGCTTCACGAAGGCATTGGCTAAGTCCGACCATGATTTAATACTATCACTCTTCAAGTGCATGTACCAGTCCAAAGATGCTCCGATCAGACTATCTTGGAAACAGTGAATCATGAGCTTGTCATTGGTGATGTACGGAGTCATTCTTCTGCAGAACATAACCAAATGTAGCTTCAGACAACTATCCCCTTTGTGCTTCTCAAAATTGGGCACTTTGAACTTTGGAGGCAATACAATACCTGGCACTAAACACATGCTCGCAGCATTCAGATCGAGAGTATTCTTATTCACCAGGGCAGCAATCTGATCTTCCAACGTCTGAAGTCTTCTCATATACTCAGCAGTCAGTGGGTCCTGAATATTAACCTGCGGAACAACTCTTGGAGATGGAACAATCCTTGGAGAATCTGGCGTAGAGAAAGTGGAATTGTGACACTCTGCGTCGTTGAAAGAACATGGACCTCTGACAGGGGTTTGCACTGGCTGGGCAACATTGTTCGTCTGAGCTTGTTGACCATTGTTTCCTCCTCCATTTATAGCTGTTATGGCTTCCATGATCTGACTCACCTGGTACTTCAACAATTCAAACTCTGCCCGAGTAACAACCAAGTTCTGCTCTCCTGAAGCCATGATCTTTCCAGATGCTAACTCAAGTCCAATACGAATGTCGGGAAATCAACTGATGAAGCGGACAAAAACGGGTAAGCTCCCTGTTCCGGCTGAGGATGAATATGCAAAATGAAATGCTAATGCAAACAGTCATGCAAAATGCAAAATGCACACACAAGGGACCAAGTGCCCCTGGCTGAGAAGTCCAATCCATCATACTGGTCTTAGTCAGACCCATAACACTGCTCAACCCTGGTCTCAACAAGCCAAAACAATGCTCGAACCTGGTCTTCAACAGACCCTATGATGCTGTCTTCAAATATCACTGAATCTCAATCAAGAAAAAACCGGTAATCTGGAGGTCAAGTTACCTGCATGCCCCAACCCCTCTCACAGGTAGGTGTCTTAATAACTGACACAAAGTATGGCATCCTATGCGGTCGTTGGCGTCACAGACTTTCAAGACGGATGATACGATACCCAAAAGGTGTGGCATCATCATGTCCTGAAGAGGCCTCACTTAGCCAACTTTCAAATGATCGGTCCCCGGAGTCGACAATCCAACTAACCAACAACCCCCTCAACCTAAAGGGTTGAAAAAGAAGTCAACCAGGAGAACCTCGTCCGAGCGTGGATTTCATGAGACACTAGTGCCTGCAAAGCATGCACGCGCCCACTAATTTCCACTCTAATTCTAGGTGCACTCAAGCCCAGGTCCGGCTTATCTCTCAATCATAGAACCCCCTCATACCCACAACAATAATAACAATAATATAATGCTGAATGTAAAATACAGAAACGTAAATCCATACAAAATCCACGACGGGAAAACAAGCGCTAGGATTGACTCGCGTAGGGAACCGTTGGAGTCCCCAGCAGAGTCGCCAGCTGCTGGGGACTGGCCCAGACAGCTAGGAAGAAAACCCAAGGCGAGACTCACATAGGGAACCATCGCAGTCCCCAGCAGAGTCGCCAGCTGTCGCTACTGCGAAAATCGGCGCCGGCTAAACAGAAGAGTCGCCACCGTGCGTTATTTATCCCAACGGAGGGAAAGGAAACGCTCGAAGTAAACCTACCGCAAAGACGGGAAAGGAATGGTCATCGCAACCAAATCCTGGATTCGGGAGTCGGTTACGCAAGGGGAAGGTATTAGCACCCCTCACGTCCGTCGTACTCGACGGGATCCACGCTTGTTTTCTGGTACGGATTGTTATTCTATCTATTCTACAGGTCTGGGGTTAAAAGAAAATAAAATGACTCGGCAAAGTATCGCACTTTATGCCTACGTATTCCCGTCTGGAACGAGAAATCAGAGTCAACGTAGTTCGCCTACCTACGGGAAAGGAGGGGAAGGTTGCTCGCTAGGATATCGCATCCTATGCCTACGTACTTTCATACAGCATGAAAGATCAGAGCAAACGTAGTTCGGGCCACGTACGACACAAGTCTGTCTTGATTGTTTTTATCCTTCTGAAAAAGGTTTTCTCCTGATTACGCGTCCAAGCGGACAAAAATGACGCTTTGATTGGTTTTCAGTCTTTTTACGCCAGAAGTGTTTTTTAGTGTGTTTGCAATCTCTGACGCACTAGAGACTATGATTTGAGAGTGACTACGTCGTATGTCACCCTAAGGGTAACACACTAAGCAATCAGATTACTGAAGAGTGACCCTCCAACAACCTTTTCTCAAATAGCTTAAGGCTCGTAGCGTACGACATCGATTAACCTTATTAATGTGTTTTTGAATTGCTCTGAGATAAGAAGAGAAAGAAGCTCTAAAAAGCCTATGGTTGAAAAGGGAATAAAAACTAACCTACTGTTGTCATGCATGGATGAGAGCCTAATGTCTGTCATATTTCTCTCTTGCGCAGAGAGAAACAGATATCCTAAGGGGATAAACGGAAAAGAAACAACATATATACAGTAAAGCAGTAAAATGCATGAATGCAACAGTACAAGCGAGGCAAGGGAGTCCCACTCAACCTCGAACCTAGAAAACAATGAGCAAGGTGAAACAGCTTCACCTCAACCTCAAGGGGAAGAATTAACAAATAATACAGCAAAGAAAATAAACCCCAAAAACCCAGCTCTGACAGCTCACCCAACTCTGACTGTTGATAAACAGCAATCTCCCAATGAACCCCAAAGTCAGGCTCCCATGAGACCCAAGATACAATAAGCTTCCATCTTCAAGAAATCACCAAGCTCAAGCAAGCACAAAATCTTAACCAGTTGACAGCATCAGACAGCAGTAAACCCTAGCTTTAACAGTTACACAGCTTTGCCATGAACAATCTTCATCTTTGTCAATCTTTGATCTTCACCTTTATCTTCAATGGCTTCTTTCTTCAAGGCAAGCTCTCCTAGATGAGAATTGATTTATCATAATAAATTGAATGCCAAACAGTTCATTGACAACCAAAGGAAGCCTATAAACAGTTGACATTGTAACAAACTGTTTCCCTCAAAGTTCCACCTCTTAGATACAACCACTTATCCCTCCAAAGGAGGGAGGTGAATATCATAGAGGGACTTTATGTCATAGAGAGGAATGGAAGCAAAAGAAGCTCTCCATGTTTATGAAAGAATTTGTTCTATTCTAAGGCTCTGCATATCTCCTATTATTTCCTATGCCTTCAATCAGCATCTTCACTCCAAGCAATCTTCATGCTTCAACCTTTGATTATTGTCCTCAATCTCCTCCTTTGATGTCTTCATGCTTCCACAAGCCCAAACCAAGCCCATACCCCAAATAAAAAGCCCAAAATCCCAAGCAAACAAATATAAACCCCAAGTGGGAACACCAAACAAACACTCCATTTGCAAAATATAATAAAAATAGTAAAATAGTATTTAAAATTCTAGGATTTATTCTAAGGGGATTTCTATATCTACCCTACATACCCTATATGTCCCATAACCTAATTTAAATGCTACATGCCCCAATTACATTATACACTACAACTAAGTTTTTTTGGATTAAATTCTATCCTACAATTTTATGTACAAACTAGTGTTAAATCCTAAAAATATACTAAGCTTACCCTAAAATATTCTAAGTTTTTTATTACACCATATCTATTTCAATATTTTTTTACTACCATTGTTATTCTAAAGTTTTATCACATTATCTAAGGGAAACCCTAAAGTATATTAATATCTATATTATCAAGATCGAAGATCAAACCCTATATCAACTTCTAAGGGGTCTAAACAAATCCTAACATGCAAGGGGTCAAGGTTAACCATCAATTGGGAAGGTCCTAATCAACCACCCTAAAACAGAACCAAATTACATCTAAGAAATCTACAAAAATTCCTAAGGGAACGTGCGAGTGTTAGCTACAATCTACCAAAAGATCTAAGTAAGAATCATCACCAATTGAGAGAACAAAATTCTACAAAACAGCGGTATCAAATATGCAAAGCAAACATCAATTAAATCATGCAAAATACTCAACAGAATGTAAAATGCAAAAGAAATGGGAAAACAATCCACCAAAATCTAAGAAAAATTCTATAATCTCCTGAAGATGTTAGCAACCTATGGTGAAAAAATTAAAACCAAATTCTAAAGTTAAGGTCACTTTCTAAAGGAAAACCTATAAAGTGTCCAGGGAACATTCAGATGGGGATGGCTCTAAAAAGCGGATTCAAAACTAAACTTAGAATCGTCTAGAAATTCCAATAAAATTTCTGGGGTAACCTATGCATATCATCTAAAACATATCCAAAAATTAGCTCAAAATCATGAAGCATCAAAGAGAACAAAATTAAACAAAAAAGATGAACAGTTATGTACACCAATGGATATGAGCACGAAAGAAACATCATAACTAAATCAAAAAAAATCCAAAAAATGCAAACTCAACGCATAAAATTTCTTAAGACAATCAAGATCTACAGAAAAAAATGTCATAATTTTTTGATCAATTTTACTATTTTTGACGCAATAAAAGCAAACAGGCCTCAAAACAGAAAAATAAAAAGAAAAAGGGAATGAAGAAAATCTCCGAATTAACAATCCTAAAATCATCCACAGGTGTTCACGATCCTAACCGCATAAGAATTTCTAATTATCTCATCCTAAATCCATGGTAAAGTGAAGGTTTACATACCTTGATCGGAGCTTCGAAACGGAGTATCTTCGGCTCTTTTCGTTCTTCCGAAAGCTTCAAATTCATTCAACAATATGCGAGGAAAGTGCTACAATCTTCGAATCGAACCGAAATCGCCTTGAATGAAGAATCACCACTTGATTTGCTCTCTTGAAAATTGATATGCTCTCTTCCAATCCAACTCCAATCAATCACCAACCTTGCTTCAAATGAGTTTCTAAACATTTATAGAGATGTTTGGAAGATTCTAGAAATGAAGCCCAAGCCCAAAATAATAAAATCCATTTCCCTTGGAAGTTTCTAGATTATTCATGTATCCTCCCTTGGAAGTTTCTAGATTGTTCATGTATCTTCCCTTGAAAGTTTCTAACCAAAATAGCCTTCCAAATGCCTTGTTAAGTGGTTTGGACTAGTGACTTACATTTCAAGTAACCACTTTTACAAAGCAAGTCATGAAATTATTGCTCAATTCAAAAATGTGTCAATGCCATTGTCTTTAGAATGTAATTTCTACTCAAAATGAGTATTCACTTGACATGTTTGTGATCTCTAACCCAAAATTTGATTTTTTTTCACCACTTTATTTGACTTATTCCCCTTTTTTAGGCCATTTTAAGTGACTTTTTGAAATAAGCCGATCAATCTACCATGATGACTTATTTGACCTAAAAACATCATTTTAAGCACATTCCGTGCTGAACGCTTTTTCATCTGAAGAGTGGAACATGGAGATTTTGACCTATGCTCAAAAAGGACCTATAATCTCACTTTCCCAAAATACCCCTGGCTTGTACAACTCATAACTTGAGCTCCACAAATCCAAATGAGGACTTCTATAACTTTTTGGAAAGCTAAGAAGATAAGGAACATCTCTCATGTTTGCCAAGAATCCATTTGAAAACTCCTTCTAGCTCAAAAGTTGCTTGGAAGTCAACTGACTTTCACAGTTAAATTTCAGATGCCTCTGAGGACCCCTAACTTGTCTGGGCTATAACTTGATTTCTATAAATCCCCTTGAGGACTTCTAGTACTCAAATTAAATTTATGAACCTCCTCTACAACATTCATGTGGAGATCCAAGTCACTTGAAGCTCACATCTTGACTTAGAAGGCTTGGAAGTTCAGTGAAAAACAGGGGATTTTACCCTAGGAACCCTGCCTTGTCACCCTCAATCCTTCTTGATTCTGTTGATTTTCTCTTGGCACAACACCACATATGCTTCAACATATCATTTCATGGCTAGAATGATCTAGAGCTAGGCTTTGATGCCTCTCAAACACTCTCCTTGAGCTAGGATTACTCAGACAAAACCCTAATTGCACGCACTTCAATCAGAACTCTTGAACTTGATTCTATGGCTTGCTTAAGCTCCTTCTTGGCTCTCTAGGGACTCAATAAGCTCTATTCACATCTCATACCCTTGATCAAGGCTTCATAGACCCCTGAGACTCTTCACAAAACCCCTCACACTTGGAGATAGACCTTGTACAACCAATGCAACTCTTTAAGCACCCAAATCTTTGACTGATGGCCTTGGTGGCTTCTCTAGCTTGTATGATCTTAGGCTCTCCTATTTTATATCTCACTCTTGATACCCTGTTAAATGTTTATGCTATGATATGCAGATGCTAGAACTATGTTAGAACTATGACATGCTATGCAATGGAACATAAACTCAAGGTTGAGCAAATTTTGGGGTGCAACACCATCTGCCAGGGAGGAATAGCAAATTCCGTCTGCTAGGGAGGAATAAGTTTCACTTAGAGCCTGCTCCTGTGTTAAAGGACTCTGGTTGGGGAACATGATCCCTTGGATATCTGCTGCAAAGGCGACAACCCTGCAAAACACGAACGAACACAAGACATTCTACACAAAAGGAATTATCCTGGTTAGTATCCGTGACAACTATTCAGTTAATTCAAAGTTTTAACAATCATTGGTCGAGGCCTGCAAGCTTGTGCACATGTAAGTTTATCAAAAACATCGGCGTTTTCCATAAACAAAACAGTAAAAGTTAAAACAAGAATTAAGCATCAAGTGCTGAATAGTATGTTTTATTGATAACAGCCTGTAAATAGGCAAAGTTTGTACATCGGATGCAACTCCTGAAAAGAGGAAGTTACGCAAAAGCGAATGCAAATATGTACAAAAATACAAAAGAGAAGATTGTATACATGTCGGCAACGTAGTACAGACGAACACCATGAGCTGATCCTCCTATGACTCGCCTGACTCCGACGCTTTCCCGATACTCCGCCCTCGGAAGAGATTGTTTTGGATAATCGACCCTCAAGTACTCCCAAACCACTAAGCAATGCAGTATCAAACTCGAACCGCAGTCATTTGCTTTTCAATCCCTAACTTTTTCCTGAATCGCCCTTTGCGGGTTTTCAATTCACCGGGATACCCTTTTTTGCCGAAGTCTCCTTCTCAGGTTTTCGACTTCGCGGGTGTACATCTTTTTAATTTTATCCCTAATTTTTGCCTGAACCTCTTTCTTTTTTCTCTTTGGTTCGTCGGGATGCCCCATTTTTGCCTGGACTCTCTTTTTTCTGTCCAGCGGGTCTCTTTAAGCAAAGTATTTTTTAATTGCGTCCGAGTTCACAGGGGATGAAGAATCTTCGCCATCCATGGTGGACAACAGTAAGGCTCCTCCAAAGAAGACCTTTCGCACGATGTATGGACCTTCATAGTTGGGAGTCCATTTGCCCCTGTGATCTGATTGTGGTGGGAGAATCTTCTTTAGCACAAGATAGCCCGTCTGAAAGCTTCGAGGGCGCACCTTCTTGTCGAAAGCTTTCTTCATCCGGCTCTGGTATAACCGACCATATGCGATAGATGCAAGTCTCTTCTCATCCATCAAACTGAGCTGATTCAACCTATTCCGCACCCATTCTGCCTCATCTAGTTGGACATCGAGCAATACTCTCAAGGAAGGAATCTCAACTTCTAATGGCAGGACAGCCTCCATACCATACACCAATGAGAAAGGTGTTGCCCCGGTCGATGTGCGTGCCGTCATATGATAATCGTGCAATGCGAAGGGCAACATCTTGTGCCAGTCTTTGTATGTTACAACCATCTTCTGAACTATCTTCTTGATGTTCTTATTGGTCGCCTCAACAGCGCCATTCATCTTGGGCCGATAGGAAGATGAATTGTAATGCTCAATCTTGAAATTCTGGCACAATTCCTTCATCATTTTGTTATTCAGGTTCGAACCATTGTCAGTAATGATTCTTTCAGGAATGCCGTAGCGACAAATGATGTCCTTTTTGATAAACCGGGCTACCACTTGCTTGGTAACATTAGCGTAAGACGCTGCTTCAACCCATTTGGTGAAGTAATCGATAGCCACCAAGATGAACCTGTGTCCATTGGATGCGGTGAGCTCAATCTTGCAAATCATATTGATGCCCCACATGGAGAAAGGCCACGGGGACGCCATAACATTCAAAGGGCTTGGCGGTACCTGAATCTTGTCTGCATAAATTTGGCACTTGTGGCATTTCTTTGCAAACTTAAAGCAATCTCTTTCCATTGTCAACCAATAATACCCTGCCCGTAATAACTTCCGAGACATAGCATGTCCGCCAGCGTGCGTGCCAAAGGTTCCCTCGTGGACCTCTTCCATGAGTAAATTAGCCTTTTTTTCATCAACACATCGCAAAAGCACCAAATCATGGTTTCTCGTATACAGAACACCATCCGGATTCAAATAGAAATTGCCAGCCAATCTCCTAAGAGTCTTCTTATCGCGGCCGGATGCCCCAGTTGGATACTCTTGGTTCTTTAGGAAATTCTGGATATTGAAATACCACGGCTTGCCATCAGAAGCTTCCTCAATGGCGAATATGAAGGTGGGCCTATCAAGGCGAGAGATAACTATTCTGGGAGCCTCGTTCCAAAAGTTAACTTTGCACATGGAAGACAACGTTGCAAGAGCGTCAGCCATCTGATTTTCTGCCTGCGGCACATGATGAAACTCTACCCTGTCAAAGAAAGGCAACAGTCTCCTTGCATAATTCATATACGGTATCAGATTGGGCTGACTGGTCTCTCATTCACCCTTGATCTGGTTCATGACTAGCACGGAGTCTCCATACACATCAAGGTTTTTAATCCTCAAATCAATAGCCTCCTCGAGACCCATGATGCACGCCTCATATTCAGCTTCATTATTGGTAACTAGAAATGTCAATCTGGCAGTGAACGGGATGTGCGTCCCATGGGGAGTCATGATGATTGCCCCAATTCCACTTCCATATGAATTCACAGCACCGTCAAAAATCAATTTCCATTGGGAACTCCGCTCAGGACCTTCACCATGCAACGGCTCTTCGCAATCTTTCATTTTTAAGTACATGATATCCTCATCAGGAAAATCAAACTTCATCGGCTGGTAATCATCAATGGGCTACTCATCCAGGTACTCTGACAGTACGCTACCTTTGATAGCCTTTTGCGAGACATATTGTATATCGTACTCTGTCAGTACCATCTGCCATCGGGCGATCCTTCCAGAAAGTTCCTGCTTCTCAAAGACATATTTGATCGGATCCATCTTCGAAATCAGCATGGTTGTATGATTCAGCATGTATTGTCTCAGACGTTTGGCAGCCCAAGCAAGTGCACAACACGTCTTTTCGAGCATAGAGTATCGAGACTCACAATCCGTGAATTTTTTACTCAAATAATAAATCGCATGCTCTTTCCGTCCAGTCTCGTCATGTTGACCGAGAACGCAACCCATACTGTTCTCAAGAACCGTCAAATACATAATCAATGGTCTCCCGGCTACTGGGGGTATCAGAATTGGAGGTTCCTGCAAATACTCTTTTATTCTTTCAAATGCCCTTTGGCAATTCTCATTCCAGACCACCTCTTGATCTTTTTTCAACAACTTAAACACTGGCTCACATGTGGCAGTTAGGTGAGATATGAACCGGGCAATGTAGTTCAACCTCCCCAAAAAACCACGAACCTCTTTCTCCGTTTTCGATGCTGGCATTTCTTGTATCGCCTTTATTTTAGCGGGATCAACCTCTATTCCTTTTTCTCTAACAATGAACCCTAGTAGCTTACTAGATCTCACCCCGAAGGTGCACTTGTTAGGATTCAGCCTCAGCCTGAATTTCCTAAGCCTCTTAAATAATTTCAGAAGATTGACCAGATGCTCTTCCTCCGTCTGGGATTTGGCAATCATATCGTCACCATAGACTTCGATCTATTTATGCATCATGTCATGAAAGAGTGTTGTCATAGCTCGCTGATATGTTGCCCCGACGTTCTTCAAACCAAAAGGTATCACTTTGTAGCAGAACGTTCTGCACGGGGCAATAAAAGTCATTTTCTCTATATCCTCCGGCGCCATCTTTATCTGGTTATAGCCCGAAAAGCCGTCCATGAAGGAAAACACTGAAAATTGAGCTGTATTATCAACCAACACATCAATGTGAGGAAGAGGGAAATCATCCTTTGGGCTCGCCTTGTTCAGATCTCTGTAATCAACGCACATCCGCACCTTACCGTCTTTCTTCGGTTATTAGCGACCCAAGAAGGATACGTCGTCACAGCAAGAAAACCAGCGTCCCACTGTTTCTGCACTTCCTCCTTAATTTTCACAGCCATATCTGGTCGAGTTCTCCTGAGTTTCTGTTTAATCGGCGGACATTCTTCTCGCAACGGCAAACGGTGAACCACCATATTAGTATCCAGCCCAGGCATATCTTCGTAAGACCAAGCAAAGATATCACTATACTCTCGAAGCATCTCGATAAGCCTTTGCTTGATATCACTCTGCAGTGCAGCCCCTATACGAATATTCCTGACACATTCCTCGGACCCCAAGTTAATGACTTCAATTTCCTCCTGATGAGGCAGAATAACCCTCTCTTCTTGCTTCAACAATCGAGTCAGCTCTTCTGATAAGTCATTATCCTCAACAATCTCTTCTTCGGCTTGAAAGATCGGGTGCTCAAAGTCGAAGCGAGTCATAGGAAGTTCTTGGTCGGTGTCATCTGCAATTATGTGAGTCCTGCTAGAAAAATGGTTAAACGCTTCAAATGATATGCAAACAAAGCACATAACCATGTTGCCATTTTATTGCTAAAAATAAAACAGAAAGACAAGGATCACAAAATTTGTATGAGGAAAAACGCCTTTATTCAATGATTAAACAAAGCATACACATAAGCAGATAGGCCCTGAAATAAAATCACTATGCCCCGGGTAAGACATAGGATTGTACAATAATTGGAAAACGAAGCATTACTGTCTCGTTGTCATTTGGATAACATCCTGGATTGACCAGTTGCATAAGCTCTGCCCTGGTACACTGGGTCTGATCCAAGTATCCATACCGCAATCACTGTCTCCGTCTTCAGCATCGGACACAGCATTGATTCTATCGTAGCTGACTCCTCCAGGAGTAAATATCACGGGCCCTCTGAACCTTGGTGCGCTTTGTAGGGAAGATGACGATGATGGGCGGTACCCCAACCCAAATTTGTCCTGCTTGACAGGAATATCCAGGACTTGACCCCACCTCTTGGTCTCTCCGGTCTGCACCATTGCCTGGGCTTCCTTATACGAAGACATGGCCACTTCCGGCCCTTTGCTGCTCACAGGAGCTTCACCCTTAATCTTCACTCCTTCGAAGGCTTGGCACAGCGTCTCGTGGATTTCTCCGTCCACTTTGACGTATTTGAAGGATGATAAATGACTGACCAAAATGTCCTCTTCACCACACACAGTAACAATACTGCCATCAACCATATATTTCAGCTTTTGATGAAGCGTGGATGTCACAGCTCCGGCGGAATGGATCCACGGTCTTCCAAGTAGACAATTGTACGCTGGTTGAATGTCCATAATATAGAACACGGTGTCAAATACTTCTGGACCCACTTGAATTGGCAACGTCAGCGCCCCAAATACAGACCTCTGGGTTCCATCAAACGCTCTTACTACCAGATCACTAGGCGTGCAAATTATTCCTCGAGTATCCAATTTCAACATTGCCTTCTTAGGCAACACATTTAGGGATGACCCGGTATCAACAAGAACATGGGACATGACGGTGCCCCTGCCCTCAACTGAAATGTGCAAAGCATTATTGTGGTCGCAACCTCTAGGTTTCAAGTCAAAATCAGTAAACCCCAAACCGTGCCCCGCATTCACATGGGCCATTACCCCCTCAAGTTGATTAACAGAAATCTCCTGGGGTACGAAGGACGTCTCAAGCACTTTCAACAGGGCGTTCCGGTGAGCCTCGGAACACAGCAATAAAGACAAAATTGAGATTTTTGAAGGAGTTTGCTGTAAATGATCAACGATCTTGTAATCACTCTTTCGAATTAGCCTCATAAACTCCTCCACGTCTTTATTCAATGATTCTTTCTCCTTCTCTTAGGAAGGTCCACCCTCATTCACCTTGCTTTTACCCTTCACAATTCTTTCTGCCTCTACTTCTGGCGAAGTAAAGATTCTTCCACTACGGGTCATACCGCCCGCTCCTACCAGATTATCAACTAATCCCACCGGCAGATCATCCAGATTAATTCTCTCACCATTACAATAAACTTCTGCTCCATAACTCCAAGGGGCGGCCTTGGTGCTCTCATACGGAATGGGTTTTGCTTTAGTGATGGTGATAGTCGGCCGCTTGGCAGGCGCCGATATCGTGACAGACTTGAATGGTATCGTAACAGTGGCAATCTCACCCTGCTCTTCGACCATTGCCTCGACAGGCTTTTCTTCGGCAGCAGTGCGGTCAAATTGTAACGTACCCTCATCAATCAGACTCTGAATTCCGCTTTTCAGACTATCGCAACCCTCAGCCCGAGTTGAACAATCTACACAACCCTCATCACATCCGGGGTAAACTCCCCCTTTCAACAAACGACTTTTTACGTAACCCAAAGGTGTCGTTAGTTCCTCCACATTCACAACCAAATCTAACTCTGCATCTGTCAGAATAGCGTTCGCTCCCGCTGCCCCATGCTTTGGCATTGGTTGTTGTACAATATTGGGTCCTTCCGTACCGAAATTAATGGCTGTACTATCAAGTAAATCTTGCACCTTGTGTTTGAAAGCCTGAAAATTTTCAATATTATGACCGGGGGCCCCGGAATGAAATTCCAAATGCTCATTGGCGTCATACCCATATGGAGGTGTGCCCGTCGGCGGGGCCAATTTCCTCTTCTCAACCAACTGTAATCTCAACAAAGTCTGAAGAAGTTCAGCATACGATACTGGAGGTACATCAAATATCCTTTTCAGCCTTTGATTCTGAACTCTTCGCTGATTAGTATTTTGCTGCCTCGACTGCTGTTGAGGTTGTTGCTGCTGTTGTTGCGGTGCAGGGATTGTCACACTAGCAACTTGTTGTTGTATACGCCAGCTTTGACTCCTATTCTTCTTTCGAGCGTTGTATACTGAGTTAGCGTCTCCTTGTTTTTTACTACCAAAAGCCTTCTTACTACCTCCAGCTGAGGTTGATTCACCAGTCTAAATCTTACCAATCTTAATTCCATTCTCAACTCGCTCACCCATCAGAATCAAGTCAGAGAAATTTCTCATTGAACAGTTGAAAAGCTTATCGTAATACAACCCTGAAAACATACCCACGAAGATATCTATCAACTCTCTCTCCACCATGGGCGGGTGTACCCTTGCAGCCAACTCGCGCCATCTCTGGGCGTATTCTTTGAAACTTTCACCAGTCTTCTGAGAGAGATTCTGCAATTGAACCCGATTCGGAGCAAGATCACTGTTATATTGGTAGTGCCTCACGAAGGCTTCAGCCAGTTCTTTCCAACTTCCAACTTGAGTAGGTTCCAGTCCCATGTACCATTCCAATGACGGCCCAGACAAACTATCCTGAAAGAAGTGCATTAACATCTTTTCATCATTGGAGTAAACAGACATTCTTCTGTAATAAGATCGTACGTGCACTCTGGGACACGTGTCTCCCTTGTATTTATCAAACGCAGGAGCCTTAAACTTGAGTGGCACCCTCAGCCCAGGAACCAATCCCATGTTCGCCATATCCAATCCCACGGAATTCTGGTTGGCTATCCCTTTTATCTGCTCTTCTAGCATCTTGATCCTGCGATCATTCTCAGTAGGCCTCTCATAACCCATGCCTTGGCCAGAAAAAGCATCTTCTTGGCGGTCTTCACCCTAATAAGGACCCCCATTGTCGTTCCCAGCGTACACAGTGTTGCGACCATGCCCATTCTGGAAAAACCTGGGGTCATAACTCAGATTACCGAGCTCTTGATTAGCAGCCGCTGTCCCAAAGCCAGTATTGTAGGCACCCATTCCGTAACCATTGTTACTCACAGTTCCAAAACCCTGATTACCAAATCCAGCATTGGCACCACCAGCATTACCAATGCCCATATTCACACCAGCAAAGCCTGTATTTCCGTTGACCATATTCACACCGGTATTCCCAGCACCAGCGTTGAGACCAGTATTACCATTGCCAACAACGTTCCCATTGGTTTCCAAGTTACCGTTCCTATTACCAGCATTCCCATTACCAGCCACGAGAACGTTCTCACCAGCGTCAAGACCGACCACTGGTATAGTATCACCGGCCTGAGGAGTTTCACCATGAGGACGATTATCATCCGTACCCCCATGTAGCACACCGTTGCTATCAACTCGTGCAATCAGAGGCTGCACGAGAGTCTGGAGCTGTTCTTGGCCTTTAGCCACGGTCTCCATCACCTGCATAAACTGAGCCATGCGGTCACGCATCTCCTGCATCTCTGCCTGCATCTGGTCCATGACTTTCTTACAGTTGCTTCTGGTTGAGTAACGGTGAGTTCGGTGTTCGGAAATCCTGGAACCTGCATCAACAGAGGGTTATGGAACACAGTACAAAGTCCCTGTCATGCAAATGATTTATGCAAATGCAAACACGTATCCATGCATTAGGAGGAAGTCCCCCTCGATTCTAGCTTCAAGACAAATAAAGTCTACCGTCCAATCATGGAAAAGAAATCTCATATATATATATATATATATATATATATATATATATATATATATATATATATATATATATATATATATATATATATATATATATATATATATATATATATATATATATATATATATATATATATATATATATATATATATATATATATATATATATATATATATATATATATATATATATATATATATATATATATATATATATATATATATATATATATATATATATATATATATATATATATATATATATATATATATATATATATATATATATATATATATATATATATATATATATATATATATGAAAAGCCCGCGTGGGTAGCGTACAACAAAAGCAAAGTACAACTGAAGCAGCAGCATGACCCCAACCAACAAGCCTGGTGATGATCAGCATATTAATACATAAAAGGTACAAAGAAAGTCAAGTGCGGCCGCGGGCACGGAAATCCTCTAGTAACTTCTTCGTATCAGGATGGTCAGGCTGAGTGAGCAGGCCTTGAATCAACAGATCGCTTTGCCTAATGGCATCTGGGAGGTTCTCAGCGATGCTCCCACACACACCTTCTTCAGAATGGTTCTCCATCCTACTCCTCTTAGCGTCAGCCCGGAGTTGATAATCCAGTAAGTTATCTTTGATATCAATCATCTTATATTGGACATCTCGTCGGAGTGAGGCTTCAGCCTCTATCTTCTTGTTTTTGGCCTCAACCTGTGCTTCCAACTGGATTATCTGCTGCTTCAGCTTTTCTTCCCTCTCTTTGTGGCTAGTCAAGGTACTATTCCACAACTTCTCATATTGGGTCAACTTCCGGTATACCTTATCTAGATCATGCTTCTTGGTGGTCAATACCCCGTGCACTGCCTTTAGGTCCAACCTAAGACGCTCTCTAGAATCGGTCTCTTTGGTCAAGTTAGTGCCCAGGTGGTTGATCATCTTTATCTGCCTCTTGCAGGTGTAGACGGCTTCACTCTTTTCTCTTCGGAGTTGAGCGATCTCATTTTCCAATTCTTCGTTGGCTTTGACTAGCTCTGCATTCTTGGCTTGAAGCTGCTCGTACTTCTGGATTTCGATCATGGTAGGCTCTGAAGGTCCGTCCTGCTTGACAGGAGGAAAAGGCATCAACACTTTTGCTGCTCTGTTACGAATCCAGTCCGCATAAGGAGGATAAGCCTGATTATTGCTTTTCCCTAATGAGGTCTTTCCCTTTTGATGAACGTTGTTCCAAGCATGTTCAAACCTAACCAGATCATCCCCTTCTAATACACCAGTGAGGTACAGAGATTCCTGTACCTCTTCGTCCTTAGGAGGGCCCCTCAAAGCATACCCGAATTGTCTGATAGCAACGGATGGATTGTAGTTGATACAGCCTTTCCTACTCACAAGAGCGACATTAGGAAAGCTCCCACAGCTATAAATAATTTCACTCCCCAGACGATCTCTATCAAACCAATCAATGTCTTCAGAGACAAGCTCATCAGTCGCTCTGACCATTCCTTCGTCTCTGTCGTCTTTATAAAAGGACCATCCTTCGGTAGATGAGTGACAAACCATATGTAGAACAATGACGCATAACAGGACACACCCTTGCCTCTTCTATTTTTGTTCTTGTAATGCACCGAATGGTACACGTCTCCGAGCAAGGTTAGGATTGGATTCTTTGAGACGAAGATGCGAAGAGCATCCACATCCACAAAATCTGGAATATTGGGGAATAGCATGATACCATATATGCACAGGGCCAAAATAGCCTTGAATGCCACCCAACATTCCTTCTTGGCATAATGTCGGGCTCTCTCAGCTAGAAAAGGTAATGGGAATCCCCAGGCTCCATTTCTCTTGACGGTCTTCCCTTCTAACTCAGAAACATCAACATGCAGAGCTGTAGCAATCTTAGCTAGATCTGGCTCCTGATCGATAGGCCAAAAGGGTACCTGAGCAAGAATGGGTATCTCTAATATGACAAAGAACTCTTCCAAAGTGGGGGCTAGCACATAGCTCGGAAATGTGAAGCAACGCAGCGGGGGATCATAAAACTGAAGTAGAGTCTGGAGTCCGTTCAATTCATACACCGATGACTTGCACACAACACTGAGCAGCTTCCCATAGGTCCTTCTGAAATCTCCCATCACTTCTTTACCAGGCAAGGAAATCAAACCCCTCAGAGTAGTAATATCCGGAGTAGGAAACTTGTAGGCCAAAGTTCTTCTCACACTGGGCTCCATGATGGACACAGAAAGGACAAGATTGCTAGAATCAAAAGGGAAATGCGCACCTGCAACACAGATACGTGTTAGATGCAATGCAATATGAAAATGTAAATGCAGATGCAAAATGCAGCAGGGGATCAAGTGACGTGCTGTGTTGTGCTGTGCGGTGAAGTGGCAGATCATAATTTTGTTTCAGCAAGAAAATACCACACTCTGATAATAAAGGCATACTGAAACCCACAAAACTGATTCACTGACAAGAAAACCAGGTTGTCTGAAGGTTACGGTTTCTTGCAATAAACCCGACCCCGCTCACTGGTATGGACCTAATCACTGACAAAGGTACGACATCCTATGCATTCATCAGCGTCACAGACTTTCAAGAAACAATGATACAATACCCAGAAGGTGTGGCATCATCATCTCTTGAAGTGGCCTCACTTAGCTGAATCACAAATGATCGGTCCCCAGAGTCGACAATCCTAAGATCTGAAATCCTTTCAACGGCCCACTGGGCTGGAAATGGAAATCATCTAAAAGAACCTCGTCTGAGTGCAGATTTTGTGGGAACTAGTGCATGGCTAACATACAGGTTCACCACAA